>JBBGZY010002207.1:5000-605000 GCA_037952925.1 Lithobates clamitans
TGCAGAGTATTGTGGGGGTGTTGCAGAGTATTGTGGGGGTGTTGCAGAGTATTGCACAGCATTGCAGAGTATTGTGGGGGTATTGCAGGGTGTTGCAGAGTATTGTGGGGGTATTGCAGGGTGTTGCAGAGTATTGCACAGCATTGCAGAGCGTTAGGGGATGGCTGAGCAGGGATGGATGGATGCCTGGATGTCTCTGTGCAGCGCTGTGGGCACTACACATACAGCCCACAGCGCTGCAGACATCCATCCATCCGCCTCTCCGGTCACTGTGTACCGATCGGTACACAGGTGGGGAGGAGAGGGGGAGGAGAGGAACCGGCGTCATCAGATGACGCCGGTCTGTTTACATGTGATCGCGCCGTCATTTGACGGCCCGATCACATGGTAAACGGCCGCGATCAGCGGCCATTTACCGGGATCCGTGATGCGCCGGGTCCTCCGGACCCGGCGGTCACGGATGTGTTCGGGTGCGCGCCCCAGGGGGCGCGCGAGAGGGGAATTCTGGGAGGACGTCATAGTACGCCCTCCCAGAGTTATCCAACCGCCCTGCAGCCGTCATTCGGCTATGGGCCGGTTGGTAAGTGGTTAAGTACACAGGAAAGGCAGACTGTGGTCTCCCAGTTCGCTGACCGTTGGGACTTTCCCAACTGTGTCGGGGTGATTGACGGGAAGCATGTCTGGATTGTGCCACCACTGCATTCGGGGTCTTATTTCTATAACTACAAGGGGTTCCATAGTGTAGTTTTGATGGCGGTGGTCTCGGCACATTTGGACTTTCTGTTTGTGGATGTGGGGAAGAACGGCCGGATGTCTGATGGAGGAGTCTTTGCACAGACCGAGCTGTGCCATCGTCTCCAGACCGGTGGCCTGGAATTGCCACCTGATGACGAGAATGTGGATGGACTCCCCTCAGTTTTTATTGCTGATGAAGCATTTGCTCTCGGTGAGAACTTGATGAGGCCGTTCCCCAAAGGACACTCACCCCTGAGAGGAGGGTATTTAATTATCGGCTGGCCAGAGCAAGAAGAGTTGTGGAGAATGCCTTTGGGATTCTGGCCAGCCGGTTCCGTTTATTCCTTTCTTCAATTCATTTGGCGGACTATGAACTAAACTACGTCATCCTTGCTTGCTGCATCTTGCATAACTTTTTAGGGAGACATTCAGCAACATATATATCCTCTGTTGGGCCTGAGGCCGGACTGGAACAGGATACCACTTTGACAGGCTAGAAATTGGCCGTATTGGCTTGGCCCCCCGAACCGCACGTCAAGTGCGTGACCGTTATGTCAATTATTTTAATGGTCGGGGGGCCATTGCTATTCAGCAACAGCTGTAATTTTCTTACAAAAATAAAAAAAATAATATTTTCAAAAAATATCTTGTTTTTATTCTTGTTTGCATTTAGTTATGTCTGTCTCCTAGTGCACTTGTAGTAGTGTCAAGTGCATTTAGCTTTAGTTAATCAGGCCCACAAAAACAAACCAAAAAATTTGACTTCAATAATCAGCCACACACATTATATTCTGAAAAATTTTTTTTTTTTTTTATATTTTTTTGTTTAAAATCTTTAACGTTGTGTAAAAAATTGTTTGTTTACAAAATTATTCAAGGCATATTTTCTCAAATATATAGACCTTTCTAAAAAGATTTACATACACAACAGTGTTTTTATAAACCAAAAAAAAAAATAAAGAACTTACAAAGTTCAACATTTAGAGAACAGTGCATGTGATGTCACCCTTGGAAATCGTTCATTTTGAATATGCTCAAAATTGAGCTTTACAAAAGGGTCAAGTCAACATGTGCTATCTCCTATCATGGGTGAGCAATGTACGTGGTTTGTGTGTGCAATCCCTTTTTTGGTTCCTATGACCACCAAAGAATTTTCAGGATGAAGGGGTTGCAAACACAAAACAAGTACATTGATAACCCATGATGGAAGATAGCACATGATGACACACCGTGTGCATCAGAACGTAAATTTGGGTATACCCCAAAAATTAAATAAACAATTTTGGCAAAAAACAAACTTCCCAAGGAAATGAAGAACATGATTGATGTTTTTAGGCCAAACGTGATTATATTCGGCCCAAAACATCAATCATGTTCTTCATTTCCTGTTGCATGGAGTCCAGGCGAAGTTGCATGCTGTGAATTTGGTCACGCATTTTATCGATGTGGCTATTCCACAGCATTATCTGGCCAATCAGTCTTTGCGCACTGTCTGTGGTGAAGGGCTCTGCCGCTTGGCCTTCCACAACCAGAAACTCACTTAAAATGAGTGAATAAAAACAAGGTTTACAATATGCACGCCAAAATACAGTAACTCAAGCTGGGGTGTCAGTCACTCACTTGGTGGGCTTGAAAGCTCGCACACTTCCTCCACCTCTCCTTCCTCAAGGTCGTCGGGTGGGCGTGGTCTTGGGCTGGGGCTTGGGGTATCTTCTGCCTCAGGCTGGTGACTTGGGGGGGTCCTGGGATCCTTGGACTGTTGTCTGAGTCTTTTCTCCCCTATGAGAATTGAACAAAAGGTATAGTTAAAACACAGTGATATTTTAGCTTTTAAAAAATAAATTTAAACGTTGGTTATGAGTTGTGGCCAATTGCCTTTTTTCATCATAATAAATTTTGAAGACAGGATGAACATTACCTCTGAACAACAATTATAAACAATGCACATTTTCTGGCAAGTTTCACAGATGCAGACACCTCAATGCTCTCCTATGTGTATTACCCCTCTAAAATGTATTTATGGTCACATAGTACACTATAGTGCTCGTGAGTCCAGATGTGGAAACAGCTGCTGTGTCCTGTCCCTACATTACACTGAATCATTTTTGAAGAAGCATTATATTTTCAAACACATCTACACCACATCAACAAATTGTGGGAATTTGACAAATTATGAAGACATAAATGTATGTCCAACCCTGTCCCATCGTATTTGGCGAAAAAATAACGTAATTTTCTAAAGTATCATATATATTATAAAGAACGGTCTTTACGAACGATGCTGAATAAAGTCCAAAAATAAGGATCAGCATGCAAGTTAAGTATCTCAATAGTAAAACACAACAAGTACTTACTTTTTTTAAGCAGCTTCTTTATTCGCCAATATTGTTCTGGCTCCCGACTTTTGATGTCAGACCACCGCTTCCTCAATTGTTCTTTCGAACGTTTTGTACCAAATTTTTCTTCAAGAGCGGTGACAACTGAGGACATTATTTTGTCCTTCCTCATATTCGGTCGTGTGTACGGTCCTTTTTTGCCATCGTAGTCCTCCCTTCTCAATATGGACACCATCTCTTCAAAAGCCATGTTGGTGGCCTTATATCTCCTCCGGGATGTGGATGTTTGGGGCTCCGGGCTTTCCTCCACGCTACTTCCACTGATTCTCTCCGCCATCTTTTGCTATCTACTCCCACTGCGCAACGAAGAGTGAAGGGGAGGGGCCAAATCGTACTTACGAACGTCAGGGGCGGGCGACGCAGGCGGAGCATGACACATGCGCAGTGTATATAAAGCTATTACGATGGCCTATGTATGTCCGTGCGGAAGTAGCGAGCGTCAGAAACGAAGGTAAGATTAAAGTGTGTGTGTGTGTGTGTGTGTGTGTGTGTGTATGTGTCCCCTAGATTACAACCAAAACTAATCCTGTGATTTGTGACTGACATTTAGTTTGGATCTTCTGTCTTGTCTTGCAGAAAAAACGAATCCCTTTAAAGAGGAAGAATTTTTGTGCCAATTTATTGAGCTCTATCAGGACAACAAAAACCTGTGGGAGGTCAAACACCCCCTATATTATAATAGGGATGTTAGGAAGGCAACACTGGGCACACTTTTAGAGTTTGTGAAGACTCGACTCCCCCAGGCAGACCTCAAGTTTGTGGACAAGAAGATTGGTATCTTGCGAAACATGTATAAGCGGGAACACAAAAAAATCCAGGAGTCGCTCAGATCCGGTGCAGCAGCTGACGAAGTATATGTACCCAAGTTGTGGTACTACAACAAAATGTGATTCCTGGATGACCAGACAGAAGCCAGGCAATCACTTTCCACCCTTCCCCCCACCCTTCCCTCCAGCCTTCCTTCCACTCTTCCCTCCAGCCTTCCATCCACCTCCACCCCAGCTGAGGAGTCCCAGGATGAACTGGTCCTTTTCAGCATTGATGAAGTTGATGCGCCCAGCTTCAGACAGGTATCCTTTTTTTTTAAATTTAGGATTGTGTAAATGTTATTAATGATGTTAACGTGTTAATTTTGAAAGTGCTTCATAAAAAATGACTTCTGCACAAAGATTAATATGTAGACATATCACTAGACAGTAGTGGCCAAAAATATACTTAACTTCAGATCTTGTTGATCATCTGAAATAATGGTGGTGTCAAATAGATAGCCTTTACTATTTTGTGTAATTATATTTGAAAGTCATGAGCTGAAAATTGTGTGTGATTGCATAACACAAAATTACAACTATGTCCCTTTTTTTTACACAGGATGACCTCAGCCAGGAGGAGGCCTTGCCCAGTGGGAGAGAGGAGGAGGCCTTGCCCAGTGGGAGAGAGGAGAAGGCCTTGCCCAGTGGGAGAGAGGAGGAGGCTGCGGCTGGGCCAAGTCGAAGCCGCACAGAGTGTCAGGTGCCTCCCCTTCGCATTCTCCACAAAAGGCCCAGGAGAATGACACCAACTGAGCAGGAATCCCTAGCCCTCATACGGGAAGCAAGCCTCATCCTGAGCAAACCACCCAATGCAGAGGAGGCGTATGGCACCTATATAGCCAGCAGATTGCTGGAGTTGGAAAAGGGCCAACGCCTCCTCTGTGAGGGTCTGATTTTTGAGGCTTACCAGAAGGACTTGAGAGGGGAGCTTACTGCTACCACATATCTGGCAGATGAAGCCACTCCTCCTCCTCCTCCTGCCCCAAGTACACCACCAGAGGCACAACCTTCAAGGAAGGCTGCAGAGAAGCGTGGAGGGAAGGCTGCAGAGAAGCGTGGAGGGAAGGCTCCACGAAAGAGTCGAAAGTGATTGCCTGGCTTCTGTCTGGTCTGACTGTGCTCCCTGTGCTCCCTATTGTCGCAAGATATTAATTTTCTTGTCCTCAAACTTGATGTGTGTCCTGGGGGATGAAAGGCTTCCCAGATTCTAAAAGTGTCTCCAGTGTTGCCTTCCTAATTTTTGTTAGAAAAAAAAATAAAAATTTTTGGTAACCTTAAATTATTGACTATGTGTTTTGATTAAAAACGCCATTTTCTTTGGGAGTAGGCAGGTACAGGTCCAAAAGACTATGGAGTTGATTTGAGAAAAGCAAATAGTCTGTGCACTTTGCAGAGGGCAGTTGCCCTCTGCAAGTGCAATTGCTCCAGAGCATCATAAATTAGTTAAAAGCTTGACTTTGCAAAGAGTACCCAATCCTGTGCAAGGAAAAATTTAAAAAAAGCATTTTTGCTTGCACATGATTGGATGATGGAAGTCAGCAGAGCTTCTGCATATTTACTAAAGCTTTGGAGCAACTGCTCTTGCAGAGGGCAACTGCACTTTACAAAGTGCACAGTCTTTTTCTCTTTAGTAAATCAACCCCTATGTGTGTTTTTGCCAAAAGGCTAAATCATTTAGAATATCAAGTGAAAAGTACTAGTGAAAAGTTCACTTGAGAAATTGCACAGCAAGTGCACTTGTTGGAAGTGGAGTCGCTGTAAATCTGAGGGGAAGAGCTGAAATTAGGGGAAGCTCTGCTGATTTATTCATAAAATCATGTGAAATAAAAATTATTTTCATTTTTTTGGGCTTCCTTGCATGTGCCCCTCGGATCCACAGCGAAGGCACTTCAAAATGCTCTTTCTGTGGAATTCAATGTAGAATTAGCACTTGTGAAAAATGATTTTGCCTTTGTTAAATACACCCCCCTATGTCTAATGAACAAGGGACAACAACCTCATTAAGGTTCATTAAAACAACACAAAATATGTATGTTATTGTGGTAACTTGAAAATACACACAAAAAATGTGGTTATCATTTAACACACATTGTAAAATAGATAAGTGTTGAAATAAAAAATGTAAAAAAAAAATGAGTCCAAAATCGAATTTAATTTTTATAATTTATGGAGATCTGGCTTTTTCAAAATAATATATTAGTCATGGCAGGAGGATAAATCATGAAGAAAGTAGTTTGTGAGAACTCTGTGTGAATATAAAGCAGAAAAACAACTTCATTCCTCTCGCATTATTAATCCTAAAAAAAGGCTGTATTAAAAGACCACAGAAGAGGAATGTGCTAGCTTCAAGATGAAGGCTAGTTTTACCAGACCGAGCGCTTCCGTCTTGTAATTGCTTCAGAGCATGCGTCAGTTTGAGTTCGTCGGACTAGCACACAGACGATCGGTTTGTCCGCTAGAAAGAAGAGTCCGTTGGATAAATTTAAAACATGTTTCAAATCTAAGTCCGTCCAACTTTTGAGCAAACAAAGTCCGCTGGAGCCCAAACACGATCGAATTGTCCGACGAAATCCAGTACGCCGGACCAAGTCCGCCGTAAAGTCCGCTCGTGTGTACGCGGCATAACTCACTGATTGTCCTGCCTAATCTAGCTAACTCAAATGAAATGACACTGTCTCTCTCTCTCTCTAATCACGCCGAAACACACTACACAGGGCCGCCATGCAGGCGGCCTTATATAGTGTGGGGCGTGTTCTAAACCCCCTGAGCCATAATTGGCCAAAGCCACCTTGGCTTTGGCCAATTACAGCTCTCTCTACTGACGGCGCTGTGATTGGCCAAGCACGTGGGTCATAGTGCATGCTTGGCCAATCATCAACCAGCAATGCACTGCGATGCCGCAGTGCATTATGGGCCGTGACGCGCCACACGAATTTGGTGCGAACGGCCCATATCGTTCGCAATTCGGCGAACGGTCAAACAGACGATGTTCCAGTCGAACATGGGTTCGACTCGAACACGAAGCTCATCCCTAGTCACATATTACATTAATTGATGACAGTGGATGATATATTTTTAAATTAGGTGGAGTTTACTATTGGAGGCATATGTAAAGTCCCTTTTTTCTCTTTTTTTGTGAGTCTATTGTACACAAATAGGAAGGTTGCCTCCTTTGGTAAAAGTTTATACTTAAGGTTAAGGTTACCCCATATGTGTTTATTTCATAAATAAAAAATAAGTTGCACTACAGAAACCCTCTATTGCTGTGTCTAATGAGACACATACTTTGCCTTATTCAAAAGGTACCTGAATAAAATATCGGGCAATTATGTATAACCAGTTATACGCACACAATGTCATACAGCAGCATTCTTAAGCATAAATGTCACGTCATGTTTTATAAATAAGCACTTTGTGATCCATAAAAAAGGAAAATTCTTATAAACCTATATTTTGCTTCATTTCAGTGTTTCACTGACCACTGTCAGTTTTATCCACTAATAATGAGACCTTTATGGTCACCCAGGTGACAGTGTTGCCGGGGAGATATTGTTTGGCTAAGGGACAGGGAGCAGAGTCTTATTACACTGTTCAGTGACTGCTGGCTGATCAGGCTCCAGCCTTCCTTCATTCATGCAGACTTACTGAATATCCCATGTCTTTTAGCTGCCAAGTCCCACATCATGCATCAGCAGCATCATGGCCGGCCCGCCACATCCTACTCCTGCCGACCTCATTATGAATCAGGAAAAAGGATGCTTTATACAGGTAAATTGCAACAATAGATTGGGAAAGCCTCAATATTAGCGTCATAAAATAAAAGACTGGATGTGCTCTTTGAGTTCCATGTTTCTATAGGATCACCATGCCGTACAGCAGGCTGAGACATATTTCAAAAAACTTTGAAATCCTGCTGTAATTGCTAAGTAGTTAGCTGTAGAAAGTCAATAGGCATGGCTACTTTTATTTAAATAACCCATCAAATTGGATACATATTTTTGGTATATTCTGGTACATATCACTTTTTAGGTGGGCTGGTCCTATTAATTCTTTGCTATTTTGCAGATGAAAGCATACCATTTGCATTGAATCTGCATGGAGTCAAACTTCTTGCTATTTCTCTGTGCTTGGACACTGATGTGTGATTGCATGCAGCACCCCGACTGAATTAAATATTACTTACAGTAATCAAGACACTGAGAAATGTGTCAATAAAAATTACTTTGTTTAATTAGTAAATAAATATTACTTATTTTTTAGGTAAAATATGGTTCACCTTTACAAAAACTGCCTATGCAGATAAGGGGCGTTTGTAGATAAAAACAAACTGTGCCGCTCTGACTAAAGTTGTACAATGACCTTGCTATAGGTGTAGGCCATTTACAGTGCCTTGAAAAAGTATTCATACCCCATGACATTTTCCACATTTTGTCATGTTACAACCAAAAACGTAAATTTATTTTATTTGAATTTTATGTGATAGGCAAACACAAAGTGGCACATAATTGTGATGTAGAAGGAAAATGATAAATGGTTTTCAAAATGTTTTACAAATAAATATGTGAAAAGTGTGGTGTGCATTTGTATTCAGCCCCCTTTACTCTGATACCCCTAACTAAAATCTAGTGGAACCAATTGCCTTCATAAGTCACCTAATTAGTAAACAGAGTCCACATGTGTGTAATTTAAAGAAGTCCAGCCTAAGCTCGTTTGGCTGGGCTTCTCCTATGGGTCACAGGAGTGCAATTCGTTTTGCACTCCTGTGATGCGTTTTCAGCCAAGTGGGCTGAAGTCCGCTCTCTGCTGACGTCACAGGAACCAGTTCAGGCACAGCGTCATCACGACAATAAAGTCTGGATCCGCCAGGTGCCTGAACTGACACCCATCTCAGCCTCTCCCCGCCCCTCCACAGCTATACGCTCCAGTAAGCGTGGAGGAGCAGAGTAAAGAGCTGCTGATTGATTGTCAGCAGCTCTCTGCTCGGGGAGCTGCGAGTCTCGGGCCATCGGCGACGTTTGATCGCTCGGTTCTCAGTGTAGAGGCGCCGGGGGGGCAGATGCAGCTTTGGAGCAATGCTGCATCCACCTAGGTAAGTATGATGGGGGAAAAAAACCCAAACCCATACTTCTCTTTAAATCTCAATATAAATACAGCTGTTCTGTGAAGTCCTCAGAGGTTTGTTAGAGAACGTTAGTGAACAAACAGCATCATGAAGGCCAAGGAACACACCAGACAGGCCAGGGATTAAGTTGTGAAGTAGTTTACAGCAGGGTTAGGTTATAAAAAATATCCCAAGCTTTGAACATCTCACAGAGCACTGTTCACTCCATCATCTGAAAATGAAAAGAGTATGGCACAACTGCAAACCTACCAAGACATGGACGTCCACCTAAACTGACAGGCCGGGCAAGGAGAGCATTAATCAGAAAAGCAGCCAAGAGGCCCATGGAAACTCTGGAGGAGCTGCAGAGATCCGCAGGTGGGAGAATCTGTCCACAGGACAACTGTTAGTCGTGCACTCCACAAATCGGGCCTTTATGGAAGAGTGGCAAGAAGAAAGCCATTGTTGAAAGAAAGCCATAAGAAGTCTCATTTGCAGTTTGCGAGAAGCCATGTGGGGGACACAGCAAACATGTGGAAGAAAGTGCTCTGGTCAGATGAGACCAAAATTGAACTTTTTGGCCTAAAAGCAAATGTGTGGTAGAAAACTAACACTGCACATCACCCTGAACACACCATCCTCACCGTGAAACATGGTGGTGGCAGCATCATGTTTTGGGGATGCTTTTCTTCTGCAGAGACAGGGAAGCTGTTCAGAGTTGTCTGGAAGATAGATGGAGCCAAATACAGGTCGATCTCAGAAGAAAATTTGTTAGAGTCTGCAAAAAAACTTGAGACTAGGGCGGAGGTTCACCTTCCAGCAGAACAGCGACACTAAACATACAGCCAGAGCTACAATGGAATGGTTTCCATTAAAGCATATTCATGTGTTAGAATGGCCCAGTCAAAGTCCAGACCTAAATCCAATTAGGAATCTGTGGCAAGACTTGAAAATTGCTGTTCACAGACACTCTCCATCCAATCCGACAGAGCTTGAGCTATTTTGCAATAAAGAATGTGCAAAAATGTCACTCTCCAGATGTTCAAAGCTGGTAGAGACATCCCCACAAAGACTTGCAACTGTAATTAAAGCAAAAGGTGGTTCTGGAGTATTGACTCTGGGAGGTTGAATACAAATGCGCAATACACTTTTCACATATTAATTTGTAAAAAAAATTGAAAATCATTTATCATTTTCCTTCCACTTTACAATTATGTGCCACTTTGTGTTGGTCTATCACAGATTGTAACATGACAAAACGTGGAAAATTTCAAGGGGTATGAATACTTTTTCAAGGTACTACACATATCTCCTGAAGCCTGACTGGAATACTTCCAGGACGTTGCTAGGTTGTTGCTAAGTGAACCCTAGTCATTACTGCTCACCTTCACCATCACAGGAGTGGGCTTTTTCTTTGTTTCCAACCCCTGCACATGCACTTTCTCTCCCCTGATGCAGTAGAGCTAACTTGAGAGTGAGCTCTCAAATGCAGTATTTGAGAGCTCACTCTTGCATACCTCCCAACCGTCCCGGATTGCCCGGGAAAGTCCCGCTGTGGGAGGTCTGTCCCGCGTCCCGGGCACCTTCATTCCGGGACAATACAATGTCCCGGAATCGCCCCATTGAGATCTGATGCCCCCTAAAAATTGCCGCTGCATTGCCGCTGTCCCTCACTGCCCGGCGCTGTACTGGTTCTGGCCAAGACCGCTTCATTTCACCCCCAGATGCTGCCTGGCTAACTGCCAAAACAACTGGTTGCTAGGCATGGCCCGCCTGGCGTCTAACAACCAGTGACGTCACGACGAGGAGGAGAGTGGAGCCCCAGCATTCAGTGCGAGCTGGAGGAGGATTCCTCCTCGCGCCTAAGCTCCGCCCCCGGCTCCACCCCCCAACTCCGGGTCTCCCCTGAAGGCTGTTCCTGCTCTGGAAGAAAGGTAGGAGAATGCTCCCTGCATTGTCCTGTGCACACAGAATGAATCCCGCACGGCACAGCCTGAGGCTGGTTTTCACACTGTGTGGAAATTTTCTTTGATTGGAACTCGTGGCTGCTTGTCCTCATGGTGATTGGCTGCAGCACATGGCAATCATCCTCCTGTATTTGCCAACAGAACACTCCCCGTGGGGGCGGGGTCAATTGCCTGTCTGTGCTGAAGACGAGGAGGAGGGCTTTCTGCAGGTCTGTGTATGTGTGATAGGAAAGTTGCTGCAGTTAACTTAAGCTGTTGCAGTGTCCTGGCAGATGACAGATAGATTTCTGGTGAAGCCTGTGCCCAGAATCTTAGCTCAGGTTGCAGACACAGAGCATCACTCGTTCTGTCTGTTTAATCTGTACAGGACTCTGCAGCAGGAGATAAGGAGAGTGAGTGCTGAGAACGGGGAAGTGTTCTGTGTGTGTCTCAATCTGAATTGCCCTCTTTATGCTTCCTCTCCTGAGCTCTCTGTCCACCCCCCGTCCCACCCTGCGATCTCCCCGTCCCACCCTGCGATCTCCCCGTCCCACCCTGCGATCTCCCCGTCCAATCCTGCGATCTCCCCGTCCCACCCTGCGATCTCCCCGTCCAATCCTGCGATCTCCCCGTCCCACCCTGCGATCTCCCCGTCCCACCCTGCGATCTCCCCGTCCAATCCTGCGATCTCCCCGTCCCACCCTGCGATCTACCCGTCCCACCCTGCGATCTCCCCGTCCAATCCTGCGATCTCCCCGTCCCACCCTGCGATCTCCCCGTCCCATCCTGCGATCTCCCCGTCCAATCCTGCGATCTCCCCGTCCAATCCTGCGATCTCCCCGTCCAATCCTGCGATCTCCCCGTCCCATCCTGCGATCTCCCCGTCCCATCCTGCGATCTCCCCGTCCCACCCTGCGATCTCCCCGTCCCACCCTGCGATCTCCCCGTCCAATCCTGCGATCTCCCCGTCCAATCCTGCGATCTCCCCGTCCAATCCTGCGATCTCCCCGTCCCACCCTGCGATCTCCCCGTCCCACCCTGCGATCTCCCCGTCCAATCCTGCGATCTCCCCGTCCCATCCTGCGATCTCCCCGTCCAATCCTGCGATCTCCCCGTCCCATCCTGCGATCTCCCCGTCCCATCCTGCGATCTCCCCGTCCCATCCTGCGATCTCCCCGTCCAATCCTGCGATCTCCCCGTCCCATCCTGCGATCTCCCTGGACATGTGGCCCCATCCAGTGCGCTGCGTGTCTTCAGAGGTCAGGATGTATGCAGAAACATAAGAGAGTTTCTCAGTCCAACTGTATTCAACTACATTACATTCTTCTAATAAACTTTAAGCAAAATACTCTAAAAATAGTGTAAAAATAGACAGACTTTTGTTAAATTGAGATATATTATAGTGATGTAAACATGTCTCCAATATGATTGACCACACCTCTTAAACCACAACCAAATGGCCACGCCCTTTTTTGCTGGCCACGCCCACTTCTCGGCATGGTGCGCTGAGCTCTCCACACATCGGATCTTCTAAGTGTCCCTCATTGTCAAGTTCAAAAGTTGGGAGGTATGCTCTTGTGATGGAAAAGGTGAACAGTAATGACCAGACCTCACTTAGCAATGTCCTAGCAATGTCCTGGGAGTATTCCAGTCAGGCCACATGAGGTATGTATATGGACTACACATATAACATGATTCAACAGAAACCAGGGTTTCCAATGTGTGGGAGTGCCATTAAGAATTAATAACACCTCTGTACGTCTGTTAAACAGCAATTTAGCCACCTTCCTTCACCTGTAATAGTGTGAACCTAGCCTTAAGGCTGGGTTCACACTACAGCATGCAGCGGCTCACAGCAGGAGCCCGGTGCGTCTCCATTCATCGTTTCAGGTCCGATTTCTATTATTGCATTGTAATATAAAATTATATAGTTCAACTCACCATAATGCAGAATCAGTGGGAGCCCTGAGTATGTCACTTGCCACCGTTGCCTGCCACCAGCTGCAGCATGTCACTTGCCACCGTTGCTTGCCACCAGATGCGGATTGTCACTGTCTCCTGCCATTAGATGCAGATTGTCACTTGTCATGTCACTTGCCACATCCCCTGCCACCAGATGTGGATTGTCACTTGCCAATGTCGCCTGCCACAAGATGCGGATTGTCACTTGCCAGTGGCTGTGTCCCAGAGTGAGGGCGGGCAGTAAGAGATGATGTAATCTCTCTGTTGCCTGCGTCGGCACACTGATAGCGGTGTTCTGTCAGAAGCTGAGCTGCAGTGATGCAGGGCGGACGGTGCGAGATGATGTCAGAAAGCCGCTACCCATCAGAATATGCAACCAAATTGACATTGCACTGTGGCCATCTTGGTACACCCGCACTCATCCGCAGTAAGCCTAGAGTTAGAAGTTGGCAAGTGAACATCTTTATACACCCACCGGAGTCTTGCTTTTCACAGTTATTTTTAACAGTAAACTCAGCTTATATAGTGAAATATAAATTGAGTTTACTGTTAAAAATAACTGTGAAAAAGTGAACTTAGCCTTTGTTAGTTTTCATGGTTAACATCACATTTTTGTAGCTTATTTTTATTAGAACTTTTAGCCTTTTGTGTCAGGATTGTAATTTTTTTTGTCAAGAGCAGCTAGCATATTTATATATATTTTTTTACATATAAATATTTCATACAGTGTGCACTCACAACACAGGATTCCCAGAGCACTATGGGTTGTCCAAAGGGAAAGCAAGACAGAAGCTGCTTGCTTTCAGATAATAAAAGTTTAGATGAAGATGTCTAAATAGAACAGACAGGGAGGCTGGGGGAAGGGAGCTGGATCACTGCTTCTAAATTTCAGCTTGAGCTACTGCGTTCTGGAAACAGCAGGTTTTTATCACCAAAATAATCTGGAAAATATGAGAAGAAGAGAAGCATATAATCACATGTTCTTTTTTTTTTTTTTTTTAAATAGAGAAAAATAATAATGAATCTTCCAAACCTGACCATTATTAAAAAAGAAAAAAACAAACAAAAAAAAAAACAGTATATACAAAGCACTATATTTTTCTTTTTTAATATATGCTAGTATCAGTTTAAGAGCATTTAACTTGTTTTCACCAGTGTCATACATACAGTATATGAGGCTTCACAGAAGAGGCCATCTTACAAGGCACCGCATACAGTGTGTGCACCATTGTGCAAGAATGTGCTCCAGAGTGCACTCTTATCATGTAAACCAAGCTATCACCGATGGGTTTGGGTCTTGTACTAATGAGTCAGCAGAGGCCTGGCTCCCGATCACATGATCACTGTGATAGTTTGTGATTGGCTATCACAGTGATCACTCTCTGTATAACCAATCCTTGCACTCTTTTTCTTCTGAATAAAGAAAAAGATATATTGCATCTTCTCCAAGCCACAGGAGAAGGATGTAAACAAAAACAAAGTCTGTGTGTTTTACCTTCAGTCTGTGTGTAAATGGATTCAGTTGCCCTTGCATTATAACCAGTTGGCATCTACATATTTGTATGTACAATGTGTTACAGCCAAAAGCGTGAAGTCTGTAAATTACAGCATTTCTTAGTTTGATATTTTAACATACTGCACAATAATGCAAGCACAGTATGTGCTACTTGTTTAAGGCCTTCCTTTAAAACTATTTTATTTATGATGACAATATCAGATTATGTCTAGAACAGTGATGGCAAACATTGGCACCCCAGATGTTTTGAAACTACATTTTCCATGATGCTCAAGTCCACTGCAGAGTGCATGAGCATCATGGGAAATGTAGTTCCAAAACATCTGGGGTGCCAAGGTTCGCCATCACTAGTCTAGAATGTCTAGATGATCCATATCTATTAATCTAATGTTAGAGTTGCAGACTGAACACATGAAATACAACCTTATCTTTGTGGCACAAGGCCTTTAATATAGACATAGCTAAGCAACGGAACTCCATATCAATAGTTTCGGACTGCGCTCAATATTTACCTGCTTTTATACACACGTGAGAATAAATAATACACTCAAAAGGCTTAAAAAGTTTATTGACAATCCCAGTAACCCAATACAAATAATATTGTATGTCGTTAAAAGCATTTGTGGTCAATCTGCACAGGCTAGGGTACAGTGTAGAGCCAAGAGAAACACACCTAGTGCCTTTCAAAAGCTTTGATATTTCTGCCCTGAGACAAATAATGCAATGAGAATTATTAGTTGTATATACAGGAAAATGAATTACATTTAAATGATGTTGATATATTTCTACTTTGGTGTATTGTTGCAAGACAGGGCCCATGTGCCAGTCAATAATTGTCTCCATGGCTGCCTGTAGCTATATGTGACCAATACAGTCACAACAAACTATGAAGTGTGTAAAGTCTTACAATTTGTTTTATTCAGAAAGCATCCATAGCTCAAGCAGTTAAACCTGTTCCCTGCCAACATGCTGCAGAAAAGGACCCTTGCTCTCTGTGCCGAAGTGGTGGGCTCCTTACAGATGTACAACACAACCACTGCTGAGTCAGCGTCGTGCTCCATGATGGAGAGTTCTAACTCTGACTCAGCAAGCGCACGAGTGACCTTAGCAGAGAAACCACTGTTTCTACCCAGAGAGCAAGGATCCTTCTCTACAGCTTGCTGGAAAGGTACAGGCTTTTCTACACAGGGTATGGCTGCTTTAAAAATATAACAAGCTGTAAGACTTTGTAAACCTTTTGTTGTGATGCACCTGGAATGTATTTAACAAATTAAAAAAAAACAAAAAATCTATTTCAGCTTTAAAATATAGGCATTTGTTTAATCATCCTTTTTGTATCCTGAGGCACATGGTCCTCCAAGCTATTCCTTTCATCTGCACTTTGTAAAAGCTGACATGCCATCTTGGAAGCTCATTTGGGTGACACCGTGGTACACTTCTTTCTCTCCTATAATATAAAGCAGTACTGGCAAAATGCAACCTATTGGACAGTAAGAAGCTGAAAATGTACACATTTTTTATATGTATTGCTTGGAAGGAGTAGACAAAGTTTTCTAAAGTGATTGGTTTTAACCTCCTCCGTACTTAAGCTTTCAGGGTACCATGGACTTTACACATTACACTTTCACTGTCTAACAATGTTGAACTGAGCACTATGTAGCATGTCTAGCTACAAGCCCCAGTTCTTAGTACCTGTTCAGAGTTCCTAGTACCTATTCAATCTTTTGTATATTCGTGTAAACAGTCTTCTTGCCCCAGCATGTTCCCTGTGTACTCTGTACTTTGCTAGCACTCTTGCCTTCCTGTAAGTCCAGCATTCATGTTCTTTCTTAACTTTTGCATCCTGTGTGTGATGGACTCACCCAGGACAGAGGCTTTTGGAGGGGACTGAATGCTGGCCTCTTGCCTACTGATTTTGGGGGAACGGTGCTCTTTGTGAGCTGTATTCCTGGGGACCATTGAGGTGGTGTTACTTTGGATTCAGGTCCATGTTCTCCCAAGACACACAGACTCTGGGAACCCTGTATATGCAATATTAGAAATAGTGACTGATTCATACTGTTGTGACACATACTGTTAGAAGATGCTGATGTCATCAACTCCAGCCACCTGTCTGTCTGTTGTCTGCTATAATGTAAATAAGTCTCGTATGGCTTCCAAGAGTCTTTCACCCATTGTTGTTTGTGCTAATTACCCCTGCAATTGTATGAAGGAGTTCTGTGTTGATATTTATGATAATGTGTATTGTATAGTCAGTGAGCTAAATGATTGCAAGTCTACCCTGAAAGGTCATATCTCTGAATCACCAAATCTGGGTAATTGATTAGTAAACTAGCTCATGTTAATTATGTTCCTGGTTACAGTTTGTACTGTCAGCCTGCTGCATATATTTGTGTGTCATCTCAAATAAAACAGCCCATGTTCAGCAACCAAACAAGTATTGTCTTGTTTGTTATCAGCGGTTGGAATAGCTGATATCTATATTCAGACTGGGAGGAAGCGGTATATGACGAAAGCACTCAAGCAGAGTGTGGGACGTTTCGTTACACTGTACCTCTCTAAATATGATCAGCTGTAACCTGCAACCTGGGAGCTGCCCAGCAGTGAAATCCATCTTCAGCATCAGGAGCTCTGGTGGGGATCAGGTGCTCCAACTCTGAACCGCAAGCACAGAGGTTCCACAATCCCCTAGCCCATGAGAGCATAACTTAGGAAGAACTAAGATTCAAATTAACTGGGAAGGCAAATTAGTAGAAAGGCACCCATATAAGTAAAAATTATAATGGGTTATGTAACTGTGTGACCAGTAATTTAACAAGCCCAAATACTCCCCTGGTCTTGTCCAGATACACGTAGACTTGTGAAACTCTACAACTACTTCAGTGTTACCTGAGCCATTTCAACCATTGTGTCTTCTACAGGTCCAGACTATGTCAGAGATTACAGACCAAAGCTCCCTGATTGTACCCAATATGTGGGAGAACGAATGCCATCCCATGAAAGCACTAGCGAAGTGAAGTATTTATGTCGTGCTGCACCAGGCACTCCTGCACCGTTGCCTAAAGCATGTTATGTTGGAGGAATAGGCTGGGGAGTGTCTGAATTCACCTTCCTCAACAGAAGTCAGCTTCGTAGTAACTACCAGATAAAGGTAATGTGTGTCTTTTGAACTTTTTGAAAGCATTTGTACTGTTATGGTCACATTTATTTTGTAATGGCTGCCTGCAAAAAAATACACGTTTCATGAGTAAGGTGACAGTGCCATCTCTGTCCAATTGAGACTTCATGCAGACTTGTAAGTTCTAAATTAGGTGTGTGTGTGCCTGAGGATGGGGGGGGGGGGGAGGCTTTTTCTGACATAAATAATGTACATTGAGAAAGCTAAACAACAGGAGACCACATTAAAATCTATGCACAGTCTAGCAATAAAATTACTCTACAGTAAGTGTGAAAAACTGCCCTGATTATACCAATTTCTTGCTACAAGTAAATGTAAAGCGTTTTTTTTTTATGGTCCTGAAAAAAATCAAGAATATGTACAAAAACACTCTACTTCCCCTTTGACGTTTCCTGGTTTGGTCTTCTTCCAAAATAAACACGCATAAAGTGAGAATTTTTAATGTGCATTACATATTTGAAAGCGTTAGAATGTTATTTTACAGGTATCTCCAACGTAAGCACCGTGTTCAATACCTTAGCCAGTCAAGGAATAAGCAACCTAATATATACATATATATATATATATATATATATATATATTACACACTATATTGTCAAAAGTATTGGGACACCTGCCTTTACACGCACATGAACTTTAATGGCATCCCAGTCTTAGTCTGTAGGGTTCACTATTGAGTTGGCCCACCCTTTGCCACTATAACAGCTTCAACTCTTCTGGGAAGCTGTCCACAAGGTTTAGGAGTGTGTCTATGGGAATGTTTGACCATTCTTCCAGAAGCGCATTTGTGAGGTCAGGCACTAATATGGACAAGAAGACTTGGCTCGCAGTCTATGCACTAATTCATTCGAAAGGTTTTCTATTGGGTTGAGGTCAGGGCTCTGTGCAGGCCAGTAATACATTATGGATACATTCTCTAAAAACAGTTGTAGTTTGCCGTGACATAACATTTTAAAATAAAAAGAAAGGAGGGTTTAATATTACTTTAATCAGATAATACTAATAGCACGTATTAGTATAGCTGATACTCGTAATAATCCCCCTTTTATCATTTATAGGTAAAAAAAAACCTTCTGTGTGCAGGTCCCCTCCCTAGCTCCTCTAAGTACTTACCTAAACTCGATCTCGATCCAGCTCTGTGCCTAAGGGCAGCAGCTCTCTCTGCTCTCTTCCTCCCTCCTCACAGAACAGAAAGGCAACAATAAGAGCCATTGGCTCCTGCTGCTGTCAATCAAATCCTGTAATGAAGGAGCAGGGATGGGGCTAAGCCACGCTGTCTGTAGCTATAGACACAGGCAGCGCAGGCCGGGATCGAACTCGCAGGTGTGCCATCACAGGAAGTGGCTTCCAGTGGTGGCACACCGAGAAGAGGAGGAGCCAGGAGCATTGGTGGAGGCCCCTAGAAGAGAAGGATCGGGTATGCTCTGTGCAAAACCATTATACAGAGTAGGTAAGTATAACAAGTTTATTATTAAAAAATACCCCTTACAATCACTTTAGGAAATAGACATGGAAAGTGTATTAAAACATCTTAATTATTTATAAATGTTATCTTCTCTACATGTATATGTTACAGTTGCTCTATTTATTTGTATCATCGATTTATCCAGATGTAAGATTAATCACACTGGGCTATCTTATCCATTTACCCTTTTAAATTGGAATTTAAACAGCTCAGATGATTCTTGTAGCATGTTTTCTGGTTCAAGAGTTCAGTAAATAGGATCACATACTTCAGCACTGGGAAAGACTTTTCTGTCATAGAGCATGATGAAACCCGAATGGACACCAATTTGTCAAGCATGGCTTACTAGTTTTAATTGAGAACCAGGTTCTTTGTCTTTTAGTGTTTCTAGGTCAGGTTTCGTCACTGAAATTACACATCAAGCACTTGTTTCTCTTGGTTTGTTCAATATAAATTAAATGACAAAGTATCAAAAGATAAAATCCTCCTAGCAAAGTTTAAAGATCCGTTATGGATGAATTACATCTGGTGTAAATAAAACAATTAATGAATCTAGCTAAATCAATTGATGAATACTGAAGCATAAAATAAAAGGGCTGTATTGAGCTTTGTTAATTATATGTGGATAGCCGTGCACTTAACCTCCTTACTTCCTGCACTCAGAATAGAACCACAGGAATCTATTCTTAATGACTAACCTTTGTGGCATTTCCTACAATGCTATTCTCCATGGGTCACCTCTGAATTATATAAAATATATTGAAGTCTAGAACAATTTTGTGTTCAATTTCTGAAATGTATACATAGAGATTATACGTTATTCATTTTCAGCATTGGTTACAAAAGCTTACTTCCAAGAGTCCCTATTACTGATTAATTAGTATGGTATTGGGTTTTTACTATTTTTACATTATTAATATTGCTGTATTAAGCAGCTCATTATAGAGCACCTACCCTAGAGGAGCTTTCAATTGACAATCCTAACCTAAGTCATTGTATAAAATATACTGTAAAATAAATACATAAATAAAATTTTCTCATAAGCCAATACTCCTAAACAAAAATATCGGAAGCAATAGTAAATTAAAATTTCCATTCCAAAAGCAAGCATTTTTGTATCTTTCTTAACGCAGTGGTAAAAAGTTTCCCCCTGCAAGGCAATATCATAATGTGCTAGTATGCACCGCATGCTAGCACATTGTGAAAGATTTACCTTAAAACAAAGCTGTCACCGCTGTAGAGGCTTCCATCTACCCCTGGTCTTCCTCTCAGGTTCGCGGTCTCTGGCCGTCTGACTGGCCAATCCGCAATGACATCACTCCTGCTCATGCGGGCAGGAGCCTCGGCCTCGGCACACAACTCTGAAGGAATGGCACGGGTATGTCGTACCTTCAGAGAGCATGTGCCGGTGACATCATTGGCTGCTGCTCACTGGAATATCTCTTAAACGGTGCAGGTTTAGAAGATTTTCATCTTAATTACAGGTAAGCTTTATTATAAGCTTACCTGTAGGTAAAAATAAAACAACAAGAGTTTACGACCAGTTTAAGTGAGAATAACCTAGTGTTTTTTCACCACTAAAGATTTGAGTGAAACTACCTACATATAGCAACTGTGACTATATATTACAATAGATAATTATGCAGCGATTTTTTTTTTTCCGTTGCGCAAATTGAAAATGATAATTTTTTTAATTGACCCTTTTGCTAGAATAATACTAAAAGAAGCCTGCAAGGGAAGATGATAAATACCCTTCTTTATGGCAGGCTGTATTTTAAAATGTAACTCTCTTGCTGCACTCCAATCGCCACGGCTATACAATACATCTGAGCGTGTCTTATAATTTGTTCCCCACTGCGCATTGTGGTTTCTCTCACCGCTGCCTACATCATTACTGTTTCCTGTAGTGACATAGGCGTCAGCGGGAAGGTCAACAACAGGGAAGGATGGGGATACACTGTTCAACACTTTCAGCTGGAGCTCAACAAGAAAGTGAAGCTTCAGTATACTGCCCGTTGGCATAAGGTGCGTATTCTTCTTCTGCTTTTGTAGGCTGAGTTCAGTTTTTTCAATTACACTAGCAGTAGGGTCACTTTAAATGTATACTTTAGGCAAGCAGTTAAATACCCACAATCTACAAACTACTACTGTGCTGTATTTATAATTCTGTGCATCAAGTTTTGCGATCTAGACATTCCTACCAGAGAGCACAGCCGAATTCTTGAGCTTCACTGCAACAGTAGCACAGCTTGGCCAAGAACACTATAACAGCCTAATAAACAGTGAAGGAGTAACAGCACAAAGAAAAGGGTCATTGCACTGTTCCCTGTGCTCTCTTCCTGGCAGCATTTTGACTGTAAGTACATGTGCACTGCAGCAGAGTTTGATTGGCTGCTGGTGCTGATTCTCCCACTTCTGGTCTGAGTGCTGCTGTACAGGGGAATACAGAAGGCTGATAGCAAGACAGATTCAAGTACTTACCCTAGCTGCATGTATAATGTAAATGACTGTAATGTGTTTATTAAAGTTTGTAAAAACTGCAAGCCGGCAGGCTTTTTATTGTAGAAAAAATATGCAATGTCTCTTCTGCAATAAAAGAAACTTACCTTCCTGCTCACAATCTGCTTTGGAGTGTACACTGAGGTGTGCAAACGCAGCTCAGTTCACATTCTGGCACAGCAATGTATGCCGGGATGACCGCACTCCTGAACTTGCGCAGGAGTGCACAGTGGCCAAAGAAGACGGCAGAAGCCAGGCACCCGGAAGAAGTCAGGTAGAAGATGCGGCACCAGCAAGGCACGTTGCACCATTGAAGGAAAGGCAAGTATTGTGGAGTTCAGCTCTTCTTGACTGAATATATAGCTGCACAAACAAGTGTTTTTTAAAGCTGAACTTCAGACAAATATCATCAAAAACACAACAGCAGTTAGTATATAAAATAATCTATTCCTTATACGTCTATACTCCTAGCACTTTATTCTGTTCTTATACTGTTTTTCTATTGTTCTTGTTTTACATTTGTTCTAGGGGAGACCTATTATTTACAGTTGACACCCATGTATTTAGCACAGCTACGTTGTGTGCAAATGCCATAGTTATCAGCAGTAGTATATAATTTATAGCAGTATATGACAGCAGTAATATGGAGCTTAGTGTGGATACTGTTGCTGTCTAGTAGCAGTTTGTAAACACAACTGGCTGTGTTCTAAAGGAGACCGCTCTTTTATACATGTATCGCTTCCAGAAAGAGACAATACATGCCTATGCTGACAATAATGAATGTTAATGTGATGCATTTTCTGTGAAATAGATAAAATCTATTAATACAAAAATATAATGGCCTTGAAATTAGACAGCACAGTGTATTAGAATAATAAACAGTTGTATCATTACAAACATGTCTTAACTTTCAAACTTGCATTTGCTCTTACTACTGAACGGGTATAAGCATATCAAATACAAGAACACCCTCTCCAATAGGGATGGAAAGAGCAATAATCACATGAAAAGAATGTATAATATATTATATATATATATATTTTTTTTTTTTTATTGTACTCGAGTCTTATCATGACAATTACATGCAATGCGTATACAATGAACAAGGATAAAGAGAATCTGGCTGCCCCTACAGACAAGGTCTACATTTCAGAATCGTATGCATTTTCTAGTAATAACCATAGACCGTAAATAAAGTATAGACTGAACACAGTGTCTATATGTATTAATATTTGGTGGTTGAGCACCATGGGCCTTTTTTACCATCACAAGGAGACCTGTGCAGTTTTGTAGGTGTATTATGAGAATGTGGAGGTAAAGAGGGAAGGTGGGCGATGCCAGGGTTGGCTACATAGGGAGGAGTACTAAGGGAGAGAGAAGAGAGACATGGTGGCAAAGAAGCTCAAAGAGGGAACGATGGTTAGACCCTAGCCTAGAGCATGTTATAGCCTATAGAATATAATGAGAAAAGTGGAGGGGGGATTTCCAGTAGAGTATCATGATCTTAACTAAGTGTATCAGTTTCGGGGTTGCCCATCTACTATATAGAGTGAACAGTATCTCTTGGTGAAATGGAAAGATATCCAGTAGTGCCATGTTTTCCTGAATTTTCCTTTTTGGTTACATAGTGAATGACAGTAATTTTATTTTTGTGGAGTAGATATACAGAGGGGTCAGCCTCTAGGTCGACTTTGGTGAGATTTATTTGACCAATGCCCAGTACTCACACAAACATGTACAGATTTCAAAGTATACAGTGCCTTGAAAAAGTATTCATGCCCCTTGAAATTTTCCACATTTTGTCATGTTACATCCAAAAACTTAAATGTATTTTATTGGGATTTTACGTGATAGACCAACATAACGTGGCATATAAAAGTGTGGAGTGGAAGGAAAATGATAAATGGTTTTCAAAATAAAAAAAATAAATAAAATGTGAAGTGTGGTGTGCATTTGTATTCAGCCCCCTTTACTCTGATACCCCTAACTAAAATTTAGTGGAACCAATTGCCTTCAGAAGTCACCTAATTAGTAAATAGAGTCCACCTGTGAAATTTAATCTCAGTATAAATACAGCTGTTCTGTAAAGCCAGAGGTTTGTTAGAGAAGCTAAGTAAACAAACAGCATCATGAATGCCAAGGAACACACCAGACAGATCAGGAATAAAGTTGTGGAGAAGTTTAAAGCAGGGTTAGGTTAATAAAAAAATATCCCAAGCTTTGAGCATCTTACGGACTGTTCAATCCATTATCCGAAAAATACGATTTTTAAAACAGCTTACCTGTAAAATCCTTTTCTTTGAAGTACATCACGGGACAAAGACCCATAGTAGTTACTATGTGAGTTATAGGCCACCTTCAGGTGATGGACACTGGCACACCCTAAGATAAGAAGTTCACTAACTATATAACCCCTCCCACTACTGGGAGTACCTCAGTTTTGTAGCAAAGCAATACACGTGTATACCAAAAAAGAAGGGAGGGACCTCTGTGTCCCATGATGTACTTCAAAGAAAAGGATTTTACAGGTAAGCTGTTTTAAAAATCCTATTTTCTTATCATACATCACAGGACACAGAGCCATAGTAGTTACTATGTGGGATGTCCCATAGCAATGCCAACTGAAGGGAGGGAGACACAACAAAAGTAGGGCACCAAGAGACTAGAGGAATTAAACTGCAGCCTGCAGTACACTGCGCTCAAAGGCGATATCCTCATGACCTTTTACATCTATTTGATAGAACCTGGTAAATGTATGGACTGAAGACCAAGTTGTGGCATTGCAGATTTGAGCCAAGGAGGCTTGGTGATGCACAGCCCAGGAAGCACTAACAACCTTGGTGGAGTGCGCTTTAATATGAAAAGGAGGAATTTTCCTCTTTAAACCAGAAGCTTGAACAATCACTTGACAAATCCATTTAGAAATATTAGATTTTGACGCTGCCTGTCCTCTCTTAGGACCTTCTGGCAACACAAACAAAACATCTGTTTTACGAATATGAGCGGTCACCTTCAAATAGACCTTGACTGCTCCCACCACATCAAGAGAATGTAGTGACCTTTCTTCCGCAGAATGAGGTTCTGGAAAAAATGAAGGCAGAACAATATCTTGGTTTAATTGAAAACCTGACACTACCTTCGGTAGGAAATTAGGATGAGGATGCAATACAACCTTATCCTTATGAATGATCAAATATGGCTCTTTAGAAGAAAGAGCAGCCAACTCTGATACTCTTCTTGCGGAAGATATGGCAACCAAAAAAAAAAAGAATTTCCTTGTCAAAAGGACCAAGGGAATATCTTGTATCGGCTCAAAAGGCTGTTTCTGTAATGCCGATAGAACTAAATTCAAGTCCCAAGGGTTTAGGGATGACCTAACCGGAGGATCAATCCATGTTACCCCCTGAATGAACTACGAACCAGAAAGTTTGAAGCAAGTGGTCGTTAAAAAAACAGTACTCAAGGCCAGCTTCATTTCTAATCCCATCTGTAGAAATTCAAGGATCCTACCCATGACATTTCCTGGGGCGCCAACCCTGGATTCACACCAGGAGACATATGCCTTCCAGACTCTATAATATATGACTCTGGAGGCTGGCTTCCTAGCATTAACCAGGTAGAAACGACTGAACCTGACAGCCCACAGTCTTTTAGAATGTGGGTCTCAATAGCCAAACTGTTAAATTTAGCGTTTGTAAGGTAGGATGGAATACCGGACCTTGCAAGAGAAGGTCTGGCCGCGGTGGTAGGATCCATGGATCCCCTACCTCCATCTTTACGATCTCTGCATACCAACATCTCCTGGGCCATGCTGGGGCCACAAGAATCACCTCCTTCCCTTCCTGCTTGATCCTGCGAAGAAGGCGCGGAAGCAGCAGAACAGGAGGGAATGCATAGATCAGTGAAAACTGATCCCACGGAAAAACCAAGGCATCTGTTACGCATGCCAGCAGATCCTTTGTCCTTGACACAAAGTTGTCGATCTTTTTGTTGAACCTGGATGCAAACAGATCCACGTCCGGAATTCCCCATCTTTGACATATTGACAGAAAGATGTCGGGGTGAAGAGACCATTTTTTTGGGAACAACTTTTGGCGCTTCAATAATCTGCCTGCCAGTTCTCTATTCCCGGGAATGAAGACGGCCGATAGGCAAGGAATGTTGTCTTCTGCTCAAGATAGGATATGATTTACCTCTCTCTGAGCTGCACGACTTCTCTTGCCCCCCTGGTGATTGATATAGGCCACTGTTGTGGCACTGTCGGATTGGATCCTGACAGGGCAATACCGTAATCTGAGCGTCCAGGCCTTCAGGGCATGCTGCCCGAATCTCTAGAATATTGATGGGCAAGGTCATTTCTATTTTGGACCATTTTCCTTGGACAGATGCTTCTTCCAGGACTGCTCCCCAGCCCAGAAGACTGGCATCTGTTGTCACCACCTTCCAGGTAACTGGTAGGAAGAACTTTCCTTTCTGAAGATTCTGGATATCAACCAACAACTGAGGCTTTGACGCACTTTGGGGGTTATACGCATTGGGAAGTCTTGAGCTTGGACCTTTTTGTTCCTAGTTGACAGGATACTGTTTTGCAGCGGTCTCAAATGAAATTGTGCATAAGGAATGGCCTCGAATGAAGCTACCATCTTTCCCAACAATCTTATGCAAAGTCAAATAGAAGGATTCTTCTTTGCTTTGACCAGCTGAATCAGTTCCCTTATGGAACTGATCTTTGCCTGGGGCAAAAACACCCTCTTCTGAGCTGTATCTATGATCAGCCCCAAGTACTGCAATCTCCTTGATGCTTTTAAGGAGGATGAGAATCCAATCTAGGTATCCCAGGTAGCTGACTGTGGTGATCAAACTCTGGTTCAAGCATGCTACCGACTGATCTATCAAGAGTAGATCATCTAAATAAGCTAGAATCGTTATACCCTGAGCCCTTAATCTGGCTAAAGGGGGAGTCAGAACCTTTGTAAACACTCGAGATGCAGTAGCTAGACTGAAAGGCAGAGCTACAAACTGAAAATGACGATTTTCTATCTCGAATCGTAGATATTTCTGGAGAGCGGGGAAAATAGGTACATGTAGATAAGCATCCTTTATGTCGATTGACGCTAGCAGTTCTCCACCCACCTTGTAGAATGTAGACCACTGATCGGATTCATTCCATGTGAAAAGAGTGGATATTCAAAAGCGGTTTAGATCTTTGAGATCTAAAATGGGTCCGACATCTCTGTTTGGTTTTGGTACCGTAAAAAGGTTCGAATAAAACCCTAACCCTCGCTCTTCCATGGGGACCACCGATATCACCTTTTAAACAAGAGATGATCAAAAGCCAGAAGGAGAGACTTCTTTTTTTCTGGGTCTCTGGGAACGTTTGATCTGAGAAAACGAGGAGACAGAACTCTAGTCTGTACCCTAGAGATTATGAGGAAGCCACCCATTTGTCTCGACACTGTTCCTGCCAGACCCTTGAACTGCAGAAGTCTTCGGCCCTTCATAAGGAGGTTTTAGTATTTTGTTTAGTGGGTTTCTTCCCCCAGGGCCTCTTTTGACCCTGGGGTTGACCCTGAGGTTTACCTCTTGAATTTGACAGTGGAAGTCGTTGAGACTGCCTGGAGACAGATGCCCCTGGCACTGGAGAAGAAGCCAGTTTAAAAGAAAAACGCTTAAACTTCTTCTTAACTGGTAAAGGGAACTTTTTCCATTAGAAATTCTTTGGATGTAATTATCCAGATCGTCTCCAAACAACCGTTAACCATGAAATGGAAAACTAGCCAAGGCATGGCGCTTCGGCTGACCAATTTTTCAACCATAGAACTCTATGCACATGTACCATCCCGAGCATAAGCCATGAGGCTTGGAGAATAGAATTTTTCATAGTGTCTACTGTAAAACATAACGCAGGGATGTTTTTAAGGCAGGGAAAAAGGGGCAGCTGCCCTGGGCCCTGTCATTGTTGTGGGGCCCAAAGCAGCTGCCTCATACTTGCCAACTATCCTGGTTTAAATTCCCTTGTTCCTTGACGTTTTAGTCCTGTGCTGTGTCCCAATATCTCAGTTTGAAGTGCTGCTACTAATGCTGCCCAGCTCTGCCCTATTGTTGTGTATGGATGACATGGAGACCCTGTGTATACATGTAAATAAAATAGTGGCGGCATTCATATGTGTATCATTCCCCCCCCCCCCCCCGAGGTCAAATCCACCATCACCTGTACTGAATGCTGCCCACTGGGGAAGAATGGAAAGGGAGGGGGGAGAAATTGCGCTCGATGTTCAAAAAAAAAAAAAAAAAAAACTGACTAAAAAACGTGAAGTGAGTCCTGCAGCTAAAACACAATAACCCCAATACAAGGGCACACAAAATGAACAATAGAAAAAATAGTGTAGCGCTGGACTATAAATACGCATATAATGATGTATGCGAGTGGGCGGAGCCCCATAAATGTGTAAATAAAGTGACTAATAGATAAAGACCATATATCATTTAGTCTAAAATAATCAAGTAAATATATAGTGACATTTAGAAATCAATCAAGTGCACCTGCATTATATTTAAAGATCAGAAAATATTATGAGAGTGAGTGTAAAAACATGGCAAACTAAAAGTGAATAAAGATGAACCAATGTGGCAGCAAAATAAATAAAAAATATGTCAACATAAACCATCTAATCACTAATAGTGCTGATTACTTAGTGATCGCAAATGAAAAGGAAATGAAAATAAATAAACAGTCCCAAAAAAAAATTAAACAAACAGGTCCCAAAGCGTAGTGACACTTCCAACACAGAGTCTGGTTCAGTATTCCACCGCAGCTGTTGCCCACCACCAAGGGATAAAAGTTGGAGGCTTACCGGACAGCCTGCGACCACCCTTATTCAGGGGGGTCAAAACAGGCTCAGTAGAAATATGTGAGTCCAGATGATATCCTCACCAATGTTCTCCAGGTGTTCTCCAGATATCTTTCATGGCAAGCCAAGAGGGGCTTCCAAACGGGGTGCAGCTAGGACTTGACCATAGGATGCAGCAAAGAATTGGCCATAAATAACCCCAGAAAAAGAAAAAAATACTCCGATAGTGCAGAGCAATCTGGCCAGTTTATTAAAAGTTCATACAAACAGATGAAAAAACGAAGTTCTAACGGGGAGAAATGAAAACAAGCTCCACCGCCGTTTAAAATCCAATCGCGCATGCGCGACCCGTGCTCACGTTGTGACCCTACGGCCGTTTCGTCACAACTGACGTCATCAGGGGTACGTGGCCACGCTCGCGCATGCGCTTTAAATACAGAAGCGGCAAAGCGCCCTAGCTCATTCATTGGCTGAGGGGGAACGAGGGTGGGTGATGATGCTATATTACTCATCAGCCTAATGAAAACCACCCATGCATAAATCTTTCCTTATTGTGAACCTGGAAAAGATAAATAATGAAAAGCAGAGCTATATGCCGTGCAACGCCATCTAGTGGCTACAAAAAAGGAGTGCAGAACACACTCCAAAAATTCTTTAAACGTGTGGAAACATTAAACAGCTTCCACAACTCAGGGGTGTGTATTCCACACTACCATCTAGTGGCGAAAATAAAATAATTCACCAGTATAAAAAATATGATAAAATGCACAGGATTAATATGCATAAAGACCAGAATAAATATGGGTGGGTTTAAGTTCCCCATCAGCCATATCTCCAATAAAAAATGTATACATAGACATGATTACATTGTATTAAAGACATCCTCATGTGTATATCGAAAGAAAGGGGGACACTTAATTGTCCAAAAATATCTAGGAGCGCATGATAGATATTTCTATGTTAATAAATTGTCAAATAAAAATACATATCAAAAAAAGGGGAAGAAAACGGGACGGGGAATCATCTGTAGAAACTTCATTTCAACTATTATGAATCAACCATAGAAAGATTCCTTTCAACTATTGTTAATGAAGCAATTGATATCCCACTCTATGTTCAACCCATTCGAGGCATGGGAACCCAATCTGTAGATCCAGCTGGTTTCGGATCTAGAGATGGTTCTTTTTCCATTACTTCCCCGCCAATGGGGAACGTACTTCTCAATACCGATAAACACAGTTCCCTTAGGATTCCTATCGTGTACTGCATCGTAATGCCTAGAGACACTGTGTTTATCGAAGCCCTGCTTAATGTTGGTAATGTGTTCCGCCAACCTCACATTAAGTTTCCTAACAGTGCGGCCAACATACTCCAACCCACATGGACACCTCAGCAAATATACTACGCATTTGCTTGTGCATGTGATAAGTGATTTGATGGAGTATGTGGCACCCGTACCACTAGAGGTGAATTCCGTTATTCTTCTGTCTCGTAATGAGTTGATACTGCAAACATTACATCTCCTACAAGGGGAGAATCCTTTTAAGTCCCCAAAGAAAGTGGGGCGTTTAGGTGGGACAGGGATATTTGGTGCCAACAAATGTCTAAAACTGGTGGCCCCCCTGAATAAAACTCTCGGTTTATCAGACAAAAGGGGTCCCAAGACTCGATCATTTTTAATAATGGACCAATGTTTTCTTATGATTCTTTTAATGGCCCAGTGTTGGCTTGAATAGGTTGTAATGAAGGCGAACCCAAAATCCTCCCTGTCTTCTACCTGAGGGGGTTTGTCACGCAGTAATTCCTCACGCTCCCTGTTCCCTATATCCACAATTAGGGAGTCCAGCGCAGCAGCATCATAACCTTTGGTCAGAAACCTCGATTTCAAATTCAAGGCCTCCCTATGGAACTCATTAACATCAGAGCAATTTCGTCTCAAACGCAGGAACTGGCCCTTAGGCACGGCAGATAGCCAGGACTGATGATGACAGGAGTCAAGTGGTATAAAGCTATTCCTATCCGTTGTTTTGAAATAGGTCGAAGTAGTAATGGTATCATTAACAATAGTGATGGCTAAGTCCAAAAAATGTATTTGAGTGGAACTAGCCTCATGGGTAAGTGATATACCTCTATCGTTATTGTTAAGTGCTGATAAAAAGGTGGTCACAGAATTGATGTCGCCGTCCCAAATGAATAGGACATCATCAATAAATCTCCTCCACATGACCAGCTGGGGAGGACTGTCCTTCAATACCACATCCTCCTCCCACTTGGCCATGAAGAGGTTGGCCATACTGGGAGCAAATTTAGCTCCCATGGCCACTCCCTTCGTTTGTAGATAATGTGTGCCACCATACCAGAAATGGTTGTGCTCCATCGAGAAGTCCAGTAGCTCCATCACGAAATTACATTGCGTGATGGAGATACTGGAGTCTCGATAGAGGAAATGACGCACAGCCTCGTGTCCTAGACTATGTAATATAGAGGTGTACAATGATGCGACATCAGCTGTCACAAGCATATATGTAGCTTTCCACTCCACTTGTCTTAATATATTAAGGACATGTTTAGTGTCCCTGAGATAGGAGGGAGTGCCCACCACCAGAAAAATATTACCGAAAATTCATAAGACCTTGACCAATCCACCAGGGAGGCCCATCATCAGTGGTATTGATTCGGTAACCTCGCGTATTGGGAAGTATATCGATTTCTTCCTACAACCACTGGTGGTGGGCACTCCCTCCTATCTCAGGGACACTAAACATGTCCTTAATATATTAAGACAAGTGGAGTGGAAAGCTACATATATGCTGGTGACAGCTGATGTCGCATCATTGTACACCTCTATATCCCATAGTCTAGGACACGAGGCTGTGCGTCATTTCCTCTATCGAGACTCCAGTATCTCCATCACGCAATGTAATTTCGTGATGGAGCTACTGGACTTCTCGATGGAGCACAACCATTTCTGGTATGGTGGCACACATTATCTACAAACGAAGGGAGTGGCCATAGGAGCTAAATTTGCTCCCAGTATGGCCAACCTCTTCATGGCCAAGTGGGAGGAGGATGTGGTATTGAAGGACAGTCCTCCCCAGCTGGTCATGTGGAGAAGATTTATTGATGATGTCCTATTCATTTGGGACGGCGACATCAATTCTGTGACCACCTTTTTATCAGCACTTAACAATAACGATAGAGGTATATCACTTACCCATGAGGCTAGTTCCACTCAAATACATTTTTTGGACTTAGCCATCACTATTGTTAATGATACCATTACTACTTCGACCTATTTCAAAACAACGGATAGGAATAGCTTTATACCACTTGACTCCTGTCATCATCAGTCCTGGCTATCTGCCGTGCCTAAGGGCCAGTTCCTGCGTTTGAGACGAAATTGCTCTGATGTTAATGAGTTTCATAGGGAGGCCTTGAATTTGAAATCGAGGTTTCTGACCAAAGGTTATGATGCTGCTGCGCTGGACTCCCTAATTGTGGATATAGGGAACAGGGAGCGTGAGGAATTACTGCGTGACAAACCCCCTCAGGTAGAAGACAGGGAGGATTTTGGGTTGGCCTTCATTACAACCTATTCAAGCCAACACTGGGCCATTAAAAGAATCATAAGAAAACATTGGTCCGTTATTAAAAATGATCGAGTCTTGGGACCCCTTTTGTCTGATAAACCGAGAGTTTTATTCAGGGGGGCCACCAGTTTTAGACATTTGTTGGCACCAAATATCCCTGTCCCACCTAAACGCCCCACTTTCTTTGGGGACTTAAAAGGATTCTCCCCTTGTAGGAGATGTAATGTTTGCAGTATCAACTCATTACAAGACAGAAGAATAACGGAATTCACCTCTAGTGGTACGGGTGCCACATACTCCATCAAATCACTTATCACATGCACAAGCAAATGCGTAGTATATTTGCTGAGGTGTCCATGTGGGTTGAAGTATGTTGGCCGCACTGTTAGGAAACTTAATGTGAGGTTGGCGGAACACATTACCAACATTAAGCAGGGCTTCGATAAACACAGTGTCTCTAGGCATTACGATGCAGTACACGATAGGAATCCTAAGGGAACTGTGTTTATCGGTATTGAGAAGTACGTTCCCCATTGGCGGGGAAGTAATGGAAAAATAACCATCTCTAGATCCGAAACCAGCTGGATCTACAGATTGGGTTCCCATGCCCCGAATGGGTTGAAAAAAGAGTGGGATATCAATTGCTTCATTAACAATAGTTGAAAGGAATCTTTCTATGGTTGATTCATAATAGTTGAAATGAAGTTTCTACAGATGATTCCCCCTCCCGTTTTCTTCCCCTTTTTTTGATATGTATTTTTATTTGACAATTTATTAACATAGATATATCTATCATGCGCTCCTAGATATTTTTGGACCATTAAGTGTCCCCCTTTCTTTCGATATACACATGAGGATGTCTTTAATACAATGTAATCATGTCTATGTATACATTTTTTATTGGAGATATGGCTGATGGGGAACTTAAACCCACCCATATTTATTCTGGTCTTTATGCATATTAATCCTGTGCATTTTATCATATTTTTTATACTGGAGAATTATTTTATTTTCGCCACTAGATGGTAGTGTGGAATACACACCCCTGAGTTGTGGAAGCTGTTTAATGTTTCCACACGTTTAAAGAATTTTTGGAGTGTGTTCTGCACTCCTTTTTTGTAGCCACTAGATGGCGTTGCACGGCATATAGCTCTGCTTTTCATTATTTATCTTTTCCAGGTTCACAATAAGGAAAGATTTATGCATGGGTGGTTTTCATTAGGCTGATGAGTAATATAGCATCATCACCCACCCTCGTTCCCCCTCAGCCAATGAATGAGCTAGGGCGCTTTGCCGCTTCTGTATTTAAAGCGCATGCGCGAGCGTGGCCACGTACCCCTGATGACGTCAGTTGTGACGAAACGGCCGTAGGGTCACAATGTGAGCACGGATCGCGCATGCGCGATTGGATTTTAAACGGCGGTGGAGCTTGTTTTCATTTCTCCCCGTTAGAACTTCGTTTTTTAATCTGTTTGTATGAACTTTTAATAAACTGGCCAGATTGCTCTGCACTATCGGAGTATTTTTTTCTTTTTCTGGGGTTATTTATGGCCAATTCTTTGCTGCATCCTATGGTCAAGTCCTAGCTGCACCCTGTTTGGAAGCCCCTCTTGGCTTGCCATGAAAGATATCTGGAGAACACCTGGAGAACATTGGTGAGGATATCATCTGGACTCACATATTTCTACTGAGCCTGTTTTGACCCCCCTGAATAAGGGTGGTCGCAGGCTGTCCGGTAAGCCTCCAACTTTTATCCCTTGGTGGTGGGCAACAGCTGCGGTGGAATACTGAACCAGACTCTGTGTTGGAAGTGTCACTACGCTTTGGGACCTGTTTGTTTAATTTTTTTTGGGACTGTTTATTTATTTTCATTTCCTTTTCATTTGCGATCAAAGTAATCAGCACTATTAGTGATTAGATGGTTTATGTTGACATAATATTTTTTATTTATTTTGCTGCCACATTGGTTCATCTTTATTCACTTTTAGTTTGCCATGTTTTTACACTCACTCTCATAATATTTTCTGATCTTTAAATATAATGCAGGTGCACTTGATTGATTTCTAAATGTCACTATATATTTACTTGATTATTTTAGACTAAATGATATATGGTCTTTATCTATTAGTCACTTTATTTACACATTTATGGGGCTCCGCCCACTCGCATACATCATTATATGCGTATTTATAGTCCAGCGCTACACTATTTTTTCTATTGTTCACTGGGGAAGAATGCTTGAAAGTCCTGCCTACAACTGTTTTAATTAAGCCTAACATCTGCCTGTTCTGAAAATGCAAGCAATTTGGTGCGGGGGAGGGTAGTGTGGGGTGTGCAGAGGTAGGCAGAGAAGGAATTACAGTTTGGGTACACAGGTGAGCAAGGAGGGGATGTATGGAGGTAAGGAAGGTGGGTCCAAAGATGAGCAGAGGAGGCAGGAAGAGTTATAGGGGTGGAGGGTTGGAGTGGGGAGGATGGGGGAGGTTTGAGGTGCAGAGATTAACAGGGGTTTTAGGATGCAAAGCTGTACTAACAGGGTGAATAAAGATGTAGGTCGCGTGTAGGGCAGCCCATTCATTTCAATGGGCTTCTCTATGTGCTAGAAATGCAGAAGAAGGTCAATAACTGTTTTTCAAAATCACATGGTGGCAAGGCACATGTCAGCAGATGTGTGAGGGTGTCATTAACAATAAATGGCATTGCTGTGTATCTGCTAAAGGGCAGCATGCAGATTTTCCTGACACACACAAATGTGAACGCAGGCAAAATGTCTCAGTTACATTGGTGGTCAGTGTAAATCTTCTAATTACATTGGTGCTTGGTGTAGAATCCTTTCATTCACACTAGTGGCCAGTGTGAATGTTCCCCTTAGATTCGTGGGCAGTGTAAGTCCCTTCTTACATTGGTGGTTACTGTGAATGCTTCTATTACATTACTGGTCAGTGTAAATGCCTCCTTACATTGGTGGTTACTGTGAATGCTTCTATTACATTACTGGTCAGTGTAAATGCCTCCTTACATTGGTGGTTACTGTGAATGCTTCTATTACATTACTGGTCAGTGTAAATGCCTCCTTACATTGGTGGTTACTGTGAATGCTTCTATTACATTAGTGGTCAGTGTAAACCCCTATTACATTGGTGGCCAGTGTTGAAACTCCTCTTTATATTGGTAGTCAGTAAAAAAATCAGCATTGCCATTGATCACACCCTCCCCTACCCCCAGCACTGCCACTGATCCCAAGAGTTCTAGGATCCCTAGAAGTTTTCTGTCTATTGATGGGTCCGCTCACCTCCCCAGTCCATAGTGTGCAGGCAGTGAGGAGATGATGTGCTGTAACCTCTAGCAACCAATCAGTGAGCAGTATTACTGTACAGTAATCTCTAGCAACCAATCAACAAGCAGAAATCATGTGCATGTAATATCTAGCAATTACTCAATGAGCGGTAATGAATGCTGTTACCTCCAGCGACCAGTCAGTAAGAGGTAATGATATGCTGTAACCTCTGGCAACCAATCGCAATCGCTGCCTGATCCGATACAGTAAACTGATTTTGAGTCTAGCTGATATTTATTGTATGTCCCAGAGCAGGTGGAGAGTGAAATTGCATGGGGGGGGGGGGGGAGAGGGCTGGTTGGGAGCCCCAAGGAATAATCTTGAGCACCTCTTTAAACTGGTCTTTTAAGGACTGACATACTCCGATCGCTGCCAGCTCAGGCTGAACCACTAAACCTGCCAGAGAAATATTGTTTATTTTTTGAAAATTTTTATTCAGGTTTAAACATTACAACAGTGTTCAGAAAAAGAAAGAAAAATAAACAATACATGCTGACATATTTTCAGATTAGACAAAAAAAGAGCACAGACTAGGGTAGTTCTATCTAAAATCGCTGTACATTAGTGCTAAACCAAAGATTATACATATTATATGGCCTCATAGATAGTAGATACCGTTCCAGGGTTACACAGTGCATACCCTGTCTAAGGAGACATGAAAGGTTGTACAGGCGGAGGTCAGGTAGCCCCACTCCTTCCTCGTGTTTCGGAAGATGCAATTTGTGTCTAGCAATGCGCGGTCTTTTGGATTGCCATAGAAAAGTCGTCAGTACCCTGTTGAGGTTTTGGATGTCTTTGTGTTTAAGTAGCAGTGGAAGTGTTTGTAGGGGATATAGCAATCTGGCAAATGAGACCATTTTGTATAAATGGCATCTTCCGAAAAACGACAGCGGGAGAGTCCTCCAGGCCTCCAGCTCCCTTTTAATCCTATCAAAGATGGGTGGATAGTTAAGGTGGTAAAAGAAAAGAGGGATCCCGGCCTATTTGAATACTTAGGTACGTTATGAAATGTTTCGCTACATGTAATGGGGAGGATTGGGTCCAACGATGGGAGTGTGTCAATTGTAGTGGAAGTACCTCACTCTTAGTGAAATTAATGCGTAGTCCCGAGCAGTGGCGAAAGTTAGAAAAAATATCTTGAATGATAGGGAGGTCCGTGGGCATGGCCGAGGAGAAAATTAAAATGTCGTCTGCAAAGAGCGCCGTTTTCATCTTAACGTCTCCAATTTGGATTCCTGAGAGAAATGGGTGGTCATTAAGCAATCGGGACAGAGGTTCTATGGCTAGATTAAATAGTAAAGATTAAAAATTAAACGTCAAATGGATCGGGGCTGATATGTTACTTGACGTCACTAGACTGGCTGTGGGGGCGGAATACATTGTTGGTATGAAATTTGTTACTGGACCTATGATCCCAAACTTTCTCAATACCAGAAACAACCAAGCTGAAAGCTGATATCAAAAGCTTTTTTGGCGTCAAGAGAAAGAATGGCCATGTCTTTGTCTGGGTGGCGTTTGGCATGTTCCAGGGCTAGTATGACTTTGCGGATGTTGAGCACTGCTGACCTGCCTGTGACAAACCCTGCTTGCGCCGGGTGGAGAAGAGTAGGGAGTATAGAGGCTAAGCGGGATGCAATGATTTTGGACAACATTTTTGAGTCAACATTAATAAGGGAGATGGGGCGATATGATCCCGGGAGAGTCGGGTCTTTTCCGACTTTTTTGCCAGTAATTTTATGAATGCCATAGACCCCGTAGGGAGATATGGCCCACCCTCCCATATACCTGTAAAGACTTATTGTCTGTGTAAGTGAGTGGGCGGCGGGTGAGCCGCTGGGCTACCCGGTGGCTCACCCGCTCGGCGCTCGTACAGTCACACTGACTGTGCAAGCGGACTCAGCTGGGTGGCTTGGTGGGGGGAGGGATGGACAGGAAGCTGCCAGCTGGGGGGCTCGTGGGTGGACTAGCCAATCAGCGGGTGGCGAAGCAAAGAGATGACATCATCTCTCACCGCCCGGCGCCCACCCTGCATCCTGGCAGTTCCGCCCTCATTCACTGTGCATGCAGCAGAGAGATTACATCATCTCTCTGCTGCCTGACTCAGACTGGGACACAGGAAGTGATAATCCCCATTCCCCACCTTAGCAGGAAAGTGATTATCTGCAACTTGTGGCAGGTGATGTGGCAAGTGGACAATCCAAAATGTGTGGCAGGTGACATGGCAAGTGGACAATCCGTAACTTGTGGCAGGTGACGTGGTAAGTGGACAATCCGCAACTTGTGGCAAGTGACAATCCGCAATGTGTGGCAGATGACATGGCAAGTGGACAATCCGCAATGGGTGGCAGGTGGCGTGGCAGGTGGACAATTTGCAACTTGTGGCAAGTGACAATCCACAACTTGTGGCAGGTGACGTGGCAAGTGGACATTCAGCAATGTGTGGCAGGTGATAGTGGACAATTTGTAACATGTGGCAGGTGACGTTGCAAGTGACAATCCGCAGCTTGTGGCAGGTGACGTGGCAAGTGACAATCCGCAACTTGTGGCAGGTGACGTGGCAAGTGACAATCCGAAACTTGTGGCAGGTGACGTGGCAAGTGGACAATCCGCAATGTGTGACAGGTGATAGTGGACAATTTCCAATGTGTGGCAAGTGACAATCCGCAACTTGTGGCAGGTGACTTGGCAAGTGACAATCCACAACTTGTGGCAGGTGACGTGGCAAGTGGACAATCCGCAACTTGTGGCAGGTGACATGGCAAGTGACATGGCAAGTGACAATCCGCAACTTGTGGCAGGCGACGTGGCAAGTGGACCAACCGCAACTTGTGGCAGGTGACGTGGCAAGTGGACTAACCGCAACTTGTGGCAAGTGACAATCCGCAATGTGTGTCAGGTGACGGATTGTAGCAGTGTCTGCCACTCGCTGAGGCAACTTGTGGCAGGCGACGTGGCAAGTGGACCATCCGCAACTTGTGGCAGGTGATGTGGCAAATGGACAATCTGCAACTTGTGGCAAGTGACAATCCGCAATGGGTGTCAGGTGACGTGGCAGGTGGACAATTTGCAACTTGTGGCAAGTGACAATCCACAACTTGTGGCAGGTGACCTAGCAAGTGGACATTCAGCAATGTGTGGCAGGTGATAGTGGACAATTTGCAACATGTGGCAGGTGACGTGGCAAGTGACAATCCGCAACTTGTGGCAGGTGATGTGGCGAGTGGACAATCCGCAATGTGTGACAGGTGACGTGGCAAGTGACAATCCACAACTTGTGGCAGGTGACATGGCAAGTGGACAATCAGCAATGTGTGACAGGTGATAGTGGACAATTTGCAACGTATGGCAAGTGACAATTCGCAACTTGTGGCAGGTGACGTGGCAAGTGACAATCCGCAACTTGTGGCAGGTGACATGGCAAGTGGACAATCCGCAACTTGTGGCAGGTGACGTGGCAAGTGACAATCCGCAACTTGTGGCAGGTGACATGGCAAGTGGACAATCCGCAACTTGTGGCAGGTGACGTAGCAAGTGGACAATCCGCAACTTGTGGCAGGTGACATGGCAAGTGACAATTCGCAACTTGTGGCAGGTGACGTGGCAAGTGACAATCCGCAACTTGTGGCAGGTGACGTAGCAAGTGGACAATCCGCAACTTGTGGCAGGTGACATGGCAAGTGGACAATCCGCAACTTGTGGCAGGTGACGTGGCAAGTGACAATCCGCAACTTGTGGCAGGTGACGTAGCAAGTGGACAATCCACAACTTGTGGCAGGTGACGTGGCAAGTGGACTATCCGCAACTTGTGGCAGGTAACGTGGCAAGTGGACAATCCGCAATGTGTGGCAGGTGACGTGGCAAGTGATAATCTGCAACGTGTGACAATCTGCATCTCGTGGCTGGCGATGTGGCAAGTGACACACTCGGGGCTCCCACTAATTCTGCATTATGGTTAGTTGAACTATTTCATTTTCTATAACAATGTAATAATAGAAATAATGTGTTTCAATCATCCTGACACTATAATAACCATGGTGCCGTGATAAATTGCCCCCAAAAAAAGTATTTTCTGGTAGTGCCCCTGCCGAGACTAGACTCTGGATCCGCCCCTGGGTGAGGGTGGGCCCATACAACATTTTGCTATGGGGCCCTGTGATTTCTAGTTACGCCCCTGCTCCGGAGAGGGGCTTAGGGTCAGATCTGCTTGAGCTTTCCTTAAAGCAGCGCTTGCCTGGCAATATTGCCCTAAAAAGTGTTTTTTATATTGGGTAGTAAAGGGAGATAATTACACCCTGTAGAACGGCTTTGCCCGTTTCCCAAAATAGGTTCGGGTTGGATACATGTTCAGCATTAGTGAGTACATAGTCATTCCATGCCTTGTTAATTGCCTGCCGGAAATCCTCATTGTCTGCTAAATACGATGAGAACCGCCACGGGGGTTTATTGTGGGGTTTGAAATCGTCCAACACTACCACTATAGGGCTGTGATCGGAAATTGCTTTTTCCGAAATTGCGGAATGCTGTACCTTTGGAATTAGGGCAGAGGAGCAAAAGAAATAGTCTATGCGTGATAGAGTATCATGAGGTGAAGAATAGAAAGTGTATTCCCTATCGGTAGGGTGGGTTGGACGCCAAATATCTGACAGATGTAATAGGGACATTGTAGTGGCTAGTAATGTAGTGGGCTGTCAGGTGGGTGATGAGGGGGTGCCTAATAATGCGCGTGGTGACGATTTATCTTCAAATTTGTTCATAACACTGTTAAAATCCCCACCCACTAGGTGAAGTGTGTCTGAGGAGCGAAGTACCCACGAGGAGAGGTCTTGGAAAAATGCAGTACCCGGGGAGTTGACCGCATATATGTTAGAAATGGCTAGATCTTTTGAGGCAATAGTTAAATGGATCGTTAGTTTGCAGCCTTCTTGGTCTTTGTCAACTGATCTAACAGAGTATGGCAGGTTTTTGTGTAGAAGGATGATCACCCCTGCTTTGCGCCCTGATGCTGGGGAACCAAGGACCTCACCCACCCAAAGTTTGAGGCGTTGGAAATCTTGCTCACCTAGATGGATCTCCTGAAGGAGGGCGATGTCTGCACGCATGCGTTTTAAATTACGTAGAATTTTCATCCGCTTGTTTGGTGACCGGAGCCCCTTAGCATTCTATGACACTATCCGCATGATGAATACCAAGACAATATAAAGATTATTCGGGGGGGGGTACTGTCACCCTACAAGCGGGGAAAGGAAAGGAAAAAAAAAAAAAGAAAGGGAGGGAGAGCACGTGAACCTTCCCTCAAGTTGTAATGGGTAGGGAGTGGATAGTTCACCCTAGCTCACTTAGTTTGAGGACAACAGAATTTGGGAATTATACTGCGTGAGCAGAAAGGGGGAATAAGACAGTTAAGTGCTAACCAGGGGTATACAGAAAAAAAAAAAAAAAAAAACAACCGACTGCAACTATTGACTTCACTTTTTTTTGCGTGAGAAAAAGAAATCACAAGACGTACAGGAGAATCTAGCTTCCATGCCCCCATCAGATGGGTTTTGGTGTCACGCCAATATAGGGCTTGCTCTCAAAACAGACAGAGTAATCTAGAGAGAAACCAAGGCATGATGGTAATTTTAGCCCACGCCCCGGAGTTTCCATCCGATCTGCATCTAGGTAGGGAAGCCAACACCTCCTGAGTACTAATACAAACATGGTACAAAATTTCAAACATAACTCTCCAGCTCGTAAACCTACAGGAAGGAGAGAATATCAAGTAAACAAATATATTAACACCATGAAAGTAATGGGCACAATCCTGTCCCATGCGGCATAAAGTGGGGCAGTTCCTAGGTCAACGTATACCTGACCTTTGAGGGAAAGATGCATAGCGGCCACGTTTAGATGGCTATTTAACCGGGCTGCTTTGGTGCTTGGATTATTTCGGAGCCGGAGAAGAAGGAGCAGAGGGGGTGTCATCCATAATACTGGTGGAAGCCATGTCCCCCACCAGCAGAGATTCAACATATTGCTGGGTGTCTGATGGGGATGAGAAGGACATCTAGTCACCTTGAGGGGATCGCAGGCGCAGAACAGCTGGGAATGCCAGGGAAAATTTTAGATTGTGCTGGTGTAACTGAGTGCAAATAGAAGCAAAGGATTTTCGTTGTTTAGAGACCTCCACTGAGTAATCAGCAAATAGTAATAGCTTGTGGCCATCTATGGAAAGATCCTTCGCTTTGTGGTAGTACTATAGAAGAGTATGCATAGTTCAAATATCGTACAATTACTGGTCGCGACTTGGGCTGCTGGTCTTGCTGAGGGCCTATGCGGTGAGCTCGTTCCACTACGCAGGTGTAACGAAGACCCAGAGCTTCAGGTATGCGATGGCTGCACAGCTCCATCAGGCAGGTCGTCTTGTATTACTCAGGAAGGCCTATGATACACAGGTTGTTCCTGCTGGACTGGTTCTCGAGGTCCTCGAGCTTGTCCATCAGAAACTGAGGTACTCCTGCATGTGTGGATATAGATGCCGTCACCTGGTGTAGACGTTCCTCCACTGAGGCTATACGCTGCTCTGCCTCCTGCAGCCTATGCGTCTGGCTATGAATCCTGCTACCAGCTACTCCATGCCATGCTTAATAGCTTTGTCAATTGCCTCTGTTATCATGGGGGTGAGGAGCTGAGCTACCGCTAACGCTATCTTGGCATGTGTCGCCTCTGTGTCATCAGGGAGATGCAGAGCCTGTGAGGAGGGAGGCGGGGCTGAGATATTCTTGGCCAGGATAGCGGCCACCATCTTAGCCGCTGCAGCTGCTTCTGGCTCAGACGGGCTACAAGGAGCCTGTGTAAGGCAGGGAGCAGAATGCTCCACAAAACGCTCCATTCACCCTTCCGGATTGTAGCAGTGTCTGCCACTCGCTGAGGCTATAGCTGTGGCGCGGTGTATGCGGACAGGTGAGCTGGGGGGTGCGGGAGCTGAGGCAGTTCACTCCATGCTCACATGGCGCCCGAACCGGAAGTCGAAATATTGTTTTTAAATAGGAATTCCAACTTCTTATCTGTTGGATCCTTCAGCATTTAAGCATTGTCTACAGGACAAGTCAAGTTTTTGTTCACAGAGGATATAGCAGCAGCAATTGCTGGAATCCCCCACTTCTTATTAAATTCTTCCTCTATAGGATAAAGTGTTAAACAGTTTTTCTTACAAAAAAGTTTTCATCTGGGTGCTCCCACTCAGAATACATAAGCTTTTTCAGTAATGAATGCATAGGAAAAGTATGAATAGCTTGGGGAAGCTATAGTGAACCCAAAAAGAAGTGGGCTCATCGACTGACTCCGCTACTGGCAGCAAAAATGTGGAGAGGGCCAATTCAGTGAGAGATTGTACCAACAACCTTTCCTGTGAACCCGATCCATCCGTATTAGACTCTTCAGAAGAGGAGTCATCAGCCTCTTCCTGTTCCCCGGAGAGAAAAGCGTCATCTCTCGCCCCCTGTTCCTCAGTTTGAGGGTCCTGGGTAATGGATGGGGACCTATTACGCTCCACTCCACTATTCCCACTCTAGGATGCGATTAAGGCATCAATTTTTTGTTCCAAGCCTTAAATGGTTGAGGAAAAAACCTCTTCAGTAATATATACAGGGGCTGCAGTGTTAAAAGAAGCTGCAACACCCGACATCCCTGATGGCTCACTCTGACCAGCCAAAGCACTCTCAGGGGAGGATGCCATCTTTGAGATGGTTCTAGGCTTCCTAGTGGCTGTAGAAGTCTTTCTAGAGCCCTTTTTTGAGGTGTTTTTACCCCCCTTCTGACCATAGCCCGATGCACAAAGCAGAGGTACTACCAGAAGGAACGCATCCACTGCTTGAGCAATAGTCCAGCCCTGCCGCTGCTATTAATGCTCAGCCTGATGCAATAGTAAATGTGTCAAAAGGAGTGTCATCAAACCTCTTTCATGCCCCTCTTGCTCGTGTCCCTCCGTCAGCTTGCAGCAGTAAAAATGGTGCTTTTAAAACACACATTCCCGCACTGGACGTTGGAGGACGTCAACGCCATGCTAAGCCCCGCCCCCCTCCTTCATCTTCGGCCCCCCCTCTTTTTAAAAAAAAAAAGAGGCTTCTGATCCTATGTAATCATGAGAGGGGGAAAAAAATGGCGAAGAGAGAGCCTGAAAGCCGCCAAGCAGGTGTTGTTTTTTTTTCTGTTTTTCTCCTAACGCTCTTCCTCGAGAAGAGGGGGAGAATACAGCACAGGTGGGGGGTGTCTGGTGAGGAGGAACCCCCCCCCCAGACTTACCGGAGGTCTGCTGCTGACTGGAGAGAAGGAAGCCTGCTGCTCCGGATACATCGTGTTCTTTTGAGCAAAGCATGAGTAGGTATGTGCTCCATACAGCCCCCAGTGGTGACATATAGGCATGACAACATTTACTAATGTAAAGGAGACATTCATAAGAAAATTCAAAAATTTCTTAAAAAAATCCACTTACTTTCCTGCCGCAGGGTTTTCTGTGGTAAAACCAACAAACCCAATCTTCACTCTTCACGGTGGGTTCCGTAAAGAAAACTTCAGGGGCTGGGGACCCTTTGGGAACCCACAATCCTGGGCCTGTAATAGCACCTCCGCCAGTAAAACTTTATGGCCTTAATACCAAAAGTACCGGATCCCGGGGGCCAGCTTTCTAAAAAGAGAAGCGTTTAAAAGCTAAACCTCGTTTCTATGGACACGAGGCCCAGGTACCATTAAATTCGGCCTAAAAGACACCTTGAAGGGATCCGGCTGCATAGCTACCCCCAGCAAGGATTGCTCCAGTGGAGCTCAGCACAGCACATCTTTACTCATGACCAACACCTTGGCACAGACACTGGCAAAAAAACTGAGGTACTCCCAGTAGAGGGAGGGGTTATATAGGGAATGGACTTCTTTCTTAGGGTGTGCCAGTGTCCATCACCTGAAGATGGCCTATAACTCACATAGTAACTACTATGGCTCTGTGTCCCGTGATGTAAGATAAGAAATGGAAAGAGTATGACACAACTGCAAACCTACCAAGACATGGCCATCCACCTAAACTGACAGGCCGGGCAAAGAGTACATTAATCAGAGAAGCAGCCAAGAGGCCAATGGTAACTCTGGAGGAGCTGCAGAGATCCACAGCTCAGGTGGGAGGATCTGTCCACAGATCAACTATTAGTCGTGCACTCCACAAATCTGGCCTTTATGGAAGAGTGGCAAGTAGAAAGACATTGTTAAAAAAAAAGCCATAAGAAGTCTTGTTTGCAGTTTGCGAGAAGCCATGTGGGGGACACAGCAAACACGTGGAAGAAGGTGCTTTGGTCAGATGAGACCAAAATGTAACTTTTTAGCCTAAAAGCAAAACGCTACGTGTGGCGGAAAACTACCACTGCACATCACCCTGAACACACTGTCCCCACTGTCAAAGATGGATGGAGCCAAATATAGAGCAATCTTAGAAGAAAACCTGTTAGGGTCTGCAAAAGACTTAAGACCGGGACGGAGGTTCACCTTCCAGCAGGACAACGACCCTAAACTTACAGCCAGAGCTACAATGGAATGGTTTAGATCAAAGCATATTCATGTGTTAGAATGGCCCAGTCAAAGTCCAGACCTAAATACAATTGAGAATCTGTGGCAAGACTTGAAAATTGCTGTTCACAGATGCTCCCCATCCATACTGACAGAGCTTCAGCTATTTTGCAAGAAAGAATGGGCAAAAATGTCACTCTAGATGTGCAAAGCTGATAGAGACATACCCAAAAAGACTTGCAACTCTAATTGCAGCGAAATGTGGTTCTACAAAATATTGACTCGGGGGGCTGAATTCCAATGCAGCCAGAGCAGTCACTTCCTTATTTGATGAGGGAGAAAGGGGAAAGAATCAGGGAGATAAGTTAAGACACTATCCTTGTAAGTTTAACTCTTATTTTTTTTGTCTGACAGCAGAGTTTGTCCTGTCACCTCTCCTGCTTTTCTTTTCTTCCTCCCTAGTCTGTGTTCCCTCAGCATAGTCTATGTCATTGCTGTTCTTCCCCCTTCAGAAACAGTAAATCTTAAAGATGTCAGCTGATTGGCCTCTAGAGGCTCTGATTTTAGGCACAGTGCAGAGAATAGACAGAAATTGAGCATGTGCTGAGCAGGGTGAGACAGTGCATTGCTTGATTTTAAACAGGATAGGCACTTATGCCTACATATTTAAATGTTTTACATAGCTGTACCTGCAAAAGGGGCTAGCCTGAGGTGATCTCTCAGGACTTCATTTTCTGACTAAAGTTCCACTTTAAAGTGAAGCAGAAAGCCCGTAAAGTACCCCAGCAGGATAACTTGGAGAACTGAGGTTTTGTGTTTCTGGGTGAAAAGATGGCTGTGCCTAGAACTGGAGTCATTGGAAGTCGAGGTGTGGAAGGGTTTTGCTGCTACCTGTATTTTCCTGTACTAGTGACACCCCAGTTCTTCAAGAGATGGCGAAACTATATGCAGGCCACATTCACTCAACAAACAATGCAAGATATAATGCAACCATTCCGTTTTATGGATTGGTACCTAAAGTGAGATCTTTCCAATTCATTTGGCAACCTCAAAATATCTCACGCTTCTGACCCCTCTACTTTCAGGCCGCCATAGGACAACCGCAAGCTCACGATGCTCTTGGACTTCTACGATTCTCTTCTATTTAACCTCAGTATCATCATTTGGTTTCACTGTTTTAACCAGATCAATTTATCTGTTCACTAGTTAGTTATGTCCAAACGTTGCTTCCGCTCCTGAAGATACAAAGGTGTAAGATACAGCCTCACAGGCACCATACTGCTTAATACCACTGTTACGGTGGTAAATGTGAATTACTGATCCCCCCCCCCCCACCAACACCACCACCACCACCACCACCACCACCTGTGTTTAGGTATAAAACTATCTTACTGATTAGAGAATATACATGTACATGCTTTATAGCTATCGTGTACTCTGTTTTATACTATTGTATTGTGTAAAACCTAAAAAAAAATTTTCAAAAAAAAAAAAAAAGAAGGAGGAAAGTTCTAATTATCACAGCACTCTTATGGTTTGGATATAAGTGGAAATATTAAAAATAATAAAAACTTTTAATTCAACCTTGGTTTTGCACATGCAGAGAGCCAAGTGCCAGGTTTACATTATCGGCGGCCCTACCAATTGTTGACTTTTACCTTTGCTTTGCTGTCATGCCATTTGGTTATTGGAAGTGAAAAACAAAAAATCTGTCTAAGCTCCAAGTTGTGACTTGGAACTTACACAAGGATGTACAATTTCTCAGCCATCATCTGACAAATACTGGGTGCCTGAGCTACCAATCACTGAGCACCAGTGCTGCATGTTGGAAAATGGGGATTGAGTCCTGTGCTCCCTTAGACAGCCCACACAAGTCTTTTTTTTTGCGTTCAATCAGTGGGTTGAATGATAAACAAAAATGACCCAATTTCCCCATCCACATACTCGTTGTGGATGGGAGAATCCTCTCCACTAAGCTATTGTATTCTGACGGCGGGGAGGCTTCCCCGCCATCAGAATACACTGATTAGTGCTGCTGGCTATACCTGGCTCGATCAGGAAAACCCTGAAAGTGTGGTTGTACAGAAGTCGATCGGAAGTTCAACTTCTGTACAACCAGCCTGTTCATACATGGATTGCAATTCAGCCAGTCCCTTCTGAATCGGCCAAATTTTGATCCATGTATGGCCAGCTTTATATCTGGAAGTACCTAATATGTCACCTTACTTCCCTATGCTCAGCAAGCATTGTGTTGGGGTTGATAATTAAATAAGACCTGTGAACGTCTATAGCCCAGGTAGTCTCCACATGATCACTGCCCAATCCTAACTTTGCAGGTAGGATCAGGTGTTGTGCCCCACATGTCAATGGGCACAATTAGCCATTGAAAGGAATTTTATTTGATGGATTTGTAAACACATGTGCTGTAATCTGTGTTAGTCAAACACTGTAATATTTATGTACTTATTTTTTTGCTACTGCTGTAAGGGCAGCATGAAATGGTAAAGTAAAACATATGGAGTTCAGTTTTTTTAGGACAATGTACAGTATGGATTACTAACTGCTTACCTGTGGCTGTCATTCTTCTTGTTCCTTAGGAGGGAGAATTTCGCAGAGCTTGTGAAGATAAAGTAACTCACAGATATCAAAATCCCTGGTAAGTCCTACTTGACTAAAGAGAATAAAAGTATTATGAAAATAGGCAGCTGTCTCCAGAGTACTTTCTATCCTTGGGAGCTACACTATGCTTGTAAGAATAAAAAGAAAAAAGGAATAAAATACCAACCTATTTTTAGTTTCTGTTCTGCAACTTTTCTTATTTTGTTCCAAAATACCTATCTTAAAGCCCAAACTTTTTTGTTTTAGATAAAGTGGGGAAGCGTTAAAACCAGGTTTTTTATTCTTGTTTTTCCATCTGTGTTTCTTTAGGGAGTTTTCCATTAACTTCTTGTCCTGTAAACTCAACAGGAAGTAAGAAGATATCTTGCCAATGTGTGGGATATCCCTTCTTAGACATTTGTCACAGATGGGTTACAGGTTACAAGTGGACCCATTGTAAGTTTTCTCCTCTATTACTGTTCTGAATGTCACTCAAAATTTTGGATTTACCATTACTTTCATTCCTTTGACAATGGTGATCTGGACAATCAGAGAACAGTAAAAACCACAGTGGTTCTAACCTCTCCCCACTCCACATCTACAAAGAAAGTTTTGTATTTAATTATACTAAAGCTAAAATGCCTAGGCACCCATGTTGCACTGGCTCCAGCTTTGAATGTGGCTGTTTATTAAATCGATAGCTAAGTCCGCTTGTTTATTTATGCCGTCCATTGAAAGAGCTGCGCTGAGGCCAGGACTCCCACGCGCATGCATGGGAGTGCCGTCCTCATGGCTCAGCCCACGAACCCAGAAGCAAGACCTGGTGAAGATAGAAGCCCTGTCAGCTGTGACAGCACGCTGCTGAAGGGGCTTTATTTTATGATAAGTCTCTATATTGTGCTAGTATGCAATGCATCAAAGAACTTTATGCTCTTAGCTTGAACGGGAACGTTTTTTTCTCTTTCTTTAATTGCATCCGAGTGTATTTTTGAGGCCTCTGCAAGAAAGTGCCTGGTGCTCTTATCCAGGCTTAGGGCAAAGAGAATAATCAAGAGACTGTAAGAATAGGCAGGGCAAGCTGGTGCTGTAGGGAAGTGCAGAAGTATTGTCAGTGCAGTTCCCACTGGGTGTCACTGTCTAATAGTGTGAGACTGCTGCAGTACTAAGGCAGCAGACCTTTATTAAAGTGGAAGTAAACCCTCCTATCCTTTTCAGCCTAGGAAGCTGCCATCTTGGCCTCTGTTTAATCTTCAACTGCCATGATTCTGAACATGTCAGTTATGACATCAGCCATTGGATGGTTTCACAGTTTGGTTCAAAGCACATCCAGTGTGACAGTTACATTCCCAGCATGTGCTGGAAATGGAACTGTTTTTTTAAAACTGTTAAATCTATAGGTTTACTTAAGCTTAAAAGGGATAGTAAACAACCGCTTAGTGATTTAGCTTATAATAGAGCCTACCTGTAGGTAAAATGATCATCTTCCAAACCTGCACCGTTTAGGAGATATTGGTTTGTTTTGCAGATGGCAATGTCACTGGTACATGCATCGTGCACTCTGAATTGAGGTAACAGTGAACCCCAAACAGTCACACCGATTTTAAATGTGACAGCGGCTTCAGGGGAGAGGAACCCTCACCCGCTGTTACGAGTACTCAGGGGGAGAAGAGGATAGTGGTAAGGTGCATGTTAACTTTTAAATATGGGTGTAACATATAACATGTTCCTAAAAGTGAACTTAGCCTTTAGGTTTAACAAAAAAAAAATCAACACAAGGGACAATACTTACAGTCAATTACAGTTTGCTGCTAGCTTACTTGAAATCAATGTGGTGAGGGGTTAATAGAGCCGATAGAACTGTGACAGACACTCTTGATGACTACTCCGGCTTCCTCGATTCATAGAAGCTGTACCATATAGACTTGTGCACAACGGAAAATTTTGTTTAGTTTCGGTTCATTGCCATTAGTAAAATACATAATTTCGTTCTGTTAAATTCGTTATGTTACGTTAATTCGTTTTATTCATTATTTCTGTAGACTGTCGATATTCGTTATATTGAATCTCAAATCATGTCAAATTCATTCGTTATATCCGCTATAATTTCTTTCGTATTAGTTGAAATTCGATATTTATGTATGTATATATATATTCGTGATAATGATTCGTAGTTTGGAAAGTTGCTTGTTTATTGAATCTATGAACACACACAATGACAATATCTCTTCTCCTCTGCTCAAATACAATACAACATCCTTCCCACTCAGTTCTCAGGAATGCACATTGCCAGTAATCCAACCTCCAGCACAAAATTAATCAGCCGATTGGAGTGTAAGATTTACTTTGAAAATAATAAAGTGGATCTTGCAAGCCAGCAATGGAATAATACTAATAAAGTGAGCACGCAGCGTAACCAAGCTGCAAACGCTAAACACGTTTCATACTCGTGCAGATAACACTCAAAAATTAAAATAAAATTGCATTTGCGCTAGGAAAATAAACAATACAAAAATAAATTATATAAAGTGCATAGCTATCAAAAGAATGTACCCAGAAATCTATTATAATCCGTGCAACATTAATTTTGTGATACAACAAATAAAGTGCAACATGCAAAAAATATTGAAAATACAGGTGTAAACTCAGGCTAGAGAGTATCCACTCCTTCACCAAATTGATTTATAAAAACCATAAAAATTATATCCTAAGTGCAAGGATCCAGTGTTCATCAAAAAGTGCTTCTCATCATGCTCATCAAAACCAGTGCAGAACATATAACATGCTTCAGTGCTTCTCCAGTGTTCCCCAAAAGCCTATGCGCTCACCTATGCATGTGACACAGTACCTAAACTATGCCAAAACACGCTTGGGAGCCACTCCTGGGCTCTAACGATATGCAGGTGATGAAATCCAACTCGCTCAATCAGTAGCATTCCAGATCATGAATAAAAGAGAAAAGCTCCATAGTGTGATATTGTAAAGACTTTTATTAAAAAGTAAATATTCCCTTCATAGGGGTACTCACATGGTATAGGTGCGTGAGTGCACCATCCTATTCAGGGCTCTGTATGTGAGAACCAGATCGCTGGTACGGCGTGCGGTGTGGTGTGTCTGCCTCGCCTCACTATCCTTGCCGTCAGCACTGAAGCATGTTATATGTTCTGCACTGGTTTTGATGAGCATGATGAGAAGCACTTTTTGATGAACACTGGATCTGTGCACTTAGGATATAATTTTGATGAACGTTTATGGTTTTTATAAATCAATTTGGTGAAGGAGTGGATACGCTCTAGCCTGAGTTTACACCTGTATTTTCAATATTTTTCGCATGTTGCACTTTATTTGTTGTATCACAAAATTAATGTTGCACGGATTATAATAGATTTCTGGGTACGTTCTTTTGATAGCTATGCACTTTATATAATTATTTATTTTTGTATTGTTTATTTTCCTAGCGCAAATGCAATTTTATTTTAATTTTTGAAGATTTACTTTGAGTTGACCTTTTGTTTCATTAGATCTTTAACGAATTACCTAATCATTTCAAATTCGTTTGTTATATTCGCTATAATTTCTTTTGTATCCGAAAAATGCAAAATTCAGCCGAATTACGTTTCGTTACGAAACGAATTGCACATGTCTAGTACCATAGCTTATACGACTGAAACACAATCCATAGTAGAGGAGGTATACCTTTCATTCATCTGCCCTTCCTGCATTCATAGATTTGTGTTTCATTCATAGAAGCCCCAGAATGTTGGGTTTTCTTACTGTTAGTCATTAATGTTGCAGTAGGGATATATAAGACTAGGAAGGTGAAGTCTGGCTAGTCTATAGGAAAAGCTAGACTGCAGCCAGGGGAAATGTAGCCTACAGAGAATCATGGATTCTTTCCCTGGAGACTTGGTGCTTGGTTGTTTGAACAAGGCAACATTCTTACAGTCATGTTCGTCTGTATCTTCTCTTTGGAAGAGTCTGAAGCGGATTGTTTGCCTGGGAAGGCTTGGAGACTGCTCTGTAACCCTTTCACAGGATGAGTGGAAACACTTTTTTAGAGTGTATTGACCACAGGCTTAAAGGGGTTGTAAACCCTCGCCATTTTTCACATTAATGCATTCTATGCATTACCGAGCATTTGCCCAAGTACTTGTACTCAGGCAAATGCTCCCGATGCTTCCCCAATACCTTGAGAGTCAGCAGTGATCAGCACGTGGGGGAGTTACAAGCTCCCCCCCCCCCCGCTTTCAGCTGCTTTAGTGAAATCTATACAGTGGTGACCGGTGCTTGTAACTTCCCCACACGCGATCACCACTGACTGTCACCACATCCTCCATGCCCCCTCCGTTCCGCTGTCCCCCTCCATTCAGCTGTCCCTCTTCGCTGTCCCCCTCTGTTCAGCTGTCCCCCTTTGCCGTTCCCTCTCCGTTCCGCTGTCCCCCTCCGTTCAGCTGTTCCCCTCCGCTGTCCCTCCCTGCTGTCCCCCTCTGTTGTGCTGTCTCTCTCTATGTCCTCCTTCCTTTGTGTACAGCTGACTCTGTCCATTCACATAACTGAAACATTGTAATCTCCTGTGATTACGATGTCTCAGTTTATGAATGGAGAGGAGCCGCTGTCTTCTCTCCATTCATTCTCAGTGCAGCTGAGGCTGCAGATAAAGGGACTGGGAAATCTCTATCCTCGGTCTCTTTCTCTGTCTCAAAGGGGGAGATATGAGGGGTCTGTTAAGACCCCTCACATCTCACCAAAGCCCCCCAACAGGGCTGATTAAAAAAAAAAAAAAACACAAAGTATTGCAATAAATAATAATAAAAAAAATTATTGTAAAAAATAATACAAATTTAAATAAAAAAAAAAAAAACACACAAACAGCGTCCACCCCCTCCCCCCCTAAAAAAAAAAAAAAGAAAGCATTGTAAAAAAACAAAAAAAAAAATTGTACACTGCCACGTGACATTAAAAATAAAGGTATCAGTATTCGGTAACGGCGAGTACTTGAAAAAGGGTATCGGTACTTGTACTCGGTCTTAAAAAAGTGGTATCGGGACATCCCTAGTGTCTATGGATGCATATGCTGGACTCGGGAGTGCGCAAGGTAACCCCCTTGGTAGAGCGCTTCTCCTAGGGGGTTATCTGATGTGGGGAGGAGCCACGAAAGCTGCCGGGGGACCCCAGAAGACGAGGTTCGGGGCCACTCTGTGCAAAAGGAGCTGCACAGTGGAGGTAAATATAATATGTTTGTTATTTACAAAAAAAAAAAACGAACCCTTACAATCACTTTAACCTCAGAAGATTTGGCTGCTAAATGACCGGGCCATTTTTTGCGATTCGGCACTGCGTCGCTTTAACTGACAATTGCGCGGTCGTGCGATGCTGCACCCAAACAAAATTGATGTCCTTTTTTTCCCACAAATGGAGCTTTCTTTTGGTGGTATTTGATCATCTCTGCGGTTTTTATTTTTTGCGCTATAAATGAAAAAAGAGCGGCAATTTTGAAAAAAAAAACTATATTTTTGACTTTTTCCTATAATAAATATCACCATTTTTTTAAAAAAAGCTAATGTTTTCTCAGTTTAGGCCTATAGTTATTCTTCTACATATTTTTGGTAAAAAAAACCCCCAAAAAATGCAATAAGCGTATATTGATTGGTTTGCGCAAAAGTTATAGCGTCTACAAAATAGGGGATAGATTTATAGCAATTTTTTTCTTTTTTTTTACTAGTAATGGCGGCGATCTGCGATTTTTATTGGGAGTGCGACATGGCGGACACATCGGACACTTTTGACACATTTTTGGGACCATTGGTATTTATACAGCGATCAGTGCTATAAAAATGCACTGATTGCTGTGTAAATGTCACTGGCAAGGAAGGGGTTAACAATAGGGGGCGATGAAGGGGTTAACTGTGTTCCCTGTGTGTGTTTCTAACTGTAGGGGGAGGGGACTGACCTAGAGGAAATGACAGATCGTGGTTCCTAGCTATTAGGAACACACAATCTGTCTCTCCTCACAGAACAGAACAGGGATGTGTGTGTTTACACACACACATCCCTGTTCTGCCTCTCGTGCCCGCGATCGCTCGTGGCTGGCGGTCATCGCGACTGTTGGCCATGAGCATCAACACCCCCACAGTGCAGCGGGCACGTGCACACGCTTCTGCTATCCCACTTAGAGGAGCCGACGTATAGCTACGACGGCTCGTGGGATCGTGCTGACCTGCCACAGTATAATGACGGCGGCTGGTCAGCGAGCGGTTAATGAATGTGACAACCTGTTAGGTGTCTTATCTTTATCCTTGGTTGCTTGAACAAGGCAGCATTCTTGCAGTCATGTTCATCCGTATCTTCTCTTTAGAAGAGTCTTTAGAGGACTGCTCGGTAACTCTTTTCACAGGGAGAGTGGATACACTCGTTTAGAGTGTATGGCCCACATACAAGGCTTGCCTGCTTAAGCATGAGTATCCCAATTTAGGCGGCACATGATGCCTGCCATTCTGGAGGGACTCAATGGCAAGAGCCCATAGTTCGCTTCCCATACAGCCTGAAAGAAAAAATCTTATCTGAACGGTGCCCAGTACCTTCTTTGCAAAGACTCGCCATTAGGATGAGGTGACACTCATGGCTTTGCAGCAAACTGGCAGCAAGAAATACTGTACAAGGAGGTAACAGTACACAGTTTTACTGCTTGCTGCACAAGGACTTATCTCAGTAAAAATCAATCCCTGACAAGCAGGAATACTGAGCAAGTCTAAAGAAGAACTCCACATTAGGAATAAACGTATAACATGTAGAATGCTACCCAAGTCATCTGGTAACGTAAGATAAATAAGATGTTTAAAAGTTACCCATCTACTTCAAATTACAGCCCTGCAGACTAAAAAAATAGTACAAAAACAAATTCAATGCAATAGGAATTAGTGTGCGTGGAAATAACCCTAGAATGGGGTTAACTACTGCTAAGGAAGGCTAATACTGCAGCTACCCAGACCAGAACTCAGACATTCTCCAGGTGATTTGTTCATCAAAACTCAGCCATGCCAGAAGCAGGACAATGAAAAAAGTTTTGTTCAGGACAGAAACAAAAAGGTAGGACTCTGTAACAGATTATGATATTTTGCAATGTACACAGATCACCCAAGGGAATAGTAAATATCACCATTGCACATTTTAACAAAAGTGCAGTACACCTCAATAGTCTACAAGCAGGTGCCTTATACAACCCCAGGCTGCTATGGAACTCAAAAAGCATCCCAGCTGTCATATGGGGATCCATTCAATCTAGAGAAACATCACTGAATGAAGGAAGATACAGCATGCATCACAGAGACAAAAAGGCAATAAAATCAGGCAGAGTTACATACCAGATAGTTGCAGCCATGGTGTCACCTCTGGGAACAGCATTTAGCGGGGGCATCAATCCCTATGCCAGCCATAACATCCACACAAGAAGCCCCATAGAGTAGGGTCTGCACCTGGGGAGCAATAGGTGGATGGCCACAAGTTTATTGCAGCTGGTAAGAGGTGCTGCTTGGTCCTATTAGGTGAGGAGGAAAAGAAAGGAACGCCGACCTGAGCGCAGGAGTCAAATTTACGCGTTAGGTCCTGCAGGTGGGGGTATGGGCGCAGCATACCCAGTAGAAGGCTGACATGGAGCTGTCAGGAAAAACTGTTAACAAAATAATAAAGAAAAAAAAGCAAGATCGGTGCTAGATCTAGGTTACTGTTAGTGCCAGTGTTAGGGTTATGCTCAGTGTCAGCATCACTGTCAGTGCCAGTATAGAAAAAAAGGTCTGTGTTTTAGGTAAGATTAAAAAAAAAAAAAAAGGAAAAAGAAAATGTGCACTTGTTTGTAGGCCTCACTAAAGATAAAAACATCAACTAATGCACACAGGCCATATGTGGTATCCTTATGCACATCAGGAGTGGGAGAATTTACTTTGGGCAATGGCAAGAAATACTGTATACAGTTAAAGTTTAAGAAATAGTATTTTTTTTAATTATTTTGAGCCTTTTGATAAAAAAATAAAATCAGGAGCAATCCATAAACATTTAACTTCAACATAAAAGCCTAATTAGTCCTGAAAAAAATAAGGTATAATTCACCTGGATACACTAAGAAGTTGCAAAAATATGTACAGTTTTACTAACACATGTCAAAACTGGATTCAGGCAACAAGGTTGGTTTTACCTTCATCATTAAGGGATTAAATAATACAAGTTAATGTTTACTAAATTAGTAACCATTCAATTTTGGTGGAGAGTATTGTTTCATCAATAACTGTTGAGAACTGTTGAGAAAATCAGCATTCATGGCATTCCTGCCTCTTACACATTACCCAGCATTGTGTTCTCTGAGCCAGATAATGGGTATAAAATATTAACACAAGGAGTCAGGGTTGCAAAAATTTAAAGATTTGAAGTATGTGTAGGCAACATAACTCAATCAAGACAATCTCTGGTTTGTTCTGTTATATATATATATATATATATATATATATATATATATATATATATATATATATATATATATATATATATATATATAGCAGATTGACGGCTGGGAAGTGGTTCTGTTATCCTGACTGGGCCTCATATGATGTCCAGCAGGATAACATGCCGTTGCATGACATGGATGAGCAAGTGTGGGGTGGAGGAACTTGAATGGCCTGCACAAAGTCCTGACCTCAACCTGATAGAACACCTTTGGGATGAATTAGAGCGGAGACTGTGAGCCAAGCCTTCTCGTCCAACATCAGTGCCTGATCTCACAAATGCGCTTCTGGAAGACTGGTCAAACATTCTCATAGACACACTCCTAAACCTTATGGACAGCCTTCCCAGAAGAGTTGAAGCTGCAGAGGGTGGGCCAACTCAATATTGAACCCTACGGACTAAGACTAGGATGCACGTGCGTGTAAAGGCAGGCGTCCCAATACTTTTGACAACATAGCGTGTGTATATACTGTATATTGGATAAATCTATTCTTTTGACCATCCCACACACATCCCTCTAACTCTTGCCAATATGCATTTTTCTTCTCCTTCTCCTGAGTCAGAGTTAGGAAGATGGAGAGGGTGAATCTTCCTAACGGGGCATAGACAGCAGTGAAAACCAAATAGTTGTTTTAATTCATCTCCACTCTATCCAAAACTTAAAAAAAAAAAAAAAAGGAGTTTGCCTTTATACTTTTAGGCAAGTAAAAAAGGCATTTAGATTAGATTAGATTTTTTTTTTTTAATCCAGCCATTAGGTAGAGGGGTTGACGTTTAAGATTATGCAGGAGTGGGACTTTAATTGAAATAATCAGAGTGTGTAATATGTAGCTGTAATGTCTTCTAAGCTCTCATGCACAATAACAGTTTAGCTAAGATTGAAAACCAAGAGTTACATTCTTTCCATTGAACTGGTAGTGTTGAAACAGAAATTGATGACTAAGGTTCTGTAAAATTATGCAAACATATCAGAGAGATTAGTTTGCAGAATGGTTTTTGACTTCAGCCTCCTAGTGACTGGAAACACAAAGAATGCTCTTGTGTGCAAGAAAAATATTTATGTTTAATTTGACTTGTCTGTGTGGATGAGCGACCAGATGGGATCTATTAGGAAAGTGCCTATGATGTCACTGTAAGGAAAACGAGCAGTCTAGGCCATGTTGGGCCTTTAGTGCCATCTGCTGTAAGAACAGGAGAGTTACATGAGGATATGAGGCAAACATAATTAATTCCAAAAGTTTGTAATACTAGGTAGTAGAGCTGCACGATTAATCGTTAGTAAATCGCGATCTTGGTTGAACCCCCCTCACGATCTTAATACGGCATTTTCACGATTCATTCATACAAGTGCAGAGCCGTTCTCTGCTCACTCACAGCTGTCAAAAAACAAAACAAAAAAAAAAACAACCATCCAGCAAATGTTGATCAACATTGCTAAACGCTGAGAGATAAAAGGAAACATTGTAATATTTCGCTCTTTTAGATCAAAAGGGATGAACTTGGTCTGTAAATGAGGTCAGTTTAACCACTTAAAGACTAAGCCTTTTTCTGACACTTGTTGCTTACGAGTTAAAATCAGTATTTTCTGATAGAAAATTACTTAGAACCCCCAAACATTATATATATATATATATATATATATATATATATATATATATATATATATATATATATATATATATATTTAGCAGAGACCCTAGAGAATAAAATGGTCGTTGTTGCAATATTTTATGTCACACTGTATTTGCGCAGCGGTCTTGCAAACGCAATTTTTTGGGGGAAAAATATACTTGAATGAATAAAAAACAAAACTAAACCATAAAGTTAGCCCAATTTTTTTGTATAATGTGAAAAATGATGTTACACCGAGAATCGTGATCTTTATTCTAAGCAAAAAATTGTGATTCTCATTTTTCCAGAATCGTGCAGCTCTACTCTATAGTTAACCCATTCTGTTCAGAATTGCATAAATGCAAAGAAATAATAAACTTTGTGCAAACAGTTAAAAAAACAAATGGGACTTTGGTTCTTTGATTGCACTGCTGCAAGGGGTGGAAAGAACTTGGTGGGAGATTTTTTTTTGGTGTGGATGTAATGATTGTGATCGCCTTGCTAACTTTTTTGGGACATATTAAAGTGTTATTAAACCCAGGATCCTGCGTTCACTATATCTGGTCTCCCATATTACACAGAATGTACATGTGCAATGCAATTATTTAAGTAAATATAAACTGCTAAATACCTTTTCTCATCAGCCGTTTCTCATCAGTAGTCCTGTGACTTTTTTCAGTGTATGGTTAAAACTTGTAGGAGGAGTTTTCATTCTCCCATGATTATTCTTTGAGGTTGCAGGATCCCTGACCCTCTGTCTGGACAGTGCTGATTGGCCCTATGCTGATCAGATGCACTCTCCCAAGAAAAAGAAAAAAAAACTTGCTAGCAATACACACCAAACTGAGCATGTGCAGCCTGTCCCCAAGGCTCTGTGCAATCAGGCGATGACTTGGGGGCTGTGGAAGAAGGGGAGGATCAGAGGAGACAGGATCAAACAGCTTTTTAACAATGCAGAGGATTAACCCCTTAGGTTCCACAGTGAGTATAACAAGCATGCTCTACTTGATATACAGACTGATTTTACTGTTGTGGGTTCAGTAACACTTTAACTCGTAGTGTTAATTGCTTCTTGTATTGGATGAGGATAAGCAATGTCAATCTCTGAAACAGTGATACTCTACAAGCGATAACTGAAGATGGATTTTTATTAAATTATTATACAGGCTTTATATGGCACCAATAATTTGCACAACACTTTACAATACAGTATTTAAAAAACAATTCAATTCAAGATAAAAGGGTTAGGAGGGTCCTGCTCGTGGGAGATTTTTGTTTAAGTAGAAGATCATGCTTGAATTGGCTACTCTGTTTGATAGATTTGGTAATATTTATATTCTTCCAAGATTGATAGGAAAGGCAAAGTTGTTTGTTCATTTTGTGGAGGGTGAGGTAAAAGGGCTCTCATTTTAATAGATCAAAAGTAAAGCCACCTCTTTGATCCCCTGCAATTTGTTTTACAGACAGTGGAAAGTACATACACTCAGGTGCCTCTGTGATTTTAATACATTGGCTGATCATAATGGGTGCTTAAAGCGGAGGTTCACACGTATTGTAAAATTTCTATTAATACCTTCCTGGCATTCAACTGATGTCTAAATGAAAAAAAAAATTTTTTTTTTGCTATTTACCTTGTAATTATGTCTTTATAATGTAACTTCCGGTTTCAATTTCCCGCGGGAGTAGGCGTGTATATTCTTTATTCCCCACTGCGCACTGTATGCTGGGAGGGCGATGCACTGTCTCCTGGGAGCTGAGTTCCTGCATTCCCAGGAGTCAGTGCAGATCGCCACCGTGAAATCTCGTGACATTTGTTTCTGTTGCCATCACAATGGGGCGGGAACTTCCGACAACGCCTCCCGTTGTGATGGCAAGCTGGAAGTTTATGGCGCTCCTGAGCATGCGCGGGAATGAGCGGTGAATGCTGGTAGCTCAGCATTCACCGCATCCAGGAAGTAAAAGCTTGTGGGCTTCACATGCCCACAAGCAAGATGGAACCGGCCGTCAGCGAATTTTAAAAGTCTGTTTTTTTATTAGAAACCAGACATTGGGGGACATAATTCACCATACAAGCGAGTGTTACATTGCTAGTATGTATGTCAGTGTCTAAAAGGTAGAAAAAAAAAAAAGGATTGGTCGGTGAACCTCCACTTTAATGCATTTATCTCCTACATCACCCCGAGGAAGTGAACCGCTGGTTCATGAAACGTGTTTAGAAGTCATTGGGGGTTTTTTATGAAAGGCAAATCCACTTTGCACTACAAGTGCACTACCAGTGTACTTGGAAGTGCAGTCGCTGTAAATCCGAGAGGGACATGCAAGGAAAATAAAAAACAGCATTTTAGCTTGCACATGATTGGATGATAAAATCAGCAAAGCTTCCACTCATTTCAGATCTACCCCTCAGATTTACAGCGACTGCACTTCCAAGTGCACTTGCACAAAGTGGATTTACTTTTCGTAAATACAAATTATCCACAATGGGGTATGGCGCTCCCTATAGGATTATATGGGATGAGCAGCTACAGCGAGGGGGGAAGGGGGGGTGTTTTCCCCTTGTGTCCTGAATACGTGATAGTGTAAACTATAATAAATATCTAAATGAGGTTTGCAAAACCACATAAACCCTAGTGGTGGTTTGCGGAGACCACCAATAGATTGTGCCAAAATAATAATCTTATGTGATAGGGAAAATCATATTAAATAGTGAACACATGAGTATAAAAGGTGTGAGCTAGACACCTATAATTAGTAGTGATGCAATTACAAAGAGAGACCACCATATAGTATAGTGATTTGGCATTAAACGGAGACATAAAAATGCACCTCTGCCTAATAATTCAGGTATATACAAACAACACCAAACAAATTATAAATAGTGATCATAGTCCATAGGGTGATACATTTCTGCAAAAAACGTGTTCAAATTTTCTTCAAGCAAAAACGTGACTGGGTGCTTTCAAATGTTCATAGTGAAAGCACCCCAGTCACGATTTTGCTTGAAGAAAATAGGAACATCACATGCTTTAATTGTGTATATAATACTGATAAGTTTCCAAGCACATGGACTCTATGTGTAAATCCTTGAATTGAAAGGCCATTTGTTTATAATCAGAAATATTTTGATGTTTAAATTTTTTCTGAAGCTTTCATTCCCTAATGTGTTTAGGTAGCTTTAAGTAGATTACATAAGTATAGATAACGGTTTGAAAGCACATTTGCAGGTTGCCTAACCCTTTAAAACACACAAAAAAAAGCACATGCATTATTTTGGCAATGCAGTGCATGGTAGTGCGTGGTAACCTGCATGATTACTGCAACACAATAGTTGCTATTACCCTTGGAAACCAATGTTCCAAAAAGTGGACAGAGGCTAGACAGGCTATGCCGAGGTCCCTTGGGTTTCTCTGTGAAATGTGAAGGCACCTGAGAGATTTTTTTTGTATTGTATGTTCTCATTTTACCTACTTTTGTATAAAAAAATGCCTTTTCACTCAATGATTACTTGCACAGAAAGGTTGGGAATATGGGAGATCAATGCATACCTGTTTTTCTAGAGAACTGCAGGTCATTATGTAGCATGCGCAAGACATATAGGTGTATGCGGTATTATAGACCAAGGACATAATAATAAACAAAAAATAATAAACAAAAAAAAAAAACAAGCTAATAAAACATTATAACTTTGATTCATTCTATAATACAGGCACCCTCTGCCACATATACTTGACACAGAAGGGCCTGGATCAAGAGCTACATTGGCATGGACTCAAGTAAAATATGATGATTACTGTTGCATGAAGGGTCATTGGACATCACTGCATGAGAGAAGTAAAACACCAACTCCTATTCCAGGCTACTTACAGCAGGTATGTAAACCACTTCAGCCCCAGATTTTCTCCCTCAATGACCAGGCCACTTTTTGCGATACGGCACTGCGTCACTTTAACTGACAATTGCACGGTCGTGCGAAACTGTACCCAAACAAAATTGACGTCCTTTTTTTGGTCACAAATAGAGCTTTCTTTTGGTGGCATTTGATCACCTCTGGGGTTTTTATTTTTTGCGCTATACACAGAAAAAGAGTAACAATTTTGAAACACAAAACAAAACATTTTTTTACTTTTTGCTATAATAAATATCTAAAATTAAAAAAAAAAAAAAACAATAAACAAACTTCTTTATCAGTTTAGGCCAATATGCATTCTTCTACATATTTTTGGTAAAAAAAAAAAAAAATCGCAATAAGCGTATATTGATAGGTTTGCGCAAAAGTTATAGCGTCTACAAACTAGGGGATAGATTTATGGAATTTTTATTATTTTTTTTTACTAGTAATGATGGTGATCAGTTATTTTTAGCGGGATTGCGGCAGACAGATCGGACACCTAACTGAAATTTTTGACACTTTTTTTGGTAACCAGTGACATTACAGTAATCAGTGCTAAAAATATGCACTGTTATTGTACTAATGACACCGGCAGGGAAGAGGTTAACATCAGGGACGATCAAAATGTGTTAAATGTGTTCCCTCACTGTGTGTTCTAACTGTATAGGGGACTGTGTCACTGGTGAATCACACATATCCGTTTTCCTGCATAGCAGAAAGACAGGATCTGTGTGATCTTCCCTGTCAAAATGGAGATTTGCCTTGTTTACACAGGCAGATCCCGGTGTCACTGTGGGGAATGATTGCGGATGTCCGCCGGACCTGCTGATTGGCTACCCCACTGGCCAATGGGTGTGCACGGCAACAAATCACCATGCACGAGCCCACGTACACCTACGGCAATTTCTGGGATCGAGCCACATTGCCACAGTATAACTGAGGTGGCTGGTCCTTAAGTGGTTAAACATGCTCATGCAGGTAAAGGATGATCAGATCCTGCAAAAGATAAACTTGCATTATGTGTACTACTGTAGATCTAAATAATGTAGAGGCATTTCTTTGGCTTTCTTTGGGATAGGAAAAAGATGGCAAGATGATGTTCTGATTGAGGTGGAATGATCAAACCACCTTTGGTAGAAAATTAAACTTGGGGCCTCAAAGCCACCTTGTCTTTATGAAGAAGAACAAGGAAGGGTTCTTTACAGGATAGGACTGCCAGGCCATAGGCCAACAGAGCATAGGCAGCCTCTGCTGACCTGAACCCTCAATCTGTGGTCATTGAAGACACACATTCTACCTGTGGACTGAATGAAATCTTGTAGGGGGCCAGATTCCCTTGTCTAGACTGAAACTTTTGTACCTTTCTCTGTGTGAATGCTTTTAGGTGCAATGATAGACCTTACGCAAGGCTGATTTGACTTTCTCAGGACTTGGGTTTAAAGCAGACAAGTCATCAAAGCCAGAAACTGTGAAGCAGGATGGCAGACCTTGAGACAGCAGGTCTGGTTGATCTGGAAGTGCCCAAGGAGTGTCTTCTGTGAATCAGAGTATGTCAGAGTACCAGGTACCCTCTGGGCCAGTTTGGTGCCACCAAGGTAACTGGAATGCCCTTCATCTCAATCCTTTGAAACAGTTGAGGAAGAATGCATAGCGGAAGGAGCTGGAATTGATCCCACAGGGCCACCAGTGCATCTGCAACAAAGGCCTTTGGATCCCTGATCCTGGTCCACTTTTCCAAGGGTATCATGGCTTCTGGTGCCACCTTGATGATTAATGTAAGCCACAGCTGTGGCTTGTCTGGCTGGACCCGAAGACTTTGGTCCAAAGAACCAAGTGCATAGTTTTAAAAGGAACCCTGAATAACCGTATCCTGGCCCTGTGCACAGTTTGTGCTTGCCTGTCCCTTGTCCTATTCCCCTTCTGTTTGATGTGTGGAAGTGAGGGGATTCCCTGTGGCTTACTGACAAACTTAATTAAAGAGCAGTACTATGCACAAAGACCAGACCAGTGTGTACCAAAATGTGTCTCAGGACTGGAAAGTGGAACATGTTAAGCTTATAGCTGCGACAGACCATTTTATAGTGGGGCACACTAGACCATGGCTGTGACAAACTATTTAAAAGTGTTGCAGCAGCTGTGGTAAACACTGCTCCTGGCCTAAGGAGTTCTTGCCACTGATATCCTTGTGCCCAGTGCAGGGTCCCAGTGTCCAGGGACTATCCTCAGGCGGAGGGGTCCTGGAGTTGACCCCCCAGGAGAATGACAAAGCCCCAGACTAATCCACACCAGGGTACAGTAGGGCATACTATCTTCTCCATGGAGAGAGTCCTCCCATTACCGGTATTTGAGTTGGCACTGCCTTGGACTTGTAAAGCACTCTGCAGCTAAATACACCACGTTTTACTGCCATAGGAAGGGTGAACACTAAAAGCAGTCCAATGGCAACATTACACACTGACCCATGGGGATTATTTACTAAAGGCAAATCCACTTTGCACTGCAAGTGAACTTGGAAGGGCAGTTGTTGTAGATCTGAGGGGGACATGCAAGGAAAATAAAAAAAACAACATTTTTGCTTGAACATGATTGAATCATAAAATCAGCAGAGCTTCCCCTGAGATCTACAGCGACTGCACTTACAAGTGCCCTCCCAAGTGACCTTTCAGGGCACTTGTAGTGAAAAGTGGATTTGCCCTTAGTAAATCAACCCTAGTGTTTAATCTTCCAAAATAATCAGATTCTTAAGCCAGAAACCTACCATCAAGTGAGAAGAGGTTGTCCATCAACAACTGCTAAGTAATTAAAAGATGCTAGTGTTCAAAGAATGTTAGGTATCATTGATTATTATGCCCTTTGTGGCCGAGGAAAAAACCAAACATGCTTCAAAATGGGAGGAGGTGTTTGTTTTAGAGCATAAGCTCTAGCGACCAAATTACTTGTCCAGCAATTGTGAATTTGCAGTAGCTTTTAGGTACACTCTAATGGCTCTGACAACATCCAGCCTATACAAAGAGACTTCCTTTGGATGCTTAGGAGCAAGACGCAAGGATGGCAGAACAATACCCTTGTTGAAACTGAACAATGAAACCACTTTTGGAAGGAAGGATGGTCTAGGACAGGGGTCTCAAACTGGCAGCCCTCCAGCTGTTGTGAAACTACAAGTTCCATCATGCCTCTGTCTGTGGGAGTCATGTTTGTAACGGTCAGCCTTGCAATGCCTCATGGGACTTGTATTTTTGCAACAGCTGGAGGGCTGCCAGTTTGAGACCCCTGGTCTAGGATATAACACAGCCTTGTCATGTAAAGTATGTGGAAAGAGACACTAGTTTAAAAAGAAGTCTAACCGACTTGATGGCCAGCAGAAATGCTACTTTTTTGGTAAGAGATTGTAAGGGAATATGCCTGATCTGTTCAAATGGTGGTTTTTACAAGGCAGAACAAACCAAGTTAAGATTCCAGGGGAGCACAAGATGCTATAAAGTGGAGGTGGAGTGCCTTAGAAAGAGAAACACCTTGAATGACATTTTTTATGGAGAGAAAGTGAAATTAGAAGCCTTTGGATGGATAGGGCTGAAATTTGCTCTTTGGGGTGCTGAGAGTGAAAAAAATCTGGTCAAGACCTATTTGTAGGAAGGCCAAAACATGGGAAACAGGCAATCTCTGGGACTGAATTGACTGCGCTCACACCAGGCGAAGTAGAATTTCCAGGTATGATAATAAATCTTTCTAGTTTCTTGCTTTTCTTGCTATGAGCAAAGGTAGCAATGGCAGGCTCACCCCTATATACTTCAGAAACTGGGTTTCAACAGCCGTGCTATTAATGCCATAGTAGAGACAGGGTGGCATTGAAGGCAACGAGAAAGCAGATCCAGTCTGTTGAGGAGGTCAAAGGTCTTCTGGAAAAAGCCCAAGTATGCCTGTGTACCAGGTTTATCTGGGGCAGTTTAGTACCAGAAGAATCACTGTCTTCCTATTTTGTGGAGCTTGAAAGGTAGAATGTTCAGTGGAGGAAAGGTATAAATTGGCCTGATCCAAGAGCAAGGGATAATTAGAGCATTGTAGTCCAGAGCTAGAAGATCCCTTGTCATGTATGTTGGTTGATGTTGCTGCTGCTGTTGTAGTTAGTTGTTGTTCGGTGTGGTTGGTTGTTGGTTACTGTTAGTGGTTGTTTTTGGGTGTGGTTGTTGCTGGTTGTGGTTGGCTGTTTTTGTTGTTAGCTGCTGTTTTTGTGGATGGTGGTTGTTTTTGATGGTTGCGGGTTGTTGTTAATGTATTTGGTTGTTGTAGTTGGTTGTTGTAGTTGGTTGTTGTCGTTGTTTTTGCTGATTGTAGTTGTTTATTGCATTTGTTATTGGTTGTGAATTTAGGTTGTTGTGGCTGTTGGTTGTTATTGTTGGTGCTGGTTGTGCTTGTTAGTGGTTGTTTTTGTTATTGGTGGTTGTGGGTTGTCGATGTATGGATGTATTTGGTTGTTGTAGTTAGTTGTTATTGTATTTGGTCATTGGTGGTGGTTGTTTGTTGTGGATGTTGCTGGTGGTTGCTTGTTGTGGATGTTGCTGGTGGTTGTTGGTTGATGCCGGTTGTTAGATTTGGCTGTTGGTGTAGTTTGTTTATGGTTGTTGCTGGTTGTGGTTGTTGGTTTCAGTTAGTGGTTTTCATTGCTGGGCGTGGTTGTTTGTTGGGGGTTGTTATGTGTTATTCCTGCTGGTTGTTGTTAGTTTTTGTTGCCGTTTGTGGTTGTTTTAGTTAGTGGTTATTGTATTCTGTCGCTGGTGGCTACTAGTGTTGGCAGTGGTTGTTGTTGCTGGTTGTGCTTGTTAGTTGTATTTGGTTGTTTGTAGTTGGCTGTGGTTGTTCATATCATATTGAACTCATCTGGATGAAAAGACCTTGTCCATGTGGTGACAGCTAAGAAAGTCTCTCTGAAAATCGTCCACCCCTGAGATAGACTGCAGACATTACTGAACAGTGAGTTTATGCTCACGAGAGAATCTGATTTGCTTCCTTCAAGTCAGCTAAGCTCCTCTTGCCCCCTTGATGGCACCGGAATTGCTGTTAAATCAGGTCTTGCTCCAGTGCAAGAGAATTCTCTCTCACTGAGGTAGAGTGTTGTGTGAGGGGAAAACAAAGAGAAGTGGAACAGGAATTAAAATCAATGACTTGATTGGGACTGCCTAAAAAAGATGAAACATGACACACAAACGACCCAAAGGTGCTCAGTAGACTTGCTTCACACAAACGTGGGCCTTCAGCAGAGGGAATGTTTATGTATACTTTTGCTGCAAGTAGGATGCGGCATATGTGGTGTGTCAAAAAAAAAAAAAAAAAAAAAAAAAGAAGGAGTACTCCACAACCTGGGAGTAGACCATTGTAAAGTCCTTGTGACAAAAACCAAAAAGGAAGCACCTGAGTACCTTATAAGGGCTCTAGGCAGAAGTGGCAGTAAGGTGTGGGACATATGGTATGATTTACCACCCGATCATCCACTTAAAACAAAGCTTTGAGTGGTTGAGTTTTAACACCAAGTTTAAAAAGGTTACTCTTTAAAGTCAATACATTCAACCGTCCCAAGTGTGTACAGTAATATTTAGTGATCCAGGGTTACCCACTTACCTGTCTAGCTCACTGATCTTTATATAGGGTGTAGGCTTTACTAGTAATGGTGGGCATGCCCCTGGGGGGGTTGGGTTCAAGATTAGGGCTCCACAGGGATGGCCCGTGGCTCTGGATAGCTACCTGCAGCTGTCTACTGTGCATGTATTGCGCAAGGTGAGTGTTTTATTAAGTTGATTGAAGATTCCAAAGATAAAATAAGGTATTTAAGCTAAGAGTGATTTTTCTGTAAGGGGGAAGCGTTCCCTCACCTTAGAACACTTGGTGGACTTGGAAGACTCAGAGTTGTGGTTGTGTCCTCAAAAGCTTACCACTGTCCAATAAGCAGAAATTACCAGCCTATAAAGCCAGGGTCTACGATTACTCAGCCTGTGTCCTGTACAACCGAGATAATCTTAAAGTGGATGTAAACCCAGTTCATAAAAACACACGGTGCACATATAGCTGCAGTGTTATTTGATCTCTCTCCAAAGCACCATGTCCCATAGTTGTCTCCTGCTCTGTTCTTCCGTTATCAGCCTGATAAATCCTGACAGGTTCTCTGTTACACATGATAAAAGCAATCTAAGTTTTGTGTTGGGGAGGATGCTATAAATAGATTAGCAGAGCCCTGAACGATTCAAGGGACAGAGATGAAAGTCTCTACCTATGAGGAGAGGGGGGCATGTGCCTTTCCTCCAATCAGCTGTCTTGGCTGTATGCCCAGGCTACACAATGTGCACGTTCTAAACAGTATATACAGATGAAGACAGCAGATATACATGTAAAAAAAAAAACTTATGTAGGGAGATTAGTTTCATCTCTGTATGTCTGAGGTGGTTCAGTTCACTGGGTATATGTATAGGTCCACTTTAAGTGTGGGGACTGCCCTTTTGGTAAGAACACTGTAAAATACCACCTACATTAGATTGTGCATCTAATCCCATGCATAATTAGAAAAAAAATTTAAATAGGTAAATATGTGATTATGTAGTTTAGAAAACTCTTGCGCAGTCACACCAATATATTAAAGTACAGTATGATGTGGGATTATCTTTCAGCCAAGTGACTGGCTTCTGTAGGGCACTAGCTTACTAAATAGCTGCTTTGTTTTTCATGTTTATAGATGGATTGTGCTTTGACAGTTCTGTTTGATAATGTGATATTTTCTTCTGTAGGATATAAGTTTTGATGACCGCACAGGAAATGACGAACAGAGTAATGGTTTGTAAGCAAACTCCTCATGGAGCCAACTTGGACACCTCTTTGTGTGTATTCACATGCTACTGCTTACAGAAGTAAAACCAGAAAATAGTGAAGACCAAGGTTTTGTGGCTGGAGATGAGTGGTATTAAACTATGTGTTATTTCCAAATCTCATATTTTGCAACAGTCTTTGTGGGGGTTCTAACTAGGTTAGTAAAACTGAATTCTAGATATGGAAATTTTTACATGGTTACATTGGTCCAGTTTGCACCAATGTAATTACGTATGTGCCATGCCTTTGGGATCCCTGTGGATCACTGTGGTAGTGGTGCCTACTACAGCAATTTCCAGGTTCCATGGGGATCCCACAGGCATGACATACACATACCTACAATGGTCCGAGCTAGTAAAAAAATTACCATACCTGGCAACAAGCTTTAACTACGGGCCAGCTAGTGCAAATCTTTAACCTCCTTCCCCCACATATTGTGCATCTTAGAAACTTCTTAAAACAGGTAGTACTAGAGATACACATGTAAAGGAATGGGAGCAAACATTACTTATCACCTTTAGTAAAGTACTATATTTTTTTTAAAAAGGGAGAAATGAGCTATGGCAGCCCTATGGTTTTGGAATGTCCGTTCTCCTTTTTAAATCTCATATGATACACAGAGAGACTGAGGTAGGGAAAGCAGCAGGAATGGAATAACGTTAGTACAAATCTCACACCAATGCACTAACTGGAAAATATCTGCAATAAGCATTTGTCAAAGTGTTCTTCACAAGGCATTATAGCAACAAAGTCCACAGTATTTACTTGCTGTAAAAACACAGCTACATTTACCTCCATTTTTCTGGGCAACCTTCACTCACTCTTACCAGGCCTGAGCTGAAAAGTTTACTATTGCAGATAACCATAGCACAGGGTTATGAGATTAGTTTTCCTTTACTGCATAATGAACACACAAGATAATAAACAAACACACATAAAAACATGTATTCAAAGGTTTATTGCACCAAATTCCACATAAAATATATTTAAAATGATATAACAGTATAATAATATATATATATATATATATATATATATATATATATATATATATATATATATATATATATATATATATATATATATATATCCCAAATTCAACAGACAACTGTTCAATGAATACTATACAGTGCAAATAATATCTACCTAGGAGTCAGTGCCACGCACACAATCACGTTAACAATGTCTCCTGCTATGTGGACAGCATATTCATACATACTCAGTAAGACTGTCTGCATCAACACCCAATTTGTCACTAAGAAAAAAAAGCTGACCAGATGAGGTTAGGTTCATTCTGTACTAAAAATATACTTCTAAATTAAGCAGCAAAAAGTTCCAGAATTAAGTGTTATCTGGCCTCAACACGGTGACAGCAGCTCATTTTAACAATACGCTAACATTTAGTAACGTTAGACTCTTTGCAAATACGATAAGCTTAATATCTGTACATTTCCTCCATAAACACACAGAAATGGATAAAAATCCAAACTTGTTAAAGCAGAATTTACTTGAATACTGCTAAAAAAAAAAAATTTCAAAAAAGCAAGGAGGAAAAAAAAAAAAAAATACAAAAAAATGTATAACTCAAAACTCATCACTGGATTATTTTTAAACATACAAAATAACTAGCATCCATGTCCTGTGTAGTGCATTTCCACCCAGCTTACACAACACAGTAAACTGAATTGTGACACATTTGAACGCAGTCTGGTCTATCACTCCACTAATAATTACACAATGCATTCTTGAGGTGTTTCTTCCCCATTTTAATGAAAATTAAGACTTAAAAAGAGTCACAGTCCTAACAATTGAGGTAGTAACGTGAAGAAGAGACAGTGACTAAGGTCTGATAATTAGTGTTATATGAATACATTTAAATATTGACTTAAGCAAGTTTATTCACCCTTAAGGATGTAACCTGAAATTATTTGCTACCATATTTTACTGACTGATTACGTTGAGCTAGCATACAGCATCATTTCATGGCCTTGCTGAATTATTGCAATAGTGTAAGGTGAGCAAGCTTATATAAAATGTTATACTGTACCATAAAATATTCTGCTACAAAATTACCAGAGCTGAATATCTCATTCCTCAAAAGGGCTGGTTATAGGATATTTCATAAATCAATATTAAATGGCTATTCAATTTAAAGCAGAAATCCAGCAAAAACACATTGCCTGTAATGATCTTGCCCAGCATAATTGTAATGGATAGTGTTATTTGTTTAAGCAGCCTATGTACTGAGCAGGAATAGTACCTTTGTACAGAACGATCCTTTTCCTGTAAGAAGCTCCAGCTAGGTGACTTGTTGTCTGCAGTCCCTAACATGCTCCCAGAGAGAAACCCTTCCAGCTCTCAGCTTCTGAAGGACTTCGTCATTTGTCATTTCTCCTTTGCTGCATACAAAATTTTTTAGGAGCCAACTTTAACAGTTGTATAAAAAGGTATTTAGAATTTCAGTTTCAAAAGTCAGTCTGAAATAGCATGCATGATTAACACTTTACAAGCTGATGGATTGCCCATTCAACCAGCAGATGGCAGCCATCAGTTTCCCAGTGCTGGGCAGAAAAATGAAAAGGAGAATCTGACTAGTTGCTATGAACAATGCAGCCCCAGTTTGTTTAGTGCTCATGCACACATTTTTTAAATGCTGCTTTTAGAAAGTGGCAGACTCCTCTTTCTGATTCTAAATGCCCCTCCAGGTTAGTCGGGTTTGAAGAAAGGTAAAAATAAAAAACAAACACCCCCTACTGCCAGTGCATCCAGGAGCAGCTATATTTTGGCAGAAAGAAAAAATGCTTGACGCATGTAAATGTGTCTAATTGTGCATTACCGCCCAGGCCTTTGACACGTCCAAACAGGTTTACACGCATCAAGCTTTTTTTTTCTGCAATAACGCAGCTGTCAAGAGGAAAGACATTTAGGAGAGGTTAGCCAACGCCCTATGTGCATGGGGCCATTGCCATTTCTGGAGGAATCCTTTGAAAAAGGAGCATAGGCAGACAGTAGCCTTTATATTAGGTAAGGTTTTAGCATTAGAGTCCCTTTATCCAAAGCAAGGAATGCGACAGCACAGGCTATAGGACCAGTCCTAACAGATTTAGAGTTTGGGTCAAGCAGGATGTTACTGTCCCAAAAGGTTAGGATATATTTGGGAGGGTTCCCATGACTGACCACCTCCTGGAGAGCTAATTGGACCGGTAGTCATGCTAAAGCACTAGATTTAACATCAACTGATCACAAACCTAGTCAATGATAACAGCCGATTAAAAATCCAGTGTCCTTACCTGTATTCATAAAGGATCCTGATGAGATCTAATTGCATGTCTACAAATGGGCTACTGGCCTTAACTTCTCAGGATATTCCTATGAAAACCTCATCTGAGGATTCATAGTACTGATATAATTACATCATGCACCCTCCACTGGTCTCTCTATAGGTGTACATAAAGAACAGTCTCTCATTGGGAATTTCCAGCTACTGAGACCTATGCCAGAACTTCCACATTTGATTAAAAATGATTCATAATTATACATTTACCTGAAAGGGTTCATAAAAGAAAAACCAAGCAAGAAATACAGAAATCAAAATGTGGTTCTAAAATCTGCCCATGAAAGATGGGGCTGAATCTTCAAGAAACCTCTCCCAGCTAATGCAAGATTACAGTATGATGAAAAAAACCACAACAATCCGGTGGTGAAGAACCATGGAGGTACAAAGTGAAGCAGCCCAGAACAACCAATCAAATCTCAGATTATCCTATCAGACAAGAAATGATTTAGGGTTGGTTGCTAGATATTAAAGCATTTTGCACACCATTACACTTTTTTCACTGCCTTACTGAAGGCACCATGATACCTCTAACCATGGCACAACCTGTAGATGTCTATTGGGTTTATCAGAAATGGATAAGACCAATAGGGATTTTGTGATTTCTGCAAAACCAAATAAATTCTGCACTAATGCAAAATAATATCCTAATGTGAGCGAGAGTGTTTCTGTAAAGTAGAACTATGATCTACAAAATACCCAGAACACCTTACGTGTGTAGCGCGATTGCTTTGAGTGTAATGAAAAATAAGAAGTTTTGCCAACCACAATCCCTTTAAAATTGGTGTCCAAGTGTACCCAAAGATCTCCTTTAAATAAAAAAAAAAAAAACCTAACAGCTGCCAACCAAAAATACCCACAGATAGTTGCAAAAATTATATACCAAACATGTATAGTACTGTTCATTTAAGTGCAATAAAACCAATATAAAACATAAATTACCACTCCCTTAAAATGTAGACAATTTGATATCTAAAGTGTTAACACTTTAAATGTTATCCATCATTTATTGTAAAAAAAAAAAAAAAAATCTTAAAGATTAAATCATGTCCCTTTCCAAGTTCACTGCGCAAAAAAGTTTTAAGGAAAGCGTCAGTACATCACGTGGAAAGGTCCTTCACTGCCACCAACACACAGCCGTACTCCTTACTATGTGGTTTGACACCTTTGTCAGTGGAGGTCTCTTAACGTTTAAACCCACTCAAATGGCTCACAGGGCACTTACCTGAGAATGGTCGCTACTATCAATCTCCACGTTTTCCAATAAGCAACTCTGTCACAACTGTAGATCCGAGGGAGGAGTCACCCCAGGAGGATGTGATTGAGACTGAGGACCTGGACAGCAATATTTTGTGCATCACATTCAAAATCAGGCAGAGAGATTATGAGCTCCACCAGCGTCCAGACACTGTCTGCATGTGAGAAGTTGCTTATTGGAAGATGTAGCGATTGATGCTAGTGAGAGCATTCTGAAACAAGTGCCCTGAGAGCCATTTGAGTGAGTTTAAGTGCCAAAAGACCTCCATTGATAAGGGGTCAAACCATATGGTAAGCTGTTGGTGGCAGTGAAGAACCTTTCCACGTAGTGAATGTGACTCGATCAATTTAATTTTTTCACATTGAATGATGGATAAAATTATTATTTAAAGTAGTAACACTTTAGCTATTGATTTGTTTCTGTTTTAAGGTGATGGTAATTGAACTTGCATATTGGTTTTATTGCACTTGAAAAGGAACAGCACGATACAGGTTTAATAATATTATGATTTCCACCAATATACTGATTTTTTTTTTTTTTTTTTTATCTGAACTGTACCTCATTTTATTTGTACCATATTTCATATAGGTGCCTTCATTTACTGCAACTTTATGTGCTGACTGAAAAAAACAGAAGAACTAGCTTCAGGGCCAGTTCACACCATAGAAATGCAGTCCAAATGCGTTCCAGATGCTTTTCTACATGTGAATTTTTTGATGCGTTCCAGTGCGTGTTTTGGTGCAGTCCAGTGCATTTTTTCCCTCTTTTTTTTTCTTCATTTTAACCACTTCCGGACCGCCGCACGCCGATATACGTCGGCTACCCCGGTATTCTCTTCTTTGGTCGGCGGTCCGGTTTTCGATAATGGTGGTCTCTATGGCGGACTTGCCGCAAGATCACTTTTATCGGCGGCGAGGGGGGGTCCTCTCCCGCTGCGGTGCCCTCTGCCGCATACCGGAGACTCTGCCTTGCTGGGTATGGAGATGAGTGAGGGGGAGATGGCCCCCACCCGTCTCCATACCATTGCAGAGCGGAAGCAACGTCAAAACGTCACTTCCGCCCATAGCTATTAAAAGGGCAATTTTTTTTTTTTTTTAATATTTTTAAATGACATTTTTTTTTTTATTGCATTTTTGTGTAAACAGGAGATATGAGGTCTTTTTGACACCTGATCTCATATTTGAGAGGTCCTGTCATGCTTTTTTTCTATTACAAGGGATGTTTACATTCCTTGTAATAGGAATAAAAGTGACACAATTTTTTTTTAAAGAACAGTGTTAAAAAAAAAAAAAAGGTAAAATAAATAAGAATTTTTTTTTTTTTTTTTTTTTTAAAACGCACCCCGTCCCGCCGTGCTCCCATGCAGAAGCGAACGCATACATGAGTAGCGCCCGCATATGAAACCGGTGTTCAAACCACACGTGAGGTATCGTCACGATCGGTAGAGCGAGAGCAATAATTATAGCCCTAGACCTCCTCTGTAACTCAAAACATGCAACCTTTACAATTTTTTTAAACGTTGACTATGGAGGTTTTTAAGGGTAAAAGTTTGTCACCATTCCAGGAGTGGGCGCAATTTTGAAGCGTGACATGTTGGGTATCAAATTACTCGGCGTAACATTATGTTTCACAATATAAAAAAAATTGGGCTAACTTTACTGTTGTCTTATTTTTAAATTCAAAAAAGTGTATTTTTTCTAAAAAAAAAAAAAAAAGTGCGCTTGTAAGACCGCTGCGCAAATATGGTGTGACAGAAAGTATTGCAACGACCGCTATTTTATTCTCTAGGGTGTTAGAAAAAAAAAAAAAGTATAATGTTTAGGGGTTTCAAGTAATTTTCTAGCAAAAAAAAAAAAAAAAAAACAATCTAAAACTTGTAAACAAATCTCAAAAAGAGGCTTGGTTCTTAAGTGGTTAAGGACATGTGCGTTCTGGTGCATTTTTTATGCATTTTACAGCGTTCCAGTACAGGAAAAATGCAGCATGTTCTACTTTTCCTGGAACTGGAACACACTGGAATTGCAAGCACTGGTGTAAAGCTATGCCATTGAAAACAATATATAACCTACTTTTCAAGTGTTTTTGATGCAGAAAAAAAACCAAAAACTGCATGTGGTGTGAACCGGCCCTAAGTCCATGTGTGCAAGTATCAACTGTCCCTTGTTTTGCAGCACAGTCCCAGTTTTGGTAGGACCGGAAGGGATGGTTTTGAGAAAACAGGCACAAATATTCAGATTAGTAGTAAGGGGAGTAAGGGGAAACATATTTTGGCAGTCAGACTGCTTCTAAACATTTGGCTGTCACTAGTGGTGGTGCCCCATTGTGCTTTTCCCTTCTGGGATCTGTGAATCACAGAACTATATTTGGGGAATGCACAATACAGAATCTCTGATGCACCAGTCAAAGTTAAGGATCCAGGTAAGTCACAATCTCTGCAAAGTAAACTTATCGCAACAGAATTGCTGATGCTGACACTGTAGGCTGAAAATGAACTGTCAAAAATAGCCAATATCCTACACAGCCAAAAGAAAGCATAATAATATTGGCGTTGTGCAGCTTGCAATCAGGCACTGCGAGCCTGGACTGTGTTAAAATACTTAAAACTGCCCCGGGTTCCCTGGATTTATCATTTCCTCTTACAGCTTCACTACTTGAATACTTACTAGGAAGCCACTGAAGTCAGAACTGCCTGTCTGCATGCTTGCTGAAGCCGAATAATTCATTAAATAGTAAAGTTGAACAATGACCATCCAACCAGGAAAATAGCAACTTCTATACTGTATGTATGCAAGATTATTCCATTTGTGTAAGCCAAAAGGATTACAAGAGTTGTCAAGAGTCAACTGATAAATATATGGCCCTGAATTAAGAGAAATTGATGGTGAATGAGAATACAGTAAGTTCCCATGTCTGTGTTGCAAACCATCTAAGCACAATCCTAGCATGCTATAATCCATACATTTTCTATTAAAAACACATTGCCATAAAAGTACAATTGATAATGCTCCAAGTGAGATCAAAAAAAAAAAAAAAAGTTGAAAAAAGAAAGATATATACATCATCCATAGAAGAAAATACTAACAAGCATGCAGAGTCAAAAAAGTTTCTGTAGTGTTTGAGAATTTCGGACTTCTCCTTAATTCTTCCCTGTGAAACGACAGAAGGCCACGGGGGAAACACCATAATGCCTTGTACTTCATGTAAACTTTAAAAAAGGTGTCCCCTAGGGGTTAGAGGAGCAAAGGAGTTTATAGTAGGAAGAAATGGCAGCACAATTCACTGGCCCTTCTTCTGATTGGTTGCTGATTTGCAGCTTAAGGAATGACCATTTGTAGAATGCAGCTTATAAAAGGATTTGTGCAACATGGGGTGAATGAGTACTCGCCACAGCTGCCAGCAGAGGTAAGTCACTGGATTCAATCCTAAATTTATACAGAAAAAAAAAAAAGTAGTTAGAAAATAAACTGACAGACAGCACAAAAAGTAAATATATTGCTTCACTTGGGTTACCCCACACAGGATTATAAATACAAGTACTATAGTTAAATGATAATTCATAGAACTGGTCTTTACTTTATGACACAAAGGAGGTTAGGAACATCACTTTTAAAGATTGACAAATGGCAGTACATTGTCATGTATGAATGAGGAGCTCTTAGTAAATTGTCACAATGCCAATTACATTGGAGGAGGTGAAGTTGTGTCAGCTACCCATCTCTTCCACAAACCATAATTTCTCCTAGGCAGAAAAGGAGCCATTATGCCAACTGAGTCCTATACACATTGGAGCAGTCTATATACAGGGGTACCCTACTATTACTGTGGAACGATGTGCTTCAGCCACATCAGTGACATCCACTTTGAGTTTCAGCTTTTACAAATTTTGAAATATCCTAGTATATAGATTAGACAATCCAAGGTTGACTTATAATGTCCATTTCCTCTTGCCTTGTAAAAATTACCTGCATTGCAGGATGTGCAAAAAAAACCAAAACTAAAAAGGTTGTTATACTTTCATTACCACCAGTCTTCACATCGCCGGATCAAAGGTGTAGCTTCAACATCCTTCTAGTAAAATTCCTGGGAAATGCAGCACAGGCAAAGTTTTGCAAGAAGACACTCAAGTCCATTTCCCATCTTGGGAGATCTTGGTTGCTCCGTATTCCCCAGGATTTTTCTAGACTTGTCATTCTCACCAATGGAATAGGGCAAGCACAAAATCTACCATTTTTCTTTACAGATACATTTTATTCAAGAGCTGATATTTACAGGAGTTAGGGGCACAGATACTATAACTGGGCCATGCATTTTAATACAAAGTCTGCTCTGAGAGTTATCCTCATCATTCTATATGGGGAGCATATCACATGCTGAATATCTTCACAAGAGCAACAGAAATCTGCATGTTAAAAAATTATAAAAACTTAAAAGCTGCTTTATCATCTCCTTACGGTCTTTTTTGTGTACCCCTTCAAACAACCCATTTATCAGAACACCAACTATACCAAAGCATAATTTGTCTCTTTTAAACCAAAGAATAGATTAGACTATATTACATCAGATTTGACAAGAGAAATAAAATCAATCTACAACATTTTGTTATCAGTTACTCACCCCAATACCAAACCAAGCTCTTTTACATGGACTCTCTTGTGGCCCCTTAAATACTCTGACAACATTTTACTCTTGAAATACAGCTCTTGTAACTTGTCTTCTAGATACATCACGCACTAAGGGTAAAATATGAAAAGAGAAATTAATAGATTATACGCATAAAAAAAAAAAAAAAAAAATTATATAATATATTAATAAATATTATATATATATATACATATATACACACACACACATATATATATATATACACACATACATACACACATACACAGTTGTGCTCATAAGTTTAAATACCCTTGCAGAATTTATGATTTCTTGGCCATTTTTCAGAGAATATGAATAAACACAAAAACTTTTCTTTCATTCATGGTTAGTGTTTGGCTGAAGCCATTAACATTCAACTACCCAAATGACCCTCATCAAAAGTTTACATACCCCAGTTCTTAATACCGTGCATTGCCCCCTTTAACATCAATGACAGCTTGAAGTCTTTTGTGGTATTTGTGGATGAGGCTCTTAATCTTCTCAGATGGTAAAGCTGCCAATTCCTCTTGGCAAAGCCTCCAGTTGCTGTACATTCTTGGGCTGTCTTGCATGAACTGCACGTTTGAGATCTCCACAGAGTGGCTCAATGATATTGAGATCAGGAGAATGAGATGGCCACTCCAGAACCTTCACTTTATTCTACTGTATCCAATGACAGGTCGACTTGGCCTTGTGTTTTGGATCATTGTCATGTTGGAATGTCCAAGTACGTCCTATGCGCAGCTTCCTGGCTGATGAATGCAAATGTTCCTCCAGTATTTTTTGATAACATACTGCATTCATATTGCCATCAATTTTGACCAAATTTCCTGTGCCTTTGTAGCTCACACATCCCTAAAAGATCAGCGATCCAACTCTGCATTTCACAGTAAGAATGGTGTATCTTTCATCATAGGCCTTGTTGAATCCTCTCCAAATGAAGCATTTGTGGTTGTGGCATAAAAGCTCAAATTTGGTCTCATCACTCCAAATTACTTTGTGCCAGAAGGTTTGAGGCTTGTATCTGTGCTGTTTGGCGTATTGTAAGCGGGATACTTTGTGGCATTTGTGTAGTAATGGCTTTCTTCTGGCGACTCGACAATGCAGCCCCATCTTTCTTCAAGTGCCTCCTTAGTGTGCATCTTGAAGCAGCCACACCACATGTTTTCAGAGAGTCCTGTATTTCACCTGAAGTTATTTGTGGGTTTTTCTTTGCATCAAGAACAATTTTCCTGGCAGTTGTGGCTGAAATTTTAGTTGGTCTACCTGTCCAAGGTTTGGTTTCAACAGAACCCCTCATTTTCCACTTCTTGATTAGAGTTTGAACACTGCCGATTGGCATTCTCCATTCCTTGGCTACCTTTTTATGTCCCTTTCCTGTTTTATACAGTTCAACTACCTTTTTCCGCAGAACCTTTGACAATTCTTTTGCTTTCCCCATGGCTCAGAATCCAGAAATGTCAGTGCAGCACTGGATGAAAGATGCAAGGGTCTGTCAGGAGTCCAGAAACTCATTGATCTTTATATACACACACTAATTACAAGCAAACAGATCACAGGTGAGGATGGTTACCTTTAATAGCCATTCCACCCCCTTTGTGTTAACTTGTGTGCATGATATCAGGCCAAAATCAGGGTCATTTGGGTAGTTTTTTTGTCATTGTGATTTAAAAAAAGTAAACAAAGTTGATTGATAATAAATGGCTTTAGCCAACCACTAACCATGAGTACAAGACTTTTTTTGTGTTATTTATAATTTCATGAAAAATTGCCAAGAAATCATAAATTCTGCCAGGGTATATAAACCTATGAGCACAACTGTAAAATATATATATATATATATATATATATATATATATATATATATATATATATATATACACACATACACATATACATACATATACATATACATACATATACATACATATACACACACACACATACTGAACAAAATTATAGATGCAACACTTTTGCGTTTGCCCCTAATTTTCATGAGCTGAACTTAAAGATCTATAACTTTTGCCATGTACACAAAAGGCCTATTTCTCTCAAACGTTGTTCACAAATCTGTCTAAATCTGTGTTAGTGAGCACTTCTCCTTTGCCGAGATAATCCATCCACCTCAAAGGTGTGGAATATCAAGATGCTGATTAGACAGCATGATTAATGCACAGGTGTGCCTTAGGCTGGCCACAATATAAGGCCAGACATGGTTTGCAAAGTAGTGTCACTGTCAGGATCAGGTGTTAAGCAGGACCTACCAGTAAGAACAGTGTTTTGGAAAGGGCTTATAATCGCTTATTAGTTGGTGCTTTCAGGACAGGTGCATCATTTATTGGACAAATTGTCCCATAGTGTCACAAAGAAAGTAAATCCACCATGTAAAAGGCTACTGTAAGATGTAACAAAAAAAATGCTCTTCCTTGAAAGTTTTTCTTGTATTTTTTTACTGGTGGCCATTTTAAGAAAGAGCAGAGGTTTCAATTTCCGGATGCTTCTTGGGATTCTAACCCACCCCCATTGCCCTTGTGACACTAGACATCTCAGTAAAAAAAAAAAAAAAAAAAAACACCACACAAAACAAAAAAATATATTTATATTTTCCAGGACGGCAAGGTAGCCATCACAGGATACATCTGTGAGGCCCTGCCTACATCACCAGTGCCTATAAAGACCAAGGAGTGCAATGTAATTAACAGCCATTTAAAAAAAAAAAACTAAATCTTCAGATTTTCAACCAGACTGGCTGCAGTACACACGTTAATGACGCCGTTTTCTATTGAACCGGCAGATGCCGCCCGACATTCGGTCCCTGTGGTGTGTACTAGGCTTAAGGCTGCAGGTAAATCCGATATAGAGCCTGCTGAAGAAGGCGAGCAAATAATTGGAGAATTTGAGTCAAAGCCTTGCATGACCCATGGTAAAAAGCTTTGCTGAAACGTCAGAGCACCCAACCATACCTGACGGAAACAAGCAGAACTCAAAATGACAGGACAGACACAAAAATAATAAAAACTGCAAATAAATAAATCACATGACTCTAAAAATTGGGTTAGGTTATACAGTTTCCACTGTACTGCAGAATGCCAATTCTATGGTCAGATACTTACAAATAAAGGCGGGGTTTTGAGTTTATACAGGTGTAAAATGGTCTGAAGTAAGTTGCACACTTGATTTGACACCAAGACATCTGTGCCAAGTTTAGTGTTGTCCACAGTAGTCTTCTGGCTGCTGGCAACCTGGACACTCCATCGATCTGTATCCGCCACAATACAAACAGCTTCGGCAAGAGGTTCATCCAACACAGGGTGCTAAAAACAATGAAGAAAAAAACAAACACACGTTACACACTGAATTCATGTATTATATATGGGTCAGTGTTTTTGCAGGCAAGCACAAATTGAAGAAAAAAAAAAAAAAAACAAACAAAAAAAAAAAAAAAAACACACCAACCACCAGACTTGAACTACCTAGAGTTATTTCAAACACGCATATTTAACCCCCATTTAAATAATCCTGAATTTTAGCTTACCGGTAAAGCAGAATATTCATACACCATTGGACACTGGCAAAGTATTAGAGGACATGCCCACTGGTTCCTCCCCTATAACCCTGATCCTCTCTGTAAGCACTCTGTTTTGTAGCAAGCAATGGAGAGTAGACCAAGGAATGGAAGGTAGGGTGGCTTGTTCCCTTTACTCCAAGATATGGAATTTACAGCCAAGTCCAAACTCCTCTTTATCTTAAATTGTACAATACATGACACAGGCAGAATATTCATAAATCATGAAACATACCCAAGCAATGAATAGGAAGGGTGGGTGACAATGGGGCAAACCGAACACTTCAGAGCCCATGTGGGAACCTTGTGACCAAATGCTCCATCAGCAGTTTTAAGTTGGGATCTACCTAGATGCTCAGTGAGAAAGCTCCATCACTTTTAGACACTAGCACATAACTAAGGACTCACAGAGTGGGGTAGGATTACTGGGAAGGCACCTAGGGATGTGTCCTTTAGAGCTGATGAGCGAAGTTCCACTTTTAAGATAATTCCTTACATGTGCTTATAACACAATGTGTAAAACATGGCATCCCACCTCTATTATAAAAGTACAAACACCATCTGTTTTATAAAATGGCAATGCCGATCCCAAGCCAAAGCAAGTCTGGTGGTTCTGGGTAAACTGGGGAGGGACAGACATCCACATCCCTTTTGGGGAAAATGCACCAGTTTCTGTCCTGGGATGCCCACAGAAAATCAAGTAAATCTCCTACCACAGGGACAGAAATGTCAATAAAAATCCTCCAGATGCTGCCAGCCTTCCCTACTGTGTATATTATTATATATATATATATATATATATATATATATATATATATATATATATATATATATATATATATATATATATATATATATATATATATATATATATATATATATATATTCAGAGAGATACGTTTAAAAACCACTTCCACGGCTCTTTAACCATGTGATTGGCTGTGTCCAATCACAGCCGGTCACATGTAAACAAGGAAGTGCCAGTAAACGGCTCTCCTCGCCTCACACTCACAGAGTGTGAGGCGAGGAGAGTCGATCAGTGGAATTTCCTCACAGGGGGACATGTAGGAATGTAATCAGGGTACTGATCATCAGTGCCCTTATTACAATAGTGCAATACACCGTCACCAATCAGTGCCCAACATTGCCCACCAATGCCAGCTATCAGTGCCCACCAGTGGCAGCAATTAGTGCTCACCACTGACCACAAGTGCCACCAATTAGTGCCCAATAGCGATGCCAGTCAGTGCTGGAAATCAGTGCCACCTATCAGTGCTGCCCATCACTGCTGTCATTCAATGCCCATCAGTGCCCATCAGTACTGCCTATCCGTGCCGCCTATCAGTGCGGCATATTAGGGCCTCATCAGTGCCACCTAATCAGTGCCCATAAGTGCCGCCTCATTAGTGCCCATAAGTGCCACCTCATCAATGCTCACCAGTTCAGCCTATCAGTGCCGCTTCATCAGTGCACATCAGTGAAGGCGAAAAATTACTTAGTTAAAAAATTTACTTTCAAAATTTTTGATCTTTTTTTTGTAAAAAATAAAAAACCCAGCAGTGATTAAATACCACCAAAAGAAAGCGCTATTTGTGTGAATAAAATGATAAAAAAAATGTGTTTGGGTATGGTGAAGCATGACCGCGCAATTGTCATTCAAAGTGCGACAGTGCTGAAAGCTGAAAAATGGCTTGGGCAGGAAGGGGGTGCAAGTGCCTGGTAGGCAAGTGGTTAAACCAACAACCTTTGTTTTAATAAAAAAAAAAAAACAAAAAAAAACAAAAACAAAAAAAAAACAAAAACATATACTTACCTGCTCTGTGCAATTCTTTTTGTCAAGAATGTGTTGGCCATGGCGCAGCTGAAGTTCCGAGGCGCACGCAAATGCGCAGACGTGGCCCTGCGAGTGGCCATCTTGCTGTGTACACCTATGAGCATGCACAGGCATGCATTCACCAATGATATAGGCGCCAAGTGGCCTATACAAGTGGAGCAGCTGCTCTAGTTCATTGCCGTCTGATTTGCAGCTGTACTCATCTTCCTGTATCCGATTCTGCCGACTTCTGTAATTGACCCGGCTTGCTCCTGACCTTGCTTGAACGCTACCTGCCTGACCTTGTCTCTGGACTTTGCTCTGCCTTCTGCTCATCTGCCTGATCTTGTGTTGCCGACCTCTGCCTGTTGCCTTACAATTCTCTGCCTGCTGCCCATGCCTGTACCTGACTGTCTGTTGCATGCAGTTGTTAGTCTGTCCTGCTTGCATGGTGCCTAGTTCCCGCTGGTGCTTCTTTTGCTGTGGGCCACCAGTATTCCTGTACCTGCAATCAGCTGCTGTCTACTGCTGCCTGTTGCCATCTGCTGTTCCAGCTATCCGGCCAACTCTGGTGACGCACCACTGCAAGCAGTGGAAGACTACACAGACACTCATACCTCACCGTGCTCTCGCGGCCACTATTGCAACATCAGTGGACCCAGAGCCAGGGCTGTACGAAAGGCCTTCCTTTGTACGACAGGCTGTCGCAAGGTACATGACAGTTTCGCACAGAGCAGCCTGGATCCTCCTCTTCTGGGGCCCCCACTGGCGCTCCAGGTCCCTCCTCTTTGGCGAGTGCCCCCACAGAAAGCCGCTGTCCTTGGGGGCACATGTGGGGGGTCACTTCCGAGCCGCCCTGTCTGCATCTATTGACACAGATTGGGGGGGATTTGGCTCAACCTCCGACCCTCTCATCATAGCATTTGAGTGATAGCAGCGAGAGCCATTGGCTCTCTCTGCTGTCAATCTGCTCAATGAGAAGGGAGACAGCGGTGAGAGCCACTGCTCACATGCACATCACATGATGGGAACAGGCTCAGGTAAGAATAAGGGGGGGGGGGATCCTGCTGCACAAAAGGTTTTTTACCTTTAATGCATTAAAGAGGTAAAAAAAACTTGAAGATTTAGCACCACTCTAACCCTTCACCACCCTGTCCAAAAAAAAAAAAAAAAAAAAAAAAAAAAAGTTTTTGCTGGACTTAATGCTACAACCCTAGACAATTTTTCAGAAGGATGTCCTACCTATTTTCTGAGCCCTGCCACCTTCCATTTACAAGATGAATGTGTGCCTTCAATAGAATAATCACTAAAAACAGACATCTGATTTGTTGATGTTACTAGGTTATCTAATAATCTCCAATATTTTTAACCTTTAAAAGCCAATATGTCAGCGTGTACATTGTTCACAAATCACAGCTGGATTATTAACAGAAACAATCTAATGTCAGCATTGTCTAACATTGACATTTCAAAACTTCAGTTACTGTATATACTCGAGTAGAAGTCGAGTTTTTCAGCACATTTTTTTGTGCTGAAAGTGCCCCCCTCGACTTATACTCGAGTCAAACACTTTTCTGCAGCAAAATTTTTTTTCCAAACTGACTTTGGGGCCCCGAATCTCAGGGCCACTTAGTGCTAGGAACCCCAAATTTGGTGTGCAAACCCAATGGAACTGGTACCACAACATATCCAAAGCTGGAGTTCCTAGCACCAAGTGGCCCCAAGATATAGAGCCCCAAAATCGGTTCAGAAAATGTCATTCTCTGCTGTAGAAAAGTGCTTGACATTTTCTGAACTGTATCTCGGGGCCACTTGGTGCTAGAAACCCCAGCTTTGGATATTTTATGGTGCTAGTTCCACTGGGTTTGCACACCAAATTTGGGATTCCTTGTACTAAGTGGCCCCGAGATACGGGGCCCCAAAATTGGTCAACTGTGTCCATCTGCAGCAATGTCATTTCGGGGCCCTTTGGGTTCAGAGACCCCAAATTTTGGCTGCAGCTAGGGGGCATCTAGGAACCCTTAACTACCGAGTTTGAAGTACGGGGGACTTATGGCTGCAAATGGGCACAGTGAGGCTGCAAATGGGCATTGTTGACCCTCTTTTCCACTTACAGTAGCTGTGCATTTCTCACTCTCGTCTTATACTCGGTTAACAAAGTTTTTCCCATTTTTTTGTGGTAAATTAGGGCCTCAACTTATACTCGGATCGACTTATACTCGAGTATATACGGTATTTCTTTTGTTGTGCACACTAGAGTTTCTGCCTACAATTCTTAGGCATTTGCCTAGCAAAAAAATAGGATTTTTTTTATAACAGCTTACCTGTAAAATCCTTTTCTTTCGATAGACTTCAAGGGACACAGAGCCTCAGTAATTACTGATGGGTTATATAGGTATCACTAGGTGATTGGACACTGGCACACCCTACCAGAAAGTTCAACCCCCTATATAATCCCTCCCCTTGCAGGGATACCTCAGTTTTGTAGCCAATATAGTGTATTACAAGAGCCGTGATGTCCATCGAAAGAAAAGGCTTTTACAAGTAAGCTGTTAGAAAAAATCCTATTTTCTTTCTCGAGAATCACGGGACACAGAGCCTCAGTAATTACTGATGGGATGTCCCAGAGCAATGCAGTCTGAGGGGGGGAACCACGACCAAGTAGGGTGCAATCAGAGCTGAGGACCCTGTACCGCTGCCTGCAGCACACTACGCCCAAAGGCGATATCCTCATGCCTTCTCACGTCCACCTGATAGAATCTGGTGAATGTATGTACTGAAGACCAGGTTGCGGCCTTGCAGATTTGAGCCATAGAGGCCCGGTGATGCACTGCCCAAGAAGCACCAATAGCCCTTGTGAAATGTGCCCTGATCTGAAACGGAGGAATCTGAATACTCAACTGTTGAATCCATTTAGAAATGGTAGCTTTTGACGCTGCCTGTCCTCTATTGGGACCCTCTGGCAGCATGAACAAAACATCCGTTTTGCGAACCTGAGCAGTTGCCTCCAGATAGGCCCTGACTACTCTTACTACATCCAAAGAATGTAGTGATCTTTCTTCCGGAGAACAGGGATCTGGAAAAAAAGGAAGGAAGAACAATGTCTTGGTTTAAATGAAAATCTGAAACCACCTTCGGTAAAAAACCTAGGATGAGGGCGCAGTACCACTCTATCCTTGTGTACAATCAAATAAGGCTCTTTACAGGAAAGTGCTGCTAATTCTGATACTCTTCTAGCAGAAGAAATGGCTACTAGAAAAATTAACTTCCTTGTCAACAAGACCAAAGGAATCTGACGTATTGGTTCAAAAGGCTGTTTCTGTAACACAGACAGAACCAAGTTCAAGTCCCAGGGGTTTAGGGGCGCCCTAACCGGAGGATTAAGACGCGTCACCCCCTGCATAAAGTTTCGGACCAAAGAATGCGAAGCAAGTGGCCGTTGAAATAATACTGATAAGGCCGAGACCTGGCCTTTGATGGTACTCAAGGCCAGCTTCATCTCTAAACCCAATTGTAGAAAATCAAGAATTCTACCCATCACATATTTTCTGGGATGCCAACCCCTGGATTCACACCAGGATACATAAGCTTTCCAGACTCTATGATAAATCAATCTGGAAGCTGGCTTCCTTGCATTGATAAAGGTAGATATCACAGAACCTGAAAGCCCACGACTCTTCAGAACGTGGGTTTCAATAGCCAAACCGTCAAATTTAGCATTTGTAAGGCTGGATGGAACACTGGACCTTGAGATAACAGGTCTGGGCGTACCGGTAGTGTCCACGGGGAACCCACCGTCATCCTTACTATTTCCGCATACGTCCTTCTGGGCCAGGCGGGGGCCACCAGAAGTACTGACTTCCTTTCCTGCCTGATCCTGCGAAGGAGTCGTGGCAGTAGCAGAATAGGCGTGAATGCATAAATCAGTATGAACCGATGCCATGGAATCACCAACACATCCGTCCCGCATGCAAGAGGATCTTTTGTTCTAGCCACAAATCTGTATCTTTTTGTTGCATCGGGATGCAAAGAGATCTACATCTGGAATCCCCCATCTTTGGCATATGGCCCAAAAGATGTCGGGATGCAGAGACCATTCCCCTGGAAGTAACTGCTGGCGACTTAAATAGTCCGCCTGCCAGTTCTCTATCCCTGGAATGAAAACTGCCGATATGCATGGCACATGCTTCTCTGCCCAGACTAAGATCTGGTTCACCTCTTTTTGAGCAGCTCGGCTCCTGGTGCCTCCCTGATGATTGACATAAGTCACCGCTGTGGCATTGTCGGACTGGATCCTGACCGGGCAACCCTGTAGCCTGATGGTCCAGGCCTTTAGGGCTAGATATACCGCACGGATCTCCAGAATGTTGATGGGCAAGGTCCTCTCGGCTTTGGACCATACCCCCTGAACCGCAGACTGTTCCAGAACTGCTCCCCAACCAGACAGACTGGCATCTGTTGTTACCACCGTCCAGATAACCGGTAGAAAGGGATTTCCCCTTCTGCAGGTTTTCGGGTATGAGCCACCAATTGAGGCTCTGACGCACCGCATGAGACAGGTGCATCGGAAAGTCTAATGCCTGAACCTTCTTGTTCCAGGCCGACAAAATACTGTGTTGCAGCAGTCTTGAATGAAACTGAGCATAGGGAACTGCTTCGAAAGAAGACACCTTTCATCTTACATCTTTCCTAGCAGCCTCATACAAAAGGCGGACAGAAGGACCCTTCTTGGTCCTGACTGCCGGAATCAGCTCCCTTAAAGCAGTGATCTTTGCCTGAGGTAGAAATATTTTTCTCCTGGCTTGTATCTATGATCAGACCCAAATACTCCAGTCTTCTTACTGGCTTTAGGAAAGATTTTTCTAGGTTAAGGATCCAACCTAGGTGTTCCAGATACTTGACTGTGGTCCTCAAGTTCCCGTTCAAGGAGGCTACCGACCGGTCTATCAGGAGCAGGTCGTCTAGGTATGCTATGACAGCTATACCCTGAGCCCTCAATCTGGCCAGAGGAGGGGCCAAGACCTTTGTGAACACTCGAGGTGCAGTGGCCATCCCAAAAGGCAGAGCCACAAACTGTAAATGGCGCCCTCCTATTTCGAAGCGCAGAAACTTCTGATGAGCAGGAAAATGGGCACATGCAGATATGCACCTCTGATGTCGATCGATGCCAGAAATTCTCCTCCCTGCAGGGTGGAGACTACGGTCCGAATTGATTCCATGCAGAAGGACTGAATCCTTAGGAATCGGTTCAGATCCCTTAAATCCAGAATGGGTCTGACACCCCCATTTGGTTTTTGGACCGTAAAAAGGTTGGAATAGAAGCCCAAACCCTGATCCTTTGTGGGAACCACCACAATTATCTCCTGCGACAAAAGTCGCTCTAACGCTAGAAGGAGCGACTGCTTCTCTGGATCTCTGGGGACACTTGATCTGAGGAAACGAGGAGAAGGAAATTCTTGAAACTCCAGCTTGTACCCTAAGGTTACTGTGGAGATTATCCATCTGTCCTGGAAATACTCCTGCCAGAGCTTTGAGAATTGTCGCAGTCTTCCCCCCACTCGAGCAAGCGGGGGCGCCCCTTCATAAAGAGTTCTTAGTGTTTTGCCTAGTAGGCTTCTTCCCCCAGGACTTCTTTTGTCCCTGGGGTTGAGACTCTTGTTTCTGGACCCAGACGGAGGAGGCCGTCGAGACTGCCTGAGGCTGACGCCCCTGGCGCTGGGGAAAGAGTCCGTTTGAAAGAGGGACGCTTACTCTTCTTCTTAACAGGTAAGAGGGTGCTTTTCCCACAAGAGATTCTCTTGATATAGTCATCCAAGTCTTCTCCAAACAACCTTCCACCACGAAATGGAAACCCAGCCAGCAGTTTCTTACATGGTGCTTTGGCTGACCAATTTTTCAACCATAGGATTCTACGTATATGCACCAACCCCAGTAAAAGACGAGAGGTTTGCACGATAGAATCTCTGATGGCGTCAATAACAAGGCCGCTGGAAGGTTAGCCAACCCCTGGGCCTGTTGTTCAGGTAAAACCCCGATGACCTGCTTAACATGACCTCTTAGGTATTGACAGACTCCAATCACTGCTATTGCAGGTTGAGCCACTGAACCTGCCAAGGAGAAAACATCCTTCAATAGGGATTCCATCTTTTTATCCACCGGATCCCTGAGCATCTGAGCATTGTTTACAGGACAAGTCAGACTACTATTTATGGAGGAAATGGCGGCATCAATGGCCGGTATTCCCCACATCTTAAACTTTTCTTCCATAGGATAAAGTGTTAAACGTTTTTTCCCGCCGAAAAAGTTTTCATCTGGGTGATCCCACTCAGAATAAAGAAGCTTTTCAAGTAAATTATGAACAGGAAAAGCATGTGCTGTTTGGGGAGGTTTCAGTGACCCTAAAGAAGAAGAGGGTTCTTTAACTGATTCAGATACGGGCAGCTTAAAATGTGGAGTGGACCAATCCAGTAAGGATCTGCACTAGGACTTTCTCCTCCTGAGAAGTCGCAGAGGGCCCCTCTCCACCCGATTCCTCCGAAGAGGAATCATCCGTCCCATCTTGATCCTCTGAAAGGGATTCTTCTCCTTTATCCCAGAGCTCCTCTGCCTGAGGGTCTTGGGGAACAGAGGAAGGCCTAGTGCGTTTTCTTCCACTGAGTGAAGATGTAATCACGGCCATTAATCTTTCCTCTAAACCATTAATGGTTGAGGAAAAAACCTCCTGTGTAATGTATACAGGGGCTGAAGTGCCAGAAGCAGGTGTAGCCCCTGACCCCAATGGCTCCCCCTGACTAGCCATCCCTGGCCCCTCAGGGGGGGGAGGATGCTGCAGAAAGGGGGTCCCCAGAACCTGAACGAGATCCCCCAGAGTCTCTGGTTCTTTGGGTGTTTGAACCTCTTCTACCCATAGTGCAAAGCAACAAGGTGGAGGTATCACAAAATGAACACTGACTGCTGAGCGATGTAGTCTGGCTAAAAGCCCTGCTACCAAATGCCCAGTCTGGTGTTACCTTAGTAAATGCTGCCTAGGAGAATACCTGTGTCCCACCTTACATGCGACCGTCAGCTCTGTGTCCCTCCAGAAGGCTTAGTGCACCTGTAATCTGTGCCTAAATAGCCTGTAGCCAGCACCTGTGGGCGTCTCAGCACGCTGGATGCTGTGCTGACGCCCCGCCCCCCCTTTACCGCCCCCCCCCCCTTTTTCGAAAACCGCGCGTTTCCAGTGCGGGCTGACCCTCCGGAACAGCCTGGAGGAAAGGATGGGGGAGGGGGAGAAGGAGAGAGACCTGTAGTGATGGGGCCATGCACGTGGCAAAATGATGGCGGCGGTGAAAATGCGGTGTATAACCGCTCTACAGACCACCTGCGGCCCCCCTCTAGTCTGGGGGGAGATATCCCTAAGGAGAGACCCCCATCCCATCCTACCTGAGCCAGCCGGAGGAGCTTGTGCAGCGTGGAAACACTGAGACCGACATTAGCATGTGAAGGTATGTGCTCTTGGCAGCCCCCAGTGGCGACAATAGGCATAGCATGCATTTACCTTAAAGGAGAAACCTACTAGAATTAAAAAATTCTGTGGAATCTCCCTTACCTTATCCAGCCGCAGGGTTCTGTTGTACAGACCCAATCTTCGCCTCTCACGGTGGGCTCCGTTTGAAACAACCTTCAGAGACCGGGGCCCCCTATGAATAGGGGGATCCACAGTTCTGGCCTATAAAGCACCCGGCCAGAAATAAGGATAGAAAACTATTTTCTGACATGTGGGGTCCAGCTCTCTAAAAAGAGAAGCGTTACAGGTAAAACCTCGTTTCTTCGGACACGAGGCCCGGGTACCATCCAATTCGGCCTAGAAAAGACACTTTGAAATGGATCCGGTTTGCCTGGCTTGCCCCAGTATAGGATATAGGATAATCCCTTTGAAACTCAGCACAGGACATCTTTACACGTCCATCACCTAAGACACTGGCGTAAAAACGGAGGTATCCTTGCAAGGGGGTTGAACTTTCTGGTAGGGTGTGCCAATGTCCAATCACCTAGTGATACCTATATAACCCATCAGTAAATACTGAGGCTCTGTGTCCCGTGATGTTCGAGAAAGAAAGCTACAATGTTCTTTATCTTTTTTTTTTTTTTTTTTTTTTTTACAGTTTTCCAAGGTAGAGTTACAAAACAAAGCCTATTTGGGCATACCCAGCAGGCTCACTTGCAGTACCTAAATCTAGTAGTTACAAGTGGTACGCTCCATCCGCCAGTAAAGGCCGAGATGTACGGACATTCCAATGACATTCCAATTAGTCTAAACAATCCCCCTCTCAGACATCCTACAAAGCATGAGTTGAAAAAGGATGATAAAAAGCATAAAGAGCGCAAAGAACACCCCCTCCCCGATCCCAGATAACAGGTGCAGCTTGCTAGAACAAAATATTACTGTAGGGTAGGCCACCAATGTCAACACCATATATTTAGCCAAAACAAACATAGTCATAAATTAATCATCTGGGGAAGCAACGTTTGTACTAGGGGAACCCACCCAAAAGGTTCCACACTTTATGAAATTTCCTGGTACAGCCTCTGGATAAGTATGTCGTTTTATATAGTGGGAGGGTTGTATTAATCAAACGTTTCTACAAGTTAATTGATGGGGCAGAAGGTGATTTCCATCGTAGGACAATGGCTTTTCGAGCATAGTAAAGCAGTAGTCCTATGAGGGTTCTAAGGGCCCAGCTATGGGCCAGAGGATTTACAAGTCCCAGTAAACACACGTCCATCATCAGAGGGATTTGGATTGTAGTGACTGCCAAAATAGTTGCAGTGACCCCAGTCCAAAAGGTCTCAATCAATGAGCAGTTCCAGAATACATGTACAAAGTCTGCTGCTGGTGAGGTACACCTCCAGCAGGCATCCGGTATGGAGGGATAGATTTTGTGCAAGCGCATGGGTGTAAAATCCACACTATGGACGGTTTTAAATTGGACCAGTCTGTCCCAGCCCAAAACTAATTAAGAGAAGGAGCACCCCCACATTTCCTCCCAGTCCTCAGCGTCCAGAAAGGGAAAGTCTGTCACCCACTTTGCTCTAAGAGCGTCTAGGCCCATGTGCACATTGGGTAATAACACTTTATATATGATAGACAAGGGCTTGGGTAAAGAATCATCCTTAAGGTGTATAGAGCCCCATGGGAATTTTCAAATTGGGTATTAAAAGGTGTGCCAGAGTTGCAGAAACCTAATTAAATGGTGTTCGTTACGTTTTAGCTCATCAAAAGTTTGTAAACGCCCCCCAGTACATATCTGACCCACATACTTGATACCCTTGAGTGCCCACACACTCGGCTCAGGTATTGACATAAATTTCGATAACCTTGGATTACACCATAGAGGGTTATGTGGCGAGATATACCCAGGGGGCATAGCCATAGAGAATTAGTTGCCAACCATGCCTTCACAACCGTTTTCATGGCCACTGTCAAGGTAAAGGGCGCTCTGCATCCATCTCTACTTCACACTGTATGTTTAAACCGACAGTGGATGCAGCATCCCTCATCTATACCATTTGCAGTGTATCTCCGTAGAGCCCTTCCTGGTAAAATCAGCCTATCCCAAGATCACAGGTAATATGTGTCTAGACCTCAACCTGTCAAGCATTGCAAGAAAATTCCAAAGCCAAACAAATCCCCTCATAATACCAGTTTAATGCATAAACAGAACATACTAGTGTGGAGTGCGCCAGACTGGCTGTCAGGCACTGCTTCAGTTTTTCAGCACTGGCAATCCCATGAAGCACTAGGTCTGGCATGTATGTGGAACAGTATCCTCCAAATAGAGACCTCCCAAAGTTCTTCACACTTGGACTGCTAATGACGTCTGACCTAAGGAATACAAGTTAAACATAAGCACTCTCAATTTCCATTGCAAAAAAACAAACAAACATGTAACTGCTATGTATAAACACTCTTTACATTAAATAAAAATTAAAACTGGAGAGTGCAAAATCTGGTGCAGCTGTGCATGACAGCCAGCTTCTAACTTCAGCTTTTTTAGTTAAGCTTTGAAAAAAAACAAACAAAAAAAAAAACCTGGAAGCTGATTGGTTTCTATGCAGTGCTGCACAAGATTTTGCACTTTCCACTTTTAGTAAATCAACCCCTTAGATTCTAATAGCCCATATTATCCAGAAACTTCCACTAGTCTGCCTGTCAACCTTATTGTATGCAGTTACTGAATATCACAGTGCACTCTACCACACAATTCCAAAATTCTATTCCCAGAGATTCCTAAGACACTCAGAAGAATTAAGCAAACTTCAAAAATTATAAACTGTATATTTATAAGAGACAAAAACAGGAACAATAATTTTCTGACACTGTTCTTACCTGGGAAGTGGAAGTTCGACTTCAGCATCATGATCTCCATGGTCCAAATTTTCTGAAATGATGCGACCAGCATTTGCTTCTTCATCACTTTGGCCGAGTGCACTGTCACAGCTCTCGTTCCTTGGAATGTCTCTCACTGCCCTGACTTCAGTCCTTATGCCTTGATCCCCACAGGGGACATTTAAAGAGGCTGTTTGATCAGAGCATATACCAGACCCTGCCTGTGCAGCATCAATCAAGTCCTTGCCATTCATACTTGTACCTGTACAGTTAGCTGCAGAAAAATCACTAGAAGCAAAACATTTTTCGGATAATAAGGGGTGAGGTGGAAGGCTGTCTACTGTATTTGTTTGAATACTGTTACCCTCCACAAAATATTCATCAAATATACTAGAACCTTCCTCACAAGATGGAATTCGTGAGCACAAAATCTTTTTTCTGTGAGCAGCAAGTGTGCGATTAGGTGCAGATGATGGCTGTATGGAGTCAGATCGCAGTGATTGAACATTTCCCTCCAGGTTCTTTCTGTACAGTTCCAAATCACTGTCTGGAGATGGGGAAGATCCCATTTTAAATGTCACCTTCTGTGGTGGAGAAGATTCACCTCTTCCATCAGCAGACAGAATTTCCTTTGCCCAGTCTGTCAGTTTCACTGAAGTATCCATGTCACTATATTTGTTGGCCCAGTGCTTTCCTTTAGCTTGGGATGTTATAGGCTGTGAAATACGTGAATCTTCAACGTTATAGACTGGAGTTCTTGTGACTGAAACCAAAGTTTCCACTTTGGCTTCTTTAATTAGGGTTGTATTTTCTCTGCAAGAGCAGACGTTAATCGCTGAAGATTCATTGCTAGCTTGTCCTGATGGTGCTTGGTTGTCACTGTCTACTTGAAGAGAATTCTCCCCATTGTTAACCTTTAAGAAAAGGTCAGAAGCCTCAGATCCACTAGCTTTTATAGGACTCACTGAGCCTGCATTAGAAGGTAGCGAAGGAGAGACCAGAGCAGATTCATTGTTCAGAGTCACAAACACATATTCTGATTCTTCCACTTCTCCCTTCTCCAGAGAGGTTGTGACATTACTGCCCTGTACCACTTGTTCGCCTCTCTTTAAGACCCTGTCCCTCACCAAACGATTTTCCTGTAGTTCTGAGCAGCGGATGAAATAGGTGAGGATGTAGAGAATGCGCTGGACTAAGTCCTTGCGTTTCCCAACCACAACAGTTCGAGTCATTCTAACTGGTGATCCGATAGCCCCATAAAGGTCTCCTATAGGACAAAACAGATAAAAATGTTGGTATTTTTTTAAAACAAAATTTGACAAAATACAGTAGCAGACAGTGGTATATTCCTTAACATAAAAAGAACAGTGGGGTCGATTTGCCAAAACTGCAAAATCTGATTTAGTTCTGCATAGAAACCAATCAGCTTTCAGGATTTTTTGCCAAAGCTTAACTGAACAAGCTGAAGTTAGAAGCAGATTGGCTACAAAAGCTGTACTTTCCAGTTTTAGTAAACCACTGGGTCAATACGTCAAATGCATTTTTCCCCCTCTATGTGAGCAATACTCACCAAGTTGTGCCCAAAGAGGATTATACGGATGTGATTTGGCCAGCAGACTGACAGACTGAGACGTGTGCTTTTCACTGAAAGACTTTATTGGAGGATGGTCATTTGGCATCACAGTGGGAACCCATGCCAAGTGGCAAGTTAAAACTGCAGTGAGAAGTGCTGCAAAAAACCTAAGGAAAAAAAAAAAAAAAATCATATGTGTTCATCCACATTAAGTCAAAGCCAAAAATGGCAGAAACCACATTATATCTTAGAATACAAACTAATGGACTAATGGGCGCTGCCCCACCTATAACTGGCCTTCGCTGCAAGGAGCACATGGAAGGGCAACGCATGTAAAACAAAACCAAAGAAAATACCCAGCTCAACTGATCAGCCAGCCTGCAACCAACCGAATTTACCTGTCTAACAGTTGCGTTGTGCTTCTACTAGGGAGGTTTTCAAAAATGTAGTTAGGACTGCGGATAATAATGGGGCGCCTTGTGACGGCCTCCGCATTTGCAAATGTGTGCAAAAAAAATGTGTTTTTTAATCTGTTTTTATTAGAAATTAGAAAGTAATATGCATAAGGTACGTTGTACAGTATATGGTAAAGAGAAGAATTAAACATGTTGATGAGTAAACCTCATAATATACATATAACTCTACGCATATGGTCAAATGATTGATAAGTGCAGAGTGGTATTCAAACACCAGCTATAACCTGTGTGGAGGCCCAAGGGCCTCATCACTTACAAACTGGTCAAACTTTGTAACAACTCTGTCTTAAACTGGGTATATGGGTCAGTATCTTCCCTGTAAAATTCTTTATTTAAGCATAATACCTTGGGAACATAATCAGTAAGTGAAGGAAAGAAGAAGAGAGAAATTACAGAATAAGAGGAGAGAAAAGAAAGAGGAGGTTTTGGGGTGGGGGGACGGGTTAAGCCCGCCTCAGTTCAATCCCCTTCCTGTGCTGTAAACAACTAAAAACATAATACTTAGGTTTAGACATAATTTCCACGTATGCAGTTGTATATTTAAAAGGCAAACCAGCAGGATCATATTTTGTTTATTAGGTCTGATTTATTTCTAAGGCAGAAAGTTAGGTTCCAGGTATGAATCTTAGGATCTATGTCCGGTCAGAGGCAGGAGAGGGGAGTTATATGACCATTTATTTGTCTTACTCAACGAGTCCCACACTATGAGGGTGGAGCGTGAAAGCGGAGAGGTGGTTGGGGCCAAGGTTTCTACATTTCTTAGGGATCCAGATTTGTGTGAAAAGATCTGAGCTGCTGGGCTCTATTTCCAGGTTCACCCACAGCTTCGAGTCTTTATGGTACTTCCAATCTGAGATTCTACTCAACACAATTGCCAAAAAATATCTTAAGATCAGGCAGAGCTAAGCCCCCTTCTCTTTTGGGTCTAATGAGGAGGATCCTAGCAAGTCTGGGTCGTTTTCTGTTCCATACATATTTACCAAGTAACAATCTAATTATCGTAAAGAAACCCGCAGGAATTCCAAACGGGATCATTTGGAACATAAACAGCAACCTGGGCAATATATTCATCTTCACAACTCCAATCCTTCCTATCCATGAATGAGCTATTTGTGACCATTTATGCAAGTCCGACATAATCGTGTTCAGTACGGGCAGGACGTTAGTACGAAATAGGGCTGCAGGGTTTGAAGTGAGGTAAATGCCTAAAATATTTCATCTTATGTTCTTGCCAACTAAAGGGAAATGACCGTTTCAGTTGGATTACAACCTTAGCGGGAATAGAAATATTTAATATTTCAGACTTTGTCATATTAATTTTAAAATTAGAAATATCCCTAAACATTGAGAATTCTGACATACGGCTAGGAAGGGATATCAGGGGTTGTTGTACATAAAACAAGATGCCATCCGCGTATGCAGCATACTTGTGTTCTAGTTCTCCTAGGGAGTTCCCATGAATAGAGGGGTTATGTCTCACTGTGGATAGAAAAGGTTCTAGCGATAAGGCAAATAAAATGGTTGAAAGGGGGCATCCCTGGTGAGTACCATTATATAGAGTGAAGGGATCGCTAAGAGTGCCATTTATGCGCAACTGGGCGGTAGGGTAGTTATATAGGGCCGCGATTTGGGTTAAGAGGGGAGTCCCAAAACCCAGGTGGGATAACGTTGCCATGAGATAATCCCAGTCCACCCTATCAAACGCTTTTTCCGCATCCATTGACAGTAATAAGGTGGACTGGGAAGACCTGTGAACATGAGCCATTAAGGAAACGGTGCAAAGGGAATTGTCCCTCGCCTCCCTGCCTAGGATGAAACCTGTTTGGTCACTGGTGACCCACTGTGGGATCAGGGGGAGGAGTCTGTTCGCAATAGCTTTAGAATATAATTTGGCATCATTGTTCAACAACGAAATAGGGTGATCATTTCCACAATTGCTGGGGTCTTTACCCGGTTTAGGAATAACAGTAATATGTGCATGAATAGTTTCAGGTCGGAGGGCACCACCAGCAGAGATTGCATTGGCAAATTGACAGCAAGATATCTGCAAAGGTTCAGCAATACGTTACTGTAAAGCCGTCAGGGCCAGGTGCTTTGCCATTGGCCATAGCTTTTAGAGCAATGCGTAGCTCTGAGGTGGTGAGCTCCCCATCCAGAGTAGCTAAGGTGTCAGATGACAACCTAGGTAGGTTGGCTTGCTCTGGATAGTCCCTGATATGCTTATCCTTAGTGTCCCGATCCATTACAGAGTGTTGAACATGATACAAATGTTGGTAGAACGCTCGGAATTCCTTAGCTATAGCTGGAGTATCGTGTACTAAATTAGCTGACAAATTTTTAATTTTTACTATAAAAAGGAAGCAGATTTCCTTTGCTGCAATGAACGGGCCAATAGTCTACTCGGCTTATTACCCCATTCATAGAAACGTTGGGCCACTATGCGGGCCTGCTGCTTCTGTTCTGTGGAAAAAGGGATTTTAGTTCCTCCCTCTTCAAGGTCAAGGTATGAAATTCTGCTTGAGATTGTCTAGCCTTATGCTGTTGTTCCAATTTTTTAATTTCGCTAAGCAACTTAGATTGTTGAAATGTTTGTTCCCTTTTTTTCCTAGAACTCAATTCTATTAGTTTACTGCAAATATGGGCCTTGTGGGCTTCCCAGAGAATCCCCGGTGAGATGTCAGACTGTGTTTTCTGAGAAATAGTGGGATAGTTCCTTACCTATTTGTTTTTTATCCATGTCCTCAGCTATGAGAGCTTCATTAAGTTTCCAGTTTCTGGACTTATGTGGTAAGGCGGGAATTTTTTTAATTTTAAGCAGGATTGGAGCATGATCAAAGATAGGAGAGGACTCAATAAGAGCGCTCTCGAGTTATGAGAGGTGATGATGATCAATGAAGAAAAAAATCAATTCTAGAGTATGTGTGGTGAACTTGGGAGAAGTGGGTATAGTCTCTTGTGCACGGTTGTATAATCCTCCAGACATCTACTAACTGAGATTCATGTAAACATTTGCGTATAAACAACAGACATTTATGTGAGATACTAGATCTCCCTTTGGACGTGTCTAGGGCAGGTTCCAATGGGGTGTTAAAGACTCCAGCCAGGAGAATACACCCGCGTGCAAATTCTCTCAGTTTAAGAGTGGAAGCTATAAAGCCAGCCTGGTCACGATTGGGGGAATATAAAGTCACTAAAGTACATGGCATGCTGCCCAGGTTGCCTCACAGGAACAGAAAACGCCCATTTGGGTCACTTAACATAGTTTCCAGTGTGAACGAGATACCCCTGCGGAAACCCATGGCCACTCCTTTTGCTTTATGTACATTTGATAAACTATAGTACCATGTAGGGTACTGCTGGGAAAAGTTTTACAGAGGTGGTATGTGCGAGGTGGGTCTCCTGTAGGAAAACAACATCACTCCGCAGGCGACCCAGCTCTCTATACAAATTGTGCTTTTTTTCCTGGGGCATGTAGGCCCCGTACATTAAAAGATATTAAGTTTACCAAAGTCATGGGGACCAGCAGGTGGCGACTGCGATCAGTGTATTCAATAGGAATTGGACCTGAGGCAGAAGGTGTGAAGTCAAGATGGAGGGGGGGGGGGGGGGATAATGAAAAAAGAGAAGTAGAAAGAGAATGGAGAAAAGAAAAACAATTAACAACTTGCAGCACGAAGACCAAAGACCATTTAGGGGAATGGTCTGCATGTGCACGCATCAATCTGCAGTGCATGAGAAGGACGCACATGAGGCCCGACTATCGCCGCTCCAAGAGGAGCAGGAGTGTGGGGACATGAGGCCACGCGGCGTCCTATAAGGGGGGGGGGGAGGGGAGTGATCCCGTGCATCTAGTAACGGGCACCAAGGATTGGTGTGGGCGCCATCGCAAGGCTCCGGGATCGACACCATATTTGCAAAAGTTAACGCTAGTAAACAGCACTTATTGTAGAATCTTAAACCTGATATCCTTAACAATAAACGTATGACTAAGAACCTAGGGTAGAACACATTAAACCGGGAATATATCATCTGTCCTATGTGACAGCATCAGGTCAGTGAAATACTTTAAAGTGCAGCGAGTTCCACCCACTTTTACAACTCTTCAGCATCCCTCGATAAACTGTGCACTGTAAATGAATTGGATATTTTTTTATTTTTTTATCAGCACCTACTGTATATCTGCTGTATTCATTTTTCACTTCCTCCTCCCTGGCCATGGCCCATCGCATCATTTCCTGTTTGCAATGCCTTCTGGGAAGGGGCGGCAACTTCCTCTGACACTGCCGTTGCTATGGAAACCTGACCTGAAACCTATTACACTGCTTGTGCTGCACTGAGCATGTGCGAGATCTGCAAGGATGAGATCCAGGAAGAAATACAGTCTGGCTTCAGATGCCCACGCTTAAGATGGCCACGGCCTGCTGTAAGTTTATAAAATAAGAAACTACTGCTATAAACTAACAAAACAGACCTTAGTTTACATACTAACTTTACTAGAATACATTAAGCTTGTGTATTATAGGGGTATTTTTATTTAAAAGTATCATATAGCAGAATGACGGTGGCAAAGTGGTTTCAATATCCTGACTGGGCGTCATATGACGTCCTCAGGATATTGAGCCACTGCGCGCCCCCGGGGGCACGCATCGCAGCGATCGTTGTTGCGGGGTGTCAGTCTGACACCCCGCAACACCGATCTAGGTAGAGTCTCTGACGGAGACTCTTTACCACGTGATCAGCCATGTCCAATCACAGCTGATCACGATGTAAATAGGAAGAGCCGGTGATCGGCTTTTCCTCACTCGCGTCTGACAGACGCGAGTAGAGGAGAGCCGATCGGCTGCTCCCCTGACAGGGGGGGTCTGTGCTGATTGTTTATCAGCACAGCCCCCCCTCGGATCCTACCCAGGACCACCAGGGAAACCAGCCACACTGAACCACCAGGTATGCCCCCTAGACCCCCAGGGAAAAACTAATCAGTGCAAAGGCAGCTGCCAATCAATGCCCAGGCAGCTGCCAATCAGTGCCCACTCCAATGCCTACCACTGCCAGTGCCACCAGGGATGCCTATCAGTGCTGTGTATCAGTGCCGCCTATCAGTGCCACCTATCAGTGCCACCCATAAGAACCCATCTTTGCAGCCTATCAATGCCCAGTGTCGCCTATCAGTGCCTATCAGTGCCACCCATGAGTGCCTATCAGTGCCGCCTACCAGTGCTCATCGTCAGTGCCCGCTCATTGGTGCCGCCTTATCAGTGCCGCCTTATCAGTGCCGCCTTATCAGTGCCCATCAGTGAAAGAGAAAAAAAACTTACTTATTTACAAAATTTTTAAACAAAAGCAAAACTTTTATTTTTTTCAAAATTTTCGGTCTTTTTTTATTTGTGTCGCAATAAATAAAAACCGCAGAGGTGATCAAATACCACCAAAAGAAAGCTCTATTTGTGGGAACAAAATGATAAAAATTTTGGTTTGGGTACAGTGTTGTATGACCGTGCTATTGTCATTCAAACTGCGACAGCACTGAAAGCTGAAAAATTGGTCTGGGCAGGAAGGTGTATAAGTGCCCTGTATTGAAGTGGTTAAGATCCAGATACCAGACTAAAAGACTATTGACAGAACTCAAGTGAGAGAGTTATACTTCCGGCCACAAAAGTTCCGGCGAGTCCAGGTGCAAAGAGTGAGGGGGCCCGTGCTATCTGGCCTGGGGGTTATTCCAGCTAGGGGTGGAAGAGCATTGTTTATGATCCACCCTCTGCCATCTTGGTTTGGAGTTGTTGGGTATGGGCTGTAAAACATCCTGCCATCCAGGTAGCTCCGGCGGCGGTATGCTGACATCCATGCAGAATTTTTCCAATTCCTCAGGGAACCGAAGAATCGCTGTTTTGCCGTCTGTTTGCAATCAGTGCCGCTGTGAAACCCCATCGCGAGGGATGTCCGAGGAGAGGTTGTGGGGGCGGAGGGCCCTATGAACTCGGTCGATTTTCAAGGGGTGGTCGGCCGATTGGCCTAAAAGGCCATTAAAGATACCTCAAATGGAGGGGAGAAGATCCTCACCCCCAGTTGCCTCAGGCAGGCCTCTGATCCGGATATTATTCTGCCTGTTGCGGTTCTCCTGGTCCTCGATTTTATAAGGGGCCATTCTGTGAGCTATTGTAAGGCTGCGAGTGGATGCTTGCAGATTTCTAATGGCCATCGCATGCTCCAGCACTTGGGAGAGACCTGAATGGACAGCGGAGACCTTTTTAATAACGCATTCGAGGCTCAGCAGCATAGATGCCAATTCTGTTTTGGTAATTAAAGTCACTCACCAAGGCCACGACCCCTGAATGTCTGGATGTGCTCTCCTCGCCTTCCGAGCCGGCTGGTGGCGGGAGGCGGAGCCTGTACCGGAGCTCACTCCACGAGGCCGTCCATGTCTGCCGGGTCTTCTGGTTCCGTGGCTAGGAAGAATTTTATCGAGCCCACCGAGGATTCTTTTTTAGGCAGGGACTTGCCTGATCTGTTCCGCATAGTTTGCAGGAAGATGGTGGCGGAGCAAAGCCGATAAAGTGCTATGTTTGAGGTGTTGGCGTCGGAGCCTGGGAGAGACGCGTCCTCACTGCTGCATGTAAAAACCACTCCCCCATAAACCCCGGTTTTTAAACGCAAACTGTTAGTCAGGTTAATTCAGTTGGTTGCAGGCTGGCAAGTTGAGCTGGGAACATTCTTTGGTTTTGTATTATATCCTATAAACCTAAGAACTTGGTGAGGTGGTGCAATCACAGAAGAAGGTCCTTCACAGCCAAAATGGAGGGAAGGCAAATAAAACTATAAAATTTTAAAATGTTAAATGTAACCCGAGCGTTTTGCTCCATAACGAACTTGCAAAAAAATGTTTCAACTTAATAGAAAAAATAAATAAATAAAAAAACCCACACACAAAATACCAAAGCAGAATAAAAAGAAACTGGTCAATGACTTTTCCCAACTAAAACATACATTTTGTCTTACAGTAAGTGGACCATTAATTGTTTAGGTTTTTAAATAGCTAAAGCATATCTTTAGTCAAAATGTAAAAAATAGTATATTCTTTTCCACATTGTATTTCAATTATTTCTAGTCTACTCCTAAAAAATCTGAATGATTTTGAAGTTTGTAAACTTTGTGAAGATCCCCACATATTTACTTCCTCAAATTCTGTGACATGTATTAACCTGTTAAAAGGCACAGCTGTGTCACAGAATTCACAGATCCTGCCTTCTTAACTACAGAGGTGCTGAGAGGTGTTTCAGGCTGCAGAGTCACTAGAGGAAACCCAAATTGCAGGCAGCAAGGTACCATGGGATATGTAGTCCTTAGAAAATCAAGAGTAAACAGCAGTGAAAAATCTGCAAAGCATGCAGGGAATCCAGGTTGTGAAGAGTGTTTGCAGCAGATAGGAAGCACTTACAACATGAAAGGAGATTTTTCAAGTAAGCTTACGTTGGATTGTCAAAAACAATTGTTTGTATTGCAATTATAATGCTGATGAAAAAGTGTGTGCTGCGACCATAGATTCCTTTAAACATCTGAGGTTTCAGAAAGACACATGGATAATTGGGCAGACCTAGCCAATATTTCTTGCTAGCTGTTTGGAACACGGATACTTTCTCATAATTGTTATAATCAAGGGCTGGTATCCTACACTCTAGGAAGCACATTTGTCTGTCTAGGTGTTCTCCGTTGAGCAAAACTATATTTACCACTTGGCTGACTACAAAATAGTTTTGCAACATTCATCAAAACACAGCAACTAATGCCAAGCAAGGTGCTAAGGGCAGCCTTTCATTTTTGCAAGAATAGGACAAAGAACACCATGGTCATTGAACAAGTACAAAGACCATTTTCACTATTTGCTATGTACACCGGCCAAAGAAGGGTTTCCAAATAACCTGAGGCGAAGATGTACTTACTGGTTCTTGTTAAGTTGCTCAATTAGGTAGGTCAGCTCTTTGAGAAAATGCTGGCAAAGCTGACCTTTCTCAGTAGTGCTGGACATCATGGTAAGCCACACTGGTTCAGCAATGCGAGGGGCACAGTACAGATTCCAGATGGTCTCCCTAATAATACAGAAAAGCAATTTAAAGCTCGCAACAGTTTTACAGTTATATGCAAGTATAAATCCAAATACATAAAAACCCCAATACAACAAAAATTTTGGATTTTTGGATTACCGGTAAGATCATTTTTGCAGTACATCTCAGGACACTTGGCATATTCATAAGCATTATGCTGCCACTTTCAGGTGACTGAACAAAACAAAACAAAAAACACACACAAACACACACAAACACACACACACACACACCTTAAGCATAACCCCTCTCAACTCAACACAAGAGTGGTAGGATCCCAATAGCCTGTGATGTACTCCGAGAAGGATTTTACAGGTAAAACAAAAATCCCATTTTCTCCATCGAACATCACAGAAGACACAGGGGAATCCTTCACTAGGATATATATTTCTCAAAGAACTGAATATGAGGGGAGGGCACACGGCAACAAGTTAGGAGGCCCAAAAAAACAAAACAGGTTATAGCCTCGCAGCTGCCTGCAAGAACTGCTGACCAGACTTCACATCTGCTGTGGCCCAAACATCCACCAGGTAAAACTTCATAAAAAGTATGAACCGACCAGGTAGCAGCCCTGCAAACTGGAAATGTGAGCCTTCTACCAAAAAATGCAGGAACCATTTGTGAGGCTGGAAAATTGGGATATGCAAATAAGCCTTCCACCGATGCCAGAAAATCCTCCTGCTGGAGAGTGGCAACTATCGAACAGATTCCATATGGAACTTTTGCACTTAGGGAAACTTTAGTCCTTTGAGATCTAGGTTGGAACAAATGTTGCCGTTCGGCTCTGAAACCATGAATAGACTCAGAAATTCCAGCTTGTAACCTTAAGCAACTATGCAAGGGAGCCAATCCTCCCCACCAAACATCCACTAAGGCCAGAAAATGTCTCCGCACCTAAGCGAGTGGGGGCATTCCTTAACTACCAGGAGTTCTTAAGTCTCCTCGCTTAACAGAGGTTTAGAAATTCAGGTCTTTTTGCAGAGTTGGGACTGAGGCTTGGGTTTAGAGCCGGAGGCCTATGATTGACGAAAGCAGAAGGGCGTGTAGGTTTTTGTACTGCAAGCTTCAACAAGGTACTATTGACTAAAGGCCAAGGCAGATCCGGACAGTTTTCGGCTTTATTCAACCGAGCAGAGTCACAGTTCCCTGTGCCCATTCACATGACTGTACTTTGGATTTTTTATATTCAACAATAAAGATGTTTTTTCTTCAGAGTGCGGCTATCCAGGAACTATCTACATCCATCTTTCTTTTTTCGTCCATTCAGACACAGGGATGCGGTCGGGCCCCACCCCCTCTCTGTCCGGATTGGCTAACTGACTTTGATTGAAAGCAGCGGGAGCCAATGGCGCTGTTGCTGCGTCTCAGCCAATCAAGAGAGAGGGTCTCGGGCGGCCGAGACACACATGGACATCGCTGGACAGAGATGGGGCTCAGGTAAGTATTAGGGGGCTGCTACACACAGAAGACTTTTAATCTTAATGCATAGAATGCATTAGGATAAAAAAAAACAACATCTGACTTCACAACCCCTTTAAGCCATAAGATTCTGCACATGTGTACAGATAAGACTCCCAAATGAGAAGGCTGTTAAATGGAGTCTTTTGAAATGCATCCACTGAGAAGATAAGGGCATGGTAAAAATCTTCCAGGTTATCTGCCTGGCTCAGCCTGTGTGTGGTCTGGGACTCCATTTCATCATTTGACAAACCCACACCTTGAGGGCTTGACACACTCCTACAGGTGCAAATTGCAATGCATGGTACACACATTTAAGTTTATTTCGTTCAAAAAAAAAAAAAAAAAAAATAGATTTTACATACTAATCAATGTTAGCACAGCGATCTCTCCCGCTATGCCTGACACTAACACACTAGACAGCGCCCCTACTCTCGAAATATTTTTCACCATATTAAATAAGTGTTAATGACTCAAACTGATGGTGATACAATAACATTACTCAATACTATGATGGTACCTAACAAAGGTAAATCATAGAATGTTGATTTCAGTGTTCTTTTCAGGGATAGTACAATATTACAAACACAGATAAAAGACAGAAAAACAATATCCATGAATTAGAATGTCAAAACTCATGAAGTCATAGCTATATCATAGGAATATTGCATTACAGTAGCTGTACAATCGCTCATAAGAGTTCTGTAGGATCAACGTAATCAAAAAAAAAAAAAATGTAAGGACCCTTTTAATATTTACAACAGCTTCATACTAAAATTTTAAGACCCTACCTGAACTGTGCCAAGGCCTCCATGATCTGACTGAGATAGACTTGCACCCGCTGACTCGATTCAGTAATCTTTCTGCATGAGATCATAGCCTGTAGAGAAAAAAAAAAAAAAAAAAAAAAAGATTTACTATAATTTCAGGGACAATCCTGTAACATAATGTGAGATACAAACAAAACACACATAACCTATTGTATTCTGACAACAGATGAGTCTCCCTGTCAAAATACAATAGCACAGCAACATAACATCGTTAGGTTTCAGTGGAAAAACAATCCAACTTTGGCCAGCTTTAATTGTACAATACAGGGCACAAGAATTTATTCTTAGAGCAAGGGACAACCTCAAGCAATAAATAAATAATAATATAATAATAAATTGAGGGGTGGGCAACAAGGAAGCCAAGATTACAAAAAGCCTGCATGAAAAACAAAAAGTCAATGGACCCAAAATGACAGATGACATCAGAAGAAAAAAAAAAAAAAACAGACAAAAAACAGGAAACAGTAGAAGCTCAAAAAAAATAAAAATAAATAAACACTGAGTGATAATCCCACAGTAGGAGATTATGACAATTTTTTTTTTTTTTTTTGTCATACACCTGTAAAATCCTTTTCTTCGAGTACATCATGGGACACAGAGTAAAGCTAATATTCATTACCTACTGGGTTATACTTCATCTCCAGGTGAATGGACACTGGTAGACCAAAGGTCTTTAGACAGGAAGTGATCCCCTATATAACCCCTCCCATACAGGAATTACTTCAGTTTTGTAGCAAGCGCTGAAACCTCAAAAAGAGGGGAGGGACCTCTGTGTCCCATGATTAAAGAAATGCATTTTACAGGTAAGTATGACAAAAAAAAAATCCTATTTTCTTTTTCATACATCATGGGACACAGAGTTAGGCTAATATTCATTACCTACTGCGACGTCCAAGAGCAATAGCCTTGAGGGGAGGGAGACACCCTGTCAAAAAATAGCCATCAGACCTTATACGGCAGCCTGCAGTACACTGAGGCTGAAAGCCGAATCCTTGGCTGCTCGAATATCCACTTGATAAAATTTTGTGATCATATGCACTGAACACCAGGTAGCAGCTTTACAAATCTGAGCCACAGATACCTAATGGCGAAAAGCTCAGAAGGTTACTACACCCCTGGTAAAATGAGCTCTCGCCCTAAAAAGGGAGGAGCTTTACGTTTCAGACCATAGGCCTGAATGGCCAATTGACTGACCCAATTGGAAATGGAAGCATTGGAAGCTGCCTGCCCCTTCTTGGGTCCTTTTGGTAAAACAAAAAAGAAGTCTGATCCTCGGATCTCCGTAGATCTAGACAAATAAACCTCGACTGCCCGGACAACATCCAAAGAACGCAGTCGTCTCTCTTCTGCCGAACTAGGCTGAGAGAAAAAGGAGGGCAAAATAATGTCCTGATTTAAATGAAAGGCCGACACCACTTTTGGCAAAAAGGATGGAACAGGTCGTAACACGACCCTGTCGTGGTGAAGGATCAAGTATGGTTCCCTGCACGAAAGGGCCGCCAACTCCCTTCTAGCCAAGGTGATGGCCATCAGGAAGGCTAGCTTGCATGACAGCAAGTCTAATGGAATTTCCTTGATAGGCTTATGGGATAGACACATGGGTGACCTAATGGGGGGAAGCAAGCAAGTTGCCACTTGCATAAAGGTTCAGATCAGTGAATGGGAGGCTAAAGGCCTTTGGAAGAATACTGATAGGGCCGAAAGGTGACCTCTGATTGTACTCCAAGCCAATTTGATTTCCACAGCTGGCTGTAGAAAAAAGAGAATTCTCCCAATTACATATTTCCAAGGATGCCATTTTCTGGCCTCACACCAAGCAATACAAGTCTTCCAGACCTTATAATAGATCTTCCTAGTGACAGCTTTTCTAGCATTCACTAGGGTAGACACCACTGGTCCCTAGATGCCACGGTCCTTTAACACCCTGGCTTCAATAGCCATGTCGTCAAATTTAGAGACTTTAAATTGGGATGGAATATAGGACCTTGAGACAGTAGATCGGGGCGACGTGGAAGCGTCCATGGCCCTTTTATTGTCAGTCTCACAATCTCCGGGCACCAGGGCCTTCTGGGCCAGGCTGGTGTCACCAGAATGAATGGAACTCCCTCTCTGAATCCTGCGCAACAAATGTGGAAGGAGAGGGATCGGAGGGAAAGCATAAACCAGGGAGTACTAACTCCATGGAACTACCGATTGCCAGGAGTATCTCTTGTTCGGGGCACAAACTGCTGTAGCTTGTTGTTGAACCTGGATGCCAGTAGGTCGACCTGTGGCCATCCCCAACATTGGCAAATTTCCTGGAACACCCCTGGGTGTACTGACCAGTTGCCTTCCAGTTCTCTATTCCTAGGATATGGACTACCAATAGAATCAGCACATGTCCCTCTGCCCAGGCTAGCATGTGGTTCACCTCCTTCAGAGCTGAATGACTACTCCTGGTACCGCCTTGGTGGTTTATATTAGGCCACTGCAGTGGCATTGTTGGACTAAACCCTGACAGGGCAAGCCTGAAGCTCCACCGTCCAGGACTGTAGGGGCAGTCGTACTGCCCGTAATGCCTGGATGTTGATGGGCAGAATCTGTTCTGTCCTTGATAATTTCCCTTGAGCTGTGAGCCCTTCTAGGGTCGCTCCCCAGCCTGAGAGACTGGCATCTGAAGTCAGTACTCTCCAAGTTATTGTGAGGATAGATCTTCCCTGTCGCAGGTTCTGATCCTGCAACCACCAGTTTAGGCTCAAGCATGCCAGAGGAGATAAGGGACGTTGGATAATCCAGGGCTTGTCCTCTTCTCTTCCAAGCCAACAAGATGTCTTGTTGTAGAGGCCTGTAATGGAACTGGGCATAGGGCACCGCTTCGAAGGAGGATACCATCCTCCCTAGAAGACTCATACAGAGTCAAATGGAATACTCTTGCTTGGACCGTATCTAGGATCAGACCTAAATACTTTCAACCTTGAGGCCAGCTCAGAGTCTACTTTTCGGTATTTATGATCCAGCCTAAGCTTTCCAAATACCACACTGTGCAGGTTATGCTCTGTTCTAGAGCCTGTAGTGAGTGATCTTTAAGCAGGAGGTTGTCCAGATACCCAAGCATCAAGATCCCTTGGGCCCTTAAAAGACCCAGTACTGCTGCTAGGACCTTTGTGAACACCCGGGGAGCTGTATCAAGCCCGAAGGGTAGAGCCACAAACTGAAAATGTTCCTCTACTGCAAATCACAGAAACCGCTGAGGTTGAAAGACAGGTACGTGTAAATAAACGATGGAGGCTAGAAAGTCTCCCATCTGGAGTGAGGCTACTACTGAGAGTACAGACTCCATCCGAAAGGACTGGATCAGTAGATAATGGTTCAGGGATCTTAAGTCCAAAATGGGCCTCGTGTCCCAGTTTGGTTTTTGAACCGTAAACAGGTTTGAGTAAAACCCTGTGCCTTTTTCGGATACAGGAACCTCTACAATCACTCCTTGATGCACTGAATAATTTAATGCCTGAAGCAATAAGTCTCTTTTTGGAGGGAACGCTGGATCTTAGATACCTCCGAGGGGGAAGCCCCCGCAACTCCAGCTTGTAACCGTGGAATATACTTGAGGTTACCCACTCGTCCTGAATTATTGTTCTCCAAATGTCCGTAAAGTGCAGCAGCCTTCCCCCCACCCGATAGAATGGGGGCGTCCCCTTAAAAGGAGGGCTTGCTGCCGGGTTTAGAAGTGTTTTAGACCCAGTGCTTTTTCTGGCCCTGGCCTTGCCCCTGGCTATAGCGCCCAGTTGGCGGCGGAACTGCCTTGGCGCTGAGACATTTGGAGGAAGCAGTCCCTGAGGTTTTAAAAACGGAGGGACGCCTGGTGCTTTTCTTCACAGGAAGTAGAGAACTCTTCCCTCTGGAAATCTTTTGAATATATTTGTCCAAATAATTACCAAATAAAACATTCCCCATGAAAGAGGAAACCTGCCAATAACCTCTTACAAGGAACCTCGGCTGACCAGTTCTTAAGCCACAAAAGTCTGCACATATGTACAGACAAGAGATCCAAACGAAAAACCTGCTATTGAATCCTCTAAGGTGTCAACAGCAAAACACAGCACTCAAGGAATATCTGCCTTATTTTCAGGTAGATCATCCTCCTGGTTAGGCCTGTCAGGCCATCTGATCCTTTACAGACTGGCAGATAGCAATTGCTACAACAACTGGCTGAATAGCTGAACTGGCCAAAAAAAAAGGAAGCCTTTCATAATGACTCCAATTTCTTGTCAATAGGGTCTTTCAAGCCCTGAGCGTTAGCTACCGGACAAGTCAAGTTCTTGTTTAAGGAAGAGACTGCTGCATCTACGGCTGGCATGCTCCACTTCCTAAACTTTTCATCCATGGGATATAAAAGGGAAAACCTCTTAGGAGGAACAAAAATCCTGTCAGGATGTTCCCAATCAGCATACACCACCTGTTCCAACAGTGGGTGTAAGGGGAAAGCCTGTGTGGCCTGAGGAGGCCTCAGGGATCCCAAAGAGGACCAGGGAGGATCAGTAACTTCTGCAAGAGGCAACTTAAAGGCAGAACGAACCATTTCGGTAAGAGTCAGGATCAAAAGCCTCTGTGATTAAGAGGCAGACACCAACTGGATATCTTCTTGTCCAGATTGCTCTGAAGCAGACTCATCTGCCAGGCCATCCACAGAATCCTGAGCTTTAAGCTCTTGTCCATCCTCAACCCATTCCTGCTCCAGACTAGGAGGCTCTGGGAAGGGGGATCTGTCATGCTTCTTGCCACCCTGCGGGATGGAGGCAATTATGTGAGCAATCCTGTGCTCTAACCCGGCTAGAGCTGAGGACAGTTTATCCTTAGTGATAAAATAGGTGTGCCTTTCCCTGTAGTGTTAGTCCCGATCCTCTTTTTTGAAGACATTTAGTAGCCACAGAAAGGGAGTACCTGGGTGTAGTATTAACACACCTCAGAAGGGAGACCCTTTAATAGAGCTCACCAAGCCCCTTATGCAACAATCCTGCTAAGCACCTTTAGCCTGCCAAGCAACACCTGGTGACTCACGTGACCCGGGTAAGGATAATTGAACTGCTGCAAAAGCCTGGTGAAATGGCGCACCGCCATGTGCCATCATACAGGTAAAAGACAGCCAAACAGAAAAAAAAAAATATATATATTAAAAGGGTACACTTTACAAACACCCACAACTAGCCCAAAAACTCCCCCGTATGGTCACCCCACACAGGTGTCTAGCCTCTAGCTAGCTTGACCGATTGTTACAAATCACTGGGACACCCCACAATAATTAAAAGGGGTTTCACTTACCTGACCAGGCGCAGGGCAGCTTAGAAACTAAGAGCCCAATCTTCACCCTTCACGGCGGGTTCCTGTCACTTGAGGACCTTCAAGGACTGGGTACCCTTTTCATGTTTATGGTCCACTCCCTTGGACCTGTACAGCCCCCTGCAGGAATGCCTTAGCACTGTGGTGTTCAGGATTCCACTTCGCAGTGTCCAGCGCCCAGAGGCCGCATTACAGGCAAAACCTTGCAGGATCTTGAGTCTTCTTTGCGAGGCTCGGGTACCATTTATCTAAGCATATAAAGCCTGCGTCAAATGGATCCCATCGGTCAATCCCTTGATTCATTTAAGTACTGTTTGTGGGGCTAGAGACCTGGAGCTCAGAGAGCTCAAACAACCATGCCATCCACCTTGCAGACACTGGTAAAAAAAAACAAAAAAAAAACACTGAAGTACTTCCTGTATGGGAGGGGTTATATAGGGGATCACTTCCTGTCTAAAGACCGTTGGTATACCAGTGTCCATTCACCTGGAGATGAAGTATAACCCAGCAGGTAATGAATATTAGCCCAACTCTGTGTCCAATGATGTATGAAAAAGAAAAGTGCACGGGCAAGAACACCTAAGGAAGGGCCCAGAGGAGCACAGAAAAGCTCAACAGCAACAAAGTGGAGCAACTTCTTGCAAAAGGGAGTTACAAGGAGTGTGAAGCCATGGTGCTCGGAAGATATACAAAGCCTAACCAAGACCTGGTGAGTACCAGGAGCTAGGAGTTGTGCAATTGCAAACAGAAGAGGTTACAGCATGAGAAAAGGGATCAAATCTTAGGATGGGGTTCCCCATCATCACTCTAGGAGACTACCTCACATGATATATTACAGAGCATGGGGGAGCGATCTGCATGCCCCCCAAATATCAGGGAATTTGAGATGCTGGAAGATCGCTGGGTGAAAGGCGGGTAAACAAGCACATAAGTGTGTGTGCGTGTGTGTATAATTAAGTAAATTCTGTAACCTTTTCCAGTACCAGATCGGCAAAGAGGTCAATCAGTGCAAGGCCAGTTGTTTTTTTGAGATGTGAGAGCAGAAAGACTTGACATGTAAACCTGGTGGACTGGGGAGTTTTAGGCCAGGGAAGCCTGTGTAGAAAGGGGGGGGGGGGGGGTCAATGTATCGGAGTGAACTCAGTGTTTTGAAGTGTTACCTGTGGCACTGCACCTGGCTGTTAATATTCAGTGTTATATAGCACTATCTTTATTTGGGACAAGGTCACTAATATTTGCACATAAATTGTGTTATTTATGTTGTTTCACTTATAATATTGCTGCAAGTTAATTTATAATGATTTGAGCACATGTAGTTTGATTGTTAGCACTTATATTTTATTGTCACTTGGGATTGTTAGAAACCAACCAAACTTTATTAGCTCACCTGTTTCATGTTCAGGTTGTAATGTCTGAAGATAATCAGGCAGTGAAGAGCCAGAAAAGCATTTAGGAGTATTAGTACCCACCAATTCCAGAGTGGTGATAGTGATGGACTAGATCAGACATAGTGACAGAGAATTCTCCTTTAGTCAGACAGGCTGTGTCTGTGAGGGATCCAGATTTAGGGGGCTGGAGCAGTGTTGGTTTAAAATCTTGCTCTGGAACAAGGGAACGGCTATCAAGTTGAGCAGTATTAGGAGTTACCTCAAGGCATGCAGCAGAATTTCCATTGCTTGTCTGCGTTCTCCTGTTCCAAGCACCTGTAATTCCCCTTTTGAAGCAAGGGTCTTCCCCTGTGGGGTACTCAGGGAATGGATGTGGACTGAGGGGGCTCAGCAGGGCTGGTATGAGGGAACTGAAATATTGCAAAACCCAGGAGTTTACAGAATTTCAGTGGCTGTGTATATGGTTATCAGGCAACAGGTGAAACAGCTATCAGTATGTGTTATCGACAGAATGGCAGCCGAAGTACACATTAATAAATCTGAGCACTTTATTACTGGAAGTTTCTCTCTGGCTAGTTACAAAGTGGAAGAAAAAAAAAAAAAAAGAAAGATTGACAATTTTAAATAGGTGAACATTATAATAAAACATTCCCTACAAGTGTATATTACCCCATAACCCGTGTTCTCAAAAACTGCTTAGCACTGTGCTATGTCTTGTAGGATAAAGGATATAGTATAGTATTAAAGCACATATTCAGGTAATAATCCAACAAGATATGAGTAGCCAGAAACTGGGAAGTAGAAGTTACAGGGAGACACCATCTTACTTTATCATCATTGATCCTGTCCAGGCTTCACCTGTCATTGTGGGTCTTTAGGGACTGGGTGCTATATAGCACCCTGGGACTAATTATTGCACCACGTACCAAGGTGTGTGCTGAACGCAGCATCCAATACTCGCTGCAAACACTGCAGGGCAGCCCTACTGTTGTGGGGTTCGGGTAAGATCTGCAAGATGTACACCAAGGGCAGCCAATCCGGAAACTTCTAGTTAGCCATAAGGCAATAAGCAGTCTGATCTCAATAGAATCCAATCACCTAAAAGGTAGTGACACATAACCCATGGTCTAAGAATCAACTCCTATGTTATGCACTGTACGATTAAGATATTACATTATTATTGTTATGTTTAGGAGAAAATTCCCCAGCAAACATACAAGAGTGAATTATAGAGCAATTAATCTTCTACTCTCATGACATCCTATGAAGGAGATCATTATTACTTTCATGGTATGACAAGATGGTGACAATCTTAACCCATTGCAATAGCAGAACTTCTTTTACACTTCAGTGGTATTTATGGAAGATGTGCACACATACATAGTGCAACAATTTTGCTGAAAACCGCCGCTACAATGCATACACACGACCAGCATGCCTAATAAGCATGTTGCTTAGACAGCCATATACTTTGCTTGCAAACAGAATGGAGGGCTCATATGTTGCCATTTTTGAGCAACCCCAATAAAAATTAGGAGCTGCTAAAATATGTCACTTGGCATATGGTGTGCAACAATAATACAGATGTGACCCTCTAAGTGAACTAATGATGATGTGTTTTCCACACTACCATGTTGTGCTTTCTGGCAAGGTTGCACCCATTACATTAGGAGAAGGTCAAGGTGGTAGAGTAATCATATTCTTGCCAAGTGCACACAAATCAGGTTTTTTTTTTTTTTTCAAACAAGTTAAGCAACACAACACTATATACTCCTGACAGGATTCATAATTCACTTTACACCCATCTACTGCCCGAATCCCAAAGTTCTGCATTAAAGTATAGGGGCTATATGCATTACCTTTTCTATAGAGGATTTTAGTTTGTTTATGTGGGATTCAAACAAAGGAAAGTGGGAGAAAAAGAAGTCCTGGAAATTCTTCTGTGCTTCCTCCTCTTTAGACAAAGAAAAGAGGATGCTGATCGCAATCTTCTTGCGGCCAATCATTGCTGGGTTTGAAGTGTAACTCTCATCCGCCATACTAAAAGTTTCTTCTGTTGACCTGAAAACCAGATTTAGAAAAGGTTACAGGGGACACCAACACATTTTCTTTTAAATCACCAAAAGGAATAAGGTACATTTGCCCAGGATGTAAATTATTCTACTGATAAAGCATTTGCAAGGTTTACATTAAAAATTATACTGACAGCCAAATGAAACGCACGACTTTGTCCAAGGAAGGTCAGACAAACTATTCTGGGAAAATTATTCTCAGATCATACACTGACAAACTGTATATCCAAGTGCAATTGTAGGGGGATCAGTTTTTGAAGCGATATTAGGGACCAGAGTTGTGGGTGCATATTTCTGTTTGCTTTGATCTTTTCAAAAAGATCTTGCTTCATAATTTTAGTGGTGTTAGATTAAAAATGAAGATATTAGATAAGGTTTAGGGGCTCTGATAAGTGTGGGTGATTGGATTAGGAGTCAGATGAGGTAAAGGGTAAGTTAAAAAGCATACGTTAAGGTTTTGGTTTAGGAATGGGATCCTCTATGAAACCATTAAGTTGATGTAATCCTCTTCCATTCTATATATGTGGCATGCAGTAGGTTAACAGACAGGGATACGGCAAGGAAAAAGAGCTTTTGCTGCCTATTTACAAGCTCTGCTCATGTAATGTGTTCACTGCACAGGTTACCAGATCACATCCCATATACCAGGTCCAATCTGGCAGGGATCCCTTTGTTAATTAGGAAAGTACCTGCACTAGTTTTGATTTAACTTTGAAATATAAATTAGCCCAGATCTGAAGCAGGTCTAGCTTTGTTGCATGCCACTTGTGCCAGTTTTCTGTAGCATCATAAAAGGACAGAGAAAGCTTTTCCAATACCCCCCAATGTGTGCATCATCAGACAAGACAGGATACGGAAGGGTTGATGAAAAAAAAAAATAAATAAATAAAAATTACCATCTTGGAACCACCCCATTTTCTAGACTGGTGATTTGACTTCTCAACAATCGCCGCTGATAGCTGCTGGCATAGTTACTTGAAAATGATGTACTTGGTGAAGGAAGAGGAGTAATCAGAAGACTGCTTAGAGATGCTACAACAAAAAGGTCAAGAAAAAAGGAAACATTTGTTAGGCGTATATACAGCTGTTACAGAAGAATTAAGACCTGTGTTTACAATTATATTGCAGATGTGATAATCTTGCTTTATAGTTGAAGTATAACAATGGAATTAAAATCCAAAACACCCTATTGAAAAATCTTTGCCAGTTTTGTAACTTAAAAAAATCCAAAACAGTGCAGACCAATCCACGTGCTGTTAAAAATGGTTAATTTGTTTCCGAAGTTAAATATAAACAAGTGCTCAAAATAAAAAACGTAATCAACCATGCAATACTCCTAATCTCTGTCACCGAACATGTGGCCAGCATGCAGCCCATGGGTCCACCATCTGTTGGCAACTGTAAGCACTTTGCAGAGAGGCATCTGGGTGCTGGAAACATCAGTATTTCAGCAACTGGCCCTAGAGTCAACAGCATACTGTCAGTTCGAGGGATTTCTGCCCAACAGTACAAGGATAGGAAGAGAGGGAAAGATTCTGGCATGGAGAGAAGCAGCAGTAAGAAAAAGCTCCTGAAACTGTGCCACTGTATTGTAATGACCAAGACAAAAAAAAAACACAAAAGATTTAAACAGCAAACAAGACCACCTGATAAGTAGCAAGCATCAGAAAGTATCAAAGACTGACAGATTCCAGCAGAAAAACACATGGAAAGACCATTCTGCCACGACATATGGGTGTAGGTGTATGTGTATGTATGTATTATACAGTTGTGCTCATAAGTTTACATACCCTGGCAGAATTAATGATTTCTTGGCCATTTTTCAGAGAATATGAATGATCAAAAGTTTACATACCTCAGTTCTTAATACCGTTAAACATCAATAACAGCTTGAAGTCTTTTGTGGTATTTGTGGATGAGGCTCTTTATCTTCTCAGATGGTAAAGCTGCCCATTCCCCTTGGCAAAAAGCCTCCAGTTCCTGTAAATTTCTGGGCTGTCTTGCATGAACTGCACGTTTGAGATCTCCCCAGAGTGGCTCAATGATATTGAGGACAGGAGACTGAGATGGTCACTCCAGAACCTTCACTTTTTTCTGCTGTGGCCAATGACAGTCAACTTGGCCTGTGTTTTGGATCATTGTCATGTTGGAATGTCCAAGTACGTCCTATGCGCAGCTTCCTGGCTGATGAATGCAAAATGTTCCTCTGGTATTTTTGATAACATACTGCATTTATCTTGCCAATAAATTTTGACCAAATTTACTGTGCCTTTGTAGCTCTCACATCCCCAAAACATCAGCGATTCACCTCCGTACCTTTCATCATAGGCCTTGTTGACTCCTCTCCAAATGTTTATGGTTGTGGCCAAAAAGCTCAAATTTGGTCTCATCACTCCAAATGGCTTTGTGCCAGAAGGTTTGAGGCTTGTCTCTGTGCTGTTTGGCGTATCGTAAGTGGGATACTTTGTTGCATTTGCGTAGTAATGGCTTTCTTCTGGCGACTCGATCATGCAGCCCATCTTTCTTCAAGTGCCTCCTTATTGTGCATCTTGAAACAGCCACACCACATGTTTTCAGAGAGTCCTGTATTTCACCTGACGTTATTTGTGGCTTTTTCTTTGCATCCCGAACAATTTTCCTGGCAGTTGTGGCTGGAATATTAGTTGGTCTACCTGACCGTTGTTTGGTTTCAAAAGAACCCCTCATTTTCCACTTCTTGATTTTGAACACCGCTGATTGGCATTCTCAATTCCTTGCATTCCTTCTTTTTATATCCCTTTCCGGTTTTATACAGTTCAACTACCTTTTCCTGCAGATCCTTTGACATCTTTTGCTTTCCCCATGACTCAGAATCCAGAAACGTCAGTGCAGCACTGGATGAAAGATGCAAGGGTCGGTCATGAGTCCAGAAACTCATTGACCTTTTATACACACACTAATTACAAGCTAACAGATCACAGGTGAGGATGGTTACCTTTAATAGCCATTCAAACACCTTTGTGTCAACTTGTGTGCATGTTATCAGGCCAAAATCATCAGGGTATGTAAACTTTTGATCAGGGTCATTTGGGTGGTTTCTGTTGTGATTATGATTTAAAAAAAGTAAAAAACACAGTTGACTGATAATAAATGGCTTCAGCCAAACACTAACCATGAGTGAAAGAAATGTTTTTGTGTTATCATTCATATTCTCTGAAAAATTGCCAGGAAATCAAATTCTGCCAGGTAATGTAAACTTGTGAGCACAACTATTTTATACATAATTGTTTTTTCTTACAATGGAACAGAATGAAATACCCCAAGGGCTCTAGTACATATGCCAAACCCAGCAGGGGGGGTCTGAGACCTTAAAAGGGGTTAAGGTAGTGCACACAAGCACTGTCAGCTCTACTGCTAGTATAACTTGTAGTACATACTGTATGCCTTTTTTTTTTTTAATTCATCATCTAAATACCTTATTCTTTCTCCCCGATCAGCGACCACGTGACTGCCCGACGCTCTCTTCCTCCAATGCATGTACTAGGGAGGGAGGGGCTGAGCTCTCCCTCTGACCTCATGTGACCTCCCTCCCTAGTGTATACATCGGAGGAAGAGAGCGACTGGCAGTCACGTGAGCGCTAATCGGAAAAAAAAAAAAAAAAAAAAAAAAAAAAAAAAAAAAAAAAAAGGTATTTTAGAATTAGAATTTTACAAAAATGGTATACAGTATATACCACAGGTTATACTAGCAGTGGGGCTGGCAGTGCTTGTGAGCAGTAATGTTTGCACTGCTCAGAACGATGCTACAAAAGGGGAGGGACGGCTCACACACAGACTAACTGACAGGCAGGGAGGGGGGGGGGGAATAGGGAGAGCAGATAGCAGGGCTGCGGTTGACGGAGGCACGTAAACTGACCACGGTGTCAGAGCTCAGCAGCCTTGATTAATCGTGGTCAGTTTACAAGGGTGGAGGGCAGAACCTGGCAGGATCAACCAGGTATTTCAGGTGATAAAGGGGGCCAAATTACACAGCACAAGCACTATATAACATGCTAGTGCCTGCCGGTGGCCAGGTCCGTACGGCGTACAAACCTAATTTCTCCCTCTCCTATTAGCTTATGGTCACGTCAATGACCATAAGCTTATATCACAATTGTTCAGCAGACTCTGCTGAATGATTTTAAAACTCTAATCAGCATATTACAACCCACTGATCAGAGTTATTAACCTAAAAATATGACCGACCCCCCACCTACCTACCCATGCCGCCGCTTCCGTCCCCAGCCACTCCACCTCCCGCCATTAACTTTCACCTAGAACTACTCCCTCCACTCTCCTTTACTATCACCTTTACCCCCCATTCTTCCCCCAGCACAGATTACCTCCCGCCCCCTCCACACCCGATCTGACATCCGTAAACTGGATCCCCCGCAGCTACCATCATTAGCCGGCATCCCCCCCCCGCCTCTGCCATTTCCGCCGGCTTCAGGTGGTGCATGGGGCTTGGGGGGGGGGGGTCAAGATATATCCCCTCCCAACCACCAGTCAGATCACCCTCTATAGCGGCCCCCGCATCCCAGATCCATCGCCGCTCCGAGCGGATTCCCTCCTTCCCCTCCCGCAGCTGCTGGCCGCACTGAGTTTCAGCGATCTGTCATGCTGAAAGTGCAGGGGGGGGTTTGAAGCTTGGTAAACATATACTATATGTCCACTGACAGTGGATACATAGTAAACCACGAGTGTTACTATGTATCAGACTGTCAGTTTATGAAAAAATGAGGAATCTCTATACAGATTCCGTATTCATTTAATTAAAGTGCTACAGAGAAAGGGACCATCTTCATTCCCTTTCTTTGTCTCAAAAGAGATATGGGGGTTTGTTTATATCTCTGATATCTCACCAAAGACTAGAAAGAAGAAGAAGGGGGGGACACCTAGTGATCTTTTTGGGGGACGGCAGCAACCCCCCTCCCTCCCCCCAAGGTCTGACCACACTTAGCCTATCCATGGGGGTGATGACGCCCCCCCTCCCGCACTCACCCCTCCATGGCTTCTCCTTCCAGCTTACCCAATGCGTCTCCTGCCCTGATTGGCTGGGAGGAGAAGCCAGAAGACAACAGCGAATATTATTTAGCTATTGTCGCAAGTGAGTGGGTTCGTGGTGATGCAGAGTGGACACGGACACAGCCCGCTGTTCTCTATGGGGCAGTCAGATGGAAACAGACCGCCTGTCCATTTCTATCGGATACCATCCAATCCGATTTGCTAGATGGATGGGGAATGGAATCCCCATCCATCTGTTTTTAGCGGACTGGATCGGATGCAGGCGGGTGTAAAACGGACACACGTCCATTTACATCAGTCTCTCCATAGAGAACAATGGGTGGTCCACTTGGGCCCACCTAAAAACAAACAGGTAGACCCAATCGGTCTGCTTGTGTGAAAGGGGCCTAAGGTCTTGTTCACACAGGGCATACACAGCGTACCTTTACAGGGATGCACAGGTGTTCCGTGCATCTCCCTGCAGGCAGTCCGATTGTGCAGTTGCTACATCCCAAATGACATCAACAGAGCCGTTGCTCCCAATTTTACATCCGTGTAGGTCTGCATGCATGTCTCCGAGCTCGCACTGTGTTCAGGGTCATGTACCCACACTCACACGAATATCAGACTGGGAACAGCAGCTATGCCTGTGCAGCCATTGCATCCAAATGGACATAAATGAGACTGCCTGTACAGGGATACATGGAACATCTATGCATCCCTGTGTGGGTAAACATGGCCCTCCATGGGCGTACACATGCTTTAGTAGTAATTTAGCAAGCTATGTTGTGTTTATGTGCACTATTAATGATTTTAGTGTATTTTTTGTGAAAATAGCGATATGATGAACATTTGCGTGAGGCCCAAAAAAATTAGTGGCACTTTTTTTTATTCTACAGGTCATGTGCTTTCAGAAAAGGTCTAGTTTGAGGGGTCTTTTCAAATTCTGAAAGCTGTAAGTGAAAACTGGTAACCTCCGGATTTTTTGAGTAAATTGTTTTTATTTACAGTTCTGCATACCTTCAGTTTTCACCATTTCACAAAAAGGTGCAATTTAAAATGAACAAATATTTGTTATCTCAGTACAGTTTTAACTTTTATATTTACTAGGAATTTAGCAGGACTTGTGTACATTTTGCCCTGTATGAATCCACCATTAATGATTTTAGGGAAAACACTGTTTGATCAACATTTGAGCAATTATCGAGGGGCCTTAAAAATCAGTAGCACCTTCTTTTTATTCTATTGACCATGTGCTTTCAGAAAATGTATGGTTTGGGGGGGGGGGGTCTTTTACAAATTCTGAAAGCTGTAAGTGAAAAAGCAAAACCTCCAATTTTTTAAAGAAATTTTTGCATACGTCTGATTTTCACGATTTCTCAAAAAGGCGCAATTTAAAATATTTGTTATTCATGAACTCGATACAGGTTAAGCTTTTATATTTATTTAGTGGGAATTTAGCAGGAATTTTGTTAAATTTGCTGCATTTGTATCTGCTAAAAATGATTTTATAAAATTTTTTGTGAATATATAGTTTGATAAACATTTGCACAAATATAGTGGGGCCTTCAAAATCAGTAGCACCTTCTTTTTATTTTACTGGTCCTATGCTTTCAGAAAATATATGGTTTGGGGGGAGTCTTTAAAAAACCCTGAAAGCTGTAAGGAAACAACGTAAACCTTCAGATTTTTAGAGAAATGTGGTTGTTTACATTTTTGCGTACCTTCAGTTTCACCATTTTGCAAAAAGGCGTAATTTAAAAATACCAAATATTTATTAGCTCAATACAGGTTAAGCTTTTATATTTAGTAGGAATTTTGTAAAATCTACTGTGTTTTTATCTGCAAATAATGATTTTAGTGTATTTTTAACGAAAATATTGTTTTGATAAACATTTGCACAAATATTGGGCCCTAAAAATCAGTAGCACCTTATTTGTATTCTACTGGTCATGTGCTTTCAGAAAATATATGGTTTGGAGGGGGTGATTAACAAACTCTGCAAAAATGGCCTGGTCACCCAAGTGTAAAACTGTGTAAAAAACTTGGCAGCAAAAGGGTTGAAAGGGTAACGCTTTAAGCTGGTAAGACATGCATCAACATTCGGACAGTGGTTTGGCTGTGGGGACCCCCTTCTGCCACCTGTAAAAGTGATTGGAGCAGTTGTATGACAGGTCAGATCACTTTTTCCTTTGTGCAGAAATCACTGGCCCAAAAAAAACAAAAAACAAAACCAATCAATCTCTTGATCATTGCTGCAACAATGACTGAGATATCTCTCTTCCTGTCCAATAATGGATGATATATCTATCCATCGATATAAAATGGAATTAGGAGGCTCTATACTGGAGAGCAATGTAGATATAGATATATGTATGGCATCTACATACAGATCACAAAACGCAAAGTGTCTGAACCCATGCAAATATGGTCTTTGACTGAAATTGTGCTAGTTGTAAAGTAGGTTTATAAAATATTGAATAAAATCTTAATTGAAAATCAAAAGCAATACCTATAGTGACAATCATTCATAATTCGATTTGTCCCGTGTAATTTGCTCATTAGATGGTATATAAAAACACAACATGACTAATAATCAGAAGCTGGAACAGGGTCAGAATGCTTCAGGTCTTTGGATCCAAAGTAAATGATAAAGTCTTTGAAACAAAGATAGTGACAATGACATACAAATCCCGAAGAAAATATAGACCCAGGCACAGGAAGAATCAGTAGTATTTACTGGTTACGGAGAACGCTCTGCCCCTGTCCAGAAATATAGAAACATGTCCAGGAGGAATATTAGTCTGATATAAGGGGGAGCTAGGACAAGGGCTCAATGCAGAACAGGAAGATAAAAAGACTATATGACATCTGGTGGAAACATACCTAATGGGTTCTGCAAATTACTGTCACGAGATGCTCTGGGAAGATATACCTTAGGCTCCCATGTAGGCAGCAGTGTGGTAGACTAGGCCATCACAGAATATGAACTCCTCACTCATCAATGCCTTTCCAGTCACTCCACAAATATACCTGTCAGACCATAGCTAAGCATGACCATCAATGCTGAGGGTTATTACTGTGGCCACCGACACCAATTTTGGGGGTATAACTGCAATCTGACACCAAAGCTGGGGGTTGCTATTGCATCCACTGACACCAATGCCAGGGGATTTTGTAGTCACTAACACCAATACAAGGGGTTATTGATGCATACGCTGACACCAACTCAAGCGTTTAAGCGTGCATTGCAAAATTGCAGGACAATACGTTTTCAGGCACTGAGGTGCTTTATCGTCAATTAATTTAGAATGTGTTGGCTAACTTGAAGCTATGCACCTCAATGCATGAAAAAGCGCTTCTTTTATGCAGTCCTTTGAAGTGTCAGTGGCTGCACTTGAGGCCCTTTATACATTTTCAGGCTGACCACCATTGCTCTAAATGAACAAAAACATTAGTATGGTACGGTAGAAATTATGTTGGGGTTCCAGGAATTCATGTTCCCAGGGTCAGCAACACTATGCTGTTAAACAGCAGAGACCACTAAATACTACACAGCATACCAGAGCTAACACAAAGATATCGCAACACACAAAGGCCAAGAATTTGTTTTATGGTATAAAAGGGTAGCGAATTTACATAGAGTTCAGGAACCAGTCAACCCCAGCCAAGCAACATTTCATTAACAAAATGGAGCATGGTCTGTTTGACTTATGGGCTTGGTCTAGTGCTATATTCAAACACCAAGCAGCCCAACTATTCAGAGTACATTTTTGACACTACAAAAAACACAATTCATCAGTGCTGGACAGTGTTAATTTAGTCGACTAAAACATTTTAGTCGACTAAATGAATACTATTTTAGTCGGCTGAAATATGAATAAAACAATTGAGATGACTAAAATACAACAAATGCCATTTTAGTCAAAAGACTAAGTCTAAAACTAAAACTAAATTGAAATTTGACTTCAAAATTAACATTGGTCTGTAGTGCATGTTCATACCTCTAACCCAAATATAATAACACATGATTTTTTTCACTCCAGCAGTATATATAAGGAGTTTGGAAAATTGCAGAGAAATGTTAACTAATGCATTACAATTTAATTACACCCATTCTATTTTAGACGACTAAAGAGATTTAGTCGACTAAAATGTACTGGAGATTTTAGTCAGCTAAAACATAGGACATTTAGTCAACTAAAATGTACTGGAGATTTAGTCAACTAAATACGACTAAAACTAAAATAACTGCAGAAGACTAAAATAGGACTAAAACTAAAATGCCATTTTAGTCCTAAGACTAAAACTAAATTGAAATTTGCTGCCAAAATTAACACTGGTGCTGGAAGAACCTTGCATCCTACTTGAATTACAGAAAGGCAAACACCATGGTGCTGGGAGAATAGAACATGAAAAAAATGCAACTAAAACAAACCAGAATGGGATTACAGTTACAGTGAACACTAAAGATACCTGATCGTGCAATGCCGCTGTCCTTGTCTTCATTCTGTCCTCTGCTGGGCATATCCACTGGTGTGCTGTGAGCTGCAGAGGAACACGTAAAAACAGGTCCAATTTAATCTCAAAGAAAAATTTGCAGCATACAAAATGAACGATTAAGTTCTGCAAAGGTAATATCACCTAAAACCGTTTTATCATAATTCACACCTTCCCATATTGCACAGCGGGGTTCCATGCCCATTTTGCATCATCATTGACAACCTGAAGCAATTTAATCATCACCATCGGGGTTTATTCAGGAATAGTGTAATCATGCGCTGTGACCCAGAGCAAGCAATCAGATGTCAGCTACTGAAAGGTTATATTCGATTAGATGCTGTGGGTTAGGGCACATTGTGAATACTGGGCTAATACACGTCCACAAGCCCAGCTGTGTTGCTTCTTAACTGGTTTTGACTCATCAGCATTTGAAGCATTCAAATAAATTGCAAACCTTCTTTTCTCTTGGTTGTTAATGATGAAGCAAAAAAAAAAAAAAAAAAAAAAAAAAAAAAGGAGGATATGGTCTCCCAGTATTTTGCTGGCTGGGGTAGGTGAATCACAAAGGTAAAAGTATTTACTCCATACTTATGCCAGGGTAATAAAGTGCCAAACTGCAGAATCTACTGTCCACCAAACAAAGTCACCATCAAGCCAATCCCGCCACCAAATTGCATGCATAATTGAAAAAGTGTATTTTATCTTCCAATATATAAACTGCAGTCTACTCCTCTCACATGTGGTGCCAATTCAGAACTGGAATAAAACATTGGTTTAGGATTTTCTTTAGATCACAGGAGACAGTTGTAGCAAACTCTCACCATCTCAATTTGAAGAAGAAATACATATGCCAACATTGCTACAATGTTGTAAGAAGAGTGGCATTAGATTTTTAGAAGCAGTAAATACAAATATACATTTTGTGTCATAGTGGCTTGATGAGCCAAGCATACTGCAGTTTACAACATAAGCCATCATTGGTGACCTTCTGTGCCAAGCTCCCAGAAATCCAGACTGAAATGTCAAATGTCCTGGTGATTTAAAGCAGACCCTTCATGGAAGGGTAAGGAATAATTTGAAGTGTTGCCCAACTATTTTAAAAGGAGCTTTTCATTTGACCAGGAGCAGCTGGCAAGAGAGGTTGCAGCAACAAGGTCACCGTCGCTGTCTCTTACTAGCAGAGCAGAAGAGCCAGTGCTAGACCAGATCAAGATGTACATGTATAGACAGTTTCATTTAGTGCAATAGGACAACACTAGGGATGACTTACTAAAGGAATTAAAGCTGTTCTCCTAGCAAAGGGAATCACCCTGGAAAGTTCATGTTTACTTTGCAAAATGGATGTTCGTGAAAAAGGGCAAAAAAGAGGTGTTCACTTTGATTACTCATATGAAAATATTTAGATGCACTAATGGATGAAAGCAACACCATAGCCAGTAAGTTGTACATACAGTATACAAAAGAGAACAGGTCAGATAATGGGACTTTAGGGTGTTCTCACTCAAAAAAAAAAAAAAAGTAAAAAATTTTATTTTATATACCCAAACAATATAAAGAATAAAATCACAAAAATAAAAGCATAGGCTTTAACATCATTAGATAGTACTCTCACCCTCTAGTGGCCAGCCCATAACCACTATAAACACATATGTCAAACACAGGGCCCGTGGGCTGAATCTGGACCACCAGCAGGGGCGTTGCTAGGTGGCAAAAAGACCAGGGGCTTCAGCCCGAAGTCCAAGGCCGGGAACGGGGGAGGGGGGGCGGCGCGTGTGTACACGTGATGCAGGCCTTTTTTTTTGGCTGGGCCATGACCTACCTGACCTACATACACTGACGGTAGTGAACTACCTACACTGACATTTACATTCACTGACCTACCTGCACTGACCGTAGTGACCTACCTGCACTGACCGTAGTGACCTACCTGCACTGATCGTAGTGACCTACCTGCACTGATCGTAGTGACCTACACTGACATTTACCTACACTAACCTGCCTGACCCACATACACTGTCTGACCTACCTCAGCTCAGCCGTGGTGTGCGGTGCCACAGCAGCCAGGCAGCCCGCTCTCCTCTCCTCCTCGGCTCCTCCTCTGACTGTCTGACTGCCTGGCTGCTGTGACACCGCACACCACGGCTGAGCTGAGGTAGGTCAGACAGTGTATGTGGGTCAGGCAGGTCAGTGTAGGTAAATGTCAGTGTAGGTAGGTCACTACGGTCAGTGTATGTAAATGTCAGTGTAGGTGCGGCCGCCGCGCTGAGCGGGGATTTCACAGTGGCGTGGCGGCTGCATTGTAATTCCCGCCTTCTGGAGCCTGCAGCGCCTAGGATGGACGTCACACGTCCCGCGGTCCCAGCATTGGACCAAGGGGACGTCCATCATAGGCGTTGCAGGCTCCAGAAGGCGGGACCTGCTACGGCACTCGGGATCAGATCGGTCCTGGCGCTCGCGGCTTATAATGAAGAGCTGCATGCCTGAGGCTCGGGGCTTTTCGGGGGCACATTCAGGGCTTCAGCCACGTCTAGCCACCCCCTCCCAACGCCCCTGACCACCAGGCCTCATCATGTAGCCCTCGCACCCAGTTTTCCAGCTAGCATGGTGGAACTTCATTCCTCCACCTCCAGCTCTCACCCTCCTCTCTCGCTCCTCCGCTGTCACTTGTAAACACAGAAGCCTTCAGCGTTTACAAGGGAAAGCTTTGCTCAGCGGCTCCTAGATCTAACAGATCCCTGCATGCATTCACGGTGCGGCACAGCATGGACAGACCTCCAGGAGGAGCAGGGTACTAGAGGGAGGTAGGAGGAAGCTATGGGGGTGTTGGGGTAGAGTACACCTGAACTTTGCATGTAACGCACCCCTGAACCCCTAATGTATATAACTCCTGAGCTCTGCATGCTGTACGTAATGATGCCCAGATAAAACTGGCACTTTGAGGGCAACCATACTGATACAGCCCGCAATGAAATTGGGTTTGACATCCCTGCACTATATTATTCATGCTTAATCTCATATCTCTAACCCAACAATGCCAGGCTTAGTATACAATGATCAGATGTCAATACATTGGCTATATCCATAACCTGATTTCTATACATTTTGCTTAGTGCTTCTTTTAGGAGTGAGGTGCTGTGAATGAAGACCAAAAAAAAAAAAAATAATGTCAAGATATTGTAAGTGACTTAAGTTGTATATCATTGCATATGCCCATCAATATGGAGCACAATGAAAATCAGAGTCTTTAACAGTATGGCTGTTCATTTAACAGGATGCTGTTAGGAGTCCGTAAAGCCCTAACCGATGGGAGTCACTGAAGGAACAGGATGTCAGCGACACCCACAAACCATTCTAGAAATAAAATTTAATAACTGTATTTATAAAATGATAGGTGTACTCAGGCAATTAAGATCCCATAGTACTATAAAAGCAGAGGGAGATATACTGTACCTCTATACAATGTTGTTCACATGAACAATAATACAAAAAGGCGGTTCACCTTTTGTGACATCTGATCAGTGTATACCTACACGGACCCCTGGATTGTTGGGTCGGAAATCTAGAATTCAGATAAAATTATAGGCAGTGGTTATGGGCTGACCACTAGAGGGTGCCAAAAGTACTATAGGAGGATGCTAAAGTCTATGCTTTTAGATTTGTGATTTTAATCTCTATAAAATTGTATATAAAATAAATAGAAATTATACTTTTTAACAGTGTTTTTTGTTCATTGATTTTTTGAGAGGCAACACCTTTAAAAGTCCAATTTTCTGGCCTGTTCTTTTCTGTAGATGTGCACTTTGAATACATAGTCATGTGCCAACAAAAATCCTGTTTTTAATTTAATTTCACTCGAACATGATTGTGTATTCCAAATGAACACCAAACACGCTGCAAAGTAAACATTTTTTTCAAAATGAGCAGCCTCGGTTTCTTTAGTAAACCAACACCATACACAGTTCTTAACAGTATATTTAGCAACATAAGGAAGCTACAGGCAAATAGGTTTTCATTTTACATATAGATAGATGTATAGATAGATGTATAGAGATATATAGATATCTTAGCCATTGCCTGGAGCGCTCCTTTAACATGTTGCTATATTACTCCATCTAGTATTTATTTATATAGATGGAATGACAGACCCACTTTAAAATATTAGTGTTCATTAGAAATTAATTCAATGCATCTTGCACCATTTCTTGCAAGATTAAAAAAAAAAAAAAAAAAATCATCGTTTATAATAATCTTTTGTAATGCAATAAAACCATAAATTATTTCAGAATTACAAAGGCTCAATGAGAAAAAAAAAAACAAAAAAAAAAAACCACACACACACAAAAAGGCATTATGTGTCTTGTGAACTATACAGGAGAAACCGAGATTTTTTTTTTTTTTTTTTCTTATAACAAACAGACAATTATGGTAAGATCTTAGGTTTTAGTACCAATAGACAGTCTATTCTTGAAAATCCAAAAAAAAATAAAAAAATAAAAACACAAAAGCACAGAAATTTAATATGGACATCGGTCATGAGAAAACCAAGGGGGTTGCAATTGCTGGTCTTCTGAGAATAATCATTTTCTGGCTGTGCGTGACTTTCTTGGAACAAGAATGTAGAAAATGAAAGTTAAAAAAATAAAAAAAGGGGGGAGTTCTTTATCTATATACACTTGTTCCAGGTCATGGACTTAAAGTATTAAAACCAAAGCATCAGCCTGCCTTTTAAACTGCTAGCTTTTTCGTGAGTGTTGGTATTGGGAGCCAACATTTTCCTTTACTTTAACTGTACAATGAAATCAGTGGGACAATAAAACTGGTATTTGACTTCTGCATGGATAACAATGGAGATTCAGTTCTTTATTTGGATACTGCAGTAAAAGCAGACACTTTGACATGCTGGACGAGAGTTCATGGGCTAAAGATTTTACCACAACTGTCTCCAAAAAGGTAGATGTAATGCAAGTTGGAAAAGATGGGCATGTAAAACAAACTCTGCATTGTTCAGAAAAGAAAAAAAAGCCTGGAAAACATATGAAAAGAATCAATGCAGCTGGCATGCATGCAGTGACAGTGAAAACCAATGTAATTGTGAAGTAAGGTATGGTTTTGTGGATTCAGATCACACAGGCTGTGGCGTGTGGCTTCCACAGTACCCAGCATTCCACACAAACCTGCAAAGAAAGAGGCACTCCGAATGAGCCGGAGTGGGTGTGCTTCAAACATGGAGGGCAACAGTTTGCTGCCACACATCTGTAAAATACCTAGAACAGGGGGTGGAGGCAAACGTTTTAAAAGAAGGAAAAACAAAAAACAAAACAAACAAACACACGCAAAGAAAAAAAACACACAAAACAAGCAAAACACATGCCAAGGGAAAAGGTGTAAGTCATGCAAAGTGTTTGGGACAGAAGCTACACTGCACACTGAAGGTAAAGCATCTCAAGATAAGAAGACAGAATATTGACTAATCGAAGAACATGGTCAAATGACTAAGGGATCTGAACATTTTTTTTTTCACTTTCTAGGGCAAATAGGGTTTCTGTATCCACATTTCAGATAAAGACTTTACACACAAGAGGCATGCAGGTTAAATTGCACAGATGAATAGGCAAACGGAGAAATTTTGGTTAAACACAATAAAAGAAAGAAAGAAAGAAAGAATTAACTGGGTGAAATTCTATTCTGAAATACTGATTGATGCTCAAGGTGTTCACTAATTTCACCTTTTGCCATATTTGAGGAACCCCGGCTTCACCAAAATAAACAAAGTACTTTAGATTCCAGAATATGTTTTTAAAGTGGTTGTAAACCCGCAGGGCTTGCTGTACAGTATGAAACAGTAATGTGCTCACATATCCAAATGCAATCAGTGTTTTTACCTTGAAATTAAAATTTTTCCCTGGGCCTGTACGAGCCCTGTCAATATTGGAGATTGGTGGGTGAGTGTCAATGCCGGAGTTCAAAAGGCGGAGTCGTGACTTCACAGGACACCCCTAGGCAAGCAGAGTCACGAAACTCAGCCACACAGACATAGAAAAGTGCGAATACGTCAATCCCCACCGTCCAATCGGAACGTGGGGAAGAGCAGGGAATCGTGGGAGAGCTTGAGGAGAAAGGGGGAGTTATCTGCTGCTGGAATGCTGGACACACCCCCCCCCCCGCTCTCATGCATAAGAGAAATACGTCATATGTCAGTCACAGCAGGGGGGGTGTGGCAACACAAATTTTTCTCATGTGTCGGCTTTTAATCCAGCAATAAAGCAGAGAGGATTTCTCAGTGCTGGATTCACCAAGACTGGGCACAGATGACTTGCAATCCTCTACTGTACCAGGTAAAAAGCTTACATTTTTTTTTTCCAGATTTACAACCACTTTAACCACTAAAAATAAAAAGAGGACGCACTGACGCACTGACCTAGTGCATTATCCTAAAACCATCGCCTTATTAATATAAAAAGTGGTAAGAGCTCTGAGGAAGAGACTAGTCCTCGAAATGTGTTTGCCTGTTGGATCTTCACCTTCTCCTGCCACATATGACACTCTGGAATGCATGATGCTGTGCTATGTGATGAACTTAATAGAACTGTCATTTTGGGAGTCTAAGAGATCTTTTACACTGAGCCGCCCTGGGCGTCAGCGGTAAAAAGCGGCGCTTTACCGTAGTTTTTGCGACGCTATTCGCCCGCTAGCGGGGAGCTTTTAACCCTCGCTAGCGGCCGAAAAAAGGGTTAAAACCGCCGGCAAATCGCTGCTACAGTGGCGCTGCCCATTGATTTCATTTGGCAGGGGCACTTTAGGAGTAGTGAGTTCCACGCTCCTAAGAAGCTGCTGGCAGGACTTTTTCTGACGCCCTGCCAGCGCGCACCACTCCAGTGTGAAAGCCCTCAGGCTTTCACACTTGAGTGAATGGAGCTCCTGTTTGAGGGCGCTTTGCAGAGGCTATAGCACCTCAATGTGTGAAAGGGGTCTAATACTTACCATTTTAATTAATAAAGCAAAAGGGTCTGCGCACTCTTTTTGTGGTTCCAGACTCCCCCAGTCTTATAAGGGCAGCAAGAAGAGATTCACACAAGCCAGGATGAAGAGAGAGAATCTCTCTCTCATCATATAAAATGTGACATTCTGGCAAAATCTGCAAGCAAGTTTACATGGCCACTTTGGAAGACTGACAGTTGTGAAGGGGCTTTAATGTAACAGCAAAACCTTTTGTGTATACCTGGCAAAACTTGCACATATGGGAGAAAACAAAAAAAAAAAAACCAAAACAAAAAAAAAAACAAAATACATACCTAGATTAGATCCACATAGTCCTTGACCGGTCTGGCTCACACCTAGTCTGACAGTGCTATCATGACTGATGTTTTCTAGACTGTCCTGAAGCCTGAATAAAGGCAGACAAAAATTAGCAATAAAAACAGAAACACAAATAAGCAGCTTGTGGACTACAGACTTAATGTAATCTGACAGAAGGATTCATTTTCCAACAGAAAGAAAAAATTAAAAATAACTAACTAGGTTTCTAAAGGCAACCTAGAACCAAGGAGGATAAGACTAAATCTGGCCATACGTAATACAATTTGTAGTGCAAGGGCCTCCCTGATTTCATACAAATTGGAAGTTTTTAGGTTTGACCTCATATTATAAGGTTTTGGTAAAGCGAAAAGGAAAATTGTAGGAAAAAAGTTGTATAAATATATGGCCATCCTACGACCGCGTTCACACCCGAGCAGCGCAACGTGTTTTAGAACGTTGTTGGCAGGTTTGTTGCATGACAGTCCAATGACTTGAATGGTATGCCTGTTGTGCAGCAAACATGCCAAAAATAGCTCATGTACCAATTCTGGCACCAAGCCAAGCGAGTTCGGCAATACGCATTTTCGCACGTTTTCATGCGACAAAATGTGCACCTGCCAACTGCGCTTGGGGTGCCATTAACAAATTATGCCACCGCAAGCATCACATGTGCTTTTTGCGAGTTTCCGGCAACAAGGGCAGAAACGCATGTTTCTGCCTGCGTTTCCATGTCGCTCAGGTAGTGAGTGCAGCCTAAATGACAGCTCTTCAAATCTGTTGGAAACATGCTGCTCATATATTCACATCGGGACCCATTCAATGTAGTGTGGTTTATTTTCAATAGAACTCCAATACATGAATCTAACAGACATTGCAGTGCACTACAGTGCAGGTAATGCACCACCATGTGTTGTGGTGTGTTGCTGTCAAAAAAACGCTGCATGTCAAATTTTTGCATGTCAGCGTGAATGGAAAGCTTTAAATACTTCCCTTCGGTATATGTACGTATATTTACATCCTTGTTGGGAAGTAGTTCTATATCAGGATCACAGCATCAGCGCAGCCACGATCTTGGTATTTTTTTAGCCGGCAATGCTCTACAAAATTAAAAAAAGTGAAAAGTGATCCAAGCGCCTTTTCCAGGCTCTCTCGTCCCACTAGAAAGCCCAGGACTGATGTGACCTGTCACATCGGTTACACTGTGAAGATTTGAACGGACATTCATTCCCCCTCTTCTGTGACATCAGAAACCAGAAGAGGCAAGGATTTTGTAATTTCTGGTTTCAGTCAGTTCACAAGACTTTACCGTCTTTTAGAGCAGCTGATCAAACCAATCTTGGTTTGATTGGCTGCTTTGGAGGGCATAGGAAAGATTTGCCCCCCAATCTATTCACAAAGAGGACCTGTTATGGCCCATGCTATCACAAGGGATGTTGTTTAAAAATTAAAGTTAAAAAACAAAAAAAAGAGAAAGTAAAGATCATCTTCACCCTAGAGAGAAAAAAAAAAAAACTAAAACAAACACACTTTGTGAATGGTCCCGCAGCCTTCTGAGACCTGTGACGTGTCCCAGAAGGCTTCAAGCCAAGAGAGGGGGCCTGAACTTCTGCGCGGATCACCAAGAAGTAGAAGTGGGTACCTATTCAAACACTAGGTACCCGTGCCCCCTAAATAAATGTGTGTGTGTGTGTGTGTGTGTGTGTGTGGGGGGGGGGGGGGGGGGGGCGGATATTACAGCGCACACATGCAAAAAAGACATTTACCTCCAGCAGGGCTAGTTTAAAACACCTAGACAATTTAAAAAATATCAAAAAATATGGGGATTTGGTCACACCATATTGCTATATGGTGCTAAGCCCACTTACTTCGTCAAAGTACCCCATGATTGGTGGATCCTACACTATCCATGGATTGGGAGAACCTGCTTCTCTCTCTGAACCATGAGAGCAATACACTCTTCTATATGGGAGAACTTTGAGGTCTCCACCCATGACACAAGCGGACACTAATGAGAGGTACTTAATGAAAAAGAGTGGGGTTCAGAGAAGCAGGATCTCCCAATCCATGGATAGTGTAGGACCCACTAATTATGGGGTACTTTGACACAGTAAGTGGGCTTAGCACCATATAGCAATATGGTGTGACCAAATCCCCATATTTTTTGATAATATTTTTAAAATTGTCTAGGTGTTTTAAACTAGCCCTGCTGGAGGTAAATATCTTTTGTGCATGTGTGCGCTGTAATATTTTGCTCTGTTGTATGGTCTTATGGCTGCACCAGCTTTAATGCATCTTTTAGGGTGTGCCCCCCAAATATCTTGTTCGTTTCCCTAAATAAATGTAACGTGCCAAATATGGTAGAGAGTAAGAGGAGGGAGATATAAAGTTGAACTATATATAAATAAATAAATAAATAAATAAATAAAAGGGTAGTGCCCCCCGTACTCACGCTCATGTAGGTCACACACACACACGTAAACCATGGTCGCACTACATATGTGAGGTGTGGTCGTGAACATCAGAAAGAGCAATAATTCTAGTGCCAGACCTTCTGTGTAACTCTAAATTGATAACGTGTAAAGGCTTTTAAAGCATGGCCAATTTTTTATTTTTTTTTTGTAGTTTATCCCTGTTCCACCAGCACACACATAATTCATTAAAAGTGTATTTTTATTGAAGATGTGTGATTGATAAACTGCTCCGCAAATATTGTGTGACAAAAAATTGCAAAACACACCATTTTATTCACCAGGGACTTTGCTTTCAGAAAATATATATATTGTTTGGGGTTCCAAGTAATTTTCAAGCAAAAAATAGATTTTTACATGCATCTGAAAAATGTCATAATTGGCCAGGTTTTGAAGTGGTTAATGCAGCGCACATCAAAATGCATGCATTAACACAACACTCCAAGACAGACCAGCATGAATGGACTCATCATTCAAGAGGTAACTTCACTGCTGGAGCACTGCTGGAACACACAAAAAACTATTTAGTACAGTTATCCTTTATCAAGTTGACTCCCAATTCCTCATCCCTCAAAGTCTTAAACCGGATACACACTAACAGTTTTTTTGCACGAAAAAAAAACAAAAAACAAACTCTCAGCTCCGGTTGGAGACAGTGTACTACATACACAGTGACATACACACGGGCAGAATGTCGGCCATTTTTTTTGGAACCAGCAAAGGTCTCCCGACATTCTGCCTGTGTGTACAGGGCTTTAGGCTTACCTGTCCACAAAAAGGCCATGTGGCTCCCAACTATTGAACAGTAAACAAGGAGAGGCAAGTATAAAACTTGAAGGGTTACTATTAAAGTAGAATTGTATTAAAATACTAACTAATGCTAGAAGTCTTTTAATCTGCAAATACATTTACCAATAAGTATCCTCAACATTCAAGCACGATAAAGCCACCTATTACTATTGTAGTGCATCATGTCATCATACCAGTCACCAGCAGGAGAAGTTAAAACTTACGTGGTTGTGCTGCAGCTGAATCCCCCCACTTTGGCAGAGAACACTTTACTGATCATCAGCTGAACAGGGCACCTGGTAAAAGAGAAGTTTACCAAGAATCAGTAAATAGGGTACAAAGGAAACCACAACAGAGAAATGGAAAGTGCTAAAATTAAGGTTATAGAAATCATTAACAAATGATCATATTAAAATTTTAATTACCTAAAGCTTAAAGGGGTTATAACCCCTTGTGTTTTTTCACTTTAATGCATCCTATGCATTAAGGTGAAAAAAACTTCTGGCAGTGACCAACCCCCCAGCCCCCCGTTTTACTTACCTGGGCCCCGTATTTGCCTCGGCGGAGACATGCTGTTCCTCTCTGCACGGGGTCCCAACTTTTGATTGGCTAAATTGATAGCCGCGCAGCCATTGGCTCCCGCTGCTGCCAATCAAATCCAATGATGCGGGCGCCGGGGCCGAGTCCGGCATTCGTGTCTATGGACGCCGAATGCTGGACTCGGGAGCGCGCTTCTCATAGGGGGTTACCTGATGCAGGTAGGAGCCACGAGAGCCTCCGAGGGACCCCATAAGACGAGGTTCGGGGCCGCACTGTGCAAAACGAGCTGCACAGTAGAGGCAAGTATGATATTTCAAACAACAAAAAAAATAACAAACGAGCCTTTACAATCACTTTAATAGTAATCTTCTATTTTGCTTTCCCTGGTTCCTAATTTTCGACATGCTAATTACATTTTTAAACCCTCCTCATTTTCAGTGCATACCCTACCATGTCATCATATGGTTTCTGTGCTTCTCAACGCAATACAGGCAGACCATGGCTGGTGGGAGCAGCTGGCAGGGTTGTGTATGTAGCTTCCTGAAATTATCACAGCATCTTGCCTTAGGCCTGTTTCACATAAGCTTCAACTTGTACAAAAGAGCAGTGTGAACAGCAAGCTTTGACAAAGAATTTGCAGAGCTTTCAGCAAGCTTTTTTGAAGCTTTTAAAGTACCTTTCATCTCCAGTTTGTAAATGTTAGACACAGAATGTAATGGTCATGCTGATTGCCACTTTAAACAAGCTCCTAGCAGGCTTCAGAACTTCCTGAAGCCAGTTGAAAGCCTGTTGAAGTCTGCTAGCAGCTTGCTTAAAACGGCGATCAACACCCCCATTAGTATCTGTGTACAGTAAAACCTTGGTTTGAGAGCGTTTTGCAGGACAAGCAACATTTTTAAATAAATGTTGACTTGATATTTAAGCGATGTCTTGATATACAAGTAGCATCATGTCAAAACCGAGTATAAAAGAAAAGAGGAGTCTCCAAGTGTAGCAATATGGTTACATATAATGAAGGTACAACAATAGCAACATATTCCTACACTTAGAGGCGCCTCTCTTCTCTTTTATACTCTGTAGCTCCTGCTGGATTTTGCTTCAAATCCCCTTGTGGAGGCTTCCATTTGTGGATGGGCGTTTTATGGTTACACAACCTATCAGATTGCTATAATCTTTTTATATGGACTATAAACTGAAGGACTTAATGAATAAATGGTTGTGGAACAAAATCGTCTGAGTTTCCATTATTTATTATGGAAAGCTTTGATATACAAGTGCTTTGGTTTACAAGCATGTTTCTGGAACGAATTATGCTCGCAATCCAAGGTTTTACTGTATAACATTTTGCAAAATTAAAAGCATCGACAAAGCTTTCTAAAAGCACTGCAGATTCTGTCAAAGCCTGCTGTTCACATTGCTCTTATGCAAGCTGAAGCCCCTGTGAAACCTTAGTACTCCTTTCAAGAGTCCTCAGCCATAATGCAAGAAGAGGGATGGTTTTTGGGAGGAGTTATGCAAATACCCAAGTGCCTTGGATTGGTGGATGTCAGTCTAGAATAGTGGGCATTCTTAGAGTACATTTGCATGCAAACTGCCCTAGGCAACTGGATGAATGGATGCCAGTCTGGAGTAGGCGGCTTTTATAGACCTGCTGAAATTGCATACAGATTACCCCAGGCAATGCTCATATAATGCTCAACACTTCACAGAAACTGTTCTTCTAAAAACTCACAAATGACTTACTAACAGCAAAAACCAACCGGACAATATTCTGTACTCCTACTTTTGGACCTTTCAGCTGCCTTTGATACAGCTGACCACCCCCTCCTCCTTAATAAAAAATAAAACCTTTACTCCCTCGGTCTCCATGACTGTGCTCTTCACTGGCTCTCATCCTACCTATCCCATCGCACCTTCAGTGTCCCCTACAATTCTACTTCCTCCTCTCCCTTTCTCTGTCGGGGTCCTCCAAGTTTTTGTTCCTCTCCTTTTTTCAATCTACACCACCTCCCTGTGTCAGCTGATAGCCTCCCATGGCAATACCCATGGCTCCCCACATACTCACCTCCAAGACTTCTACCAAGCCTCTCCCATTCTCTGGAATTCCTTACCCCAATCTGTCAGCCTATCTCCAAATCCATCAACTTTTAGGCAATCCCTGAAAACTTCTCTTCAGAGAAGCCGATCCTGCCTCCACCTAACAACTGTGCTTTCATTTTCTTCATTAGATCCCCCAGTTTTTTACCCTCCCACGCTTGCCTCCAGGACTTTTCCCTGAGCCTCTCCCATCCTATGGAACTCCCAACCCAAATCTGTCTTACTATCTCCTACTCCCTCTACTTTGATATGATCCCTGAAAACCCTTCTCTTCAGAGAAGTCTATCCTGCCTCCACCTAGCAGCTGTACTAATATTTTCGCCATCAGCTCATCCCCCACAGCTATTACCTTTTGTATCACTTAACCCCCCCCCCCTTTTAGATTGTAAGCTCGAATGAGCAGGACCCTCTGATTCCTCCTGTATTGCACTGTATTGTAACTGTACTGTCTGCTCTCCTGTGGTAAAGCGCTCGCAAACCGATTGCGCTATATAAATCTTGAAGAATAATAATAATAATAATAAATTTGCAAATCATTGCATTCGGTTTTTATGTATTTTACACAGCGTGCCAACTTATTTGGGAATTGGGGTTGTAGTTAAAGAAATATAAACAGTTATTTTTAGAAACCTACCTGATTAAATGAATCTTTAAAGTTGATCCTTTGTAACTCATTGCGACAGAACCAAACATCATCTCCCCCAACATGTTCACATCTGAGGCTGGTTTAGTGTACTGGAGAGATACATATATATGTCAGTTAGCACAATTTGGAAAACCAGACATAAGAAGAAAAAAAAAAAAAAAAAAAAAAAAAAAAAAAAAAACACAACCCTGCACACCTTAATTTAGGCTGGGTTCACACCATCTTCGCATGCGGCTCACAGCAGGGGTCCGGTGTGTCCCTGTTCACTGTTTCAGGTCTGATTTCAGCCCCAATTTTTGGCTAAACTAGGACCTGAAAAATGGACCAAAAGACGTACAGGGCTCCTGTGTAAATTCGCACCGGAGCCGCTGCGGACATATCTGGGCTGCCTCCATAGAGAGCCGATTAAAATCTCCTGCTATTGTGAACTGGATGCAGAGAACCCACATCGAATTCCCAATAGTGTGAACCCAGCCTTAAGATTTCTTGCAAGAAATTTCAGTTAGTGTTCAGGCACTGCTAGGTGAAACATTTTAGGAGAAAGGGCGATCAACCCTCTTCATATTTTTAACCGATCGTAATTTTTCCCCTCAAAATAAGAAAGTCCTGACAGATCCACTTTAATATTTACAGACCTGAAAGTACAGTTAGGATTAAAACATATACTACTGCATTAGTCATTAACACTGATTATTATAAAGTAGGTGTGCCCCTGCATGTATGTGCCTTTGTGTGTCACATGAATAAATACCTATACCCATCTGCAGTTAGGGGTAGAGAAAGTGGGCTTTTATAGTTTAAGCAGTTGTTTGCAAAACTGCCACGATGCAGACAATAAAATGATTGATTTTCAGCTGGTTGATGAAGTGTTGGCCCCCTACACCCTTCACCCCCAACAGCCACAATATATGTAAAACATATACTTCCCCCTCCCTATTTAAAACATCCAACAATCTGTATTACCTGGTACTTGGGCAGGGTTTCCCTTGCAGGCTGAGCATGTGCTGATGCTGCTGCAGTCCGTGAAGAGATGGTACAGGTCCCACTGCTGCTGGTCTGACAGGATTTAGTCTTCGTTGTAGCATCTTCTCCAACTCTCTGTACAAAACATTTTGTATTTTTTTAACTTTAGGGTGACATTGAGGAATGTTTAACCCATTTAACTCAGACTGACTAGAAGGTTTTCCTGAAATAAGAATATTTTACGGTGTTTGCCTTTCCTCATCACTGCCCCACTTGCAAGAAAATAAATAGATAGGACCAAGAAACGCTACACATATAGATATAAATCTATCAAGCAAAGAATAGGCCAACCAAGTTTATGCTTTGTGTGCGGGGCTTGAGAAAAAAAACCTTGTTAAAATGACAACTTTGTAAAACAAATAAAATTCTTTAATTTTCCCAAAAATTGTGACAAAAATTACAACTTCAAAAAAATGCACCATGCCTCTTACTAAATACCTTGGACTGTCTACTTTCCAAAAAAGGAGTCTTTTGGAGTCCTGGCTTTTTAGGGTCTCAAGAAAGGAGATTGGCAGTAAGTACATCAGGACTGATCAATTTTCAAACAATTTTCAGCAGGAATGCAGTTCCAGCACCTCCAGCACTGAATGCATGTAATGGTAAGAGATGCTGGAGGATCTATTGTAACTGGTGGGGATATACTTTTGCATGGGGGTCTATTGTTGCTAGGGGTCAGTTGTTCTTGGGAGGGATCTACTGTTGAGGGAGAGGTCTATTGTTGCTTGCTACTGGAAGATTTGTGGTTGCTAGGGGTCTAGGTCTATTGTTGCTTTGGTGGTATTTTGTAACAGTGGGCAAAACGTTGTGCGAGGGGTCAATTGTTGCTAGAGGGATATATTGTTTCAGGGGATCCATTATTGCTAGGGGTGAATATATTTTTGCTTTGGGGAGGGGGGGGTGTATTGCTGCTGGCTGCAGGGGATTTTAAAGGTTTTTTGTTATCGTTAACAAATTGCATGCAAAATACATGGTTCTGTATTCTCTAAAAGCAGTGGCACAGGGAGGTGGGTAGTGGGTGGAACCAGAGGATGGTATTTTGAGGTGGGTAGGGGGTGGAGATATGCGGTGACTCAGATCCACCTACACAAGGAGGTACTAGAGCCAGGGCGGGTAGGAGAGAGATATGAGAGGAAGCTTCTGGGGGGTGGGGCTTGCACACCCTGCACTCTCTACACAGCACACTCCTGAGCCCTGCACTCTGTACATAGAGCACCCTAGATACAACTGGTCATTTGACGTTAACTATACTGCTGATGCGACCCACAATGAAATTGCGTTTGACACTCCTGCAGTATAGCACAGTAAGTCCCTTACTTACGAACGAGTTCCATTCCAACTTGTTCGCAAGTCCAACAAAGATAAGAACTTGCAGACAATGGCTGCGAGTGCTGATCAGTGTGTTCTGGTGGAGAAATTCCCTCTGTCAGAGCACAAAAGCACAGTGGGGAAGATCTCCACACCAACATTGCTTGTGTTAGTATGGCAAGCGGTCAGTTTTTTTTCGTTCAGCCCGCAGGGTTCAACAAAAGAAAACAGGGTGCGTGTACCCCAGCTTTACATGAATGGGCATGCAAACACTTGTTCGCATCTTTGAAAAGTTGAACGTTCGTATGTAGGGGACTCCCGGTATTCTCAAACAGGGTTATACTGCCACCTGAAGACATTGGCAAAGCAATGCTGTGTAAGGACAGTCCAATACAAGTCCTCCTAATCCCAGCATGTCCTTAGAATGATCATCTTTACTCTGCAAAGCAAACAGCTAAACACAGTTGAAATACATTTACCTGTAAAAGAATTTGTAATTATTTCCTTTCAATCTTGAAAAATGCACAGTTCAACCAGACAGTAGAATCAAATTGGCGATTTTTTCCACTGTTAAGGCCCGGTTCACCCTGGTGCGATGCGGGAACCGCAAATGATCTGGACAGGAATCGCACCGCATTCCGTTCTAAAATCACATGCGACTCTGCAGCAGAGCGATTTTAACCATTCATTTTCTATGGCTCAAAACACACAGCATCCGCACCAAAATCTTACAGGACCTTTTTTTTTGCGACACTAGAATCAGATCACCTAGGTGTGAACTGCGTTTTTGGGGTGTACTGTGAACACACATCTGCAGTGGTTTGCATGAACAGGGTGCTATTTTGATGCGGTGCGGGAAACGCACAGAAAAATCACTGCGAATGTCGCACCACACCAGTGTGAACCGGGCTTATAATTGCATGGCCATCTCCCTGATCCCAGCCTGGGGCTTGAGTGAAGAAGAAAACAGCAGGCCAATGCGAAGATCACCACGAGTAATGAATGTATTTATTGGTATTTTTTCCCCATCTGCTTGGAATTGCGCTTTAATTTTATTTTAGATAGAGGCCCTGAATGCATTATTTTAGGTTTGACTTTGAAATGGATTAGAAACATTGAAATGGATTAACAACATTAAATAACGCGTAAAATTTGTGTTCCCGTGTTTTTAAGATCTGACACAGGTACAAGTAGCACTTTTGGTTTTAACACATACAAACACTGCAGAAACAGAGAACACTGCAGGGAATTTTCTTTTATCTCAGGCGCACAGGTTATCTGGTTTACTCAATCTATAAATGTGACTATCACTAGGCTGTTAGAAAGCACACAGAGCAGTCATGTGCCTGACACAAGGCATTGACAGGAAAAAAACAGAGCCATTAAATATGTCCCCCCTCTCTAGCCGTTTAAGTGAATGGACAAAAAGAAAAAAAAACAAAAAACAAAAAGCACACACCTTAACGTGAAAAAGAAGAACAGTGTGAAGTTATTACAGGTATTTTACATATATATTGTACATTGACATCAGTCCCTATCCTCAAGGAGCTTACAATCTAAGGTCCTAAATTCACATACACACACGAGCCAATTAACCTACCAGTAGGTCTTTGGAGTGTGGGAAGGACATGCAAACTCCAGGCAGGTAATGCCATGGTTGGGCTTCGAACCGACAACCCTAGAATTATTAATCTCCCAAAACTTTTCAAAGAGTACAGCCGTACCGCCGACACAATGCTATAGGATAGTTCTGTCTCTGCTTCCAGTATTTTCTGAATAAGCACACATACTTACAAAACTACTGCTATGGGCGGCACAGTGGTGTAGTGGGTAGCACTTTCACCTAGCAGTAAGAAGGGTCGCTGGTTCGAATCCCAACCACGGCACTACCTGCCTGGAGTATGCATGTTCTCCCTGTGCCTGCGTGGGTTTCCTCTGGGTACTCCGGTTTCCTCCCACACTCCAAAGACATGCTGGTAGGTTAATTGGATCCGGTCTAAATTGTCCCTAGTATGTATGAATGTTAGTTAGGGACTTTAGATTGTAAGCTCCTTGAGGGTAGGGACTGATGTGAATGTACAATGTATATGTAAAGCACTGCGTAAACTGACAGCGCTATATAAGTACCTGAAATAATAATATTATTATTATTATTATTAATAAACAAACATTATTGCAGGAAGGAAGCACTACCTTCACTATACTCAAGGAGTATTCAGAGACTGCCATTACCAGATTGATTTAATGCTATATGGACTATTAGGAAACAGTAGGATAACTTGTAACAGTTATTTCCATTTCTCTACTTTTCTTACTTTCAGCCAAGCTGTCACTTAAAACAGCTATATGCATAAAAAAACCATCATCACTTTTCTACTAAGTTTATCCAATATTTTGATACACCATAAACATTCAATGCTACAAAGCATCCACTTGTTTCCCCAATAATGAAATCCAATACGCGACACATGGGAAGTGCATTGTGTGAAGGAACAGTAAAGCATGTCCACCGTTTAGCACCATAAAGCAAGAAGCCAAAGTCTCAGTATGCAATGGGTAAATATGACTGCACCTATTTTTTTAAAAAAAAGAAGACTAAACATTTTAAAGCAGTTTTTTTTTCGGTTTGAAATTAAAAAAAACTGCAAATATCGTGGATAACGTACACATCCACAAATCTGAAAAGGAGATATATCTATTCCAGAGTACCCCAAGTATTTTATTATTATTGCTTGTTATAAGTGTGTTCTTACACATAGGTACAACAGCTTAATAATCTCGTTATCTCATTAGGGCTCAGACTTGTCAAATCACATGACCTTATAACTGTGGATGAAAGTCACTGACAGCAGGGCATTAAGCTCTGACCCGTTTGTGATCACACGCAGATGATCAGACGTTGCATGAATTGCTAGTTGACTCTAGTTCAAGTAATCATGTGATGTTCTCAGACATTGTGCACACTCCCACATTAATCACCTCACTTCTTAGGTCATATAGTTATGTGTAAAGTTATCAGGAAGTCAAATTTACACCAGAACTATTTTTATTACAATAAAAACGTAGGCAAGGTTACACAATCTCTTTTGGCATGTACTCTACAGTCTCCGGGGAAAAAAAAAAAAAAAAAGGAAGGGCTGCCAAAATATTACTGTGGCATGCATGAAAAAAACAAAATCAAATAACTGACTTGAAGTGGTTGTAAAAGGTAGAAGGTTTCTTATATCTTAACGCATTAGGATAAAAAGCCTTCTTTGTGCAGCAACCCAACCCCACTCAATCCCCACAACACTTACCTGAGGTCTGTCTTCTGTCCAGGAGTGTCTTAGCTGTCCGAGATTCTCCCTCCTGATTGGCTGAGACACAGCAGTGGCACCATTGGCTGCCGCCACTGTCAAAAGTCAGTGGCGGCCGGGGAGAGAGGGGGCGCGGCCAGGTTGGGGCTCCGTGTTTAAGGCTGGGTTCACACCATTGGGAAATGGATGCAGGTTCCCCTCATCCAATAGTAGGAGATTGTGGCTGGCTCTCTATGGAGCTGGTTCGCATATCTCTGCTGTGGCTCCAGTGTGAATTTGCACAGGAGCCCTGTGCATCTTTTGGTCCATTTTAGCTCAGAATTCAGCCAAAAATTCGGGCTGAAATCAGACCTGAAACGGTGAACCAGGACACATGGGAGCCGCATCGGTATTAGGTGTGAACCCAGCCTCAATGGACACAGGAAGCTGCGAATTTGCTTGGGTGCCCCCATAGCAAGTTGCTTGCTGTGGGTCACGGCACAGGAGGGAGGAGCCAGGAGCACAGAAGAGGGACCCAAAAAGGGGAGGATCTGGGCTGCTCTGTGCAAAACCACTACAACAGAGCAGGCAATATAACATGTTTGGTATGTTTATAGAGGTTTAAAAAAAAAAAAACAACCCACACAAGATACAATCACTTTAACCACACTAGTAACGTCATAATTCAAGTAAGTTTTAGGAAACCGTTCAATCTGTGGGTTTAGGGCCACTGTAAAAGGCAAAGAAATCGGCGAAAATACTGACGGAATTCACAAAGTTGGCACTTCAAAACACTATTGGCCCATGACTATAATGTTTGGAAGCCTCACTGACCAATACTGAGGTCTGTAAATGGCAGTAGGTAGAAAGGAGAATAAACTTGGGGCATCATGAATATTGTGCTGGTTACAGAAGATCATGCATGCTAGTAAGTGTGCTAGAAGTGCAAAAATGCCCAATTCAAATAACGCAAATGCCAACTGTTAAAATATGCACTGACATTTGAGCAACAATTACTGTGTAGTAATAGTACTGCATAGGTAAGAGCCTATCAACACCAAGCACAAATCTTCTACATAGAAGGGGAGTTCTCATTTCTACCCTAGCTTGGCTCATCAATACCTAGACCAGTCCATGCAATGTCTTTCAGTTCTACTAAGATGATGCACAACAGAAGAGCTACATTATTAAAATAAACAAACATTCAGCTAAAAGATTAAAAACTACATAAAAATGAAGAAAAATGATAAAAAATAAAACACAAACACATTTATCCTCTCACCTGTGTGGTTTCAGTTTTTATTTCATTAACTGCTTTAGAGTCGAATAAGACCTGCCTTCCTCTTCTTTCACAGTCCTGGTAAACAATCAGGCGAATGCAATTCAAGTCGAACTCTGAACAAGGCCAGCTGTGAATAAAAACATGGAGTTTGGTCAGTGAGGTGTAGATTGATATGTGGTAACAGGAAGAGCTGATATTGTAACATAGTAATGAGCTTTAGAATAAAAGGATTGCATTTTCTTTAGATTAAAAATGTACTTTATATACTGATCCAGGCATGTGAAAACAAAGTCAACGCTTGCAAATATTTGTGGCTATAAAATGCGAGTTTCACACCTCTTTAGCCAATACCAAGAAAATAACTATAGCCTTACTATTTAAGGCCTGATTCACACCTATGCAGGTTGCAGTTTGCGTATTGCAGGTGCATTTTGCGTTTTTCAATACACGTTTTTGATCCATTAAAGTCTATGGAACGAAAAACCAGAAAAGTCCCTGGCCCTTTCCATAACATGCACAGATATGAACTACATCCATAGGAAACCATGATGATGGACTATATAGGGTTCCTGCAAAACTGAAAATCTACAAAAAAATAAAATAAAAATGCATAGGTGTGAACCAGTCCTAAATCCTGATATGGTTTTACCCCTTTTTCCATTTTAGAAAAAGGGTCAGTCAGCTGAGGTTTTTTTTTTTTTTTTTTTTTTTTTTAAGCTAGTTGACCCATCGCTAAAATATGTACAGTATATCCCAGTGCAATAGTAATGCTTTGAAATGGATATTGAAGAAACCACCTATACTGAAAGAAATATATATATGCTGGCTGCCATTCTCCTTCTGATCATGCAAGTGTTTTGGGTGTGCAGAGAACACAATGGAGGGAATCACATGATTTTCTTTCCTGGAGCCCGTGGAATGGGCAGGCATTCACATGGGCAGTTCGTGACAGGATATTAATGAAGTCGGTACTCTAGAGCTGCACGATTAATTGTATAAAGATCGCAATCTCGATTCACCCCCCCCCCCCACCACCAGCGACCTCCAGGCTGGATTAGCTCGATTTTCCGGATGTCCCCGTCGGGACCACAAAACCAGCGTGGAACGCAAATGGCGCCGATGTCGGAACAGACGTCAGTCAGCAGAGAGCATAGTGCTCGGCCTGGACTGCGCAAGCTCAATCAACACGCCGCTCGCTCCCGATGCTCGGGGCTGGTTATTCATTTAATACAGCAAGGGGCGGATGCTTTTCTCAAAGGGGTGGATGTATGGCTATACATTGAACACAATCAACATGATGCTCGGAGCTGGTTATTATAATGGGCAGATGCTTTTCTCAAAGGGGCGGATGTAATCACCTTTAAACACCCTATACATCCGCCCCTTAGAGAAAAGCATCCGCCCCTTGCTGTATTAAATGAATAACCAGCCCCGAGCATCTGAAGCGAGCGGGGTGTTGATTGCGCATGCGCAGTCTTCTGCTGATTTTTCCCTCTCCAGCGACCTACCAGCCCGCCAAAGATGTCATCCTATCAGCAGGGCAGGGGGAATGGGAGGAGCTGTAGATCTGGAGTGGGTGATTACCAGCTTATTAATATGAAAAGACCAGGGTGGATTTGATTTAAATCACTAGTAAAAAGGCTTGATTTAAAAATCATACATTTCTAAAGAGCAAGGATGCCTGCTAACAGGTGCTGCCATGATGGTTCTGAAATGACAGGTGCCCTTTAAATGTAAGGACTCATTCTTGATGGTAGTTAGAATCTTTAAAATGGAGTTCGTAAGTTTATTAAAAGACAGCAGCTACAAAAAAAAAAAAAAAAAAAAGTGTAGCTGCTGACTTTTAATAGACACTCATCTGTCCCACAGTCCAGCGATGTGGCGATGTGGCCGCCTGAAGCCTCGTTCCTCTCCCCCTTCTCACCACGGTTCCGGCATTGCGAGTGTGGGCACCTGGCAGTGACAGCTTACGGGTTCACAGCCAGGCGCATACGCGAGTAGAGGTCGACCGACATGGTTTTTCTCTGGCCGATGCAGATGCCGATATTTAGAAATCGCGGTGGCCGATATGTGATGCCGATTTTTTTGGGCCGGTATATTAGGCCGATTTTTTTTTTTCCCCCTTCATCTCATAAAACCCCTTTCACACTGGGGCGTTTTTCAGGCGCTTTTGGGCTAAAAATAGCGCCTGTAAAGTGCCTGCAAAATGGCTCCCTTGCAGTCTCAGTGTGATATCCCAAGTGCTTTCACGCGAAGGCGATGCGCTGGCAGGATGTTAACAAAAAGTCCTACAAGCAGCATCTTTGGAGCTGTGTATACCGCTCCTCCACCACTCCTGCCCATTGAAATGAATGCGCACAGCTGCCGAAGCGGATGCAAAGCGTTTCGGCAGCGGCGCATAAGGGGCACATTTAACCCCTTCCTCAGCTGCTAGCTGGGTTATAAGCGCCCCGCTAGCAGCCGAATAGCGCTGCTAAAATGACGTTAAAGCGCCGCTAAAACGACGTTATAGCACCGCTAAAACTAGCAGCGTTTTACCGTCAACGTCTGCCTGCCTAAATTTATTAGTGTATTTTTTTTAAAAAATTCAAAAATTGCGTTTGAAAGACCGCTGCGCAAATACCGTGTGACATAAAATATTGCAACAACCACTACTTTATTCCCTAGGGTTGCTGCTAAATAGGAAAAAAAATTATAATAATATAATATAATCTGGGGGTTCTAAGTGATTTTCTATCAGAAAATACAGGATTTTTACTTGTAAGCAACAAATGTCAGAAAAGATTTAGTCTTTAAATGGTTAAACTGAGAGCTTCTACATACAGAGTTCAGTTCATTCATAAGTGTAAACATTGTATCTATTCTGGTTCTTTTTATCAGACTTGGCAGGCTGCCCAGAGAGGAGAGAAGTCACTTCACAGAAGATTTCAGGCAACTTGTATTGACTTCTATATATACACAGAAGTGATTTGCAAGTCGCGCTGCAGTTATATCGGCTTTTTTTTTTCAGCACAATCGGCCAATTAAGTAAAAAACATCAAATATCGGCCGATATATCGGTAGACCTCTATACGCGAGTCGCGCAGCGCTCTTAGTGGCCAGCCAATCTTCTGTGACCTGTGATGTGTCCCAGAAGATTGCAGAGAGGGAGGGGCCGCCAAGAGAGGAGTCACCGGCAAGACGACAAAGCAGGAAGTGGGACAGGAAGTACCTGTCAAAACTAGGCACCCCCCCCCCCCCAAAAAAAAAAGATGACATGTCAAATGTGGCATGTAAGGGGGCGAGGAGTGCTTAAAGCAGAAGTTTCACTTTTGGGTGGAACGCCTCTTTAATATTTGCAAACAAAATGAAGGCTTAAAAAAAGCGATATCAGAACCGATTTTAGGTTAATCACACATAGGACATAGGATAGTATTCCTAAAATTGTTTTATTTAATTAAAACAATAGCATTGCCAGTGCAGGTTATCTCAGCTTGCATTCATTGAATGGGTTTACCAAAAATGTAAATATTGCAGAATATAAAGCCTCATACTACATAACTAATATAACTAAGCTCCATTTCATGCTGAATAAAGCAAAATTATTAATGCATCTTAAAATAGAAAAAAAAAAAAAAAAAAAAAAAAAACTAAGCATTTTATTAAAATAAGTTTGATAAAAAATTAAAAAAAAAAAAACTGTGCAGATCTCTGGCTCTCCCGCCCCACTATAGATGTTATCCTATCAGCACAGGCGTAGGGTGGAAGAGCTGGGAGAGGAGACAAAGGCATGGCTGCAAAGTGGGAGACGATTGGCGACAGTGGTTCGTGTTAGCCCTGTCCAGACGGCGGTAGCCACTTGCCTCCAGCTGTGCAGCCCAGTCAACAGGCCGCTCTTGTTAGGACATATGGCCTGCTGTGCCCTATGGCCAGTCCAGGCCTGCCTCTACTCAACAGGTCAGTTCCACCCAATTCTCATATTTCAGTTTTGACAGGCAATTTTATCTCATCTTTTGAGACATCAGCAGGGAGATTTCTCTTAAGTATATCTTCATCACATCCCTCTAACCTCTTTCTTGGTGCTGCATTCCATTATCTATGCATACAAAATTATTGAGAATTACCAAAATATGCGTCTGTCAGCAGTGTATAAACTATCCGCTACATGCAGTTCACACCACTGTGTCCTGGCAGCAGGACGGGGGTTTTCCCATCTGTGCAGCCAAAATAAACGCAGCTCAGCCATACGCAGGAAGCCTGGGTTTTTTTTTGTTTTTTTTTTTATAAATACTTGACAGTAAATGAAGACAGAGTAGCCTCAGTTAGCACATTACAGTGTGCCTTAGAACATCAGCTCAGTATAGAGTTACCAATAAGTATTTAGACAATAAATGAATGGTCAAAAAAATTTTTGCAATAATTACTACTTGCTCAAGTGGAAATAGGACTAAATGTCCCTCACACTTGTGATTGGCAAGACCTTGCTTCTAATTTATTTTTTTTGGAGAAATGCATATAAAGCTTCCCCTAAATAGGAGAGATGGAGAGGCAGGTGGATGATGTCACAACATCCATCTCAACCAGAGGAAGCTTTCTATTCCTTCATAAAATACAAAGCTTCTTGTGAAAGGCTTAAAAAAAAAAAAAAAAAAAAAAAAAAAAGGCACTCAGCCCAAGATTTGTTTTTTGGAACAGAACGGGAGTGTTAAGAGCAACCATATGTACAAGTAAAAAGGAAATTGTTTGGGCCAGCTTGGCCCGAACAAACTATAAAGTGATAGCAGAGTTGAACTTTATTGCCAGCCCCACCAGATGTACAGTACTTGCCTTCCCTTAAGCCTGGTACACATGAGAATATCTGACTTTTTTCCCCTGCATGTCAGTCTCATATAGAAATCAAATAAGTTACTAGAGTTACAAAAAATTCTTGTAAGACAGAATACAACTTCTCACAATGATGTAATACAATGTATTGTATTCTTTTGTTGATAATTCGATTTTTTTTTACTGATTGAATGAAAATCCTTAGTTCTGGTATCGTCCCTTCAAATAATTTCAGATGAACGGTTGTGACCAGCTCTTGTATACGAACGATCAGATTATCGGACAATCACTCAGAAAACAGTATTTTTTTGTCCAATTTTCTCATCGTGTGTACTAGGCTGTTGCAGGAATTGGAGAGATTTAGCTACAATTTACAGCTTATACAAGGTTTAAGTCTCTCCCTCATGTGAAGGTACTGGCTGCCGCACAGCCAACTGCCAGCGTTGTCACATGGGAGGGAATTGCAGGATCCCTTTACCCATAAGTACCAGATGTTTTTTTTCTTTGTTTGCAGAGGGCTTGTGAAGGGAAGGCAAGTATGTGCTGCTGATGGGGCCCATCAGAGTGAATCTGTGTTATGTCCCGTACACACGGTTGGATTTTCCGACGGAAAATGTTCGATGGGAGCCTTTTGTCGGAAATTCCGACCGTGTGTAGTAGAGCTGCACAATTAATCGTTAAAAAAAATCGTGATCTCGATTCAACCCCGCTGATGATCTCTGTTGCAGAGTTTGCCGATTCTTTCATATAACAAGTGGAGAGACTTTTCTGCTAACTCAGCTGTCAAAAGAAAACATCAGGGCAGTCTGACAAGTTTTTAAAAAGAAACATTGTATAAATCTTTCTTCTTAGATCAAGGGGAAACGTCTGTGTGTAATGAAAAAAAAAATCCAGGCAGTCTGCCAAGTTTTTAAAAAACGTGTAAATGCAGGAAGTTTAAGGACTTAAAGTCTAAATCTTTTTCTGACACTTAAGTTAAAATCAATATTTTTTGCTAGAAAATTTCTTGGAACCCCCAAACATTATATATATTTTAGCAGAGACCCTAGGGAATAAAATGTTGATTGCTGCAATATTTTATGTCACACTGTATTTGCATAGCACAATTTTTTGGGAAAAAATACACTTCAATTAAAAAAAAACAAAAAAAAAAAAAACAAACAAACAACAAACAAACAAAACAGTAAAGTTAGCCCAATTTTTTTTTGTTTTAATGTGAAAGATGATGTTACGCCGCGAGAATCGTGATCTATCTTCTAAGCAAAAAAAAAAAAAAAAATTGTGATTCTCATTTTAGCCAGAATCGTGCAGCTCTAGTGTGTAGGCTCCATCGGATAGTTTCCATCGGACTTTCTGTCACACAAAATTTGAAATCTGGTTTCTCAAATTTTCCGACAACAAAATCGAAAATTCCGATCGTGTGTACAAAATTCCGACGCACAAAGTGCCATGCATGCTCGGAATCAAGCAGAAGAGCAGCACTGGCTATTGAACTTCATTTTTCTCGGCTCGTCGTACGTAACCATGTTCTTGACAGTCGAAATTTCCGACCAACTTTGTGTGACTGTGTGTATGCAAGACAAGTTTGAGCCAACATCCGTCGGAAAAAAAAAAAAAAAAAAACATGGATTTTGTTGTCGGAATGTCCGATCGTGTGTATGAGGCATTACTTTGCTCTGCAAATGCAAAGCATCAGTTCACTGAAAAAAAAAAAAAAAAAACACAACTGGATAAATTGCAATATGCCATCAATAGGAGCATAAAGAGTAATGCCTACAAAAGCCTTGTGCATCATTCAGAAAAGTAAAGCTAAAGTTTTCAGAGAACCTCAATTTACTGCATTTTTTTTTACCACGTTTAAAACCCCAATGCCAACAAGCCATAAAAAACAAAAACATTTATGCAGGACACAGATTTGAGTATAATCAATGAGACAACTGCCGAGTAATTGCAAGCAAATGCAAAGAACAAAGCAATATAAATACCTTTCCATATAATCCATGCTTTTTTTCTGCTAGTCTGCATGGCCAGACTGTCCAGTGTGCAATGGACTGATATTGCCCTCACCTTTATTTGGGGTTTATTCCAAAGCACAAGACTATCAGATGACTACGAGCTGCCCGCCCTTCACCCTCATGACAAAAGCTGCTGAGCAGACTGATGGCTGTTCTTCCATTCTGTATTGTCTAGGTAGTGCTCACAATACACCGCACACCCATATTACCCTGTGTTCACCTCCTGTCAGCACTCATACTAGCCAATTCCTGCCTCTTCCTCTGGTGGATCACCCAAATCTGAGGACAAGAGGTGATCAATGCACAGAATACATCTGTAGGTAGAGAAATGAAAGGGACTAGACCAAGCTCATGATTTAGATAAATCCTACTTTCACATTTCCTTAGCCGGGATTACAAAGTGTCTATTGACAGTTGTTTCAGCACAAAAGTTATAAGGATCACTTAGGACTCTTGTACACCGCAGCTTGAAAAAGTTGTTTTGTTTATTTTAACTGAATTATATATATATATATATATATATATATATATATATATATATATATATATATATATATATATATATATATATATATATATATATATATAAATAAAAATGTATTGTGCGTGGAAAAAGGGGCAAAATATACACAAAACAAACGCTCGAAACTACGTCCAAAAAAGCAGATGCGCAAAACACCAGTACTGTGCACAAGAGGCCTTAAGAATAGCAGCTTCAGACAGAAAATTAATTTGTTACAAAAAGGATTCTACTGTAAGGCTCCATTAAACACTGATCACGGGTGAAATCACCACGATTCCAAATCGCTGCAAAAACGCAATGCCATTAATGGCACCCCAATTGCCCCGCTATTTTGCCACGATTGTCGCATGGCAAATCACAACCTGCAAATCCGTCCGCCCAAAAGAAGCTCATGTTCCTTTTTGAGCGACAAGCGAAGCCCATTACGATTGCAGCGCGATTTGCTGTGCAACAATTGCTGCGCTACTGTATTGCAGAAGTAATGGCATCACAAATGCATCCTGCGTTTTGCAATCGCCACGATTCCACCTGTGATCAGGCCCGAATAGAGCCTATTCTAATGGCACCCCAATCGCGCTGGAATCGCAATGCGCTATGCTTGTCACTCAAAAAAGGAACATGAACTTCTTTTGGGTGACAGCGTTGCGATTTGCCGCGATTGCATCATGATTTACTGCCTGACCATCGCAGCAAAATAGTGGCGCGGTTGGGATGCGATTAGAAGTAATGTCATCGCAAATGCGTCTCGTGTTTTGCAGCGATTTGGTATTGTGGCGATTTCGCCCCTGATCAGGTGTGAATGGAGCCTAGATCCTACTGTTCTGCACTACAAATCCATAAACATACATACATTTTCAAATCAATCTACTGCTGTCCAAGCAGCCAAGAGCTCATTGAGACAGACAGGACAAATAAAAAAAAAGGAAGATAGCGTCCCAAGTAAAAATTGAGATGACAGCTGTTATTTTCATAGAGCAGTAAACATACAGACTGGTTAACAACCCTGACACTTCTCCTTTTGTGGCAGTTTTTATGCATCAGCCCAGGAATAAGAACCTGGCAGAGGCCGTGACTGAAGGGTAGATTTTAGACATATATTTAGTAAGGCCTGTGTCTGTTTTGGGGAGATTCCCCTCACTTCCAAACTTCACAAGCGCAATCAGTGGAACAGGAATTCATGGAAATTCCTAAAAAGGTGCCCCATCTAAGCACATTTAGTGTGAATGTTACCTGGTCCAAAAAGCTGCTTAATGCCACTGGAATAGTTAAGCATTTTTTTATGTCAGGGCTTCCCTAAGTGCATCAAATCCATCACTGGCCCCGGTGGGAAACACTGCTCTACACCGTTCCCCCGCGCCGCGCCCCCACACACACACACACACACACACACACACACACACACACACACACGTCCAAGGAGGATTAAACCCCAAAACAAATGCAGGATGGAAGAGTCCCCATGAATGAAGGAATTAATTTATTTTTTTTAAGCCCATTTATTTCAAAATCAAAAATGTTTAACCACTTAAAAAGCAGTTGTATTAAAAAAAAAATAAATAAAAAAACACACACCCCTGTAAAGGAAAAAAGGCATAATGAGCTAGTATGAACCACATTTATTGACAAAAAGTATTTCCCTTTAGGGCCGTTAGGCGGAAGTGACGTTTGACGTCGTTGCCGTCATCCAACATCACTGAGTCGAGTGGGGGCCAATATTCCCTCACTCAACACCGTGCATCTGAGGGGAAAGGATCGGATCGTCTCCGCTACCGGTAAGCGGCGGAGACCACCAGAACGTGGCGGGAGGGCGCAACTCTCCTGCCGCCAATAGAAAGGATCTCTCAGGGAATCTGCCGCAGAGACCACTTTTATCCTAAAGCGAACCACCCGCCATTTAAGAAAATCCCGGGGTTATGGCAGCTTTCTGCTGCCATAACCCCGGTATTTAACGCCAAAGTACCGACGTGTAACAACGGCGTGCGGTCCGGAAGTGGTTAAAGCAAGCAAAGTACTGAGGATTCCCGAGTCTTGAATGACAGTTGTGTGAATAGCTGCGGCTGTTCAGCCTATACAAAACAATTGATAGGCTGACGCCAGACGCAGCTACCCAGGACTGGTCAGACAGCCAATGACTACCACCGGTGATCCTGGCTGGATGCACACAAAATACAGTCACTGTAGGTAACTGTTCTCAAATAGCTGCCGACACACACACACACACACACACACACACACACACACACACCAGACAAAAGGAATGCTCAGATTCCTGCCATTGGAAACTAGCAGATTTACATGGACATAAACAAATTAAAGCCAAATTCCAGCTAACACTATGGCTTCATGTACACGGGACGTTTTTACAACTTCTCCTGAACAATTTAACTTGACAGATAGTAACCCACAATTAAAAACGTCTGTTTTGCCACGTTTACATGCTGCGTTTGCGATTAGAAGCGTTTTTTTAAAAATTAAAAAAAAATAAAAAAATAAATAGCCAAAAATTAAAAACTCCTCTAAAAACGAGAATGTGGCTAAACGCGAGTTACTGCGTTTAGCGCTTGAAATGCCTCTAAACCCATTTTTTTTGTGTTAAAAAAAAAAAAAAAAAAAAAAGCCTCTAAACTCAACTGCCTAGAAACTAGTATAAACAACCCTGTGTACATGTACTGATAAGATAACAGAGGAGATTTCAGGAGCAGTTGAAAAAAAAAAGATGCCCAACTGCTCCTAAACGTCCGTTTAGCTGCAGTGTACATGAGGACTAAGTAGTTACAGCAACAGTTATTTCTTTTTGGAATAAAGGTTTTTACATAAAAAATATATAAAAACTGACCATTGTAAGCAACCCTGTTAGTGTTAAAAAGGTTTGTCTCAATGGCTTGGCCTGTTCTAGGACAATGAAAAACAGACTTACTGGCTGGATCAACAAAGGGAAAAAAAAAAAAAAAAAAAATATTGGATGCAGCCACAGCTAAGAAATGGTAAGCTGCAATATATTACATTTTTGTCTTTGGGCTTCATGCTGCTTTGAAAGTGGTTTTAAAAAAAAAAGGCAAATCTTTTTCTAAATAAATAACAAAACATGTATACGTACCTGCTCTGTGCAACAGTATCGCACAGACCAGCCCCAAACCACCTCTTCTGTGGTTCCCCACCGGCAATCTTGGCTCCTCCTTTTCTGTGTCTGACCCCATAGCAAGTGTTTGCTATGGGGTCAGACATGTGGGCTTGATCCCAAGCTGGGCTGTGTACATCCGCTGACACACAGCACAGCCCTGTACTGTTTTTTTAATAAAGGACTTATCAAAAACGGTGTGGAATTGGGGGGGGGGGGGGGGGGGGGGGGCAGGCTGTTTTCTGTCTGGATTTTGCAAGCTTTTGTTTACATTTCAGCTGTCAGCGGGGAAACCCACTGACAGCTGATGAGCCAATGGCTGAAACCGCACCAGATACACAGAAATCGCAATGTGAAACTCGCACCTATATCACACTCTAAACTGATGCAATTCGCACAGCAACAGTGTGAACCAGGCCTAAGAAAGGGGCTATCAAGAGTAAGGCTGGGTTCAGACCTATGCGAATTGGATGCGGGTTTCTCCGCATCCAAATCGCATAGCACGAGAGAGAATATAGATATAGATATAGAGAGAGAGAGATAGATATCTATCATCTCTATATATCTATATCTATTTTTTTTGATACGGTCATACCGGATCACATGTGCAGTAACATGGCCGTAGAATATCAAGCAGAGGCCAAGATGGCAGCTTCTTTGACTGAAAACGAGAGAAAGATTGAATTCCACTTTAATCATCTAGACAAAAAAATATCCAAATAAAAGTCATTGTCACTGGCGTCAGTCATTGTCACGTGAAGAAGGTGTGGCCATTCATACAAGAAATGCCCACTGGAGGGTAGATGTATTTACTGCACTGCAGACTACATCCCATAAAAATTAGACATACAAAACATGCTAAATTTGGAAAATATATCCATACAAAGCCTACCAAGCACAACAACGTTCCTTTACAGAAAAGCTATTACCTGTACTTATTAGAAGCATGTTCTAATAAACTCACTTCAAGGTCCTCAGACTACCTGCTCATAACTTATGGCAACAATCACAATTCAAGAAATAATACAATTGATTTAACAAGGATTATTACAAATAAAATATAAAGCAGATAAGGATAGGGCTGAAGTAGTTTAAAAAGGAGACAGCAATAAAATACAAATCTAGTATAAAAGCTTTTGAAGCTGAATCAGAGATTTTACCTCGACTTGGAGTCCGTATGGAAACGATTGGCGAGATCTTTGCGATATTTGCTTTTCGCTGTCCTGCTGTCCGAGTTTTTACACTCGCTGGCAAGCAGGCAGGTTGCAATCCACCTGTCCCGGAGTCTTCTGGAGGAAGACCCCGCATAGCCGCCAGTCCTCTGTGTACCCCCACACATTTTCTTTTTACCAGAACCACAAAAAACAAACAGGTACAAGTCGGTGTTGGATATTTAACCCATTAAAAAAAAAAAAATTTGTAAAATGTAAAAAAAGAAGGGGGAAAGAGCTTTCAAAACAAGGAAAAGGAAAAATAAAGAACGTATCCAACATTGGAAAACACAAGTCTTCTTCCGAATTCAAGGCTTGAAATAATCATAGCCGATCTGATACGGACAGGTACAACGAGCTATGCTTTCCAGGTCTCCAATAACAAGCCATACGTTAAACTGTCACAAGACTCAGCCATATGTCTGACAGAAGGCTGGACTTCGGTTTCGGCCACACCCTCTGCAGCAAGGGTGTATAAAACATTGGCTAGGCTGGAGATGACCGTCATGTGAGAAGTATTCATCATGTGACAATGAAAAAAGCAGCTCGACTGCTTCTACTGGCATTGTCTGCAATCACACTGACACTGCTAAGCTTACTAGATGTCACTCAAGCTGCAGCCAAGAACAGACCTTTAAACACATTCTGTACGGTGATATCAAATCCACAGACAAGTGTGCAGACAAGTAAAATGCAAAACAAATTCCTCATTCTAACTGCATACAGGAGCTGCATAGAGGAACCTCACCAAAATCAGACCTGCACATGCTAGATGTCAGACACCCCCTGCAGTAGGAATTAAGAGAAAAGTGGTGAGCAAATCACACCTTAAGGACATTGGATTTCTAATCACAATTAAGGATGAGCTACGGCGTGTTCGCACAGCCCACGTGCAGAGCCCGCCAGGAAGTCGGCACAGCGCTAATCACAGGCAGTGAGACATTTCCGGATCCCTGCAGCCGCACATCGGGACAATGTCTCGCTGCCTGTGATTAGCGCAGCACCGACTTCTGCATGTGGGCTGTGCGAACACGCCGGAACTCATCCTTAATCACAATCACTGGCGAGTTGTTCTGTTTGTCCATGGTATAAAATCGGTCACTCAGGCTGGATTCATATCTAGGCATTCTCCACCGGAAATGCATTTCAATGGGCATGGTAGCACAAGCCAAAATCTTGTCAATGCACATAAAAAAAAAAAAAAAAAATTAGCAGCACATCAAAAAAAAGGGAATCTCCAATATTAGAGGTGCACCTGAGCCTTGGTTCACACTGACTGCAGGAATCAAATCGTGCGCGGTCACGCAACTTAATTCCCGCATGTCAGTCCCAATTTCAGAGACATCTGTGCGGGTTTCTGCACAGATGTTAATAGAAAAATCGTCAAAAGTTGTACAAAAACTAAGTTTGGAAATTAGCGCAGCACCGCAAAATCGGCGTCGCACCGATTAGGACGGTACCATTGCCAACAATTTGAAAAGTCATATCGCACCAATGTGAACCAGGGCTAATGGAAATTTGGTGAAGAAATATAATAGAATACTGAATCAAAAGCGGTTTCATGGTCAGGTGTGGGCTACTTCCTCGTTATTTCTTCATCAAATTAAGCAGGAAAAAAAAAAAAAAAAAAAAGCATCGATTCCGAGCATACGTGTTTGTACTTTCAATTTGTGTGTACTGACCATACGAAAATCTAACGTCAAATCATTGTCCGCCGAAAATTTACTAGCCTGACATCCAACATTTGTTGGCCGAAAGTTGGACAACAAATTGGCAAAAGGAGCGTACTAGCGGTAAAATTTTAGGACAACAGTCTGTCAGACAATCCCCTGTCAACAATCGTACTGCGTGTACGAGGCTTAATGCCCGGTACACACGATGAGATTATTGGATGAATGATCGTCTGTTTTTTGCATGCTAATCTCAGATCAAATTTAATGAGTTTACTAAAGTCACGAAAATTCTCGTACAACAAAATAAGAATTCGGAAGTGATATCATGTCTTGTAATGCATTTTCGAACTACCGCTGTACTGATTAAAAACGAATATCATACAATCTGGCATCTTATGAAAAAAAATTTCCGTGCATGTCCGATCATATAACATCAGATGAACTGTCCTGATCGACCCTCGATAGCTCTGTACTAACAATCAGATTATCGTATGATTGCTCCGAAATCAGCATTTTCTGTACAATTTTCTGATCATGTGTTTGGGGCTTAAGTGAGGTACTTGCCTTTGGAATCTATTGCTGTGAACCTACATCATGCATTCATTCAAAGGAGCTGTCCACGCAAGTGAAACAGGCCATTGTAAGGCTTCAAACAAAAATCCATCAGAGAGATAACAGCAACATTAGGAGTGGCCAAATCAACATTTTGGTACACTGAGGAAAGAAAAAAACGCACTGGTGAGCTCAGCAACATAAAAAGGCCTGGATGTCCACAGAAGACAACAGTGCTGGATGATCACAAAAACCCATTCACAACATCCAGACAAGTGAAGGACACTCTCCAGGAAGTGGGCATATATCATTGTCAAAGTCTACAAATCAAGAGAAGACTTCACAAGAGCAAATACAGAGGGATCACCACAAGGTGCAAACCATTCCTACGCCTGAAGAAGGATAGAAAAGCCAGATTAGACTTTGCCAAAAAAAAAAAAAAAAAAAATCCAAAAAAGACAGACCAGTTACGGAAAAGCATTCTTTGGAGGGATAAAACTGAAATTTGTACCAGAAGGACAGTAAGAAGAAAAAAAAAAAAAAAAAAAAAAGTGTGGAGAAGGCTTGAAACAGCTCATGATCCAAAGCACACAATGTCATCTATAAAACATGTTGGAGGCAGTGTGATGGACATGCATGGCTTCCAGTGGCACTGGGTCATTGGTGTTTATTGATGAGGTGACAGAAGCAGCCGGATGAATTCTGCAGTGTTTAGAGATTTACTGTCAGTCCAGATTCAGACAAATGCAGCAAAGTTAATTGGACGGCTCTTCACAGTACAGATGGACAATGATCCAAAAACACTACAAGAGCAACCCAGGAGCTTATGAAGGAAAAGAAGTGGAATTTTCTGCAATGGCCGAGTCAATCACCTAATGTCAAAACCAATTAAGCATGCATTTCAATTGAAGGAAAAACTAAAAAGGCAGAAAGACCCACAAACCAAGAACTGAAGACAGATGCAGTTAGAGTCTGGCACAGCATCAGAAAGGAGGAAGCCCAGTCTTTGTATACGAATATACTTTATTTATGATTATATCAATTTGTCCAATTACATTTGAGCCCCTGGACATGGGGGGAAGACTGTATAAAAATGGTTGCAGTTCCTAAAATTTGTACATGATATTTATGCTCAACCCCTTGAATTAAAGCTGAAAGTCTGCACTTCAAATGGATATTTTTTTTTAATAGAATTGCATTATATTTGACATTTTAATATCATGAACTTAAATGAATGCTGCATTTTTGTTAAAAAAAAAAAAAAAAAAAAAAAAAATGCACCTCGTTGAAATGCATTGAAAACGCATCAATGATGCACCCATTTTACATTTTTGAGTCACATGACCCATGAAAAACACACCAAAAGCATATAGGTTTTGGCCGCTGAAATTTCAGCGCATCTCTTTACTTTAGGCCTGGTTCACACCTATGCATTTAGTGTGTTTTCAATTTTGCAGAAACAAATTACAGTCCATTTAACATGGTTTCATATGGGTAAATGTTCACATATGTGCATTTTATGGAAAGGGCCAAGGACGTTTTTCTGGTTTTTGGTTCCATAGACTTCAGAGGATCAATGTGTATTGAAAAACGCAAAATGCACCTGGAGTATGCAAACTGCAACCTGCATAGGTGTGAACCAGGCCTGAAGGTCCCCTTTCTCAAGGTGAAAGATGGGGATCTGCAAGTCTCGAAAAGCCAGTGGTTTTTACTGCATGTTAGCTACTGAGAACTCAGTAAATATTGAAGATTCTCTTTTTGGTGCGCGGATTTGTGCGATGTCTCCACTGACTGTACACCCAGGATCATGATGGATTATTTGACATAATGCACACATAAATGGCTCATCGATGTGGGTAATGATGCATGTTGGTGTGCACTGTGCAACAGGCAGCAAGCATTTCAATAATGTATCATGCAGATTATGCTTCTGGCGCTGGTGGTTGTAAATCTCAGTGATGAAATATGAACAAAGCATTTCACTCCATAGTGCGTACTTGTCTCAATTAAAAGCACAAAGTGTTGTTTCTGTCTGCTGCTTTGTTCCTTTGCCATCAGTATGAATCACTTCTGACAAGTTATCCTGACACCAAGAGAAATTAAAAAAAAAAAAATGACAGGGGAGGTGGCTCCAGCTGATTGACAGCCTCAGCTCTGTTCCTGTGTGAAGGGGGTGTGTCTCTTCCCTCCAATCAGCTCTCAGAGCTCTCTTCACCAAGCTCTGCAGAGTGTGACTTTAGCTCTCTCCATTTTTTCAGAACGCTCAGACAGGCTTATAAATTCAGCACGTTGTCCACCTGCAGTCTTCTTTGCTCAACAGTAAGGAGATTTTAGATTTGTACTTCTAATTTTATTTACTCGCTCACCTTATAAAATCACCATTACAGGCATTGCTAGGGTGTCCAGTGGAAGGGATACCGCGATACAAGAGGAGGCCTATAGCGTTCATTTTTGTGGCAGCTAGAATTTCCATCGCCAGGTCATGGAAATCCCCTACAATCCAGTTCAATTTATTAAAGTCTAAGAGCCCTTTCACACTAAGTCGCTCCGAGTGTTAGCGGTAAAGTGCCGCTAGTTTTAGCGACGCCTTTCGGCCGCTAGTGGGGTGCTTTTAACCCCCGCTAGCAGCCAAAGAAGGGGTTAAATGCACCCGAAAAGCGCCAAAGCGCTTTTCAGGCGCTTTGGCAGCACTGCCCATTCATTTCAATGAGCAAGGGTGATGGAGGAGCGGAGTGGTGTATACACCGCTCCTCCACCGCCCCAAATATGCTGCTTGCAGGACTGTTTCTAACATCCTGCAAGTGCACTGCTTCAGTGTGAAAGCACTCCGGCTCTCACAAGAGGTCTAAAGTACCTTGGATCATGGTCAATGAACGCCTTGAACGATAAACTTGCTCTTTGACAAAATTTGGGACCCTTGGATTAAATTCCTCTCAGATGCCTCATGAGACGTATATAATATTGTAGCTCTTGCCAGGACGTTGTGAACTTCTTCCTTTGTTCCCCTTTTCCCTACTTTTTATCATTTCTCTTTCTCCTATTTTTTTGTGTTTTTTTTTTCTTAAGGCCATCTGGCCATGTGTTGTGATGTAATGTAAAATATGAGCTAAATTCAGACCTTCATCCTAGGGGTGTAGTGCTGGATGGAGGCAGCAATGGGCACAGTTTGTTCTAATTACCCCTTCATCTGCGGGAAATCACTAACACCGCAGCAGTATCACCTCAATGTCAACCCCTCGTCTCAGACATCACTGGTGGGGTGGGGCATGATTGGGTCTGAGTGCATATATCTTTATTGTTTAACATTTTGGTTTCTCACAATCTGGGTGAAGAAAATTGTGTTAATTGAAAATATGCCAGTTCACGTTGCAAAGTTTTGTACCCTGGTATGCAAACAATGTACACTATCTGTTGTCTGTGTACCTGCTGGATTTAATGTACCTTAGTTAAAAAATGTAAATAAAAACCGTTGGAGGGGGAAAAAAAAAAAAAAAGGGACCACCACATTTGTGACACTATGAAGAACTCAATCTCTGAGCCAGACATCAAAGTCAATGTCTGCAACAATGTTATCTTTGCACAGCTTCAAGTCCTTCCCCTGGTAAATATTTTCAGAGCTTGTCCAGTGCTCAGGCTACAAGGGTAAAACTGGCAGTGACAGTGGGCACAGAGCCATGATGTACTGCAGATCGGTGCAAGCAAAGGGGAAAATGTCACTCAGCCTTACATTCCATTATACTCCTATGTCTGGTTCTCAGTGCATGTGATCTAGGGTGAATAGTAGGGCAGCAGTCAGACACTAAGTATAGCAGTCGTACTCCATTTCCTCAGGTAAAAATCACAACATTCAGCTTTCTGCCTTGCAAGTAGGAAATGTGTTATGCAAATTGTTCCTAATGATCACAAGAAACATAGAAACCACCACACCTGTAAAGTAATCACAGTAGACACGTCTGAGTCAAAGTATGAGTCATGTCCAAAGAAAATCAATAAGCAGAATTTCATCTATATTTAGTCCATTGCCTTTTTTTTGTGGGATTGTAAGGAGGGGGGGTTTCTTGCAGACCTGGAGGGTGACCAACTTAACTTGAAACTCCAAAAATGTATACGGATGGTCACTATACACACTTAATCAGTGTAGGGTTATATTTCTAATTTTTCAAATTGAAGCTCCAATAAAAGGTTTAAAATTAGAAATAAGAGTTCAAATTGCATTTTCCAGCGTTTGGTCAGGCAACGGAAAAGTGAGGCATGTTCTGAGACAGCCCCCCAGGTGCATTTCCTTGAAACCTCCCAAAATATCACTTATTTCATCCTCCATGACGAGGAAGCCCCAAGGACCACAGTCCTCTTCCAATGCCACAATGATTCAAGACAGCAACACCAAACAACCACCTGTAGCCAACTGCAAACATGGTGCCGGACCTGTAGCCCAACAGACCAAGCTCCGGAACAGACATCTCGTGAGCTGCTACAGTGAGCGGCACTGATGGGGACAGATAAGGCGGCACTGACGGGCAGCACTGTTGCACTGATTGTGGGCGCTGATGGGTGGCACTGCTGCCTATTTCTAGGTGTCACAGATGATCGATGTGATCGGTACAGATGTCCCTCTCACAGCCGCCGGTGATCGGCTTTTTTTTTTGCTCCTCACGCTGTCAGCGCGAGGAGAAAAAAAAATAGCCGATTACCAGCTCTGTTTACATCACACAATCAGCTGTCATTGGCTGACAGCTGATCATGTGGTAAGGGGTCGGGGTCTCCGATCAGGCGAGTCTCATAGACTCGCTGATAACCAAGCACGCCGCGCGCGCCCTACAGGGGGCGCGCAGGCCGCTCGTGCACGGGACAACGTCAATAGACGTAGTCCCGGCAATGTAGGTCCGCGCTGTTGCCATCATTCGGCAATAGCGTGGATCTGAAGAGGTTAACCAATTATAACAAGCAGGTGCTAAAGATAATAATGACTGTTTCAACCTGCATATGAAATTGATTAACTGAAACAAACAGCTGTGTAGGAGAGTTAAAACTGGGCGAGGAACAGCCAAACTCTGGTAATAAGGTGAGGTTGGAGGACAGTTTCAGGGAACAAGTCATACACCATGGCAAGACTGAGCACAGCAACAAGACACACGGTCGGTACACTGCATCAGCTAGGTCTCTCCCAGGCAAAGATTTCAAGATGTGCTGTGCAAGCTCTTTGAAGAAGCATTAAAAAAAATGGGCAGTGCTGAGGACCGTGGATGCAGTGGTTGGCCAACTTAATGCAGCAGATGAAAGACACATCATGCTTAATTCCCTTCGACATCGGAAAATGTCCAGCAGTGCCACCAGCACAGAACTGGAGGAAACCAGTGAGACACAGGTACACCCATCTACTGTCCAGAGAAGTCTGGAAAGAAATGGTCTTAAATGGAAGGATTGTGACCTCTGATAAAGAAATAAGGCTAAGCGACTCAACTATGCACAAAAACAGGCACTGGAGTGCAAAAAAAAAATGGCAGCAGGTGATCTGGACTGATGAGTCAAAAATTTAAAATTTTGCACCATTTCTGCACACTTGCCTAATTAAATATGTATACATTTTTTTTAAAATGTATTTATATTTATGCTATAGGGAAGACTGCGGAATCCTACCTCAAATTCAGATGTGCAACAAATGTGTTTTCTGTAGTGCCCTGGCCCTCCCGGTGTTATATTACGGTGTATTTTTTTTAATGCTCTGGTTGTGGAGCAACCCAATATTACTTCAGTGTCTCACTGTTAAATTATTTGTATTGCTTGCCATGTGTGCACAGACTGATAATGCCATCTAGAAACCTATAGCAGAGTCAGGGCTGCCTCATGCTTATCGTAATTCAAGTTCCACGCCACCTTTCTACTCCTAGATCCTCAAATGTTTTGCTGGCAGGACAGAACTGTTTGTCACATGCTTGTTCTACTATGCATTCATATAAAAATTATGGCAAAGTAGCTGGGTCAATGTTAATGCAAAAGCAATTTAAAGTGGATGTAAACCCTCATATATACACCCAGTAAAGTGAACAGCCTCAGATGATACACAACAATGAAACAAATCATCCTACATAAGTTTTACATGTATATCTGCTGTCTTCAGCTTTATATACAGTTTAGAAAGTGCACATGGTGTTAGATTTTTTTTTTCCTTCATGTTCAGCACTGCAGAGAAGCCTGAGCATACAGCTGATCAGTGGAAAGGCACACACCCTCTCTCCTCATAGGTAGAGACTTTCAGAGACGTTCGTTGAATCGTTCAGCTCTGTGCTAATTTATAGCATCCTCCAACACAAAAAACTCAGGCTGCTTTTATCATATGTGATGGAGAACTTGTCGGAAGTTATCAGGCTGAGAACGGAGCAGGAGACAGCTATGGGACCAAGTGCTTTGAAGAGAGATAAGAAAACACTGCAGATATATGTGCCCAGCTCAAATTTCATGAATTGGGTTTACATCCACTTTTAAAAGCTAAAATATATCTAAACCCAAAAACAAAAATCTACAATGCAGCTTACAATTCCTTACATCAGTCTTTTTCCAGGCTTGTTTGTCCCTATCGTCACCAGTGATCCTGCCAGGAACACTTCCTGACCCTAGGGTGGCAATCACTGACTGTACTGTATTATAAAACACCGTCATCACCCTGTAGACAAGATAGCCATACACTGAGTAAATTTTAGGGCCCTTTCACACGGACATGTCCGTGTACGGGCTCCGCTTTGCTCAGCGGGGGATCGCTCCATCAATCCCCGCTGAGCAGGCAGATGATAGGTCTGTCTCTGCACACTGTGTAGGGATCGACCTGTCAGAGCGCTGCTCTCCTCTATGGGGGGAAAATCAGATGAAGATTGACCGTACAGTCAGTTTTCATCCAACCCGCAGACGGATGGAAGAGTAGGGTTTTCCTCCATCACACTTCAGCGGATCGGAGTGGGTCGGATGTCAGCGGACATGTCACTGCCGACATCCGTCACTCCATAGACCTGTATGGAGCGTCCGTTCAGGTCCGCCTAAAAAACTGACAGGCGGACCCGAACGGTCCACCCTTGTGAAAGGGGCTCAAGTCTGTTCCTGATTAACTGGTCAAAAATTTGAGCAGTGGTCGACCCTGTCAGCACCTTTCAATGGAAGAGGCCAGGAGGGAAATGGTCAGCCAAGCAGCAATTACATCTAAATCACATTCAGGTACCGTTCAGGTCAGAATAGAAAAGCTGGCACCGCGGACCCCCATACACAGTCGTACCCTTTGCCACCTTCACATCACCCCCCACACACACACACACACTAGTGTGTTCTCCCCTCTTAACATCCACACCCCCCCCCCCCACCACCCAGTAGTCCTTTCTGCTCCTTTCACATCACCCATCCACCCCCAGTAGTGGGCTCTGCCCCTTTACATCACTTTCTCCAGCAGTCCTTTCTGCCCCCTTCACCCCACAGTAGTGTGCTCTGCCCCAGTAGTCCTTTCTGCTCCCTTCACATTACCTCCCCAATATACAGTACTGTGCCCTGCCCTTTTACATCACTCCCCATCCCCCTCATCCTTCAGAGCCAGGTCCTCTTCTCCCCTTACTCCGCTACCCGGCAGGCACACAAAGTAGAGATCGGGAGGCAGGACAGATCATGAGAGAGGCACAGTAGCACTGCATGGAGCGCAGGAGCAGCCGAAGTTAACTTTGCATATTACCAAGCTTGTGATTGGTTGCTAGGACCTCTGTGTCCTAGCAACCAATCACCTGCTAGTTAATCTGCAAAGTTATTGCGGGCAGCCCCCGTGCTCCATGCAATGCTACTGTGACTCTCGCAATTTGTCCTATCTTACGATCTCCGCTCTGCTGTTAGGACCCTAAAATAGATTTAATTTGCATACAGTGTTGCATGACCGGGCAAATTCCAGTTAAAGGGGTTGTGAACCCTCATGTTTTTTCATCCTATGCATTAAGGTGAAAAAACTTTTGACAGTGACCGGCCCTCTAGCTGATCCCTCGGCGGAGACTCGCTGGACCTCTGTGTCTGGGGTTCTCGGCTTTTGATTGGATAGCCATTAGCTCCCGCTGCTGTCAATCAAGTCCAATGACGCAAGAGTCCTATATTCTGCGTCTATGGATGCAAATGCTGGGCTCGGGAGCGCGCCTGCAAGGTAATCCCTGGGACAGCGCTTCTCCTAGGGGGTTATACGATGTGGGGGCAGGAGCTGATAGCGCCGCCGGGGGACCCCAGAAGAGGATGATTGGGCCATGCTGTGCAAAACAAACTGCACAGTGGAGGTATGACATTTTTTTAAATAACAAAAAAACACAAAGCTTTTCAAATCACTTTAAAGTAGCACAGTGCTGAATAGCAAGAAAATGCCCTGTTCATTAAGGGGGTAAAATCTTCCGAAATCAAATGGTTAAACCATAAGTATGAAAGCAGATTGTCGTAAACACTCGTGGAAGCACTGAATGTTTTTTTCCTCAACAGTCTGCCACTTTTGTTGGAAAGCTTAGTCTGTTAAAAGGAAGAGGAAAAATAAACAGATCTACTGGCTGGGTGAATGGGAAATAATGAGGTCACAGTGAGATCTCAAAAACAAAAATGGACTGTGGTAATGCTACTGCATCATATAAGTAAATATTCTGGCCATAGTTAAGGCTCGGTTCACACTGCTGTGACATGGGATCCAACTTGCGAGACCCCAAGTCACATGACATGTTAAAATTCAATGTGTCCCTATAAAAGCAGTCTTAACCGATACCATATAAATTGCTCCGACTTTAGAAAAGGTTCCTGCACTACTTTGGTCCGACTTGGGTGCAATTTCAGCCTTGTACAGGCTCCTAAATAGCATCCAAGCCGGAAAGGCAATCGCAGGGCAAAGTCGCAGGCAAAAGTCGTACAACTTTGCCATAGCAGCAGTGTGAATCAAGCCTAAAATGTAACCCAGTACATCCATGTGCACACGCAAATCACTGTAGCCAGAATGAAGAATGCCTGGGCCTTCACTCTTATATAGAACAAATGCTAGATTTGACAACAAAGAAATCTTAGTGAAAACCTGTCAGCCATAAAAAAAAAAAAAAAAAAAAAAAAACCACAAACAAACAACATTCAAAAGTTAAAGTCATACCCAAAAGCCGGACCATAGAGGTTCCTGTTAAAGCCCCCACCAAATGTGTGCACTGGTTTTACTTTAGGGCATGCCCCTGGATCTAAACTCCATCCAGTATCCCCTCTCCAGCAAGAGCTTTTCAGTGGTCAGTAATCATGTTCACACTGGACAGTGAAACATCATTGGGCAGAGTTTACCCCATGTCCATGTCCTTTATAACAGAATCAAAACCAGGGTCAGGTGGATGACCAGAAAGGCTTTTCTAACCATTAAAAAAAAAAAAAAAAAAAAAAAAAAAAAAGTAAACAGTATTAGAGTGCCTTGAAAAAGTATTCATACCCCTTGAAATTTTCCAGTATGTTATGCAGGGCCTTTTGATGGAGAGTGTGTGTGTGTGTTGGGAGGAGTTCTGTAATGAGGGGAGTCTGAAATACTGATAAGTTCATGTTGATTAAAATTGTTCTTTATTTTAAATATTGTATTGTTTTTTCCATTTTTTTTTTTGCACTACAAATAAGATGTATGCATAGGAATTAGTTCATATTTTTTTAAACTATAGTGCGGCCCCCCAACAGTCTGAGGGACTGTGAACTGGCCCCCTGTTTAAAAAGTTTGAGGACCCCTGACAGAGTGTTCTTTACTGTAAGAGCGGCAAGGATGTGGAATTCCCTTCCACAGGCGGAGGTCTCAGCGGGGAGCATTGATAGTTTCAAAATAACTATTAGATAATCACCTGAACGACCACAACATACAGGGATATATTATGTAATACTGACACATAATCACACATAAAAGGTTGCACTTGATGGACTTGTGTAGTTAGTTACATAGTAGGTGAGATTGAAAAAAGACAAGTCTTTTTGGGGATGTCTCTACCAGCTTTGCACATCTAGAGTGAAATTTTTGCCCATTCTTTGCAAAAAAGCTCAAGCTCTGTCAGATTGGATAGGGAGTGTCTGAACAGATTCTCAATTGGATTTAGGTCTGGACTTTGACTGGGCCATTCTAAAACACAGGTCTCAAAATTGCCAGGCCTTAAGGGTTACTTGCCACCAGTTGCCCCACCCAACCCCTACCCGGCCCCTAATCACGCCCTCATAAATTATCTCATGAAATTACACTTAAAATGTTTTATGCAAAATTAAAATCAACATCAACTTTACCAGTTTCCATCAATGCAGCTTCACCTGTGCAGGGGAGGAGAGAGAAGAGGATTGCCGGGCAGATCAAAGAGCCGAGGAACATCGCTGCAACAGCTTTCATTTGAATTGCCGAGTGTCAGTGTTCCGGCCACTCATCACATACAGCCCAGCCTCCTGGCCCCAGTACTTTGATACAAGTCACACATCCCGGCATTAGATGGGTGATCTGTCTATCAAAGTACATACTCGGGGAACAATCAGCAATTCTAATCAAAGCTGTTACAGCGATGTTCCTCTGTGCTCTTACATTCCTAGTCTGAAAAAATAAAAAAAAGCGCAGAAGAAAGGCACACTTTGAAAGGCAAACATATCCCAATATCACTGGGTGCTAGATACTTTTTGCTAGCTTTGTTGACAGTTGCTGGATTTGGATGATGTACAGAACTTTGAGCAAACAATCAGAGTCTGTACTTTTGTAATTATTAAGCAGCCATATCGGTCTTCCTAAACACAACCTATCATCTACATATTAAAACAGACTAGCATGTTTGGCAAACTTCAAAATGGTCAAAGGGAACAGGTCAGAGAGTACGTGGAAGAGATAGCTCAAGTTCACAGACATTAACCACTGAATGATGTAATGAGGAACTGTTCGCTGTGAAGCTCCCCTCATGTACATATCGTACATAAAATGGATCAATTTATTCAGCTTAGCATTAACTTTCACAAAAAAAAAAAAAAAGCTTTTGCAAGACCACTGCGCAAATACGGTGTGACAAAGTATTGCAACGACCGCCATTTTATTCTCTAGGGTATCTGAGAAAATATATATATATATATTACACACACACCCCTTTTGCAGGTAGAGCCTTGTAAAACATAGTGCCTAGAAGGTTTAAAATCCAGTAATACACTACACTACCTCACCCCGCTCTGCACATGCTCAGTTCTCCATTTTTAGGTACTGCCAAGTTTGTAGAAGCCGATCTGCTGACAGCCTTAAAGCAGAGTACTACCGCCGATGCCGCCCGTTTCCCCCCCCCCAGAAAAAAATTGAAAAGTCTGCTGCTACATATGCTGTAGCTGTTGACTTAACATTAGGACACTCACCGGTCCTGGAATCCAGCGATGTCAGCACACCAATGTTTCCATCAGCTCCAGGGTGCTGCCATTGCCTGTAAAGGAAACCAGCAGTGAAGCCTTGTGGCTTCACAGCCGGTTCCCTACTGCGCAAAGAGTTTTCTGAATTGCCAGGCACTTGGGGAAGGAGGATATCCCTCTACTTAGGGCACAGAGATCTTCAAGTTAGGACTACCTATTTTTGGTAAGCTGTAATGTTCTCGTATATATTTCTGGATCTGTAACTGACCTAACAGAACTCTATAAACTGACAGGAATCTATGCCAGGAGTGAAGAGTCCAGAGTTACACTGCACATGCTGCCCTATCACTCTGGTGCCCTGGTACACTACATGCACTAGGCTAGGTCATCACCAGAGAATGACTGTCACATGCCTACAATCCACAAAAGAAACATCCATAGTCAGCTGCTGGTCAGATCTGAGGTCTGATAGGAGAGGGAAGTGAATCATTTCTTTTAAATGGGTTGTAAACCCTTACATATTGGTTTTGACAGGTAACCGTTCCCACTTCCAGGTAAGAGCGCCACAGCGATCTCAGTATATCCAACCCCTCCTCCTTCCCCCTGCTGCCTTCTGGGACACACACACACACACACACACACACACACACACACACACACACACACACACACACACACACACACACACACACACACACACGTCCCAGAAAACGGCAGGAATTTTCAGAAAGCGCAGCATGATTCGCACATGCGCAGTAGGAAACCAGCTGTCAAGCCTGAAGGCTTGACTACCGATTTCCCTTAGTGAAGGTGCCGGCACTTGAAGTGCAGACATCGCTGGATCTCTGGACAAGTATGTGTCGTTTTATTAAAAAGTCAGCAGATACAGTATTTGTACTTTTTGTGACCAGACTGGAGCTCCTCTTTAAAGCACCAATAAGAGTTAGAGTCCTTGCTAAAAAGATCTCCTCTGTAGATTTCATTTGGGGCCATCAAAGACAAAAGGACATGGAGATATGATGCTGCTTTATCCCAGAGATGTGAGGAGCCCCTCACTACTGAACCATTTTTTTCTCCCTAGTAAACTAAAATTGCCTAGGATGGAATTGCATACAGAGTGATTTGTAATTTCACTGAACTGATAATACACTCAGAAGAAACATTAATTAGTAACAAATTTACACAGGAGACTATACTGGAATGTATAGATAAGAACTGCCACTGTTCAATGATACAATGTAAAACACACTATATACACAAAGTAACGGTTACTGCCACCCAAGAGTACAAATATAACAAGACCATCTGATACATTCATGATATTTTAAGTTTTAACTGTACCTGTGCACATTTTGACATTTGACTTTACGAATCCAATTAAAGAGAAATTTACAAAACATTTTCAGACCAGCTCCTTCATTTATTTAATCAAGGGATATTAGAGAAGAAGTAGCCATCAAAGCCTTATTTGAGGTAAGAAGTGTAATGATAAAATAGAAAGCTTTTTTTTTTTTTGCAGAAATAAAGAAGTACATTAACGGTAAATTGGTACATACAGAAGCCGGAATAATAATAATAATAATAATAATTTAAAAAAAAAAAAAAAAACTTATCCTTTAAGCACTTCATATGAAATGACATACCTTTACGTCGTTTTGAGGAAGGGGTTGTTGTACCGGGATGAAGCAGCTGCAGGCTTCAACCCGGTACCATTTTTTAGAGCTGGTGGTCGGTTTTCTGATAACAAGTGATGTGTCTCAGCAGCCGCTCGCCCGTTATCACAAGGAGCAGGAGGGAACGTTACATCCGCCCCCCCCCCCCGCCACCTTTTGCCACTCCACCCAGGTCTCCCATCCCAATGGGAGACCCAAACGACCAGCTGGCATGTCCGCCGGTCCCGAACAAATCCAGAATCAGCTTCGATCGGGTCTCCGGTGTAGTAACCCGGAAGCAATGTTTTGAATACTTTTAAGTGCAAAAGGAGGGATTTGGGGTCTTTTAGACCCCGGATTTCTCCATAAAGAGTACCTGTCACCACCTATTAACATCACAAGGGATGTTTACATTTCTTGTGACAGCACTAAAAGTGATCAGATTAAAATAAATACATTTTGAACGCACCCTCATCCACCAAAGAAAGCGCATACGCGAGTCACGCCCGCAAATGTAAACAGTGTTGAGTTCACACATGTGAGATATCACCGCGATAGTCAGAGCGAGAGCAATAATTCTAGCAAAAGACCTCCTCCTCTGTAATTCTAAATTGGTAACCGTTATTTTTTTTTTAAAAAGCGTCGCTTATGGAGATTAAGTACCTTAGTTTGTCGCCATTCCACAAGTGTATTTTAAAACAGTAACATGTTAGGTATATTTACTCGGCGTAACATCTTTCACAATATACAAAAAAAAAAAAAAACCTTTTATGGTTTATGTTTTTTTTTTATTCAGTGAAGTGTACTTCAAAAAAAAAAAAAAATGCGTTTGAAAGACTGCTGAGCAAATACCGTGTGACATAAAAGTGTCAAAAATAGGCTTGGTCCAGAAGTGGTTAAGCATTCACATAGGCACAACAAATGATAGAAGCATTGTTTGTAATATGATTATCTTCTATGATCATTCACTTGACTAGTCACCATAAGTCAGCATTTTCCTGAAATAAAAAAAAAAAAAAAAAAAAAAAAACCCACATGACATCATCATGGACAAAAAAGGAGGAGCTGACAATCATAGGAGATGATCGTACTACAAACATAACAGCGGTCCACATGGCAACCATTTTTTATTTACATAGATCTCCTAGTGCAGTCAAATTAGTTTCAAATTTGACAGCAAAAGTGGAACTACACTTTGAATGCCATAAGTCACCAGCTGATAACACACCTACAGTTCACGAGTTCTGACTTTACTTGTTGTACGCTTGTGTTACCCAATCTACTTAAAACACTGAACTTTTCATCAGTACAGCAGAAAAGCAATTCGAATTTCCAGGAGCTGGCCAGCAACGTCAGCCTGCAGATTTTTCTCACAAGTTATCTTTAAGATGATCCCTTCTAGCACACAACAAAATGGAATGCTTGCACATTACGCCATGTGTCATTTCATACTACACGCTCCACCTCCTTAGTCAGCCATGTCCATCAATGCCATCCTTGGGAGTACAATGTATCAGTGAACTGATCCACGGCTCAACCGCAGATATGTAAAAAAATACAGATTTTTCCAAACAGGAATATTCGAGAATAAAAAGAGCAAGATGTATGCTGCAATGCACTATGCATGGTTTTACTATTGTACGTAGTAAAATATGTATGCATGCAATGGAATAGGCCCAACACCCAAAAAAAAACAAAACAAAAAAAAAACCACACACATAGTTTTTTCACTTTTACCAAAAAGCTGTCCATGCTGGTAAGGGGTGCCCGTAGATTAAAGCAAGCTGTGCAGCTTTGACCAAAGTTGAATAATGTTCTTGCTATAGGTGTGAGCCATTTATGTACCTCCTGAAGCCTGGCTGAAAATACGCCCAGAGATTGGTATCATCCCATGCCTTGTTGCTAGGGCGTTGCTAAGAGACTCCCAGCTCTTACTGTTCACCTCCCCCAATACAGGAGTGGGCTCTCAAACAATGCACTCAGAGCTACTGTATCAAGGGAGAGAGAATGCACGAGTGTAGAGGTCGACCGATATGGGTTTTTCTCTGGCTGATGACGAGATAAAAAAAAAAAAAAAAAAAAAAATCGCTGTGATATATATGATGGGGTCAAAAAGACCTCAGATCTCATATTTACACTAAAATGCAATAAAAAAAAAAAAAAAAGATTAAAAAATTGTCATATGAAAAAATAAAAAAAATGGCCCTTTAAGTGCTATGGGCAGAAGTGACGTTTTGACGTCGCTTCCGCCCTGCAATAATATGGAGACGGGTGGGGGCCCATCTTCCCCTCACTCACACCCATACTAAGCCAGGAGAAGGATCTGATCGCCTCCACAGCTACCGGCGGCTCCGGTAAGCGGCGGAGGGCACTGGAGATAAAAGTGATCTTGCGGCAAATCTGCTGCTTATCTGAAAGCGAACCTCCTGCTGAAGAAGAGGATACCGGGGTTATGGCAGCTAGCTGCTGCCATAGCAATAATATTTCTCTTCAAAGTACCGACATAAAACTGCAGCGGGCAGTTTGTAAGTGGTTACATGGTTAAACTGAGATCTTCTACAGACCGGAGTTCATTCCTTTGATAAGTAGAAACATTGCATCTCTTTGCTTCTTTTATCAGCGATGTTCTCAGACTTGGCAGGCTGCCCAGATAGGAGAGACTCAAGTTGCTCTGACGGGGAGACTTCAGACGACTTGCATTGACTTCTATTACAGAAGTCATTTGCAAGTCACGCTGAAGTCATGCTGTGCAGGGTCGCGCCGAGTCGCCTTGCAAGTCAGATCGCCCCTGTGTGAACCGGCTAGTGCATAAATGAATCGGCCTAATTTGCAGCACAATCGGCTGATGCCGATTAATTAAAAAATTCCAAAAATTGGCAGATATCTCAGTCGACCTCTACATGAGTGGGTTTGAATCAGAGAAAAAGCTAGCTCCTGTGATGCGGGGGGTGAACAGTAACTGCTGAGAGTGTCTTAGCAACAAGACAGGATGGGATGATGCCAGCTCTGGAATTTTTTTAAAGAGAAGTATGCCTTTCGAAAAAAAAACAAAAAAAAACACAACATTTATACTAACCTAAGTAGTTACAGCATTGATCCTATGCTGCATCTGTTGCCCACGAGCTCTGCAGCAAGAACTGAGTGATCAAACACCGTTGATCGCTGTTCTCCCCTCCGCTCTGAGCAGTGTGGTGACTGTCAGTCAGAGGCTCTCTGCTTTGCCCTCCCCCAGCACTCACTGGAGTGCTAGGTTGTGGAGGGGGTGGCTCAGGCTCTGTCTTCAGCCGATAGAGGGCTTTAGCTCACTGTCGGCTGAAGACAGGTCACAGGCGTGCAGAGTGAACTGCACTTCTGTTATCCCCAGGAGGAGTATAGCCAAAATACTTTTGATTTTACTTCTCCTTTAAGTCAGGCTTCCGGAGGTATATAGATGTCCTATACCTACGGGAAGGGCATTAGTCAATGCTGCACAGTTTGTGCAGTTTTCTCTACAAACGGCAGGTTTTTGGTAAATGTGAACTATGCCTTTAAAAAGTGGCTCTGAGCCCTAGTTCACATTGGTGCGATTTGACATGTCAAATCGCATGCCAAATCAGCAGCAATGGCACTGTCCTATAATCGGTGCAATGCCGTACCGATTTCGAAAAGTCATATCTGTACTACTTTTGGCAATTTCGGGCTGCGATTTCCATTGACATCAGTGCAGAAACCCGCACAGATGTCTCTGAAATCGCCCCCAAAATCGGGACTGATATGAGGGAATGAAATCATGCGAGTTCAGCTGAATGCGCACAGTTTCATTCCTGCAGTCAGTGTTAACCTGGGTTAAAGGCTTTTTACCTTCATGCATTCAATGTGTGTAGCAACCCCCCCCAATCTTTATCTCACGATAGCCTGAGCTATCCCAGGACTCTGCCTCATTGGCTGAAACAGCAACAGGAGTCTATTGGCTCCAACTGCTTTCAATCACAGCCAGCGAGCAAATGAGGAGAGAGTGAGGGTCAGGGCCCAGCTGTGGCTCTATGTGTCTTATAGGCGCATAGAGCAGTAGCTTGGGAGCGAGCACACAGTGGTGCCCCCAGGGCAAGCGGCTTTCTCTGGGGGCACTGCTCGAGGGGGAGCAGCCAAGAGCACCAGAGAGGGACCTGAAAAGAATAGGATCTGAGCTGCTCTGTGCAAAACCACTGCACAGAGCAGGTAGGCTTTTTTTTTTTTAAACAACAAACACACACACACACAAGCTTTAATAACGCTTTAAGCTGGCCCTCAATGGCCATTCCCTTTCATGAGAAGTCAACATAATGATTGACTTCTCACAAACGGGCTTGTTGGGGAATTTTTGTTCGATCGGCACAGCTGGTAATCGACTGCAGTACTAATCAGTGTATTTTGACAGAGAATGAGCCTCTATCATAATACAATAGCACAACAGGGAGGATTCCTCCATCCAGCTCACTTTTGTGGATTGGGGAGCCCATGCAGTGATTTTTTTTTTTTGATCAGCCCTGTGCCCTCTAAACTGTCCCATGCTGGCTAGCTTTAGCCCTCCTTTACACTGAGCACGGCTTTGAAATTGTGTGAGTTCATCTGAATACTGAACACTATGACTTGAGCAATGTCATAGGTGGAGTCACAGGCAGAAGACTATTGTGGTTGGACGGATTTGGGTGTGTTGCAGGACGGTGTCAAGTCTCACACATGCACAGACAGTGAGACAGAATCTATTAGATTCTCCCTCCACGGTTTGCAGATCATCAGATAATGCCACCAACGATGATTTGCGCATGTGTGCAGTGTTGACGTCACACCAGCTGATCAACATATCAGCTGGAGTGATGTTACATTCTAGGAATTCGCAGATCGTCAGAGGCATTATGCGACGAGATGCACCATTTGATGAAACACTGGCAATAGGCTCTGATTTCTCATGCAATTTGACCTGTAAAATTGCACCGATGTGAATGGGGGGGGGGGGGGATTAGGTCTCGCTCAGACAGGTGAACAATCCCATCCTCTGTGCAGAGCTGCTGGCAGGCTCCATCTTGGAGCGGAGTGCCGACTGCCCATAGAAATGGATGCACATGCAGTGGTTGCACAGACAATCACGTCTCAAAGTTTGACATGCAGGCAAGAGCGGGGACACAGAACCAAACACAGCGCCTCTGCATTCAGATCCATGCATCTGCTCCTGCCTGCATGTGCATCCATTCTTATGGAGTGCCTGCATACAGTGGCACCTGGTGCTGTATATTTGGGCGATGGGGTGGGCAAACAAGACACCTGACACCAGCCCCGCACTTACCCCATCTAGGTTATGGGCAGCTTCGGCTCCTTCCTGCATCTCCAGCTTCACTGCGGCTTCCATCCTCCTTCCTTCAGCAGCCAATACGATTGCTTCTCCTCTCGGCCAATCGGGTCCCGCTTAGGACCCGCGTCCCGATTGGCTGGGCGGAGAATCAGGAAGACAACAGCGAATATTAATTTGCTATTGTCACACAACTGGGTGGGCTCAGGGCACAGTGCTCTGCTCCTTGTGCCCACCCTTTTTTGAAGCCAATTAGAGCCTTTGACTCTAATCATGCGCTACAAAAAACAGACACCCCCATTGAAATCCATGTGTCTGGCATACTGCATGCAGATTAGGGGCCGGACACATTGATTAGTGGGTGGCACCCCTGCACCCCCCAATGGATGAACCGCCACTGCCTGCATGCAACTCCACACACACCTGCATGGAGGATGGGCTAAGTCTTACTGCACTGTCACTACAACCTGCTCTTTACCACTTAAAGCGGAGTTCCACACAAAAATGTAATTTCCGCTTTTCGGAACCCTCCCCCCCTCCGGTGTCAGATTTGGCACCTTTCAGGGGGGGAGGGGGGTGCAGATACCTGTCTAAGACAGGTATTTGCACCCACTTCCGGCATAGACTCCCATGGGAGTCTATGCCTCTTCCTGTCCCTCCGCGCTGTCTCCTGGGAAACACACAGCCCCCAGGACATAACGGGGACTAGTTACGATGCGCAGCGCAACTCGAGCATGCGCAGTAGGGAACCGGGAAGTGAAGCTGCAACGCTTCACTTCCTGATTCCCCCACCTTGGATGGCGGCGGCAGCTGCCGAGAACCGAGCGGGTTCTCGGCATCGCCTGCCGACATCGCTGGACCCTGGGACAGGTAAGTGCCCATGTATTAAAAGCCAGCAGCTGCAGTATTTGTAGCTGCTGGCTTTTAATATATTTTTTTTTTTTTAGGTTGGATGTAGGTGGACCCCCGCTTTAAACCTGCCATAGAACCACCTTAAACTGTCCAATTACCACCCCAGTCTGTCCTATGCCACCCTAAACTGCCCTATAACCACCCCAACTTGTCCTATACCACCCTAAACTGCCCTATAACCACCCTAAACTGCCCTATAACCACCCCAACATGCCCTATACCACCCCAATCTGCCACCCTATACTATAATTTACAGGGGCCGGTTTGGGGTGAGCCCCATGACCATGCGCTGCCTGCAGGGCACCCTAGACAGGTGACACCACTGATCTCCATCACTCATAGGGCTCCATTGATCACATGCTTCCATTACACATAACACAAGTGGGGCTCATTCACTAATCCCTGGATCAGCATTATTCTAGCCATCCATGCTTGTTCCCAGGAGAAGATCCAGGACTGATCTCCCAGAATGCAGCATCCCTCCATCTTCTCCGGGGATTGGTGTGTACAGGTGATAGGTCAGGTGATGGGTCATGTGATCTCCCCCTTTCCCCGTACATCTCTCCTATAGGTAGAGCGGTCCGGTATTATCACCTGAATGCGGCGCTCTCCTTGGTCCCTCTGCCGGCTGTACAGTTGGAGTTTCCTCTCTTGCTGAATATCTTGTGGAGGAGAGCCATGGTGCCGCCACATGTATCACGGCTTCATATACACCGCCGGGACATCCCTCTCCGTCCGCTCCCCGCCATGGTGATCCCATACAAGCGCTTTATCTCCTGCATGGAGCCACACTCATGTGACTGAGAGGGCGGGGCTCAGTCCCGGGGTCCCCTCCCCCCCCAAATCCAGGAGCGGTGACGTCACCGGGGATCTCCTGCCTGTCGGGGAGGATTCCTATTACGGTGATGACGTGTCTATGATGAGCGATGATCACGGGATAGGACACGATCAGGGAGATGTCATGAATAGAAGAAATAGACAAAGAACGTTATTACTTCCAGACGAGGAATTGGATGAATATAAATGGTAGCCATATACACTTCTATTGTATTGTCATCCAATTGATGTGCGACTGGATCAAAATGATCGAATTTGCAAATAATCAAATAGCTTCCCTTCCCATCAGTATAGATCAGAATCAATCATACTGAGAGGATCGGAACGTCATTGATTGGTCACGAATCCAAACGCATTTTAACCGATTAGATTGCATGGTAGAAACCGATCATAAAGAATACAGCGCTGCACAATATTTTATATAAAGTCTAGAACATTCACCCTGTGTATCAATTCTGTATAGATCAAGAATCATATCAGGTGCTCCTCTGTATCACCAGAAGCAAAGTCACTTCTAATTAGACATCTTCACTGCCAACAAAATGTGTTCTTTTTGTTTCATTCCTTTTTTGTTTTTTCGTGTCATTCGTTACGATCAAAATTGGAAAATTCAAAAATTTCAGTAATTCTGAAATTCAAAAATAAGAAAGATAATCCGAAAATTTGAAAGAACGTAAAATACAAGATACAACTAACAACTAACTAATAACTACCAAATTATAGGTATCGGAATTTCCTTTCAAATTTGGCTGTTAGTGAACGTGACGAATACGAATTTATCCGAAGTTACGAATGATCCGAAATAACGAATGCCGCATCTATACAAATGGAACAGAATGAATTATTAATAATGATAAAAAGTTTTTATTATTATTATTTTTGTTATTTATTATTTTTACTTTGTTACGTTCCATTCATTTAGATGCAGCATTCTTTATTTCAGATAATTCGTAACTTCGGATAAATTCGTGTTCGTTACGTTCACTAACAGCCACATTTGAAAGGAAATTCCAATACCTATAATTTAACAGTTAGTAAGTTAAGCTGTTATTAGTTAGCTATTATTTCAGATTATTGTATTTTCGGATTTTCATACTTATTTTCTAATTTCCGAAAATTTCGAATTTTTGAATTTCAGGATTTCCTAATTTCCGATTTTTCCAAATTTATGAATTTTTGAATATTTGAATTTACGAATTGTTGAATATTCAGAAAAATTTGTTAATTTTCGTTAATTCGGATATTTCTAAATTAACGAATTTGTCGAAATTCATTAAAAAACAAATTCAGAACGAAACGAATTGCACATGTCTACTTCTAATTACCCTTAGACCCCTTTCACACGATCGGACCGATCGGCTCCCCCTGTCCGTTTTTTTTCAGGCGGACCCGTTCGGGCCACCCTTTGCCCTCCATGGGGAGACTGATGCCAGCGGACGAGTCCACTGACATCCAATCCGACAAAATCCGATGACAACAGACCAATGGATACGCCATCCGTCCAGCGTGTCGGATCGAATGAAAACACACAAGCAGTCCGTTTCCTGCCGATCTCCCCATAGAGGGGAGCGGGGCTCTGACAGATCTGTCTCAGCACAGTGAGCCCTGCCCGCTTGCCTGCCCCGCTCGCCTGCTAACCCCACACTTACCCCATCCAGGCCCGGTCGCTTCTTCTCCCGGCCAATCCGGTCTCTGGACCCTTTTCCTGTTCTGATTGGCCAGGAGGAGAAGCAGGAAGACCATAGCGAATGTTGATTAGTTATTGTCACAAGTGGATGGGGCTCAAACCCATCCTTTTTGAAGCCAATTAGAGGCTCTAATCATGTGCTTCGCAATCCCCCCCCCCCCCATAGAACTTAATGCGTCTGGCACCCTGCATGGAGATTAGGGGCTGGACGCATAGAAATTAGGGGGCGGCCCCCTTATGGACAGGCTGCTGCTGGTACCATTATAACGTTCTACCCTCGGCGTCCTAACAACCAATAGTGTAATTGGTTGATAGGGAGAACGTCTCTGTCAGCACTGGGGTGACAATAGCTGAATGAGGGAGGGAAACATTGGAACACTAGTCAGTACTAGTGTGCAAAGGTGTATTTGCTTTGAAAGAATAAATCATTTTGGGTGTCCTGTATGTGTGAATGGTGCTATTCTAGTTTTGTTTTTTCCATTTTAGAATGGGGTGCCCCGAGTTTGTGCATATATTTAAAGTTTGCCTCAATCAAAAAAAAATTGAGAAACATTGCTATAAGCAGTTCTTTTACAGTAATGTGAATCCAACTTATAGTGCACCACATTCATCCACTGTGCGATCAATCATCCCACCACCAGTCAAATACTGCGCTCACCTTCTTACTTGGACCCAATATTTATTAGGTCAGTTGCACTTTTTCCCTAGATAGTTGTGCAAATCGCCCACTGTTACCTCCTTGGTAAGCGCACTCCCATCTTCAGTGTGGGCATCTAAAGCCTACTGGTAGCTCCTTCTGGGATACCCGATCTGCGGATCCCGCACATGCACATTGCGTAAAAAGCACGGCGCACTCGTATTATGGAGCCTGCCCATTGACTCCTGCAATTGATATAGCGTACCTTGCAGCGGCGAGGTACTGCGGAAGTGCACCTGTGTCATGGCCAAAAAAGTTAATAAGCTATGAAAAAAAAAACAATCCATGATTCATGGCAATGTGATCGGCAACACAAGGCGGCGAACTTCAAAAATTAGGTGGAACTCCACTTTAAGAATCCTGGAAAAGCAATTCACTGCCACCCTTGGTTATCCCACAGAATATTCATGTATTCTACCCAAAGAGTATAGTGCTAATAAGGCCGGGTTCACATACGTGCGGCCGCAGTTTCGTGCCTGGGGTCCGGTGCGTTTCTGTTCACCGGTTCAGGCGTGATTTAGGTCCAAATTTTTGCCTAAATTTGCACCTGAACCAGACCTAAAAACACACAGGAACCTTTAGGCACCACAGCCGCCCCGGACCTGTGTGGACAGGCTCCATTGCGAGCCGGTCGCATGTCATGAGAATTGGATACGGTGAAAACCGCATCCATCTGCAGCCCAGGGTACCCATACCCGAATACCCATCTGCAGCCCAGAGTACTCGAGTACCTATGTGCAGCCCAGAGTACCCGAGTACCTGTCTCCAGCTCATCAGAGTACCTGTCTCAAGCCCATCTGAGTATCATAAGGAAATGATTCCGGATGGCTGCACTTCCAAAAATCCTTTTATTGAAGATTCATATGACCAGTGGTTGACAGATGGAGCAGGGGACAAAGAGGTAGATGCATTTTGAGCAAATGTTAGCACTTAGTCAATACCAGATTAACTATCTGCAGCCCATCAGAGGACCTGTGTACCTGTCTCCAGCCCATCAGAGTACCCGAGTAGCTGTCTCCAGCCCATCAGAATACCCGAGTAGCTGTCTCCAACCCATCAGAGTAATCAAGTACCTATCTCCAGCCCATCAGAGTACCTGAGTACCTATCTGCAGCCCAACAGAGTACCCGAGTACCTGTCTCCAGACCCATCAGAGTAGCCGAGTACCTGTCTCGTGGGTTCATTTTGTGGGTGTTTTACATTGGTCTGGTGCTCCAGGGCCTTCACAGATGTGATAGGTATTCATGAAATCAGATGTGTAATTTATGCTCCTAGAACACTTGAAGGTGCTACTTGGATGTTGGGCCTCTGTATGTGGCCAGGCTGTGGAAAAGTCTCACACATGTGGTATCGCCATACTCAGGAGGAGCAGCAGAATGTATTTTGGGGTGACATTTTTGCTATGCACATGCTATATGTTAAAAATATCTTATAAATTGACACCTTTGCGTAAAAAAAATGCGTTTTCGTTTTCTTTCCACATTTTCAAAAAACTTGTGGAAAAAAATGACATGTTCAAAAGACTCATTATGCCTTGTAAAATATACATTGGGGTGTTTGCTTTTCAAAATAGGGTTATTTTGTGGGCGTTTCCATTATCCTAATGCTCCAGGGCCTTCAAAGTTGTGACAGGTACTCAGGATATTATATGTGTAATTTATGCTCCTAGAATGCCTGACGGTGCTCCCTGCATGATGAGCCTCTCTATGTGGTCAGGCTGTGTAAAAGTCTCACACATGTGGTATTGCCATACTCGCCATACAAGTATGGCTATGCCGTTTGTGAGAAATAACTTGTTAATATGACAAAAATTTTGTTTGGGCACAGTGTAGCAATGAGAGCACTGAAAGCTGAAAATTGGTCTGGGCAGGAAGGGGATATTAGTGCCCTACATTGAAGTGGTTAATTGGTTAATATTTAACCACTTCCCGCCCGGCCTATAGCACAATGGCAGTCGGGCGGTGGTTCAGTTATCCTGACTAGGCGTCATATGATGTCCAGCGCCCTAGAGGGGAGTGCAGCACGGTGATCTGTGGTGCGGTGTGTCAGTCTAACACACCGCATCACCGATCTTGGTAAAGAGCCTCTGACGGCGGCTTTTACCACGCGATCAGCCATGTCCAATCACGACTGATCACGATGTAAACAGGAAGAGCCGTTTATCCACTTTTCCTCACTCGCCTCTGACAGACGCGAGTAGAGGAGAGCCGATCAGCGGCTCTCCTGACAGGGGGGTCTGTGCTGATTGTTTATCAGCGCAGCCCCCCCTCGGATGCCCACCCAGGACCACCAGGGATGGCCACCACACAGGAAATACAGGTATGCCACTCTAGACCACCAGGGATATGCCAATCAGTGCCCATTAAAAATGCCTGCCAGTACCACCAGTGATGACTATCAGTGTAATCTATCAGTGCCAGCCATCAGTGCTGCCCGTCAGTGCAGCCTATCAGTGCCCAGCAGTGCAGCCTTTCAGTGTCCATCAGTGTTACCTATCAATGCCCATTGATGCCCACCAGTGCCACCTATGAGTGCCCATCAGTGCCGTCTATCAGTGCCACCTCATCAGTGCCATCTCATTGGTACCATCTCATTGGTACCACCTCATCGGTGCCGCCTTATCAGTGCCTGTCAGTGAAAGAGAAAACTGACTTGTTTACAAAATTTTATAACAGAAATAAAGAAAAACTTTTTAAAAAAAATTTAGGTCTTTTTTTATTTGTTTATCAAAAAATAAAAACCGCAGTGGTGATCAAATACCACCGAAAGAAAGCTCTATTTGTGGGAACAAAATGATAACAATGTTGTTTGGGTACAAAGTAGTATGATAGTGCAATTGTCATTTAAAAAGTGACAGCGCTAAAAGTTGAAAAGTGCCTGGTATTGAAGTGGTTTTAAAGACCAACTCCAGGGTATCATTTTTCTTTAAAGCAAATAGATGCAGCTCTGATTGTAATATTCACTTCCTCTCTGGTGCTGTCCATTGGAGGCCTACATGATTTGTGGTCCAGCACTGTTTTTTTTTTTTTGATGAATGACACCCAATACAAGTCATTTAAACAGAACCTCTATTGCCCCGTACACGCGGTCGGATTTTCCGATGGAAAATGTCCGATCGGAGCGTGTTGTCGGAAATTCCGACCGTGTGTGGGCTCCATCGGACATTTTCCATCGGATTTTCCGACACACAAAGTTGGAGATCAGGAGATAAAATTTTCCGACAACAAAATCCGTTGTCGGAAATTCCGATCGTGTGTACACAAATCCGACGCACAAAGTGCCACGCATGCTCAGAATAAATAAAGAGATGAAAGCTATTGGCCACTGCCCCGTTTATAGTCCCGACGTACATGTTTTACGTCACCGCGTTTAAAACGATCGGATTTTCCGACAACTTTGTGTGACCGTGTGTATGCAAGACAAGTTTGAGCCAACATCCGTCAGAAAAAATCCTAGGATTTTGTTGTCGGAATGTCCGAACAAAGTCCGACCGTGTGTACAGGGCATATAACAGATGGTTGTTGTGTCTGTATAGGAATGAAATGCTTGGGAGAAGGATCACTGCAGAGAGTCTAGGGGAGGCATCATCTCTTCAGCATTGAGCCCAATCTGCTTTCCAGACAGCACATCCTCTACTTTGTTCAACCAGTTTGATATAAATGGGGTGGAGAAACCTAATAGATTTTTATCCAAAATTAAAGGTGAATAATTTAGACAAGCTTAAAAAACAGATACTTCCTGGTCCAGGGAATATAGCATAGTTAGACAAGTCGATTCAGGAGCACAACGTCCTGTCTATGTGTGGGAGACCACCCACCAGACCACATTCCCCAGACATCTTCACTAACTGAGGATTTCAGAAAGTAGAGTGGTTTGAGAAAATCTTCTTACAACCATACTGTATGGATCTGGAACCCCTTATCTGACTTTTTTTTAGAGTTGAAAATATTTTTATTGTTATAAAACAACAAAAGGATTAATACATTTGACATAAAGTAAAACATATTGAGAGATCAATCAGCGAGCAAAATAGCTATCGCCCACAGCTAAGCTGATAATTATTAAGTAAATTTTAGTATAAATAAAGTATCGGGATAGAAGGTCAGGGAGAAAAGAGAAAAAGAATAATTAGGAAATGAATAGTGGGGAAGAAGAACAGGAAAGAAAAAAGGGGGGAAAAGGAGGGAAGAGTAGGGAGAGGGGGTTCCGCTGGCTGGGGTTGAGAAGGAAGGACTCCAGATCCCCAGACATGGTCAGGGGATCAGCGTATATTCAAATTTATAGGGGAAGCTGTAATATGGGGCGGCAGGGAGCAAGGAAGACAGCGTATCTGAGGCGGAGAAGCGCTACCAGACCGACCATAAAATTGTGAATTTCTCGTAGGTGTCATTGTCAAGTCCGGCATCTCCTCCATTCGCATAATATCATTCATGGTGGAAGTCCAGAGAGACAATGGGGGGATAGTCGCTGTCTTCCAGAAAAGGGGTATGAGTTGGCGAGCTGCAGACAGGAAAAAACGTAAAAGATTGCGCTTTTGAGAGGCTATTGAACCTGGCAGAATAGATAGGAGGGCTATTTCAGGAGTCAAGTGCAGAGGATCATCGTAAATTTTTTCATAAACCTGGGATACCTGATTCCAGAAGGGCCGGATCCGATCACATTCCCACCAGATATGTAGATACGACCCTGTTGTAAGAGAACAACGCCAACACAAATTTGAAGTTGAGGGGAAGATTTTCCGTAGAGAGGCGGGGTCCCTATACCACCTCGCCATGACCTTAAAATTTTTTTCCGCTCTGGAGATGGTCTTTCCCAGGTCTGCCGACCATACTCTAGTGTAGGTGGGAAGGTCTTTCTGTGTAAGAGATTGAATAAGACTGTAGATACGTGAGAGCAGGTGTCTAGGTAACTCTTGCAAAGAGCTGAGGTGTTCAAAGTCAGTTAAGGGGCGATGGACCTGAGAGGAAGTGAAAAAATGTTTGGTAAAGGTGGAAAGGTGTATGGAAGTGAGCCAGTCTCGATTTCCTGGAGGGATATTTGGTGTTCCATTGTCTGCCCGGATAAAGGAGTGTGCTTGGGGCCAAGAGGAGCGGGAGAGAGAACCAATAGCATGAGCCCCTATACCTTGTGGAAAGGCAGGATTATCGAAAAGTGGTGATAAGGGAGATGGGTCTGGAGATAGAATCTCGCATAGACCTCTCTTATACCAAAGTATGAGGGCAGCTGTGGTGAGGGGTGATGAATCCGCCAAAACTGATAAGTTACGTTTATAGCCCCACAGTAAAGCCCTAAGGTCAACGGGGGACATATCCTGTTCAACCATAACCGAAGCTTTTTGGGAAGGTCGTGGGAACCAATCAAGGATACGTGCCATTACTGTGGCTTTGTAATAAAGCTCAAAGTCAGGTAGACCTGTACCTCCTTGCAATTTTGGCCGGGTGAGTAACTTAAATTTGATTCTCGATAATCCTTTATTCCACAGGAAGCGGATGGAGAGAGAGCGTAGAGTAGAGAAAAAGGGTTTGGGTACTATGATCGGGATGGTCTGAAATAGGTAGAGCAATTTGGGTAAAGTGTCCATCTTAAGGGTGTTTATGCGTCCAAACCAGGGTATGGGTTTGTCCCCCCAGGAGGCAAGATCTTTACGGAGTCGAGAGAGGAGGGGGATGTAATTCAGTGTAAAGATAAGTGATAGGTTAGCCGGTATGGTTACGCCTAAATACTTAATGCCCTTGGTCTGCCAGTGAAAGGTATAGTTGGATTTGAGGGAGGACAATGTGGGAGCAGGGAGAGAGATATTAAGCGCTTCAGTCTTGGAGATATTGAGTTTAAAATTACTCAAACTTCCGAAACGTTGGAACTCCGAGAGTAAGGAGGGGAGTGTAATATGAGGTTGGCGTGCGTAAATGAGTAGATCATCAGCGTAAAGTGCAAGTTTATGGTGTGCGGAAGGCGTGTGTATGCCTTGTATGGAATCATTTTGGCGAATGGCACATGCTAGATGTTCCATTACTATAACAAAAAGAAGGGGTGAGAGGGGGCATCCCTGGCGAGTCCCATTGGAGATGTCAAATGCAGCTGAAGAAGTACCACTAACTAGGACCGAAGCAGAGGGATTGGAGTAGAGTGATATAATTTTGGAGATGAAAGGGGATCCCAACCCAATTTGCTCAAGGGAAAGCTTTAGGAAGCGCCAGTTAACCCGATCGAAAGCCTTCTCGGCATCAAAGGAGAGAAGGCAGATCTGTTGATGGTGGCGTTGGGCATAGGAGATGAGGCTAATAGTTTTGGTGGTGTTGTCTCGTGCCTCTCTACCCGGGACGAAGCCCACCTGGTCTCTATGTATGATCCCGGGGAGAGAGGGAGAGAGACGATTAGCGAGGATTTTGTCAAAGAGCTTAAGGTCAATGTTTAAAAGCGATATCGGGCGGTAACTGCTGCATTGGGAAGGGTCCTTATTGGGTTTTGGTAAGATGGAGACATTGGCTGAGAGGAGTGCTTTGGAAGGGAGGGTGGTATCATCTATGGAATTAAAGGCCTTAGTGAGAAACGGTACCAATAAGGGTGCAAAGGTTTTGTAAAACCTCGGAGAGTAGCCATCGGGGCCTGGGCATTTGCCCGGTTTTAATTCCTTGATGGCGCCTAGGAACTCCGGTTCCAACAGAGGGCCATCTAAGTCCGCGGACGTCTGGGGGTCAATCACAGGTAGTGCCGTTTCCATTATATAGGTCCGCATTGGGTCTTGGGATGGGGGCAGAGAACTCGGTGGGGAGGGTTGCGACAGGTTATATAACTGGGCATAATAGTCTTTAAATGTGGTGGATATGTCTTTGCAACCAAAAACTTTAGTCTGGTCTGGTTTGGTGATGAAGGGAATGGGAAGACGTGGAGCCCTGGGATGAAAAACCCGTGCCAGATGTTGACCGCATTTATTGGCTATAGAATAGTAAGATTTTCGGGCGCGATCCCTAGCTATGAGAGAGTGTGAGTCTAATAATTGGAGTAAATCCCGACGGGAGTTGGAAAGCGCCACAAAAGTGGAGGGGTCCAGATTTGATCTGTGTAGGGATTCAAGATCCGAAATGTTGGTCAGGAGGCGCTTGATGTCGTCAGACCTAATCTTTTTCAAACGAGAGCCGTTCTGAATTAGGACGCCCCTGACCACACACTTCAGCGCCTCCCATTGGTTAAGTGGAGAAGTTTTATCTGCTATGTGGTCAATTTTAAAGTTATGAATTGCTTTAGTAACTTTAGCGATGCATACTGAGTCTCGTAAGAGATTATCATTGAGGCGCCAGGAGTGCCCCCTACGTAACTGTGGGGGCCGGGCGAAAGACAGATATACCGGGGCATGGTCAGACCAGAGAGCATGTCCTAGAGAGGTTAGTAAAGGTGTATCTAGGAGGGATTGGGAAATGAGAAAATAGTCCAGTCTGCTATATGAGTTGTGTGCTATAGAGAAGTATGTGAAATCTCTGTCAGTAGGATGATGTATACGCCACACATCCACTAATTGATAAGAATGTAAAAGAGATTTTAGATTTGAGAGGGGCATACAATCTCGTGAGGATTAAGGAGGGCGACGAGTGGAAAACTGCTGTCACGTACCTGGTGGTAGAGTCTGGTATGCAGAGGGAGGCCTCTCTTACACCTTTGACTCAAGGCCCCTGATAGAGAAAACAGGAGTGCAGAGTCGCACGAGTGCCTGGCTAGGTTGCTGGTAGACAAGCTGGACCGGAACTGAAGCAGGAACTGGAATGGACCCAGGAACAGCTGACGGACTGGAAACTGGGGCTCAGGTAGGTGCAGGCAGATGGACTGGAAGCGTAGGCACACAAGTCAAGAGCAGGTGGACGCTGGAGCAGGGTCAGGTGCAGGCAGGTTCGGCAACAGGCTGGCAGTGAGGTAGCAGATGGAGTAGGCAGGAACGTGGTCTCAGGTACAAGCAGGTTCGACAACAGGCTGGCAGCGAGGTAGCAGAAGGAGCAAGCAGGAACGTAGTCAAAACAGGCCAAGGTCAGGTGCAGGCAGATAAGCAGGGGTAGTCAGGAGCAAGCCCGGGTAGGGTCAACTGGAATAGATACAGGCAAACGATAATCAGGGATCACAGGTAACGCTGTAGACCAGACAGCACCGATCCAAGGAAGAAGGGCAGTTTAAATAGTCTGTTAGCGCCACAAATGTCACTGGAAGAGCGCGTGTGTGCCCGTAAATGCCAATGATGGCATTTCACGCGGCACTAGTGGGCAAGCGTGTGCATAGGTGCATAGGTGTGTTTTTCGATGAACATAGAGAAACTTTCAGTAGTTCTACAGTGGCCCCCCGAGGCTTTACATCCTCTGCAGCGTTTTCTTGGCTTTGCCAACTATTATCGGAAGTTTATTTGAAACTTCTCGTCTCTGGTCAAGCCCCTGACTGATATGACCAGAAAGGACGGTAACCCACAGTGGTGGTCTCCGGAGTCCATTAAGGCGTTTGAGAGTCTCAAGGCTGCCTTTGTTTCTGCTCCTGTGTTGGCACATCCTGATCCTACGTTACCTTTTATCCTTGAGGTTGATGCTTCTGAGAATGGAGTTGGCGCCCTTCTGTCTCAACGTCCTAGCGCTATGCATCCTTGTGGCTACTTTTCCAAGAAATTGTCACCTGCGGAGCGCAATTACGAGATTGATGACAGAGAGCTGTTAGCGATCATTTTAGCCCTGAAAAAATGGAGACATCTCCTCAAAGGTACCACTGTGCCGGTTCTCATTCTTACTGACCAAAAGAATCTCACATTCTTGTCTGAGGCTAACGCCTCTCTCCCAGAAGGGCGCGATGGGCTCTTTTCTTGTCTAGTTTCAATTACATTGTCTCATACTTACCCGGTACTAAGAATGGAAGGGCTGACGCTTTGTCATGACAATTTTCCTCCACTTCCAAGATGGAGTCGGTTCCGGTTGCTGTGATTCCTCCTGATCGTATTCTGGCTACGGTTCGCACCAGTCTCACTTCTCCTTTGGGTGACAAAATTCTTGCTGCCCAGGTTCATGCTCCTCCTGAGAAACCTTGTGACCGCTGCTTTGTCCCAGAGAGTCTCCGTACTGCCGTGCTCCAGACTTACCATTCTCCCAAGGCTGCTGGCCACCCTGGGAAGAATCAACACTTTTGGGCCATTTCCCAACAATTCTGGTGGCCTAGTCTACGTGCTGATGTAACTGCCTTTGTAGCTGCCTGTTCCATGTGTGCTCCACGACACCTTCCATGACACCTTCCAGTGGGCCTCCTACAACCCATACCCAATGGAGAGGGGCCTTGGACCCACCTGTCTATGGATTTCATTGTGGAGTTACCCAATTCCCAGGGCAACACAGTTATCCTTATGGTGGTTGACCGGTTCTCGAAAATGTCTCATTATATTCCACTTAAGAATTTGCCCACTTCTAAAGGAATTGGCTTCCATTTTTGCTCGGAAGATTTTTTGCTTACATGGGCTACCCAAGGTGATTGTCTCGGACAGGGGTAGTCCAGTTTGTGTCCCGGTTCTGGCAAACCTTTTGTGCACAGTTGGGAATTCAGCTTGCTTTCTCCTCTGCGTATCACCCGTAATCTAATGGGGCCGCAGAACGAGCCAATCAGTCCTTGGAGCAATTCCTATGTTGCTGTATTTCTAACCATCATAACAACTGGTCAGACCTCTTACCGTGGGCGGAGTTTGCTCACAATAGTTCCTTGAATTCTGCTTCCCAATTGTCCCCATTTATGGCGAACTATGGTTTCCAACCTCCCATGTTGCCTGAATCATTTGTTACGCAGAGTATTCTTGCGTTAGAGGAGCATCTCTGTGGTCTTCGTTCCACTTGGGCACAAGTCCAGGAGACTTTGCGACATGCTAATGATAGGTACAGACTCCTGCCTGCGCTTTCCTATCAGGTTGGGGACAGGGTCTGGCTGTCATCTTGCAACCTCCGACTTCGTGTTCCCTCTCTGAAGTTCGCACCTTGGTTTATTGGGCCTTTCCATATTCTTTGCAAGATTAACCCTGTGGCTTATGCATTAGACCTTCCTTCTAATATGGGTACCTCAAATGTATTTCATGTCTCCTTATTAAAACCTTTGGTCTGCAACCAATTTACCACCTCAGTGCCTCGTCCTCGACCCTGTTGAGAACCATGAGGAGTATGAAGTACAGTCCATTGTTGACTCCCGTAGGTTCCACGGGCGCATACAGTACCTGGAGCATTGGAAAGGGTACAGTCCGGAGGCACTTTTCACTGGGTGTTAAAAAAAAATGTTTTCATGATAAAAATTATTTTTTTCATAATACTATTACCGTATTTATCGGCATATAACACGCACTTTTTTCCCCTGAAAATCAGGGGAAAATCGTGGGTGCGTGTTATAGGTCGATCCCCGTCACTTTTTGTTTGGATCGGAGCGATCGCGGCTTTTGCCGCGATCGCCGTTGATATACACAGCCGTGTGTAAATTCAAATATGGCGCCGAGACTGCAGGGACTCGGCGGAGCGGAGATACACATACCCGAGAGTCCTCGGCTTTTCTCGGAGCCGCTCACAGTCCCGTCCAGTCCCGCCATTGGACCTGTGTTATGTCCATCATAGGGCGGGACTGGGCGTGACTGTGAGCGGCGTCGAAAAAAGCCGAGGACTCTCGGGTATGTGTATCTCTGCTCCGCCGAGTCACTGCAGTCTCGGCGCCATATTTGAATTTACAAACGGCTGTGTATGTCGGCAGGGATCGCGGCGAGCACTGGGGGAAGGCTGCACTGACATGGCTGCACTGACAAGGCTGCACTGGGGCAAAGCTGCACTGAAAAGGCTGCACTGGGACAAAGCTGCACTAAAAAGGCTGCACTGGGGCAAAGCTGCACTGGGGCAAAGCTGCACTGAAAAGGCTGCACTGGGGCAAAGCTGCACTGAAAAGGCTGCAATGGACACTGGGGCAAGGCTGCACTGACACTGACAAGGCTGCAGATGGAAACCGATAACGCTGCATTGATGGGCATTTTAATGTAAGTTTTTCTTCCTTAAACTTTACTCCTAAAAGTTTTTTTCCTTAAAATTCCCTCCTAAACTTGGGGTGCGTGTTATACGCCGCCACGTGTTATACGCCGATAAATACGGTATTTTGATGTATAATTAGAGGGTCATAGGCATCCTGCTGCTCTGACTCATTATGTTACACAATTTATATTAGCGCCACTATCTCTATCTGTACACATGTGAGAGGTATAGTTTTGGGATTCTGATCAATTTATGTTTTTATTTAAGTAGCAGCTTTTTTCACTGTACACTATGTATGTACACACATTTTGTATTCATTTACACATCTTTTTTATAGCTTTGCACTTTTCTTTGGTGCAGTGGAGTAAGAGGGATTCAGGGGCGGCTTATTTGTATTTCTCTTGCCTCAAACCATAGTCTGGAGGAACACTCTTGGGTCTCATCATAGGATGTATATGCCCCTGTCCTCCTCTGTGATTTTCCATAGACGTTTTCCCCTCAAGCCCGGTGGTCCTCCGAGGGGGAGCGGTTATTGAGGAGGGGGTACAGTCAGGGCTGGGCTCAGCCCTTCCTTCTCTGAGCTGGCTGTTCAGCTGTCAGCTAATTGCCAGCTCCTATCTCTCCACAGTGACTCACCTGTTGATGATATCCTGCTCGTCAGTCCTGCCCACTTAAGCCGTCCAGCCCAGATGATCTCTGCCTTTGCCTTGGTCACATCTCTAGAGACGCTCTCCTGTGTTCCTGTTAAAGACTTGCTTGGCTGACATTCCTTCTGGCTCCATATCCTGCTTGCCGTTCTACTACGCTCATCTCTGGCTGCCTGACATTTTGGCTTGTTTGACTATCTGTTCCGGCTATGTTTTGACTACGTTTACTCTGTTTACCTTTTTTACTATTATTAAACAAGTGAGATTTAACTGTACTTCTGTCCCAGTCTGATTCATAATTTATGACAGTTTTTCATAAATAATCAATTTAAACCTGGTAATTCCAGTACCTTCAATTTATCATAAGCCAAACACAAAAGTAACTGCTAACCCATTTCTAGATGGCCTATGAAAGACTGCTTTAGCTGGAGTACTTGCCATTTTTAGCACAGATAGGCTTTGACTGTGCTCACCGACTTCCCCAACTCGTTGGATATCAAAGCAAAGAATTAAAGATGAATAGTGGCTTCCAAAAAATTAACAGGTGATTAGTGTCTGAACCCGGTGACTTTTTCTAAACCACTAGTGATATTCCTTCTAGTTTTAGCTGTGAGTCAACAGGGCAAGTGATTCCGGCACCCCAAACAAGCAAGCCAGGTAGACATGGCACATGACCCAATGTATTCTGGTTCATTCACAAAAGACTGTTTCAGGTCTTGTGGCTCTGGTTCTCACAGCAGACACACAGTAAAGCCCTCCTGATGACTATCTGGATTATCCAAAGAAGGCAGCCTCAGACTTTATACTACTGGCACCCCCTGGTTTATCTCAAGCCAGATTGTCCAAGAAGACCATTTCAGGCCTGGTAGGTCTAGCACCACCATTTTATACCAATCAAAATCCAGATTAGCCAAAGACGGGTTCAGCTTTCTAACTATATATTGTGTTCTGGTAAGATGAGTCTAATTTATAGAGAAGATGTAAGGAGACCAGGCACCCATGAATGCTTTCCATTAGAACCTGTCCCTTCCATGGAACAGAAATAATCTGATAAATCCAAACTATGCTTCCTAAAAGTAATTCATGTAAACACTAGTAAAATAAAGTTGTTCTAAATCTAAAGTGCCAAATATACTGTATTAGATTCTTTTGTATTCTTGTGTGTTTAGCACATATGCTTTACCTGAAAGCATATACAATACACTCAACCAGGTCTGGGACAAGGGGGGGGGGCAGAAGGGGAACCTGCCCCGGGCACAGTGTTGAAGAGTGCACATTGGGAGCTTCAGCTCCTCCTGTATATTGGTAACAGGAGGAAAGCTTTGTCTTCTGTCCCCACCCGCCAGACCGACCAGCACCTGTAAGGCTTTAGTATTATTAGATCTGTCTGGGTTTAGTCCCAGCATTTTCTCTCGGCTTCTGTCCCCGACCACCACCTGTAGCACTTCCCTGGAATTTGTTTTATAGGTCTGATCGGTGGTGGGCGGACCAAGGGCGGGGACAGAAGCCAACAGCAGATGCAGAAAATGCATAGGTAATAATACTAAAGCCTTACAGGTGATGGGCAGAGCATGCAGATACTGAAGCCTTACAGGTGGTGGGTGGGCCATGCAGATACTGAAGCCTTACAGATGGTGGGTGGGCCATGCAGATACCGAAGCCTTACAGATGGTGGATGGGCCATGCAGATATTGAAGCCTTACAGATAGTGGGTGGGCCATGCAGATACCGAAGCCTTATAGATGGTGAGTGAGCCATGCAGATCCTGAAACCTTACAGGTATTGGGCAGACCATACAGATACTGAAGCTGATCGCTTTTCAGAGGAGCGGCAGTCCTTGTGAATGTAGTACCAGGGCCTGCCTAATTGCATACAAAATGAAAGTGTTTAGGTTTGACCTCATATTTTATGGTTTTGGGAAATTTAAAGGAAAATTGGTTGAGAAAATGGTATAATGTATGGCCAGCCTTAGTCTTTCATGGGTCATCGTGATTCTCAGAAAATTCTTTATCAGCGCCACTTTGCTAAACTACCTTTCTCCTGAACAAATAGTGACCATCATGCTCAAATATATTCTAAGAGCTACATTAACATCTGGAAAGGTATCAGCAAGCCCTTTATCATGTAATAAAACTGCCTGTTGAGATGGAGTGAGACATGACCAGACCTTTTGCAAAAGCTGCAAGCTGGACAATTTCTTCAACTAACACACCCTCTGGCAGGGGGGTCCTGGGCAATTGCCCCTTTTGCCCACTTATAAATCTGGCACTGCATTTACCGTCTTAGGGTGGCTTCTCTAGCTATAGAGGAGTAACAGAGACACCCCTTGCACAGCAGCACTGTGTGGAGAGGGTAGTGTTAGATGGACTAGTAAAAATTTTTCCCTGTTGGATTTTTTCCTATTGATTTTTTTCTATTGGATTAAAAGTTTTACATCATTGCATACAAGCTGACCATTGTTAGCACCCTGTCAGTGTAAAATAGTTTGACTCATCCCTCTAACTGCCATTTTTGCTGTACAGCTTGGTCTGTTAAAGGATGTTGTAAAATAAAAAAGTTTACTGGCTGGTAAGGTAACAGGTAAAAAAAAAACAACTTACGGAGGGACTCAGAAAAAGAAAGACTGCTGTGTTAATGCTACTGACAGACTGCATCATATACAGTATGTCATTTTTTATTTTGTCTTTAGTGCTACTTTAAGTACATCATGAGTGCCAGCTAACCATTGGCTCTTCCACATGCCACTCCCGCCACCTCCATATCCCTGTCCTGCTGCCCCTGACCCCTGTGTGCTTTCTGGCCCCCCCACAGCGCTGACGGGTTCCCCCTCCAACCTCCCTGCGGGGGATCTTTAAGATTTTAGAGGGGGGAAAGGGCCGGTAACTGTGTCATTTACCAGTCCCCTCCTTGTCTTAATGAACAGAGTTAGTGATCGGTAACTATCACTGACTGTTTTTTTATTTTTTTATTTATTCATAGCTGGAGCATAGTAAACTGTGTTTTTTATGCCTGAGTTATTGAATGAATGGGAAGCTCTGTACAGAGCCCTTTCTCTCTATTCATTCTGTGCAGCTGAGGTTGAAGATAAACGGACTTATGAATCTGTCCTCAGTCCCTTTCTCTGTCTCAAAAGTGAGACATCAGGGATCTGTTTAGATCCCTGATATTTCACCAAAGTCCCCCAACGGGGGTCCTAAAAAATATGTTGAAAACAATAAAAAATAAAATCGTACAATATAAAATAGAATTTTAAAAAATAATAAAAAAATAAAACAACAAAAATTAAAAAAGTACTGGACACCAGTGGCAGAACTACCAGGGTCGCAAAAGTCGCACTTGAGACTAGGCTCTAGCATTCTGCCACCGTGAGGGGGGAACCCTGAGATGGCAGGAAGGTGGCCAACTGCGGGACTGTAATAAAGGGTGCCACAGTGGGAGTAAAGGGGCCCAGGATCAGTGGGAAGGGCCTTGGTCAGGGGCCAGGGGGGCCCTTCATGGTTTCTTGCACCGAGGCCCTGAAGGTTCTAGTTATGCCTATGGCCCTTCCTTTATTTATCGTTCATTGATTAAAAGAAATGTCTCATGAGAGATATACAGGAGCTGCAATTTCTGATTTACTTATAAGGACTCCATCACTGTTTTCTGAAAATGAGACTTCCCTAACTGTAATGCCGCGTACACATGAGCGGACTTTACGGCAGACTTTGCCCGGCTGATTTTTCGACGGACTTTAGGACGGACTTTCTGAATGAACGGACTTGCTTACACACAATCCACCAAAGTCCGTCTAATTCGTACGTGATGACGTACGACCGGACTAAAACAAGGAAGTTCATAGCCAGTAGCCAATAGCTGCCCTAACGTGGCTTTTTGTCCGTCGAACTAGCATACAGACGAGCAGACTTTTCGACCGGACTCGATTTCGACCGATTGATTTAAAACATGTTTCAAATCTAAGTCCGTCCAACTTTTGAGAAAACAAAGTCCGCTGGAGCCCACACACGATCGAATTGTCTGACGAAATCCAGTCCGCCGGGCAAAGTCTGCCGTAAAGTCCGCTCGTGTGTACGCGGCATTATACTGATTTTCTGGTTTCACTGCTTTCTTAAAGCTGAGGTTTAGCTAAAAAAAAAAGCTTTAGTTACATTACTTACCTGTAATTAAAGCGGAGTTCCGCCGGAAAAAAAAAATAAAAGTGAGCAAATACTGCAACTGCTGACTTTTAAAATAAGGACACTTACCTGTCCAGGGTGCCCGCGATGTCCTCACCCGAAGCCGACCCGTCCCTCGGCTTCGGGTGGAGGCACCGGCATCTTCAGTAAGGGACTCAGGAAGTGAAGGCTTGCGGCTTTACAGCTTGGATCCCTACTGCGCATGCGCGAGTCGCACTGCACATTCTGAATGGTCCCTGCCATCTTCTGGGACCTGTGTGTCTCCCAGAAAACAGCAAGGGGGTGGAGGAGGGGCCAGATATGGCGTAGATCGCAGCAGATTCTGTGGCGCTCTTTCGCCAGAAGTGCGAGCAAATACCTGTATTAGACAGGTATCTGCTCCCCCCTGAAAGGTGCCAAATGTGACACCGGAGGGGGGGAGGAACCGGATCAGCGGAGGTTCCATTTCTGGGTGGAACTCCGCGTTAAGGATGTCTTACATCCTGGAAGCATCTGGATCCTGGAGAAATCTTCACTGCAGGGATGCCCTGTCCTCTTCCTGTCTCTGAACTTCTGACGCTGCAATGGATAACAGCTTGGGGCTTTCAGTCATCTGTGAATGAGGGTGAGTCTGATCAGTCACAGGATTTTCCCCCAATCACAGATCATGCAGTTAAAGCAATGAAAGAACTTTTCTCAATGGAGGAAGAGGAAGGACTTGGTGTGTCCATGTTGAACCATCAATACTGCTGTTCTGCCTGAAAACCTGAAGATGTTAATCTACTGTACTGGAAGTTCAGCCATAGGAAGAGGACAGGTCATCCCTGCACAGAAGATTTCTCCAATATCCAACTGCTTGTACAATGAGGGATCTACTTCATTACAGGTAAGTGACTAAAGCTGTAGAGACTTTTTTTTTTTTGCTAAACTTCAGCTTTAAAGTAGAATACAAATCTAACTATGAAATGGACATGTAAATATTCCCTCCCCTTCTCTTCCTATGGCCCTGCATGCTGTTTATCACATTGCTGTGTGAATACTTTTGTAGCCATGCTTTGCTAATTTATGCATTGCAGTAGGTTATAAGTAAGAGTTTGGCTCCCTCTAGTGTCATTTCTATTTAATGTTATTAAGACTTGTTTGGTTTCATTAAAGCCATGCTCCAAAGTATTGTGGGAGATGTAGTAAATGAGGAAGTGACTCATGGGCTTAAACTCAGTCTGGGAACTACCTACCCACAATGCCCAGTTCACCTACCCACAATGCCAGGTCACAGAACAGCCTGCTGGGTAGTGACTTAAAAGGGGCAGCACGGCCATTTTTCCGGCCTCTTGGGACACCATTCAAAGCCTGCCTACAGAGAGGTCTGTGTGTGACCGATAGACTGCAGCCTGGAAGGCGCGGAGCAGAATCGTTTGGCCTCTGAGGAGTTCCAGAGCACAGTCAGCTGGACCAGCGTGCGGATGGACGGGAAGGATCCAAGATTTCTAAAGGTTTTCTGCATTACAGTTACTTCAGCCATCAGAAAGAGCGGTGCGGTGTGAAGGCGCCAGCTTGGATCGGGACTGAGATACCAGTAAAGGAACCTTGCAAGCATCTGGGCCTGTTGTGGTGAGCGGGCACTTACCCAGATCAATATAGGGTACTGTTACCATGTTACGTAGTTACAGACTGCTGGTGGGACTTGTAGTCCCACAGAAGTATACTCATTTATCCTTAGCCTGCTTACAGCGGAACTGCAGGGTTGCTTTTCCATGTGCTATAAAGTTAATGTTGCAACACATCCACCGCTAAGGAGGAATTATAATAAGTGCCTTTTGTCATAAGTACACAACTATCAGCACATTATTTATTCTACAGTCTACTGCTACTTGTTTCCCTGTTTAGATTTGCAAATACTGCAGTCTAACACCCTGAACTAGCTGAAGATCAAGAAAACAAGAGACTTCTATCATCTTTCATAGAACATCATAGTTCACTTTGCATTCAGAATATTGCATTGCAGCCTAGGGGGAGCCCTTGAGTACAGAATATAAATATAGTGTATCGTATTATTTCATGTTCATAACATTTCTTGCAGAATTGGTGTGTGTGCTTTGGGGTTGGAGGGAAGGCCTTTAATATCTAAGTTTGGTATATTGGACGCCTATCCCATTGCTTGCCTGTTTGCACACACATCTTATGGTAACAGTTTGATCTACAATCATAAAGCTTATATGTTATGTTGTTAACTGTTACTTGCTGTTTATATTGAATTGCACTTTCATTTATGTTCAGCATATATTACAGTAAATCTACCTAAAAATTCAGTAGCTTGTTGTGTGATTCTCATTGACAACATCACTTTACAATATGGAACCCGAGGTGTCAGAGGTAAGAGAGGATCCGCAGAGTCAGGGTAGCCAGTGGGGTATTGAGTTAATCAGCAGCCCCTACGGGGGGTAGTGCTACTCTTTTTTTAACATGTCTTCTGTACACGCAATCATGTGACAGCAAAACTCAGAGTTTTCTCTGTAAAGGGGAGCACCAACGACGGAGATGAATTGAATAAGAGCAGTGATGTCACCCATCAGTGTTCACAGCTCTATCTGCTATTGAGGGGGAGAAAAGTCTCTTCCTGATCGTTGCAGCATTCTGGGAAGAGGACCTGGTGCTCTACAATCACATGAATACATGTATAAAACACTGAAATAACATATTTACATAGCGAATTGAGATAACCTGCATGCAGGGCCATGGGGAAAAAATGGGGAGGGAATAATAAAATGTCAGTTTGATAGTTAGCTTTCCCTCTACTTTAAAGGAATGGTTCGCATCTAAATTGCACAGGAAAGTGGTTGCAATCCTGTGCGATTTTTGTGCAATTCAGAGTGGTGCGGTTTTCAAACTAGTAATTTGAATGGGCTGAAATTGCACCTAAAGTAGTGCATGCACTACTTTAAAAAACACACTGCAACTGGATCGCATGGTACTGCAGTATCACGCAATTTGGTGCAGGCAAAAGTACTGCCTTTGTGATCTGTGTTTGGGGTATCGATATGAATACATTGATACCCACATAGATCACACACCCAGTGCGTTTTTAACATGGTGCAGGAAAAACACACGGAACGCAGGTTTCCCACACTGCATTCTACTGTGAAGAAGCCCTAAAGCCAAATTAAACTTAAAAATAAAACAAATGCTCACAGGTGGGATTCTTATGACAGAAGAGACCCTATAGCAATGGTCTACAAACTGCAGACTGGGGCTGGATGCGGCCCCTTGCTTGCTTTTATCCAGCCCTTGGGCCATTATTCCCCCTACTGTCAGCAACATTGGGGCAAAGTTCATGACACTAACACTGACAATAAGGCACTATTAATCCCACTGATACCAACGATGGGGCACTATTCCTCCCACTAACATCAGCGATGGAGCACTATTTCTCCCACTGACACCAACGGTGGGGTACCATTCTTCCCACTGACACCAACGGCGGGGCACCATTCCTCCCACTGACACCAAAGGTGGGGCACCATTCCTCCCACTGACACCAACGACGGGCACTATTCCTCCCACTGACACCAATGATGGGGCATTTTGCCTCCCACTAACACCAACAATTGGATACTATTCCTTCCACTGACACCAAAGATGAGGCACTATTCCTCCCACTGGAACCAATGATGGGGGACTATTCCTCCCACTGACACCAATGATGGGGGACTATTCCTCCCACTGACACCAATGACAGGCACTATTCCTCCCACTGACACCAATGACAGGCATTATTCCTCCCACTGACAGCAAAGATGGGGCACTATTCCTCCCACTGACACCAAAGATGGGACACTATTCCTCTCACTAATACCAAAGAGGGTACACTGTTTACTCTCACTGACGCCGGGACATTTTCTACTCCCGCTGGCCACAGTCCGGCCCTCCTAAAGTCTGAAGAACAGTACACTGGCCCTTTGTTTAGAAGGTTTGGAGACCCCTGTCCTATAGGTTTCTTCTTTCATGAGTCCTCCTCTCTGCCTATTTTTTTCCTGAATGTACACTAAACAGCGCATATGCAGCTCAACATACATTTACAGCACAACTTTGTGCCAAGACAAATTAAGTTAAGTCATCCTGGTCCAGCCAATCAAGAGGATTGCTAGTCAAGCTTGGTCATTTAGGTCAATGGGGCTGCTTGGCTCACGGTTGCAACGCATTGGCCACTATATAAATTGTTGTTTGGCAAAAACAAAAAAACAAAGAAAAAAAGAAAAAGAAAAAAAAAAAAACATTCAGGATGTGGCAGGATCACCTTATGAATGCCTGACAGTGGGTGCTTAGCCACACTCTGAAAAGTGAATCACTGTTTTTCAGAGCATGGGCTAATGTGAACCTAGCCTAAGTCTATTACATGAAAAATACGCATGCACAATTATGCACACATAAACAGTAATATGCATATCCAAAAATGCATTTGTGAAACAATGTACTATTTGGTTTGTTTCACAATACAGTAAAACCTTGGATTGCAAGCATAATTTGTTCCGGAAACATGCTTTTAATCGAAAGCGCTTGTATATCAAAGAAGAAATAATGGAAACTCAAATTATTCGTTCCACAACCATTTATACATAAGTCCTTCAGTTTATAGTCCATATAAAAATATAGCAATGTGACCAGGTTGTGTAACCATAAAATGCCCATCCACAAATGGAAGCCTCCACAAGGGGATTAGAAGCAAAATCCAGCAGGAGCTACAGAGTAAAAAAGAGAAGAGAGGCACCTCTAAGTGTAGCAATATGGTTACATTTAATGAAGGTACAACATTTAGCAACTCACATGGTTGATGATTAAAAGAGGCACACATAGGCGTGCGCACAGGGTGTGCCAGGTGTGCCTGGGCACACCCTAATTGCCTTGTGTGCTGCATATTCCCCCCTGTTTTGACCACTGATATTTCATCCCCCCCAAAAAATGTTACCCAGGCCCAAAAATTTGGGGAAAAGAAAATTAACTAAATTACACTGTCCACTGCCCTACTGACACCATCAGTACATATACACATGCATATGTATTTGAGCTTTGGGGTGCACACCCTAATGCAAGAGGCTGCGCACACCTATGGAGGCACATCTAAGTATGCAGGCATCCGGGGTAAAGCTGTCCAATTAGACTGTTCTCCACACGGCTGCCAGTCTGCAATTGTGGTCAGGAAGACTATCCTGCAGTAGAGCAATCTGAAAGCGAGGCTTGAACCGCTCATGGAGCATGGCATGGAAGGGATGACATTGATGGTGGTGCGGGGGATGGTCTATGTGGACAGCTTTACCCCGAATGCCTGGATACTTAAATGTGCCTGTTTTAATCATCAACCATGTGAGTTGCTAAATGTTGTACCTTCATTAAATGTAACCATATTGCTACACTTAGAGTCACCTCTCTTGTCTTTTATACTCAGTTGTGACATGACGCTACTTGTGTATAAAGACATCGCTTGTATATCAAGTCAAAATTTATTTAAAAATTTTGCTTGTCTTGCAAAACGCTCTCAAACTAAGTTACTCTCAAACCAAGGTTTTACTGTATAATTTTTGGTTACACTTCATAAAACAAAACAAAACATGTACATTATGCTATTCAGTGCTGCCCCCTGGCTGTAACAGTTGAAAAAAAGGGTACTTGCTTTTTCCTGTAATTGTGGAGGTATAGCAAGGACGCGTAGTTCACTTCAAGCGACATGTGGACGCACTGCTTTGTAGTATCATTTGGCATTATCACAGTGATAGTTCAGCTCTTCATTTAGTCTTTCCTCTGTGGAGTGATTCTTCCATCCCCTGTGATCCAGTGCACCTACTAGATTTCTACATCACGCCTGTCTCAGTCATATCACCCCTTATAAGTCTGCTGCCAGATGTTGTGATGGTCAGAGTGAGTCAGGAATCTCAGCAGAACATGTCCAGCTGAAGAGCAACAAGAAAACCACAGAGCACAGGGACACAGCTGTCACATGTCACCAACAATGGGGTTATTGCAGAACGCTCTAAGGAAGGATAATGTCCTTAATCAGGATGAGGAAGAATACTAGCGCCTACATTAAAGGATTAGCTGAGGCGTAAATTGTTAGTGATCATGTGAAAAATACTGACCATCTATATATAATATAGAATTGATATGTAAGCACAATTCTTCTTTGGTGTACTTTTTAATTACTATTAATAGTTTGGCATATACTCAGTGGCCATTAGGAACACCTATCTAGTATCTATACTGGGTTCAGATGACCAGCAACAACACTCAAGCACACTATGGAGTTTATTTACTAAAGGCAAATCCACTTTGCATTACAAGTGCACTTGGAAGTGCAGTCGCTGTAGATCTGAGGGGGACATGCAAGGAAAATAAACACATAATTTTTGCTTGTACATGATTGGATGATAAAATCAGCAGAGCTTCCCCTCATTTCAGATCTTCCCCTCATTTCAGATCTTCCCCTCAGATCTACAGCGACTGCACTTCCAAGTGCACTTGCAGTGCACTTGTAGTACAGAGTGGATTTATCTTTAGTCAATCAACCCCCCATATCATTAAAAAGATGCTCAGATTATATTGAAGTGGGAGTGAACTCTCATGTATGATTTTTACCTATAGGTAAGCCTATAATAAAGCCTATCTATATGTACTGTAGATATCTCCTAAACGTGATGTGACATCACTGGCATACCCATCCCTTCAGAGCCGTGCCGTTAACAGTGACTCCTGCGAGCATCCGTCGGAGTGAGGTTAACGCCAGCTCGTCCTTTCATTCTAAATTTTGTTAAATTCCACGCTTAGGTGTAGGCTGGGCTGCTGCCTCCCTTAAGAGGCTCCAACCGGTAAAAAAGTTATTATATGAATATAGGAGTAGGTGGCGCTGCCCATCACCTGAAGAGTGATCCTCCACAATGAGTCACTCTTCCCAGGTGAGTGTGCAATAGATAGGTAAAGAAACACACCCTGCCGTCACCTGAAAGGTGATCCTCCAAAGTGAATCACTTTTTTTGAAAATGAATAGTGAGTGCTAAATCATGTGATAATCACAAATAAAATAAATAACATGAAGGGCATTCTCACCCTGTGCCTAAAACAGGTTATACTAGTAAAGCCCTATTAATTGTGCTAATTGCAACTTGTGTCTCAACCTGCAATGTAAAAATGAATGTGCTTAGTGTAGTGGTGAATATTCTTACCCGATCATCGATTACTGCCAAATTCCATCCTAAACAATTCATCCCAACTCCTATATCATAAACGTGCATGCAGGAATTAATTGTATCCAAATTATTAGTGAACATGAATAAATGCATTTAACACATTCTATTATGGAAAAAAACATTTTGGTGAAAAAAGTGTGAACAAATTAATAATTAGTTCAGTCTTTAGTGGTGCAAAAATGGCAAAGTTTCAAGTGACTTGTGCTTGTCCAAAGTGACTCGTTCCTATATAGCAGTTTAGGTGGCCTAGGAGGTGGGGAGGGTCCCAGTAGGAGACAGCTCCAGGAGAAAGAGACAGAAGGTCTCGGAGTCTAATGCCGCGTACACATGGTCGGACTTTCTGACGGGAAATGTTGGTTGTGAGCTTATTGTCGGAAAGTCCGACTGTGTATATGCTCCATCCAACATTTGCTGTCGGACTTTCCACCGAACAAATGTTTGCTAGCAGGTTCTCAAATTTTCTGCCAACAAAACTTTGTTTCAGGAAGTCCGATCGTGTCTACACAAGTTCGTGCACAAAAGTTCACGCATGCTCGGAATCAAGTACGAGACGGAAGCGCTCGGTCTTGTAACACTAGCTTTCGTAATGGAGATAGCAAATTCGTCAGGCGGCAAATTTTGAAATCTATCAATGCAGTGCATTCTCTTCTTCTTTATAATGCTAGAATAATGAAGTTGCTTTGCTGCTGATATTTACAAAGAGTTCTGACAACCGGATTTTTTATTATTTCTCATGATCTCCAGAATAATCTTTTTTTTTTTTTCTCGTGATCTTCATAATAATATTTTTTTCAACACCATTATTATCTTGTATTTTTTAACCTCAAAGAGATACAACTATGTTGGTGTCCCTTGTTAATTTGACATTGTATTTTTTAAATGTACCTGCCTACTCACAAACAAATTTTTCTTTTTGAAGTAAAACACATAGCCAAGTATTTGCCAAATCAAAAATTATAAATGTAATACGGGTAATAACAAAATAAACAAAAAGGCAACGCTGGAGAAACTGTTGGAATTGGTGAAGCCTTGGTACCCCAGGGCAGACATCAATTATTTGACAGGCAAAATTGGTAACCTGAGGAGTCCATTTAATAGGGAGCACAATATGGTCCAGGACTCTAAGAGATCAGGAGCAGCAGCAGATGACATATATGTCCCGAGGCTGTGGTCTTACAACAGCTTGCGTCTTTTGCCAGACCACACCAAACCCAGGTCATCACTCTCAACACTTCCTTCCACTCTTCCTTCCATGTTGCTGTGGTGGGATGGGTGGCTGTGGTGTTGCTGGAGGTGGTGGAGGAGTAGTATGGTCCAACTCACACAGGTGGCTTTTATTTGTGAGTTGGCCTCTCATCCCCTTGTTTAGGGCCATAAGAATGATCTCCTCACAGATGAGGCGTTGGCCCACCTCCATGCGTTTCAGTTTACTCGCTGTCACACGACTCGTGGACACCAGGGGTTGTTGTAAGTACCACAGTAGCCTGGTGAATTAAAGCAGTCGCTGACTCCTCTAGGTTCCTTGCCTTCCTGGTCCTTTTGGTTGGAGGCTGGAGGGGAGGAACCTGGGATTCCGTCAGGCTGCTTTCCACGGCCACCTCCTGGCTGAGACTTTCCTGTGTATGAAAATGGTACATAGTTTTAGTTTTTTGGTCATCAATCACACACATTTTTGAGCTCATGACAGTTGCAAATTGGATGTTAACAAATAGAAAAGACTATCATTCTGACCCCAGCATTTTTCATTCTTGTCCCAAACATTTTTGGCTACTATTGTCTATTGATATGTAAACCACTTTGTTAAATCAGAAATTAGTGACCAATAATAGCATCTAGTTAACATCATTACATTTTTGACAAGAAATATGTTGAACACTGCTATACCTGGCTTAAGCTGGGCTCCTCCACATCTTCCTGGGTGGAAGGCCCAGGTTGGACTTCAGAAGCCTCAGCTGATGTTGAAGGAAGTGTGGAAGGAAATGTAGATAGTGATGGCCTGGGTTCACTCTGATAAAAAACACAGTCTGTCGTAGTACCAGAGCCTGGGTACATATATGTCATCTGCTGCTGCTCCTGATCTCATGGAATCCTGGACCTTTGTGTGCTCCCTACTATATGTGCTCCTCAGGCTACCAATTTTGGCCTTCAAATAGTTGATGTCTGCCGTGGGAGTCACCGGCTTTACCAATTCCAACAGTTTATCCAGCGCTGCCTTCCTCTTTTGCTTGTTGGAGTAGTCTCTGCATGTCACTTGCCAGAGACATGGCAGCTCCCTGTATTGGTCAATGAAGTTTGGCAGGATGTCTGGGTCAGTAAATTTATCCACCATTTTCTCTGCAAGACACACGCGCTTACGATCCTCCATCCTCCACTTACAAATTGTACGTATGCGTGTTATGCTTTATATACACTGCGCCTGTGTGGAACTCTGCCCCTGTCCTTCTTTCTAGTGTATTCCCTGCCTCTTCTCTTTCGGGGCAGTGGGAGAGCACATGGCGGAGGTGCGTGCAGAGAGCAGCAACGACGATGAAAGGCTGGAGCAAGGCAGATCCAGGTCCAAGATGAAATATAAGGCCTCAAATATGTCCTTTGTAGAGATGGTGGACATCTTGAAGAGGGCAGACTATGATGGGAAGTATGGACCGTACAGCAACACTAATGTGAGAAAGGCCAAGATCATGACTAAAGTTGTGAGAAGTCTGCACAGGTATTTTTGAGTACGACAATCCAAGGAGCAATTGAGGAAACGCTGGTTAGACCTGAAATTGAGGGAGCACGATCAGTATAGAAAGATCAGGAAAGTGATTAAAAAAGTAAGTATTTGTCATGTGTTCCTATTATTATTATTACTTTAGTGCTGCTCCATGTGCTTTTCTTTACTGTTGTACAGTTTAAAATGCCAAGTTTGAGGTTCGTGGGCACAGTAATCATTTGTATTAAACATTGTTCGTTCGACCACTAATACGATGGTTTTTGGCAGATGCAGGTTAACTACAATTTGTTCATGCCTATTTGTATTAGAATAGGTTTATTACATTGTTGTCTAGATGTGTTTGTAACTATAATGAAATGCAAACTTTATTCAGTGTAAGGAGAGGACACTCAGCAGCTGTTTACACATCTGGATGCAGAAGCACTAGTGTGGGACACCATAACAACCTTTTTATGGTGTCGCACGCAGGTGCTCCAGTGGATACTAGGGGTCTCTCCATGTGTGAAACTTGCACAAAACAGGCAAGTATTCCAGCTTTTGAAAGGGAAAAAATCATGTCTTCAGCTTGGAACTCTGCCAAAACAGACAATTTGACGACACTTCCAAGCAATGTTTCATATTACTATTTCTCGTATCAAATATCTGTCTGCTAAGTATACCCTTTTTGTATTCACATAGGGGAAAAAAGAATCGGGACATTTGAGGACACCAGGAACCCCCCACTCCTGAAGAAGGGGAACAGCTCAGCACACAATCTGATGATGTGGATTCCGAGGTTCAGGAAGTGGTGGGTGAAGTGGTCGAAATGGTGACCACAGGTCAGTGTCTGAGACCACAGCTTCAGTTAATAGATGTATGCCTGCATGTTTATAATACATGGTGTGTTTTTTTTTTTTTTTTAGGTGATGTGGATTTTGTGGAAGAAACTCACTTCAACAAGTGCACAAGTCCTCATCAGTGAGATAATGGTGTACAATCAGGATTTAGAGAAGGTCAAGCAAAACATCAATGATGTTCAAAAAAGACTGACCAACATCATTGATGTTTTAGCCAAAATCTAAAACCACCAAAAAATATAAATGTTGTTGTTATTGTTTTTCGTGTTTTTAAAGTTTTTAAGTAATTGCAAAGCCAAATTTTGAAGATGCACACAGTGTGTCAACATGTGCTATCTGCCATCATGGGATATCAATGTACGCGTTTTGTGGGTGCAACCCCTTCCTCGCAACTAAAGTAGGTGAGAGGAAGGGGTTGCACCTCCGAAACATGCCCATTGATCCCCCATGATGGGATCTAGCACATGTTGACACACTGTGGCTTTTTTCAAAAAAGCCAAACCACTTTACACTACAAGTGCAATGCAAGTGCACTTGTAGGGCAAAGTGGATTGTCCTTTCTAAAATAAGGCCCAGTGTGTCAACATGTGCTAGCTCACATCATGGGGGACCATAGGACGTGTTTCAGGGGTGCAACCCCTTCCTCTCACCTATTTTAGTTGCGAGGAAGGGGTTGCACCGACAAAACACGTACATTGATATCCCATGATGGCAGATAGCACATGTTGACACACTGTGTGTTTTGTGGCTTTATCAAAATAGATGTAAGGAAAATACACACATTTTAGGCATGGGATCATGATGAAAACTTTTTTTTACAGGGGTGAGATCACCCCATTTGATGAAGGCTAAATCAACACAGTTTTGACATACTAATGTCTCATATGGCCTTCACTTTATCAAAGTTGAACTTTGTAAGTTCCTGAGTTGGGGGTGTGGATGTTATGTTTTTAATCACGTCTGTTTAGCCACAAAAAAGGCTATATCTACTGTCAAACATACATGTTATACACCAAAGATGTTGGTTTGTTTAAAAACCCTTTTATAACACATATGTAAATGTGCTTGGGGTAAAATGTTTTATACCTAACAATGTGTGGCTTCTTCTTTCAATGCTCAATACCAGTTTTTTTAATAAGTTGGTGTAGTTACAGTGACAATGGGGGTTAGTTACTAAAGGCAAATCCACTTTGCACTACAAGTGCACTTTCAAGTGCACCTGTAGTGCAAAGTGGATTTGCCTTTAGTAAATAACCCCATTTTAGGCTATTTTAGGGACTCCAAGCAATTAATTTCATGAAGTTGAAAAGGATGATTATTTTTAGCATTAATGCATTACATACATTAACCACTTCAATACAGTGCATTTTCACCCCCTTCCTGCCCAAGCCATTTTTCAGCTTTCAGCGCTGTCGCACTTTGAATGACAATTGCGCAGTCATACAACACTGTACCCAGATGAAATTGTTATCATTTTTCCCCCACAAATAGAGCTTTCTTTTGGTGGTATTTGATCACCTCTGCGGTTCTTATTTTTTGCGCTATAAACAAAAGAAGAGTGACAAGTTTGAATAAAAAACACAATATTTTTTACTTTTTGCGATAATAAACATACAATTTTTTTTCTTTAAAACCAATTTTTTTCTCAGTTTAGGCCGATATGTATTCTTCTACATATTTTTGTTAAAAAAAATCGCAATAAGCGTATATTGATTGGTTTGCGCAAAAGTTATAGCGTCTACAAAATAGGGGATAGATTTCTAACATTTTTATATATTTTTTTTTATTAGTAATGGCGGCGATCCGCGATTTTTATCGTGACTGCAATATTGCGGCAGACACATCGGTCACTTTTGACACATTTTTGGGACCATTCACATTTATACAGCGATCCGTGCTATAAAAATGCACTGATTACTGTATAAATGTGACTGGCAGGGAAGGGGTTAACACTAGGTGGTGATCGAGGGGTTAACTGTGTTTGCTAGGGAGTGTTTCTAACTGTAGGAGGAGGGGACTCACTAGGGCAGGAGACCGATCGGTGTTCTTCTGTACTGGGAACATACCATCGGTCTCCTCTCCTCTGACAGGACCGTGGATCTGTGTGTTTACACACACAGATCCATGGCCCTGCTGTGTTACCGGCAATTGCGGGTGCCCGGCGGACATCGCGGCCGCCGGGCACGCGCACCGGGTGCCCAGTGACACGGCGGGCGACCCCGCCGGCGCGCGCCGCCCCCTGGTGGGCCGGGAAAGCGAGGCCGTCATATGACGCCCGCCTGCAACGAGAGCTGCGCCGCCTGGCCGTCAATTGACAGCCGGCGGTCAGCAAGCAGTTAACAACTAAAACATTGTGTGTGTGTAGCAGACCCACAGCACAACATAATAATTAGCCGAAGAAGAGATTGTCACCTCATGTATCAAATAAGTTACGTTTGCACTATTGCCTGATGATTGGCCAAAGCATGCACCTGACCTGCATGCTTTGGCCAATCACAGCGTGCTCTGCTGAGAAAGCCATAATTGGCCAAAGGGTGCCTTTGGCCAATCATGGCTCAGGTGGATTAAGTCCATGCCCCACACTATATAAGGCTGCTTACATAGCGGTCGTGTATAGTGGGTGACTATGGACGGAAATAGATTGAGCTAGATTAGGCAGGCAGGTTAGTTAGTGGCAGTGTATTTAATATACAGTATATCACATAAGTGAGTACACCCCTCACATTTTTGTAAATATTTTATCATATCTTTTCATGTGACAAGACTGAAGAATTTACACTTTGCTGCAATGTAAAGTTTACAGCTTGTATAACTCAAAAAAATAACTCAACACACAGCCATTAATGTCTAAACCACTGGCAACAAAAGTGAGTACACCCCTAAGTAAAAATGTCCAAATTGGGCACAATTAGCCATTTTCCCTCCCCGGTGTCATGTGACTCGTTAGTGTTGCAAGGTCTCAGGTGTGATTGGGGAGCAGGTGTGGTAAATTTGGTGTTATCGATCTCACTCTCTCATACTGGTCACTGGAAGTTCAATATGGCACCTCATGGCAAAGAACTCTCTGAGGATCTGAAAAAAAGAATTTTTGCTCTACAGAAAGATGGCCTAGGCTATAAGAAGATTTCCAAGACCCTGAAAATGAGCTGCAGCACAGTGTCCAAGACCATACAGTGGTTTAACAGGACAGATTCCACTCTGAATAGGCTTTGCCATGGTCGACCAAAGAAGTTGAGTGCACGTGCTCAACATCATTTCCAGAGGTTGTCTTTGGGAAATAGATATGTGAGTGCTGGCCAGCATTGCTGGAGAGGTTGAAGGGGTAGGGAGTCAGCCTGTCAGTGCTCAGACCATACGCCGCACACTGCATCAAATTGGTCTGCATGGCTGTCGTCCCAGAAGGAAGCTACTTCTAAAGATAGTGCACAAGAAAGCCCGCAAACAGTTTGCTGAAGACAAGCAAACTAAGGACATGGATTACTGGAACCATGTCCTGTGGTCTGATGAGACTAAGATAAATGTATTTGGTTCAGATGGTGTCAAGAATGTGTGGCGTCAACCAGGTGAGGAGTACAAAGACAGGTGTGTCTTGCCTACAGTCAAGCATGGTGGTGGGAGTGTCATGGTCTGGGGCTGCATGAGTGCTGCCAGCACTGGGGAGCTACAGTTCATTGAGGGAACCATGAATGCCTACATGTACTGTGACATACTGAAGCAGAGCATGATCCCCTTCCTTTGGAGACAGGGCTGCAGGGCAGTGTTCCAACATGATAACGACCGCAAACACACATCCAAGACGACCACTGCCTTGCTAAAGAAGCTGAGGGTAAAGGTGATGGACTGGCCAAGTGTCACGTACCAGGTGCGAGGCCGAGGTGCTGAGAGGGCTCCTCTTGCAGCTAAGTGCAATACACCCCTGGGAGTGGTACAGGGAGTGCAGTGCCCAAAGAAGCACGGTTTGCCAGTTGCTGTGGTTTGATGCACTGATCACTGGAAGGTTGCTGGAAAAAGCAAGATGCACTGTAGGGCAGGTGTATTTGCGGTGTACCAGGCGACCTTGGCAGATGGTCAATCCGGAAACAGGAAAAAACACAAGGAGAGGAGGCGCCTCTAAGTGCAGTATGAATGCCAATTTAAATAAAATCAATGTGTAAGCAACTCACATTTTGCAGAATAAAAAACAGCATGTGATGTGGTTAAAATCTAAGGAGGGAGTCCATCAGATCAGTCACGGGTGTCACTGCTGCCTGCTGTGCGTGGGGCTTTGCTGAACACCGCTCGAGCCGGCCGCGGTGATTATGAACTTCAAAGCGAGGCCTGGAACGCTGGTGGAGGGCAGGCGCGGAGCTGTGACGTCACTGGAATGCGACGCGTTTCATGAGCGTACGGGCTACGATGTCACGGTAGCTGCGCTCTTTCATCAATCTACAGGTGGATCGTGGAAGCGGTATGTGAAGGATACCGAATGTGGAAAATGGACCATAAGGGTCAGCTTTGTTCCTTGAGGGTGCTGTGATGGGCTCACTCTCTCTGCCAAAGTTCGCCTGGTACAATGCTATAAAAATGCACTGATTACTGTGTAAATGTCAAGGGGTTAACCTCAAGGGGCGATCAAGGGGTTAAATGTGTTCCCTAGGTGTGTTTCTAACTGTGAGGGGATAGGGCTGACTAGAGGAGGAGCCAGATCGCTGTTCCTACTTAGGAACAGACGATCTATATCTCCTCCCCTGGCAGAACAGGGATTTGTGTGTTTACACACACAAATCTGCGTGTTGGCCCCTGTGCCCGCTGTGCAGCGGGCGCACCTGCTATGGGTCTTAAAGGGGACAACATACCCATATGGGGGTTTCGTGGGAACGTGCCACTTTGCCGACGTATATGGGCGTGAGCCGGTCAGCAAGTGGTTAAAGATGGATGGACATCGCGGGACACTTTTTTTTTTAATAAAGGAATTGTCAAAAACTGTGTCCTGTCGTTTTTTTTTACACTTTTTTTGTGAATGGGTAGGGGTACAATGTACCCCTACCCATTCACATGGGGGGCGGGATCTAGTGGCTCTCTTGTTAGAGGGGGCTTCCAGATGCCGATAAGCACCCCGCCCGCAGACCCACACAACCACCGGGCAAGGGTTGTGGGGAGGATGCCCTTGTCACCATCAACGTGCTTTTGGACCCCAAAACACCCTCCCCATGTTGAGGGCAAGCGGCCTGGTATGGTTCAGGAGGGGGGGGCGCTCGCTCGTCCCCCCCTTTCCTGGCCTGCCATGGCTGCTTGCTTGGCTAAGGGTCTGGTATGGATTTTGGGGGGACCCCCATGCCATTTGTTTTTTATATTTTGACACGGGGTTTCCCTAAGGGACTGGTATGGATTTTGGAGGGGACCCCCAGGCCATTTTTTTTTTACATTTTGGCATGGAGTTCCCCTTAATATCCATACCAGACCTGAAGTGCCTGGTATGGATTTTAGGGGAACCCCGTGCCAAAATGTAAAAAACAAATGGCGTGGGGGTCCCCCCTAAAATCCATACCGGACCCTTAGCCAAGCAAGCAGCCATGGCAGGCCAGGAAAGGGGTTTTTTTTAAATCTATATTGCCGGGAGCCAACAATACATTACAGTCGCAAGCAATTTTTCATTGATTTTTTCCTTTAGAAATGTAATTTTGCTGTGGTACTGTAATAAACATTATAAAGATGCTCTACTTTACAGGCAGACTAAGAGGACCCCCGGGCACCATATTTAAAAGAATATTTTTTTTATTTTTATTGTTTCACTTCAAGCATTATTAAAATCTGCTCCTAAAAAAACTGTTGTTTTTTAAACTTTTTTTTACATTAATACATGTCCCCTGGGGCAGTACCCGGGTTCCCCATACACTTTTTATGGCAATAACTTGCATATAAGCCTTTTAAAATGAACACTTTCGATTTTTCATGTTCGTGTCCCATAGACTTTAACGGTGTTCGCACAAACTTTTTGTCTGTTCGCATGTTCCTTCTTTTTTTGAATGGAAAAAGTGAGTTAACCCTACTGATCGGTACAGATAACTGCGATATAGTTTATGAATAAGCAGGAGCCTCTGTCTTGTTTATTCATCTTCAGTGTAGCTGTGGCTACAGAGAAAGGAACTGAAGAATCTGTGTACTAAATTAATTTCTCTGTCTCAAAGGTGAGATTCAGGGGTCTGTTTAGACCCTTGGTATCTCACCAAAGTCCCTCCAACAGCGTTGTAAAAAAAAAAAAATGTAAAAAATAATTAAAATTTAAGAAAAATTATAAAAAATAATTATTTTTTAAAAATCGTAAAAAAAAATTGTAAAAAGTAATTTAAAAAAATGAAGGGCTAATTTTACACGAGTTCTCTGTCCCATACAGTGTGAATGAGCTGTTTGCTGGTGCGGTGGAAGCCGTCTGTAACACACAGTAGGTGATAGTGGCCTGGGGAAACACACAGTTGGTGATAGTGGCGGGGGGGGGAACACACAGTAGGTGATAGCGGTGGGGCGGAACACACAGTAGGTGATAATGGTGGGGGGGACACAGTAGGTATTAGTGGCACGGGGGGGACACACACAGTAGGTGATAGTGGCGGGGGGGACATACTGTAGGTGATAGTGGCAGGGGGGACACACAGTAGGTGATAGTTGCGGGGGGGACACACAGTAGGTGATAGTGGCGGGGGGGACACACAGTAGGTGATAGTGGCGGTGGGGGCACACAGTAGGTGATAGTGGCGGGGGGATACACAGTAGGTGATAGTGGCGGGGGGAAACACACTGTAGGCGATAGTGGCAGGGGGGAATACACAGTAGGTGATAGTGGCAGGGGGGGAAACACACAGTAGGTGATAGTGGCAGGGGGGGAAACACACAGTAGGTGATAGTGGCGGGGGGGCAACACACAGTAGGTGATAGTGGCGGGGGGGACAACACACAGTAGGTGATAGTGGCGGGGGGGACAACACACAGTAGGTGATAGTGGCGGGGGGGGACAACACACAGTAGGTGATAGTGGCGGGGGGGGAACAACACACAGTAGGTGATAGTGGCGAGGACAACGACACATAGTAGGTAATAGTGGCGGGGGGAACACATAGTAGGTAATAGTGGGGGGGAACACATAGTAGGTAATAGTGGGGGGACACATAGTAGGTAATAGTGGGGGGGACACATAGTAGGTAATAGTGAGGGGAATACATAGTAGGTAAAAGTGGGGGGGGACACATAGTAGGTAATAATGGGGGGACACATAGTAGGTAAAAGTGTTCGGGGGGGAACGACACATAGTAGGTAACAGTGGGGGGGGGATGACGACACATAGTAGGTAATAGTGGGGGGAACACATAGTAATAGTGGCGGGGAACACACAGTAGGTGATAGTGGCGCGGGGGGGGCACAGTAGGTGATAGTGGCGGGGGGGGACATACTGTAGGTGATAGTGGTGGCGGGGGACACACAGTAGGTGATAGTGGCGGAGGGGACACACAGTAGGTGATAGTGGCGGGGGGGACAGACACACAGTAGGTGATAGTGGCGGGGGAGACGGACACACAGTAGGTGATAGTGGCCGGGGGGGGGGGACATACTGTAGGTGATAGTGGCGGAGGGGACACACAGTAGGTGATAGTGGCGGGGGGGACACACAGTAGGTGATAGTGGCGGGGGGGACACCCAGTAGGTGATAGTGGCGGGGGGGACACACAGTAGGTGATAGTGGCGGGGGGGGCACAGTAGGTGATAGTGGCGGGGGGGGACACCCAGTAGGTGATAGTGGCGGGGGGGACACACAGTAGGTGATAGTGGCGGGGGGGACACCCAGTAGGTGATAGTGGCGGGGGGGACACCCAGTAGGTGATAGTGGCGGGGGGGACACCCAGTAGGTGATAGTGGCGGGACGACGACACATACTAGGTAATGGTGGCGGGGGGGAACACATAGTAGATAATAGTGGGGGGGGACACATAGTAGGTAATAGTGGGGGGGGGCACATAGTAGGTAATAGTGGGGGGGGGCACATAGTAGGTAATAGTGGGGGGGGACACATAGTAGGTAATAGTGGGGGGGGGGGGGGCGACACATAGTAGGTAATAGTGAGGGGAATACATAGTAGGTAAAAGTGGGGGGGGGGAGACACATAGTAGGTAATAGTGAGGGGAATACATAGTAGGTAAAAGTGGGGGGGGGAGACACATAGTAGGTAATAGTGGGGGGGGCACATAGTAGGTAAAAGTGTGGGGGGGGGGGGACGACACATAGTAGGTAATAGTGGGGGGGGGGGTAACTTACTAGGTAATAATAATAGTGGGGGGGGCTAATAGTGGTGGGGGGGACACATAGTAGGTAATAGTGGGGGGGACACATAGTAGGTAATAGTGGGGGGGGAACACATAGTAGGTAATAGTGGGGGGGGACATATAGTAGGTAATAGTGGGGGGGGGGCACATAGTAGGTAATAATGGAGGGGGGGACAAGAACAAACAGTAGGTAATAGTGGCGGGGGACATATAGTAGCGGGGCAGTACTCCATATAGCACAACCACACTGTCCCCTCTCCTTCCCCACACAGACAATCCTGACTGGGTTGGGTGGGCGGGGACTGTGGACCGGAAGCTGAGCGGTGGCCGCAGCGGAAGTGTGCTCAGGTGCTGAAGCCGGTCTTCTCATACTGTACGGAGCACGCCGGGAAACATGTCTAATCCGAGCCCGAGCAACAGGCCGTCCAACCCCGGCAATCCGCGGGTGTTCTTTGATATAGATATTGGAGGGGAGCCAGGTGAGAATGAATGGGCGCCATCTTCATCACTCCGGCCAGTCAGTGAATAGGATCTCCCTGGTATATGTGGGGAATCTGTAGATGTACTGTGGGGGACACAGGCCCAGCATCGGCCTCTATGCGAGGGATTGGTTGGGACTTGTAGTCCTTGTGCCGGTGTCACAGGGTGACGCCTATGGTCTGCACGCTGCCATGTGTGTTTCCTGCCCTCCATTGTGCTGTGTCTGTCCTGATCCTCAGTGTAGGGACATGCTGCATTGTGTGATAGGTGGGATCCTCAGTGTAGGGACATGCTGCATTGTGTGATAGGTGGGATCCTCAGTGTAGGGACATGCTGCATTGTGTGATAGGTGGGATCCTCAGTGTAGGGACATGCTGCATTGTGTGATAGGTGGGATCCTCAGTGTAGGGACATGCTGCATTGTGTGATAGGTGGGATCCTCAGTGTAGGGACATGCTGCATTGTGTGATAGGTGAGATCCTCAGCGTAGGGACATGCTGCATTGTGTGATAGGTGAGATCCTCAGTGTAGGGACATGCTGCATTGTGTGATGGGTGGGATCCTCAGTGTAGGGACATGCTGCATTGTGTGATGGATGGGATCCTCAGTGTAGGGACATGCTGCATTGTGTGATAGGTGAGATCCTCAGTGTAGGGACATGCTGCGTTGTGTGATGAGTGGGATCCTCAGTGTAGGGACATGCTGCATTGTGTGATAGGTGGGATCCTCAGTGTAGGGACATGCTGCATTGTGTGATAGGTGGGATCCTCAGTGTAGGGACATGCTGCATTGTGTGATAGGTGAGATCCTCAGTGTAGGGACATGCTGCATTGTGTGATAGGTGGGATCCTCAGCGTAGGGACATGCTGCATTGTGTGATAGGTGAGATCCTCAGTGTAGGGACATGCTGCATTGTGTGATAGGTGGGATCCTCAGTGTAGGGACATGCTGCATTGTGTGATAGGTGAGATCCTCAGCGTAGGGACATGCTGCATTGTGTGATAGGTGGGATCCTCAGTGTAGGGACATGCTGCATTGTGTGATAGGTGGGATCCTCAGTGTAGGGACATGCTGCATTGTGTGATAGGTGAGATCCTCAGTGTAGGGACATGCTGCATTGTGTGATAGGTGGGATCCTCAGCGTAGGGGCATGCTGCATTGTGTGATAGGTGGGATCCTCAGTGTAGGGACATGCTGCATTGTGTGATAGGTGGGATCCTCAGTGTAGGGACATGCTGCATTGTGTGATAGGTGAGATCCTCAGTGTAGGGACATGCTGCGTTGTGTGATGAGTGGGATCCTCAGTGTAGGGACATGCTGCATTGTGTGATAGGTGGGATCCTCAGTGTAGGGACATGCTGCATTGTGTGATAGGTGAGATCCTCAGCGTAGGGACATGCTGCATTGTGTGATAGGTGAGATCCTCAGTGTAGGGACATGCTGCATTGTGTGATGGGTGGGATCCTCAGTGTAGGGACATGCTGCATTGTGTGATGGATGGGATCCTCAGTGTAGGGACATGCTGCATTGTGTGATAGGTGAGATCCTCAGTGTAGGGACATGCTGCGTTGTGTGATGAGTGGGATCCTCAGTGTAGGGACATGCTGCATTGTGTGATAGGTGGGATCCTCAGTGTAGGGACATGCTGCATTGTGTGATGGGTGGGATCCTCAGCGTAGGGACATGCTGCATTGTGTGATAGGTGGGATCCTCAGCGTAGGGACATGCTGCATTGTGTGATAGGTGGGATCCTCAGCGTAGGGACATGCTGCATCGTGTGATAGGTGGGATCCTCAGTGTAGGGACATGCTGCATTGTGTGATAGGTGGGATCCTCAGTGTAGGGACATGCTGCATTGTGTGATAGGTGGGATCCTCAGCGTAGGGACATGCTGCATTGTGTGATATGTGGGATCCTCAGCGTAGGGACATGCTGCATTGTGTGATGAGTGGGATCCTCAGCGTAGGGACATGCTGCATTGTGTGATGAGTGGGATCCTCAGCGTAGGGACATGCTGCATTGTGTGATGAGTGGGATCCTCAGCGTAGGGACATGCTGCATTGTGTGATGAGTGGGATCCTCAGTGTAGGGACATGCTGCATTGTGTGATGAGTGGGATCCTCAGTGTAGGGACATGCTGCATTGTGTGATAGGTGGGATCCTCAGCGTAGGGATATGCTGCATTGTGTGATGAGTGGGATCCTCAGCGTAGGGACATGCTGCATCGTGTGATAGGTGGGATCCTCAGTGTAGGGACATGCTGCATCGTGTGATAGGTGGGATCCTCAGTGTAGGCACATGCTGCATTGTGTGATAGGTGGGATCCTCAGCGTAGGGACATGCTGCATTGTGTGATAGGTGGGATCCTCTGCGTAGGGACATGCTGCATTGTGTGATGAGTGGGATCCTCAGTGTAGGGACATGCTGCATTGTGTGATGAGTGGGATCCTCAGTGTAGGGACATGCTGCATTGTGTGATGAGTGGGATCCTCAGTGTAGGGACATGCTGCATTGTGTGATGAGTGGGATCCTCAGTGTAGGGACATGCTGCATTGTGTGATGAGTGGGATCCTCAGCGTAGGGACATGCTGCATTGTGTGATGAGTGGGATCCTCAGTGTTGGGACATGCTGCATTGTGTGATGAGTGGGATCCTCAGTGTAGGGACATGCTGCATTGTGTGATGAGTGGGATCCTCAGTGTAGGGACATGCTGCATTGTGTGATAGGTGGGATCCTCAGTGTAGGGACATGCTGCATTGTGTGATAGGTGGGATCCTCAGTGTAGGGACATGCTGCATTGTGTGAAAGGTGGGATCCTTAGTGTAGGGACATGCTGCATTGTGTGAAAGGTGGGATCCTCAGTGTAGGGACATGCTGCATTGTGTGATGAGTGGGATCCTCAGTGTAGGGACATGCATTGTGTGATAGGTGGGATCCTCAGTGTAGGGACATGCTGCATTGTGTGATAGGTGAGATCCTCAGTGTAGGGACATGCTGCATTGTGTGATAGGTGGGATCCTCAGTGTAGGGACATGCTGCATTGTGTGATAGGTGGGATCCTCAGTGTAGGGACATGCTGCATTGTGTGATGAGTGGGATCCTCAGTGTAGGGACATGCATTGTGTGATAGGTGGGATCCTCAGTGTAGGGACATGCTGCATTGTGTGATAGGTGAGATCCTCAGTGTAGGGACATGCTGCATTGTGTGATAGGTGGGATCCTCAGTGTAGGGACATGCTGCATTGTGTGATAGGTGAGATCCTCAGTGTAGGGACATGCTGCATTGTGTGATAGGTGGGATCCTCAGTGTAGGGACATGCTGCATTGTGTGATAGGTGGGATCCTCAGTGTAGGGACATGCTGCATTGTGTGAAAGGTGGGATCCTTAGTGTAGGGACATGCTGCATTGTGTGAAAGGTGGGATCCTCAGTGTAGGGACATGCTGCATTGTGTGATAAGTGGGGGGCTTTGTGGAAATAAAAAGCACGTGGGCTAAACTAGTCTGTTATCATTAGATTGCAAGCTCCTGAATCAGAAGAGTGTTATCTCATATACATAGGTCATCTCATGTTATTTCTGTATGTGACTCCATAAGGGAGATTCTCCCTCACTTCCTGTCCCTCTGCTGGCCATACAAGAAATGGAAGGTGATCCTTTCCAGGACAAGAAGGCACAGACAGCAGTGTTAAGTGACCCAATTCTCCTGATAATGTCATGTTTTGTCTCCACTGGAGAGAACTTTAGTCCTGAAACAAGTAACACAGATGGCAGTATAAAGGAAAAGAGACTCTGACCTGGGTGGGGATCAGCAACCACTCAGTTATTGCAGCTATGACAGGGCTCAAAATTTCAAGTCCTGAGCTACTAGCCAGGCCTCAAGAGTTACTTGCCACCAGTTGCCCCACCCAACCCCGACACTGCCCCACCCCTAATTCTGCCCCGTAAACACGCCCTCATAAATTATCTCATGAAATGACAATTAAATGTTTTATGCAGAATTAAGTTATAAATATTAACAACTTCACCCGTGCCGACCAATGCTGCCTCACCTGTGCCCACCATTGCAGCCTGTCTTTGCAGGGGAGGAGAGGAACAGGAGAGCCGCCCGGTTGATCAGAGTACAGCCCCACCCCCTGGCCAGAGAACTTTGATAGTCAGATCACCCGTCCTGGGATTAGACTGGTGATCTGTCTATCAAAGCTCCTGGCCAGGGGGCGGGGCTGTATGTGACAGCGAGTGCGGGGAACATATAGCAATTGAATTTAAAGCTCTTATCGCTGTGTTCCCCCACGCTCTGATCATCCGGGTGGCTCTCCTCTCTCTATCCCTCAGCGATCGATGGGAAAAGGACTCCCATTCAATCCGCCTCCCAGAGGTGCCCCCCTCCCCCTGTTCCCATGCACAGGCAGCGCTTCCTCGCCAGCCCTCAAATTCCACTCGCAAAATGCGAGCAGACGAGTGAAGTTTTTGAGGGCTGACCTATGAGATGGGTACCTCACTTTCAATGCTCACATTTCAGCCGCCTTGCTCTGATTGGCGGAGCAGTGGAGCTGCAGTTGGTTGGCAAGTGTTTACCTGGCATGGTGCACTGCTGCTGGAACTAACGGGGGGACAGTGAGGGCTGAATGAAGGCAACATTTGGGTGCTGCTACAACTTGGGATGAGAAGTGGTGAGGTCCTTGTTGGGTGTCATCCACAGTTTATCAGTGTTACTAGTACTGACCCCCGAAACCACCCCACGCATTGCTGTGACAGATTGAACTCAGCCAGGCCAGGGTTGGATTAGGGCTAATATGTTCTGACCACAATACAAACAGCCGGTTTGTGGTTTTTAGGTACTGTGAAACATATCAAGTTCCCCCTTCCTCCATGCAATGCTGCAGCACTGACTGATGACAGGGCAATGTCACATAGAGTTTTGGGGAGTGTGAATATCTCAGTAAATGTTTGCTTGTTCAGTGAGCTGAAATCTTAGCTGTCTTGGTGGAGAAGAATAACTTCCCAGCAACATGAAGCCTTTCTTCATTTCTGTGCAGCTCTGTTCAGCTACCAGGAAAGAAAGCTGTGTTAGTGCCTAACTGGTTGGCTGAGCCTATGCTTACTTTTTTTTCTACTGCTATAGCAGCACTGGATCAGTTTCCAGGCATGGAGGATTAAGTTGCATAATCACCTATACCAAATTTGTCAATTGCAAGGCCCGCTGGCCGAATCCGGCCCTTGCAGCCAGAATGTGGTGGAACTCCATTCCGACTCTCACCCTCTGCTCCCACTACCTGCTGTCACTTGTAAATATTGAAGCCTTTGCTCTCAGTGGCTCCCAGAACTCACAAATCCTTGCAAGTGCTCATGGCGTGGCTCAGCGGGGACAGATCTTCAAAATCTGAGAGAGAACATTCTCCTGGCGAGGCAGAGGCACCTATACAGGGAGTTACTAGAGTTGGACAGGATAGGGGACAGAGATGTGAGGAAGCATAGTGCACACCAAAACCCTGCACTCTGTACACAGTGCATACCCCTGCACTCTGTAGGTAACATCCCTAAACCCCGCACTCTATACATAGCGCATACCTGAATTGTGCATTGGGCACCACATGAACTGCACTCTGTACATAGCGTGCCCCTGAACTCTGTGCTCGTCACACTCCTGCACGCCATATGTAGCGCACCCCCAGATACAACTGACCACAGTGAAATTTGAGTTTGACAGCCCTGACCCAAACCCTGTAGGGCTAGGTTTTTTGATTCACTCCCAGCATCAGTTTTTGGGAAGTGGGGGGACAGGCGAGGGGTTGATGAATGACAGGATCTCCCTTTTGTCCATTCACAGAACACCTTGAGAGGAAACGGGAAAGTAAATAATGGGATCCTCATTCATGAAATCTGACCTGGGCACATATATCAGTAGTGTTATCTTATCTCTCTTTTGCTTATGGTAACAAAGGGGAAAAAAAAAATCTTGAGTTGCACATCTAAATTGTGGCATTACTGCCAGAAACCCATAATAGGCATCAGAAATGTGGATGCTAAAAAACAAACAATTTTTCTAACAGTTAATAAAATAATTAATAGCGATGGCTTCAATAGCCAGTTGTATTTTTTTGAAGACATATTTCTTAGTAAGAGTAGTATATGGCAGAGGGAGTTTATGGTCTCCTAAAAGTAAGAAAAGTAGAAAAAAATGGGGAAATCAGCAATAAAGGGACTAGTGAGATTTTGAGAACTACTGTATTTATTGGCGTATAACACTCACTTTTTCACCATGAAAATCGGACGCAAATAGCGTGTGCGTGTTATACGCCAATACTTCAATTTCGGCTGCCTCGGAGGCAATAGGCGGGGGGGGGGGCGAGTGCCTTTCGATTACATACAGTGAGAATCTCCTGTTTACTTGGCGGCCTCTGTAATAGGAAGTCAGTAGATGGCAATGGCGAGGCTGCTGCATTGATGGCAATGGTGAGGCTGCTGCATTGATGGCAATGATGAGGCTGCATTGATGTGGACTAATAAGGCTGCATTGATGGCACTTATGAGGCTGCAGGTGGGCATTGATCAGGCTGCATTGATGGCAATGGTGAGGCTGCAGATGGGCACTGACCCTTATTTTGCTTCAAAGTTCCTTATTTAAAATTTAAGTTTTTTTCCTGAAACTTCCCTCTTAAAATGAATGTGCGTGTTATACACCTGTGCGTGTTATATGCCAATAAATACGGTAATTGTTTAATATTTTTAAATAGAATGTTGAGGTTGACGAGTCTGTTGTTTTCCCGACTGCATTATGGCTGATTATATTTCTTAGATGACCATCATAATTTATAGATATATTTTTTTCTTTTTTTTGTTTGTTTGTTTTTTAGTTGGTCGCATTGTGCTGGAACTGTTTGCAGATGTTGTCCCTAAAACAGCTGAGAACTTCCGCGCTCTGTGCACTGGGGAGAAAGGTATAGGGAAGACAACAGGAAAGCCTCTGCATTTCAAAGGATGTCCTTTCCATAGGGGTAAGTGTTTATAAAGGAAGCATTTATTAATTGAAATATGCTTACTGTATCTCAAAAACAGCGTGTTTATGTTTTTCTTTAAACTTTTTTTTGTTTTTTTTAGTTATTAAGAAATTCATGATCCAGGGGGGAGATTTCTCTAATCAAGATGGAACTGGTGGTGAAAGTATATATGGAGAGAAGTTTGAGGATGAAAACTTTCATTATAAGGTAGCTACAGTATTACAAAAACAGTTTTTCTATTATTATAAGCTTAAAGTGGGGGTCCACCTATCTATCGTTTTTTTATTTTTGAGTTCATTCACAAACTTTTCTTCTCAGCATTACATACTCACATATTGTGTGTAATATGTCCGCCTGTGTCAGATTTCGTCAGAAAGAATAACTTATATTATTCACTGCAGGCGGTTTCCATCTTCATTGTGGGCATTTGAAGCCCACAAGCATTTTTTTCCTGGATGCGGTGAATGCTGTGCTCCCAGCATTCACTGCTCGTTCCCGCACATGCTCAGTGGCATCCTGGGAAGCCTGAGACTAGCTCCCAGGAGTCTGGGAGAGGCTAGAAACACGCCTACTCCCACGGGAGGAGAACCAGGAAGTGCAAAGAAGAATAGAAAAATAAAAGGTAATTACGGCGATTTACATTTTTTTAAACGGCATGTCAGCATCTAGGCAAGGAAGAGAATACATACAGATATTGTTCAAAATTTGGGTGGAACCCCGCTTTAAGTCACCTTGTCTTGTAGGCAGACCTACATTGTACAAGACTCTAGTTCTAGTTGTTGTGGGCAGCAACACATTTATCCATTTACCAAACTTTTCATACATAAAGCTGTTATTATTTTAATGAACATTCAGATGATGTTGCACCAGGCACCCATTTGGATATATGCAACATAGTCACAGCAACTCTGAAAAGGTTATTGTGCTATTTTGGTGCGACTTTAGTGCCAGAGAATGTAAAGTTGCATCAAAGTCACACAGGAAACTGTGCAACTTTGGCGTTACACAAGTGTAAACGGAGCCGAAGAGAGTAGCAACAGACGAATGAGCTAATCACTCTGCTTTTTTGCCAGCACATCTCCTGTCAGCCTATGTGCATTTTGCTAGACTGATTGGCAGGATGCCCTTGTTTCCCTCTCAGTAAAGGTTTCTTTGAAAGAAAAGCTTTCATAGGAGATATACAGAGAATGCCATAGCTGACCACCTTCTAAAATGCTATTTTCCTGGCTATCCCAGGCTTTAGATCATTCTGACTTACCTGGAACAATTATGCAAAATGTGGAGTCAGACTTCCTGATCTGCATACTTGTTTCATGTCTAACGCCAAAGTATTAAAGGCTAAGTTCACCTTTTTGAAGCATGTTATGCTTTACACCTGTATTTAGGGTGTAACATGCTCTAACACATCCCCGCCTGCTCCTCCTTGCCTGGTGTCACATTTCAAAATCGGCGTGGCTGTGCGGGACTCTACCTGCACAGCCACGTCATTCATTCAAAGCAATCTGTGAATGAAGAAACTACAAGTCCCTTCTTCCACCGCTGATGGGCGCCCATGTAGTTCATTGACAACTTCTCCAGCTTCCTAAAAGAACTCATACAGAGGTACAGGCAAGAATGCTAGATGGAGAGTGTGCAGGAACCAGAAATTGAAATGCTTTGCAGAATCCCTGGGGGGGGGGGGAAATGCATTTATTTTTATTTCCAGCCAGTCAGCTATTACTTTCTTCAGGGGGATGTAATCAATGACAGATCCCATATTCTATCAATACACATGTCATTTAAATCTGTGGATACTTTGAGATAAGAGCAGGGGCCTCTAGTGAGTTGCGTTGCAGATATATGGATTACTAATTTAATGCCTAGTGGTGTTTAAAAAAAAAAGCAAGGTAAACTGAAGTCAGGGATGTTTGGCAAGGTGATTATTTTTCTAATTATATGTTGTGTTTATTTCTCTCTTCAGCATGACAGGGAAGGCTTGCTCAGTCTGGCTAATGCAGGACCAAACACCAATGGCTCTCAGTTCTTTATCATAACTGTGCCGACACCTCATTTAGATGGGAAACATGTTGTATTTGGCCAAGTGCTTAAAGGGTATGGCATTGTAAAAATGCTGGAAAATGTTGAGCTTCAGGGCGAACTGCCTAAGAAGGTAAGTTGCCAACTGTAAGCATTTCTAAAATAAACCTTGCAGTTTTAGTGAAAGTTTATACGAACATACAGTAAAACCATCAAATGAAAGTGAGAATGGAAATTGTAACCTTTTTTAAATGAACACTTATTCAGGTCCGCACCAGGACGTGTAACCAGTCTGTTGGTAAGGTGGTCAGTGCTGAAGACCTGCTGTGATAGTCAGGGACTTCATGGCCAGTGGTTTGGCATTGGAGCCTCTACATCAGTGGTTCTTAGCTCCTATCCTCAGGACCCACTAACGGGCCAGGTTTGCAAGATAGCTGAAATGCATCACAGGTGATATAATTTGCTGCTCAGTGATTGCAGTATTCTAGTCTGCATCTCCCCAAGGTAATACTTAAAATCTGGCCTGTTAATGGGTCCCGAGGACAGCAGTTGAGAACCACTGCTCTACTTAAAGATTATAAGCATTAACCTTTACTTTTTTTCTGTCTTTACTAAAGTCTATTTTTTTTAGTGGTGATCCAGTATAACTGTAGTTGTTCAATGTTTCAATACATCATGCTTTTACCTAATCCTAGTTTGTTTTTTGTTTTTTTGTCCAGCCGTGTGTAATAGCAGAGTGTGGAGAGTTCAGAGATGGAGATGAAGTGGTTGTGGCTCCTCCAGATGGCTCTGGTGACATTCATCCTGACTTCCCAGAGGACTCCGATGTCGAACTAAATGATGTATGTAATTTATACAATTAACTAAATCTCTCATAAAAAGTATTTGTCTGGAAAAGACCCATATATGTAGATGGGAATATTATGTACATGTGGCTTACAGTTTGTTTAGAAATAGAGCTGCACAATTCTGGCCAAAATGAAATTCCCTTTATTTTTTTTTGCTTAGATCAAAGTTAACGATTCTTGCGGCGTAAAATCTTTCACGTTATACAAAAAAAAATTGGGGTAACTTTACTGTGGGGTTTTTTTATTATTCATAATTTTTCCAAAAAAATTGCATTTAAAAGACTGCTGCGCAAATGCAGTGCGATATAAAATATTGCAACAACCACCATTTTCTTCTCTAGGGTCTCTACTAAAAAAAAATATGATGTTTGGGGGTTCTAAGTAATTTTCCCTAAATGTCTTTTAGGACAGCTGAGAGAGTGGCTCCTCCCACTTGTTGACAGGAAACACACCTCCACCAAACTTTTTAAAAGGAGGCTCCTTCCCACATGTTGCCAGTTTTTGGGTTTCCTCTGGCAGGGAACACTTAGTAGGGAGTCAGGAGCTCTCAATGTGCTGTCCTGAGAGGCCAGGCTCCCTGCTCCACCATTTTTTTTCTTTCCCTGCATCAGAGAGCCAGTTCCTCCCATTTCCACAGGGTGATGCAGAATCTGTTAGATAGGCTCCTTCTCCCTCGTCAGTGCTTGGGAAGAGCTGTGATTGCTCTAAAGGTTGCCACTTCCAGGCAGCGGCGAGTGATGGCATCCTTCCTTTTTTTTTTTTTTTGTTTTTTTTTTGTTTTTTTTTTTGTTTCAGGTCGCTTTTCTGAACGCCGACGCCATCTTGGGATGGGCAGTCAGAGGACTGCATCTGCCAGAAGTGAGGTACCTGGAAGTGGGGCGGAATCCTAGGGCGCATGGCGTCATTTCCGCCGGAAAGAGCAGGGAGGAACAGGTCTGGTGCCTAAATTTCCAGTTCCGGTCTGGCGCAGAGGCGCTAATGGAGTCCACAACCGGCGTTTAGCCACATACATCGTGCTGCAGTACCAAGATGGATTTGGGAACCGCAGCAAGTGGGACAGGCATCAGCAAGACCCAGGTAAGGGGCAGATGGGTGTTCTGCTCTACGTTACTTTGAGGTCTCTCTCTCTCCCTTTCTCTATCTCTTCAGTGGGATTTTAATTTGGTTTCCCCCTGGTGGTAGGGCCTGTCTGGGCACAGGAGACTTTTGTTTTCTCACTATGCACCTGTGGTGAGCATATTGGAAGAGTTCAGGCTGACTCACTAGGATGGTTTTGTTTTTCTGTTCCTTTTTTCCCTTGTCACGGCAGGCCAAGAGCTCTGACCCCGGGGTTAAAAGAAAATGCCCTTCATGCAAAGTAAAATTACCTGACGGCTGGAAAAAGACACTATGTCAAGCATGCATTGACTCTTTAGTTAAGGAAAGAGGCTTCTTCCGCATGTAACAATTTGATTGCATCAGTCAAAAAGGAACTGGATGTCACCATTCATACTTTTCGAACTTCACTCACAAATCTATCCTTAAGTCAAATGTCCACCTCACAATTCTCTCAGAGCTCACTGTTAGTCCCTGCTCTGGAGGCTGAAGTAGGTCCTCATAACCAGGAAGGACATTACCCCTCACATTCTAAGGAAGAGTCGGAGAAGGACGACAAGGTGGAAAATGCACTTTCTAAATATAAAGTCTTTGGAGCAAGTAGACTGCCTACTAAGGGCAATTTATGCTACCTTGGGCTTGGAGGAAGAGCGAAAATAATTGTCTTTGCATGACAGGATGTACGCAAGACTTGGTGTGCCTAAAAATCTTACTTTTCCAGTCCACGCAGTAATCGCTGAGACAAATAGGAAAGAATGGGCTGAAACAGAAAGAAAGCCTTTCTTACCAAGGCCCCATTAAAAGGAGGTTCCCATTCGATGAAGACGCAGTGGCACTTTAGAATAAAGTTCCAAAACTAGATGCAGCCTTTTCTCAGATTTCAAGATGAACTGATCTGGCATTTGAGGACATGGGGATTTAAAGGACCCCATGGATAAAAAGATAAATCAACAGCTTAAGAGGGCTTGGCAATCCATCATGGGCAACCTCAAACCAGCAATGGCGACTACTGGTGTGTCTAGGAATATGGAATATTTGGGTGCATCAGCTTAAAGCTCATTATAATCGCACAAGAAATTCTCGATTCCTTTATGACTTTGTCAGCAGCTGTAGCTTATGTTTGACGCATCAGCAGAATCTATTAGGATGACAGCAAAAGCCGCAGCCCTAACTAACTCAGTTCGAAGGGCGATGTGGTTAAAAACCTGGCCGGGAGATGCAGCATCCAAAAACAAGCTATGTGGGGTCCCATTCTTGAGTGAACTGCAGATAAAAAAGTCCTTTCCTGTCAAGAAGAAGAAAGAGCCGGTCAAATGTTTTTTAAGGACTCTGGAACAAAGTAACAAACCTCCAAGCGAAAAAGAAAAATCAGAGCAGAGGGGAAAGGCAAAGGAAATGTCCTTTTCCATCCTCCTGCGTTAGCCAGCACACGCAATGACAGCCTGTTACAAGTGGGAAGAAGGCTTCAAAATCTTCTCCCCTATTGGGCAAGCATGGCAGAAAACCAGTATATTCTGAGCATGCTCTCCCAAGGTAACAAAATAGAATTTTCGGATCACCCCCCAGAAAGGTACTTTGTAAAAAGCCTACCAAGAGATGCAATAAAGGGTCTAGCTATGAAGAACCTGTTAAAGGATCTGAGGCAACAAGGGGTTGTGACTCGGGTACCACTGGGGAAACGTTATCAGGGATTATATTCCCGTATATTTCTGAATTAACAAAAAAAAAAAACCTGAAGTTTTCAATTTAATCCTCAACTTAAAACCACTAAACAGATCAGTCCTATACAAGAGGTTTCGTATGGACACTATCTTCATGATCAGAAAAACCTATTGACCAAGAAGTGCTTCATGGCATCGATCAACCTAAGAGATGCCTATCTGCACATCCCTATAGCCCCTCAGTCTCAAAGATTCCTAAGGATGGCGATAAACATGGAAGGAGGTGCTACATATGCAATTCAAGGCCCTTCCCTGCGGCCTTTCTTCTGCCCCGCGAATATTTACAAAGGTGATGGCAGAAGCCCTTGAACCTCTCCGCCTTCAAGGGGTCGCAGCAATCCCATACCTGGAATACCTGCTATTCATGCTTTGCCCCTTCCAGGGAGAAATTGTTAGACCTGCGCAACTCCCGCAGTCATTTAACCTTGGGTTGGATTGATGAATGTTCAGAAGTCAAACTTCAATCCGTCTCAACAAGTACAATTTCTGGGGTACCAAATAAGCTTAGTGGAGCAAAGAATTTTTCTTCCAGAAGAGAAAAAAATCTAAGTCCAAAATATAGCTATGCTACAGACAAATCGGGAAATGTCAGTCAGAAGGGTTATGTCGGCCCTAGCAACTTTAACCTCGACTATGCCAGCCATTCAGTGGGCAAGGCTACGTTTCAGACCTATTCAGAGTTTCCTCCTAAAGGCATGGAACCACAGGACAGAATCTTTGGACGCAAAGGTAAAGATTCCCACCAGAGTCAAACGATCGCTTTGGTGGTGGAGAAATCGGGCAATTCTGTCAAAAGGCCTACTATGGTCATTCCCTGTAGAAAAAGTAGTGAAGATGGATGCCGGCGTGTGGGGATAGGGGGCCCACTTGGATCAGAACTTAGCACAGGGAGAATGGTCCCGGTCCGAGGCAAAAAGGTCCTCAAATTGGAGGACTAAGGGCAGTCTCCTTAGCATTGCATGCCTTCTCTCCAATCCTCCAAGGTTTCCATGTCCAGATTCTATCAGACAAGGCCACTTTCATAGCCTACCTGAACAAGCAGGGAGGCACAAGAGGCAAAACTCTTCAGTTGCTGGCATCAAAGATCCTAGAGTGGGCGGAAAATCATTTTGCTGTCCTTACCTGCAGTCTCCCTCAAAGGCACACTAAACGTAGTGGCTGATTTTCTGAGCAGGAGACTGATTCGGGAGGCAGAATGGAGCTTGAATCCAGAAATTTTTGCAATGGTCACCAGAACCTGGGGCTATCCACAAGTGGACCTATTTACGTCAGAAGAAAATGCAGAGCTCCCGCTTTTCTTTTCCTTTTTCTTTCCCTTTCACCGAAACAACACTTCTCAGCGGATAGATGCCTTGGCACAACCTTGGAACTTTCACCTGGGTTACGCATTTCCCCCATTCCAGCTAATTCTGTTAGTATTGAGGAAAATACAAAAGGAAAAGGTGTCTGTAATCCTGATTACTCCATTCTGGCCAAAAAGAGCTTTGTTTACCACCGTTGCATATGGCAGTCAAACCATTTTGGCAGCTACCTCTCTGACAAGATTTACTTCTGCAGGGTCCGATGCATCACCCGGATGTGGCCAGTCTAAGCCTCACCGCCTGGTATATGAGGAGCAGTTGTTAAGGGACAAAGGTCTGTCCGAACCCTTAGTAACCACTTTACTTTCCAGTAGAAAGACAGTAACTAGAAGCATTTATGCTAAATATTGGAAGGTCTACAACTTCTTGTGTCGTTCGAGAAATAGAAATGTAGAAAATTTGGTGTCGGTATTGGAATTCTGACAAAATGGCACAGACAAGGGCCTTGCAGTCAGCACACTTAAGATGCAAGTGGCCGCATTAGGAGTTTTTTTGGAGAGACCAGTCTGTTCTGAGCCCTTGGTCACAAGATTTTTTAAGCAACTTACTAGATCTAGACCAGCTCCAACTAAGCATTTTCCCAAATGGGATTTATCAGTGGTCCTACAACCCTCACAAAGGAACCTTTTGAACCATTACAAGCAATATCTCTAAGCAATCTAACCGTTAAGACTTAATTTCTAGTTGCAATCACATCGGCAAGGAGAATTGGTGAACTGCATGCCCTATCGGTTAAGGAACTTTTATTATCCATCTACCCAGATAGGATTATACTTAAAACAGATCCGGGGTTTTTACCAAAAGTAGCGTCAGTTCACAACAGGTCATAGATTATCCTACCAACCTTTTGCTCAAACCCTTCAGGGGGGGAAAAAAGCCAATTTCACAATTTGGATGTAAGAAGAACTATTACATTACCTTGAAGTAACAAAGGATTTTAGGTCTTCGGACTCTGTACTTTTTTTTCAGGCAAAAAGAAGGGCCACCAAGCATCAAAGGGGTCAATTGCTAGATGGCTTAAATCCGCTGTTCTGGCAGCCTACTCTGTCGGGCCATCTCCCCCCGCCGGGAATTCGAGCACATTCTACCAGGGCTCAGGCCACTACATGGGCAGAAAAAGCTGGTGCCCCCCCAGATCAAATTTGTAAAGCGGCTATGTGGCCAAGTTACTTAACGTTTGTCCGTCATTACAGACTGGATCTTCTGTCAGCAAATGATCAGGCTTTTGGCAGGCCCTGCAGGCTGTGGTCCCTCCCTAGTTGGTAAGTCTCGTTTATCCTCTCAGGTGCTGTCCTGAAAGACGTTTAGGGAAAATTCAAGTTAGACTTACCGATAACTTGTTTTCCAGGAGTCTTTCAGGATAGCAACAACCCGCCCTTATTGTTAGATTTTATGCTGTGACATATTCTGATTATGTGTTCCAGCTTGGGCTGGAGGTTCTTTACTACTACTACTACTACTACTACTACTACTACTACTCTCATGGAAAACAAGTTACCTGTAAGTCTAACTTGAATTTTCTAGCAAAAAAATGATTTTAACTCGCAACTAACAAATATCAGAAAAAGGTTTAGTGTTTAAGTGGTTTAAACGTTCCTCATTCTACACATCAAAGTATTGCTTTTATCTAAAGGTCAAATGTTATAATGTTTATACTTAGTTCCACTGCTAAAGAATGTTGTGATACTTGGCAGACTGCCTGGATTTGTTTTTTGTTTTTTTTTTCCTTTTGATGACTGTCAGCTTCAGCAGAGCAGAGAGAATTCTCTGCATAGAAAGCATAGGGAAAATACTTTAAAATCGCAAGGGGGGAAAAAAAATTGCGATAACGATTAATTATGCAGCTCTACTTAGGAAATGTATTCTACTTTCTCTGCTTAACAGGTTGAAAAAATTGTCAGTATTGCAGAGGATGTGAAGAACATTGGGAATAATTTATTCAAGTCTCAGAACTGGGAGATGGCAATAAAGAAATATAATAAAGCTCTAAGGTATGTTATGATATGCAAAAAATGTGCTCTTACTGCTTACCAGGATATTTAATGCATCCTTCTAATTTGTAATGACTATCTTGGGTGTCATTGGCATATTTTTGTAATCATTATTTTACTCCCCATAGTGTTCAAGCATCCAGTTCTGAGTCTAAATAGAACTGCCATCCTGGCAGTTGCCCCATATTTCAAGCACTAGGATAGCTTGTGTTTAAACACTTATGTTTCTGCAGTAAGCTAGTGCAGCCTGTTTGGGTAAGTACTATATATACAAATAGTTCCCTGCACCTTGGATCTAGTATTGTGGAGGTTCTTTCACTGGCTTGAAATCAGAACTCTGTTGTTGGTGTTTTTGGTTGGTGGGGCTGGGTATCAAATTCTACATAGCACCCCGCATAAGTATTCATTCCCTTGCCATTTTCCATATTTTGAGTGTTTTGGCCACAATACAAAAAAAAAATCTTTTAAAAACTTTTAGATTTAAAGGATAAGTATTTTTTATTAAAACAACAAATGCACATTTATTTGCAGTTTTAAAAAAAATGTGCATTTTACTTTTTTACTTTTTTTTTTTTTTTAATTTCAAGCCTGGAAAGCACTGCACCAGCATTCAGATCTCTGATGCCATGCAGGTCCCCTGCAGACTGCCAGTGTGAGCTGCCTGCCCCATACATCATATGGCCAGGTAGAATCCACAGCACTGTGGTAGTTCATTGAGAACTACAAGCTGACAGCCACAAAGCCTGTCGGTGCTTTTAGTTTGATTCATAGGGATCTGTGAATCAATGTCGCGGTTATTTGGGGGGAGCCCCGCACTGCCACGCTCTTTGAATTGTGACAGCGAGTACGGGGAGAAGATCCCCAGCTTGCTGCCACAAAGAGGGGGGTGGGGACAGAGGGGTCTGATGCTGAATGTGTTACATATTACACCCTAAATATGTGTGTAATATGTTCAGAAAGGTGAACTTATCCTTTTAAGGCTGGATTCACACTGATGCGGCTGCGGGTCCCATGCGTTGTACAGCGATTCAAGTGCGAATCTGGTCCAAATTTTTGCCTAAATTCGTACCTGAAATGGAGCCAAAGACGCAAAGGACCCTTTTCCAATGCGGACCACGGCTGCCCCGGAGCTGTGTGAACTGGCTCTATTGAGAGCTAGTCACAGTCTCCTGTCATGCGTATTGGATGGGGGGAAACCCGCATCCAATTCTCATAAGTGTGAACCCGGCCTAAGTTGTAAGTCAATTTAAAAAAGAAAAACCTAGGTGCATGTGTCCATTATATAGGTCTTCTCAGTACAGTGTTCTGTCGGGACCTAGGGGCTCCCTGGGAACATGAATGAAAGCACTTACTAGCACCACAGGTATCCTGTGGTTTACTTTAGTTTAGACACTTTATGGCATAATTGCAAACTGTCATTTTTAACGTCCTATTTCCATTTTAATATTTTCTAGATATGTAGAGAGCTGTAAAGATGTCACCGGAGATGACAACATTTCAAAGTTAAATCCTATTGCTGTAAGCTGTAATCTGAATATTGGAGCTTGTAAGCTGAAAATGTCTGACTTCAGAGCTGCAGTCGAGAGCTGCAATGAGGTATTTTAATTATAACAGCATTACACAAACTATCCTGGGAAAGCCTTGTTTACTGAACTGTTTGAAATCAAACTCTTTGATACGGTTCATTTAGTCTTTTCTAAACTATGGGACTGCTGATCATTTATTACAAAGGTCACAAATGTATTATTTAGAAGCTGGCCAGCTTATATTGAGAGTCAATATTTGCTTTTTAAGAGAGCATGGAAAATGTTCCACCAATCTAAAACCATAGTCCCTTGCTTTAAGTGCAGTGGCTCCCTGGATTTCTCACACCGTGCTTTACTACATAGGTACAGTCACTTTTTGGGGAAAAAACACAACAAAATGAACACAAGAAAATACTTCTGTCTCTATTTGATGTTGCCTATAATCCCCAGACACTATTAGTGAGATGCTAAATTATCATATAACAGACATCCTACATCCCTGTAATCTGTGGTCATCCCACTACGGACTCCACAGCAGCTGTAATGAAGATCAGCAAGTTACTTCTCCATTGTCCTGTACTATCAAGTATTGTCTGCATGGAAAGAACCTGCAGTTACTGTATTTTAGAGAGAAATACCTTTTGCATGTTACATTTTGTGGTTTTTCCCTCAAGGCTCTTGAAATAGATCCCTCTAACACAAAGGCACTTTACAGACGGGCCCAAGGTCGGCAAGGATTGAAAGACTATGAACAAGCACTGGTAAGTACTTTGTTATCTGTAGGTTTACAGTGCAGTTCCTGTGAAAGGTGTGATGACTGATTCCTGTTCTGTTGTAGGAGGATCTTAAAAAGGCACATGAGTTGACCCCAGAGGATAAAGGTATATTTAGTTTTCGTTTTACTTTGTCAGTGTGTGTGTGTAGAACTAACACTAAATGGAGAACCTTATGGAACTGTTAGGCAAACCAATTGAGGTTGGTTTAGTTTGGGTGTTGATTTGCCTGATCTACGTACTTGCATACACAATTTTCAGTGGCAACATTGTCTATATGCTGAGCTACTAGGAAGCTATGTCCTGTGTGATTTATTGTATTTAAAACTGCATAACTGGTGCATTTTCCACTCTTGCACCCTTTAAAAAAAATTTCAGTGGGCCACAGCCGAATGACGGCCACAGCGCGGACCTCAATTTCCGGGAGGCCGTCATAGGACACCCTCCCCTGCGCACGCACCCTGCAGGGTGCGCGGTGCGTGCTCTGTGATCACCGAGTCACGGAGACTCGGATGAACACAGATCGAGTGGCCCCTTACCATGTGATCAGCTGTCAGCCAATGACAGCTGATCACATGATGTAAACAAAAGCTCGGTAATCGCTGACAGCACGAGGAGAAAAAAAAAGCCGATCACTGGCTTATGTTAAAGGGACATCGGTCCCGAAGAGGAATGAGGCAAATATGCCTCATCTGTGCCTGCCAGTGCCACCTGCCATTGTCACCTATCAATGCCCACCAGTGGTGCCAATCAGTGCCACCTAGCAGTGCTGCCATCAGTGTAAGCAATCAGTGCCCATCACTGCCATCTATCGGAGCCCATCAGTGCCACCTCATCAGCGTACATTAATGAAGAAAAAAATTACCTGTTTGCAAAATTTTATAAAAAAATATACATTTTTTTTTTTTTTTTTTTTTAAATTTGGTCTTTTTCAATTTTTTTTAACAAAAAATAAAAACCGCAGAGGTGATCAAATACCACCAAAAGAAAGCTCTATTTGTGGGGAAAAAAATGATAAAAATCTCAGTACAGTGTTGTATGACCGTGCAATTGTCACTCAAAGTTTCAAAAGCTGAAAATTGGTCTGGACAGGAGGGAGGTTTAAGTGCCCAGTAAGCAAGTGGTTAAAGCAGAACTCCAGGCCTAGGGGGAGGATAGGATGGGCAAAAAGGCACTAGCAGGGGCTGAACTACAGAGACAACTGTAACTGTAGTCAGTGTTTTTAAAGGGAACCAGTCACGGTATAAACCAGCGTTAGGAGGCTATAACAGGCTCTGGGCCTATTTAGCCCATTAGCATGAAGTCCAGGTGTTTTTAGGTGCCCAGGAGGCCAAGGGCAGTGTCCAACCTTACTGTCAGCAGCTTGTCAAAATCTGTGGCAGACTGAAATACACAGTTTATGGTGCTTTAGGGCTGTATGCCCCAAATACAGGAATTCATGTAGTGTTGGTTGCTGGGAAGTCTTCATTGAACTGCATGCTGGCGATGGCATGCAGAGCAAAGTTGACATCTGCTTACTGCACAGGTTTTGGGGCACCTGGCAAGCTGGAGTAGAATGGAGTAGACACACCTAGGGTATGTTGACTACTGCTAGTTTAAGTACCATTTCCTAGGGCTGGCTGTAAAGGGAATTGCTACATCAATCTTTCACTTTAAACCGTTCCTTTGGGCCAATGATCTGTTTTCTTTACTAAATGATGTAGCTGTTTATCTAGTCAATCGTTCACAGGAAAATACAAGGCTTCCTCTGATTGGTGGAGATGTAGGTGGATGATGTCATGATCTCTGCCAATCAGAGGAAACCTTGTATTCACTCCATATGTACACTTTATACAGCGCTAACAGCGGGTGCATGAATTTGTAGGGATACTAGTTTGGGTCACATTCTCCCGAGTTAACTATTTAACCACTTGCTGCCCGTCATATAACAAAATGACGGCGGCAAAGTGGTTTCAATATCCTGACCGGACGTCATATGACGTGTTCAGGATATTAAGCCGCTGCGCGCCCCCGGGGGCGTGCATCACAGCGATTGTTGTTGCGGTGTGTCAGTCTGACACCGCAACGCCAATCTAGGCAAAGAGTCTCTGACGGAAACTCTTTACCACGTGATCAGCCGTTTCCAATCATGGCTGATCACGATGTAAACAGGAAGAGCCGGTGATCGGCTTTTCCTCACTCGTGTCTATCAGATGCGAGTAGAGGAGAGCCGATCAGCTGCTCCTCTGACAGAGGGCGGTCTGTGCTGATCGATTATCAACGCAGCCCCCCCGGAGGATGCCCACAGTGGATCATCAGGGACGCCACTAGGACCACCAGGTATGCCACCCTAGACCACCAGGGATTCCAATCGGTGCCCACAATGTGCATCACTGATTGGCAGGCATTGTTTGGCACTGATTGGCATTCATCAGTACCATACATTACAGTACATCTGTGCCGCCTATCAGTGCCCATCCGTGCCGCCTGTGTACCCGTCAGTGCTGCATATCGGTGCCACCTATCAGTGCCACATATTGGCGCCCATCAATGCCACCTCATCGGTGCCCATCAGTGCTGCCTTATCAGTGAAGGAAAAAACTTACTTATTTACAAAGTTTTGTAACTGAAACCAAAAAAAAAAAATTTTTTTTTTTCAAAATTTTAGATTTTTTTATTTGTTTAGCAAAAAATAAAATTCCGAGAGGTGATCAAATACCACCAAAAGAAAGCTCTATTTGTGGGAATAAAATGATAAAAATTTAGTTTGGTTACAGTGTTGTATGACCGCGCAATTGTCATTCAAACTGCGACAGCACTGAAAGCTGAAAATTGGTTTGGGCAGGAAGGTGTATAAGTGCCCTGTATTGAAGTGGTTAAAGTGAAAGTAAACATGGAGTTAGGCTTTAAAGTAGAACTAAAGGCAAAACATTTTTTTTCATTTTAGATACAGTAAGGGAGGCTAATGATCCCTGCCAGTTTATTTCTTTGCTATATGTGTCCTATTGGGGAGATTTCCCTTCACTTTAACCAAAACAGGAAGTGAGGGGGAATCCTCCAAATTGAGGGAATCCTGGTGGTCACCAGAGCTGGTGTCTTCATTGGAAGATTTTGCCCTCTATTCCGATTATGGTGACAACACAAACTTTGGGATTTGCTTTCACTCTTGCTGATAACTGTAAAAAGGAGAAATAGGGTGAATCTCCCTAATAAGGACACAGCGAGCAAATAAAAACCTGACAGGTATTCTTAATTTTTCTCCACTCTATCCAAAACTTTATATATATATATTATATATACTTTGCCTTTTTATACTGTAAAACCTTGTCTCCGTGCCACACAATAATAGTTTAATCCCATGTTTGTAGTAGTATGATTCTGCTTTATGTAGGGCAAACCATTTGGAACTCTGAGCAGGTTTTGATATGTTGCCAAGTATATAATGTAATTTTGGGCTCTGACTTATTGGGAAATGTTGCTATAGATGATGGATTGCTGTCATCGTTTTCCTACTGCCACAGTATGTTCTGTCCTTTCACCTGATCTCTGTTCTTGCAGCTATCGGCAGTGAAATTCTTCGGGTCAAGCACAGAATCAAAGAACAGAAGGAAAAAGAAAGAGCTGTCTATGCAAAAATGTTTGCATAAATATGTTAACAATAAACCAGGCATGCAGTGTTCTGAAATCTATGGTATCTGGGTGCAAAAGAGCTGTATGAGGCTATATCCTGTGATATTAAACCAAAAACTTTTTCATAGGTTTTCAACACAGGTGTGATGTTTCACCTAAGTGTTATTGACGGTTTACATTTTTTGGCCATCTTTTAATGTTTTTCTTTTGTGACACTGCATGAACTATGCAAAAAGTGATATGTGCAGTGTACCATTTAATTTGTGATTTTGGCTTCTGTTAGTATTGCTTACTAGTCTTTATTATTTTGTGTGACAGTGAAGGAGCGAGGCTTATTGTTTTACTGTGCATCTTTTTAGAGGGCATCAGCAGTTCTGTGTTAATAGCTTAATGTGATTTTGCTCATAAACATGAGTAAAGATTAAACTTGTTGCTGTCGTTCCTAATAAAGACTGTTACTGCTGTATGTTTTTTTTTACCCCCGAGTGTGCCAGATTTAACATGACCGAGTTTGAGCTTATCGATGTTTTCAAAGGGATATCAAGGAAAAGGGTTTACACTACTGCTTCCTGAAATAACAGCAGTACATTTTATAGTGGTTAATATGCTTATTTATCCCTTTGGTAAATGGGGATCTGTGTAAAAGCTGTTTTTTGTGTTTAGCAGGGGACTGGGTACTGCAGCATTTAGACTTATCCTGCATTACTTGCAGTGTTTATCCACTTGTATACCAATATATGTTTAGTAACGTCAAAGTATACAAGTGGTTAAGTGCCCCGGTCACACTGGTGCATTTCAACAGATCCAAATCGCATGATAAGTCACACCCTATTGTCGGCGACTGAACTGTTAAATTGGTGTGACGCCGACTTTGCAGTGCTACACTGACTTAAAAAAAAGTTCCTGCACTATTTTTGCAGATTTTAGGTGCGACTTGCATAGATATCTGTGCATGAAATCGCACAGATGTCAGCCAAGTCGCACTGACATGCGGCTTTAAATCGTGCGATTTCAAAGTTGGATTTGGTGTGACCAGGGGCTAAATCAAGCTTGGTACTGACGATAAGTGATTGGGTGGCTTCTAGGGCTGTATCTGGTGTTTTGAAATGCAAGTGTCGTGGAGGGGAAAAAAAAAAATCAATAGAATGATGTAGATATTTTGGAAAGAGTGGGTAAGTTCAGCTCAGAAGATCCCCTAAACCCCAAACAATTTTTTTTTTATTTTGGTCCTGGTGACTATTTTTATTGTTTAAAAAATGGGGGCAATCCAAAATTCTAGTGTTGTCACCAGAGCAAGAACTAAAGCTGAACATACACCTATAGATTATCTGCAGATTTTCTATGGTTAGATGGAAAAAGTGCAACAGATTTCTCCATGTTCGCTAAACTGTGTGGATGGAGGAATCTCACACTTTTTCCATCTAACCATAGAAAATCTGCAGATAATCTATAGGTGTATGGCCAGCTTTAGGAAAAAAAAAAATAATCGCCTGGGACAAATGTTCCAGTGACCTATCCAAGATGAAAATTCCTCCCTCACTTTAGATTGCCTTTTTATTGTGTGTATGTATGTATATGACAGAAAGTGATAGGAAACCACAACAGCAGGACACAGACAGCAAACGATCACCTGATTTTGGGTTTTAACCATTCTCTACTGTATCAAAGCTAGGAAAAATGGAAATATACTTGCCACAACAATGCACTTTTCAGCACATAAATGACTCTTTATCCTGCACCCACTTTTAAAGTGGAACCATAGAGCTGGCCAGGAGCTCCTGCACCGGCCGCCAACATGTTCTTCTGGGATTTCAATTTCAGACGTTTTTTTTAATTGGCCATGCTGAAAAGACATCACTTGCAGATGCTGAAATTTGTACACTGAGCTACATGTACACAGATCGATATACAGTGCAGTTACATTTTAATGCAGAAGAAACGTCCTATGTCTTTCACATGGGCCTGTTAGTGCATTAGACCCCTTTCACACTGAGGCACTTTCAGGCTAAAAAAAAAAGCACCTGAAAAGCTCACGAAAACCTATTTCAATTAAAATCAATGAATGCTTTCATACTGGGGCAGTGGGGTGAGAAGACGCCTCTCTGCATTGAAATTAGAGCTGCGCGATCTTGACTAAAGTGTTTCCTGATTCTTTTTATGAAAAGAATTCTCTCTGCTCTTCTGAAGCCACAGACATCAAAAGGAAGGAAAAAACCAGGCAGTCTGCCAAGAATCAAAACATTCTTTATCAGTTGAACTTAAGTATAAACATTGTAACAATTTGTCAATGGAATAGACTTCCTGTGTAAGTGAAAAAGGTTTAACCACTTTTGCATGAAAAATCCTAAAAAAAAAAAGAAAGCATTTGAAAAAAAAATTAAACTCTCCTAAACCCTTGTTGCTAGGCAGTCTGCTAGGCTAATCTGCCTCTTCCTATTCCGCGGCGTGTTCTGCTCCTCGGTGAGCGGCCCCGTTGCCTTCTGGGAACTGTGTGTGTTCCCAGAACACCACGCTGTAGGAAACTGGCAGTGAAGCTGCAAGGCTCCACTGCCTGTTTCCCTTACTTAGGATGGCAGTCTCGAGAACCGAGGGACGGGGCGGCCTCAGGCGGCTGACATCGCGGGCACCCAGGGCAGGTAAGTACTTATTTAAAGTCAGCAGCTACAGTGTTTGTAGCTGCTGACTTTTAATTATTATTTTTTTTCAGGGACGGAATCCCGCTTTAAACACTAAACCTTTTTCTGACATTTGTTGGTTTCAAGTTAAAATCATTTTTTTGCTAAAAAAATTACTTAGAACCCCCCAAACATTATATATATTTTTTTTAGTAGACACCCTAGAGAATAAAATGGTGATTGTTGCAATATTTTATGTCACACTGTATTTGTGCAGCGGTCTTTCAAGTGCAATTTTTTTGGAAAAAATTACTTTAATGAACTAAAAAAAACCCCAAAAAACTAACCAGTAAAATTAGCCCATTTTTTTTTTTTTATGTATAATGTGAAAGAATTTACATTGCGAGAATCATGATCTTTTTATTTTAAGCAAAAAAATCGTGATTGTCGTTTTGGCCAGAATCGTGCAGCTCTGATTGAAATGAATGGAAAGCTCTTCAAAAGCGCTCAAATGTTTTACTGGCAGTTTAGAAGTGCCTCAGTGTGAAAGGGGCCTTAAATTCAGGCGATTAGACGGCTTTCAAACCGAGCCACGGGGGGCGTTGGCGGAAAAGCGGCACTATTTGTCCGCTAGCGGGCGGTTTTAACTCCTCTGCTAGCGGCCGAAAAGGTGTTAAATCCGCCCGCAAAACGCTGCTGGAGTGGCGTTTTGCTGGCAGTATTGCAGTGCTGCCCCATTGATTACAATGGGGAGGAGTGGTGAGTTCCCCGCTCCAAAGAAGCTGCTGGCAGGACTTTTTGTGATGCCCTGCCAGCGCACAGGGCTTTCACACTGGAGTGAATGGAGCCGCTTTTTTTCAGGTGCTATTTTTAGAGCTGTAGCGCCTGAGAAAACGCTGGCAGTGTGAAAGGGGTCTTAAGGAGTGTTTTTAACTTGCAATAGTTGGCTGTTACAATCAGGCAAGGATTGCTAGACAGACCCGAAATAGGGCATATTGTGTTCAGTTAGTGATACCCGCCTGGCACTGTGTGCCACAGACCTGAGTGGGAGCCATGGTTACGGGGCAGTGATGAGAGATTTCAGTTTAAAATCCCTCTTCAAACAGGTGTGCGTGGGAAGCAGCATGCTGATTGCCTACTAGCTGCTGGCTGTGAGGCAGCCGTTAGGATCACGTGAAAGAGGCAATTATTTAAGGAGTGTTAATGTTTGTGAGTTGACTGTTACTTGTGCATGCAATGAATTCATCTGATGCATATGGTAATAAAGCAAATAATGCATGCTACTAAAAATACTGCATATCTTATTTTGTCCGAAGATATTATCTGTCCTTGTGCCCTGCTCCTAAGCATCCCAAATACATTTCTCTTCACTGCTTGGATGTGGTCAGAGCTGTCTGGGTTTTTACTGACAGCCATGCCCTCTATTAGAAAAACAGGGTCTTGCCAAGGATGTTCTGCTTCCAAGTCCACTATTGCTAGGTAGAGAAGGTAACTCATTGGAGATTCTAATAAACCCACCACCTCCTTTTAAATATGACAAAAAAGTATATACCCAGAGAGTTTTGAGGTGCAAGAAAATCAATCAAAATTACAAAAAATATAGAATTTTTGATTACATAGATGATATAAAACCATTTATAAAATTTGGGCCAAAACAACCCAATGGTCAAAGTACAAAAGCATGATTGCCTTGTTTTGGCCCAAATTTTATAAATAGTTTTATATCATCTATGTAATAAAAAAAATTCTATATTTTTCTTTGTAAATTTGATTGATTTTCTTGCACATTTAAAACTCAATTTTTTGCTCTTTGGGTATATACTTTTTTTTTTTTTTTTTTTTAGCTCAAATGTGAGGGCTTGTGCTCTCCTGGCACCTCTACAAGCTCACTCCTACAGATCAGTGTAGTTTCCTAGGCTTACTGACATCAAGCCTCTGTTGCCCAGTTTTGTACAGCTACCACTTTCTGTTACGTTCATACCATCTAAAAATTATACCAGGTGAACATCAAGACTACTGCAGACACAAGGTTCTTTCAGCTGCACACTGATTTGGGTCTGTTGATAATGTGCAGTTTTCCTGTTGCCCCACCCCTCTCATTCATTTCTCATGTACACTGCTGCTGTTAAACGGACGTTCAGAGGCAGCTGGACGCTTTTTTCAACTGCCCCTGAACTCATCCAATGGTGTCTTATGTGACCATGTACACAGTTTAGTTTACAGTAGTTTTTAGGCAGTTGCGTTTAACAGCCTTTCTTTTGAAGGCAAAAAAATGAGTTCAGACGCCGAAGATTTCCATGTTTCGGACGCTAAACGCGGTACCGGTGTTTAGCCGTATTTTTGTTTATAAGCGTTTTTAAAGGTTCCCTATTCTTTTTACATTAAAAATCTCAAAAATGATGGCAAATGATGAAAAACCATTAAAAAATTTTTTAAAAAATTGTAATTGCTTGCAATGATTCATAGACCATTTATATACCCAAATGAGCCCTTGATCCAATCCAATACACCACTAACATTGCTGTTATCCGAAGTATAATTGGACTTTGACCCATATGTTGTTAGATTTGAACAAGCAACTTGTGGCAGGTGGCGTGGCAAGTGGACAGTCCACAACTTGTGGCAGGTGACGTGGCAAATGACAATCCGCAACTTGTGGCAGGTGACGTGGCAAGTGGATAATCCACAATTTGTGGCAAGTGACAATCCGCAACATGTGGCAGGTGATGTGACGAGTGGACAATCTGCAACTTGTGGCAGGTGACATGGCAAGTGGACAATCCACAACTTGTGGCAGGTGACGTGGCAAGTGGTCAATCCACAACTTGTGGCAAATGACAATCTGCAACTTGTGACAGGTGACGTGGCAAATGACAATCTGCAACTTGTGACAGGTGACGTGGCAAATGACAATCCGTAACTTGTGGCAAGTGACACACTAAGTACAAGTACACTGCTGCTCTCTCAGCTGCTGCTACTCTGGTCTCACAAAATGGCTGAAATAGTTAAATAAACTTGTGACGTGGCAAGAGGACAATTCGCAACTTGTGGCAAGTAGACGATCTGCAACTTGTGGCAGGTGATGTGGCAAGTGGACAATCCACAACTTGTGGCAGGTGACGTGACAAATGACAATCTGCAACGTGTGGGCAAGTGACACACTAAATACAAGTACACTGTATCAAAAATCATATACCCTGATATCACAATCAGTAAAGTGCATAGGTGCAAATAAATATATCAATCAATAAAGTGAATAAATGCAAATAGATGCATCAAAAACATATAAGGGAACACACATCCCTAGATATATGTAGATTCAAAACAAAACAAACAAAAAAAAGCAATAAATAGTGTCTGTTTGTGTTTATCCAGCTGAGGTCTAAATGTCCAATCAATTGCCTTTGATGAACTTGCTTGTATTACAATTCTCACAGATCACAGTTGCCTGATGAATTACATTTGCAAAGCGATGATTCACATAAAGATAAAATTAAAACCATCATTGCACAGTGTTTTAAATGCTACAAGACTGGGCAAACAATGTAATCCACTCACACATTTGCAGTAGCTGAATCGCTTTTGTTATAATGGTCAGACAGCTTCACCGCTCATACAGCTATCGCTGTGTTTGCCAAACACTATGCGAAGACGTTACTGACTCCTTCTCCCCGCGCGTATCATCACATGTCACGTGACTTTCTCAAGGGTAGTCATGTGACCGGCCAAGCTTCCTATTTAGGCTATGGACAGCATATTAGTTGCCACAGTGATATCGGTAAATAAGCAAGTCATCATTAAGTCTGCATTACAGCAATACTTATTTTTAGTAATAGATTACACAATATAACTTTTAATAATACAACTTTTAAAAGACACAAGTTAAAATCAAATTTGGAAATAAGAAACCTTATTCACTAAAAGAAACATTATTCACTAAAAAGATCTATTGAACACAGACTTCAGGCTCCCCACCATGATCAAACTTGGTACTTACATCCAAAGTAAATAATAGATGACAATAATCCATAGTGCTATGCCCTCCAGTGATGAGTATTAAGTATAACATCACTAGCGAGAAGCATGTGTAGATAAGTATAATTCAACCACAAATGAATTTAAAATTATTAAAATACACACATCACAGCCTCCATATTATGGTTATATAATCTTTATAATATAGGACCCATAATACCATTCCCTCCTGTAATGAGCCATGGGAAAAAACACTTAAAATAAATATATTTAAAAACCAAAAGAGATAAAATTTAAAAACTAAAAATCTGAAATAAAACAATTCAAGTCAAAATCAATATTCAAGCCCCTCGGCGATAAAGTGCACATTTCAAAGACCAATCTGGATTCACTTTTACTTAACTCTCTGATCTTATTACTACCCCTCCAGTGGGGTTTGTACTTATCAATAGCCCAGAATTTTATGTGAGCAGGATCTTTATTATGATGTAGTGCAAAATGGCGGGATACACTGTATTTGGGGTAACCACTTCTAATATTTTGTATATGTTTCCGCATGCGTTTCCATAAGGGACGTTTAGTTCGTCCTATACACTGCAGCAAACATGTACACTGCAAAACATACACCACCCCTTCCATCCTGCAAGAAATTAAATCCTTGATTACATACTCTTTGTTGGTACCTGTGGAAATAAAATTTGTGCATTTTTGGCCATTATGGTTTGTATTCCATTACAGGAGGAAATGGTATTAAAGGTCCTATATTATAAAGATTATATAACCATAATATGGAGGCTGTGATGTGTGTATTTTAAATTCATTTTTGGTTGAATTATACTTATCTACGCATGCTTCTCGCTAGTGATGTTATACTTAATACTCACCACTTGAGGGCATAGCACTGTGGATTATTGTCATCTATTATTTACTTTGGATATAAATACCAAGTTTGACCATGGGGGGGGGGAGCCTGAAGTCTGTGTACATTAGATTTTTTTAGTGAATAATGTTTCTTTTAGTGAATAAGGTTTCTTAATTCCAAATTTGATTTTAACTCGTGTCTTTTAAAAGTTGTATTATTAAAAGTTATATTGTGTAATCCATTACTAAAAATAAGTATTGCTGTAATGCAGACTTAATGAAATGACTTGCTTATTTACCTATATCACTATGGCAACCAATATGCCGTCCATAGCTTAAATAGGAAGCTTAGCCGGTCACATGACTACCCTTGAGAAAGTCAAGTGACATGAAATGATACGCATGGGGAGAAGGAGTCAGATGACGTTTTCGCATAGTGTTCGGCAAACACAGACATAGCTGTATGAGCGGTAAAGCTGTCTGACCATTATAACAAAAGTGATTCAGCTACTGCAAATGTGTGAGTGGATTACATTGTTTGCCCTTGTCTTGTAGCATTTAAAACACTGCGCAATGATGGTTTTTCTTTTATCTTTATGTGAATCATCACCTTGCAAATGTAATTCACCATGCTACTGTGATCTGTGAGAATTGAAATACAAGCAAGTTCAATAAAGGCAATTGATTGGACATTTAGACCTCAGCTGCATTAACACAAACAGACACTATTTATTGCTCTTTTTTCCATCTACATCTAACTAGGGATGTGTGTTCCCTAGTTTGATAAGTGCACCAACATATTTTATATTGATTTATAGCAACAGGTGTCACAGCACTAATTGGTTGGTCGCAGCTTACACATTTCTTTTTGGTGTTTTGTTATTTTATAGAGAATCCACATCAGCGCTTTAGTTTTCTTTTTTCACATTTTGTCTTTCTGTTTTTCACTAATAAGCAGCAGATATGGACATTTTTAATTTGTTGAAACACAATAGATCTCAAAGATTTTTTTCCACTAATCAGACCATTGACACAGGTGATTTGGACACAAACTTTAGGAAATTTGGTCATCTCATGGAGCAAAAGGTCAGTTTGTGGTGGGATATAGCCACCCATGAACAATATATAAAAGACAGTATTACCCCGAGGAGTTTAAGGTGGGATGTCCGCATACATGATGGACTATTAGACCCAGACTCAGTAGAATGAGAAGGGTTTTAGTATTAAAAAGGAAACAAAGGAAATTAGCATTAATGAATCAAAAAAATCGCAGATTGTAAAGTAGCATTAGAAGCGCAAAAGGAGTCAGCATCTTTTGGAGAACTAACGAAACAGTTAAAGTATTGGAACAGAAGGATAGTGAATTAAAGCAAAGGAAAAAAAGAAAGTATTTAAGAGACACAAACGACTATAAATTGGAACAAACTTTCAAATGGCAGCTTAATTTAAAAGAAGGCAAGGGAGGCTCTATTTCTTCATGAAAGGGAGGTTAGAATTGTAAGCCCAAGAAGGAACCAAGCATGTAAATCACCTGAAAGAAGATTTGGGTCACCTGAAGAACCAAGATTTATTTAAAAATATTTAAAAATAATTTAAAAATAAGAATAATTTACCAAGAAAGCCATTTTGGAAGAATGGAAATAGAATCAATCTGAAACATCCAAATCAACCATATAGTAACTATGGAAATTCAGGCAATTATGGTCATGAAAATCAAAGGAACTATAATTACCAAAATCAGGATTGGACAGAAGGAAGAGATGATAGAGACTACCCTCAACATCAAAATCACAACCATTATAATCAATATCAGTATGACTCCAGAAGAAGTCCGATCCCCACTCAAAATAGGTATGAGGCCCTAAGAGACTATCGAGGTGATGAACAGCCACGGTCTTTTTTAGACCAACGTTGGAACGAACGAACCCTAGCAAGGCACGACAAAATACTAAATGCAAGAAGTCCAAACTCAAAAGAGGATGTCGTAGAGGATGGAAGGTCCAAAGGAAAAAGAGACTAGTAGGGGAAGGCATCCTTAATTTGAGTGGAATAGAACTAACAAGATCAGAAATGCTGTCATTAGATCAAGGATTGAAGTATGCCTCTAAATGGAATCTTAATACATTTGAAGTGTATGTTGATATTCAGAAATATACAAGGAAATTAAATATAAAAAATACATGCTTAACAAGACCCCAAATATTCAAAATGGAAGATCAGATATATCATAAAAAATTGTGAATAGCCAACTGAGAAATAAATCGCTATTTAACCCACCGTTCATAATAATGAGCATATAGAGGTTTTTAACAGGTTGGTCACACAAAACCTTGAGAAACTGAAAATTAAAAAAAATACATGAGCCTCAAGCTATCAAAAGAGGAATTAGGGAATTGGAGCAAAACAAACAAGTCGTGATTAGACCTGCTGCTAAAGGGGAGCAATTGTTTTGTCAAAAGATTATTATAATAAGGAGTTAATAGACCAATTAAGTGATACTAGTACCTACATAAAATTGAAGGGTAATCCAACAAGGCAATATAAAGAAGAGTTACATGACCTTACATTAAAAGGAAGTATGAAGAATATTCTAACAAAGAAGGAAGAGAAATATTTGGTACCTGAGGTGTGCAGGGTGCCCATTATATATACAGTACCAAAGATCCACAAGAATCCACTAAATCCTCCAGGAAGGCCTATAATTGATGGAATACAACCTATACACTCTAGACTGGGAGAATATGTAGATAAATACAGCCTTCAGTGCCACAAACATGTGCGTACTTGAGAGATACAAAGCACCTTATTCAGATACTAAATGAAACGGATTTGGTACCCCAACAAAAGTATTTAATAGCCACAGCAGATGTATCCTTGCTGTATATGATAATAGATCATGATGAAGCCATTCAATCTACTAAATGGGCTCTAGATAAGTTTACCAGTTTGATCTTGAAACAAAAGATATTTATTCTGAGGTGTTTGGCTTTTGCTTGCAACACAATTATTTTTGGCATATTAATGAATATTATAGACAATTGAATGGCATTGGGATGGGTGCTAAGTATGCACCAAGTGTTGCAAATATATTTATGGGGAAGTGGGAGGAACAGGCCATATACGATGACCTTCCTGAAGATTTGATCTTTTACAGAAGGTTTATAGATGACTGTATAGTTATATGGAAGGGGGATGAAAATAGTTTGGTACATTTTTTTGAAAAATTAAATAATAATCAGAAAAAATATTAACTTACTTACTTATGAAATTAGTAATGAAAAGGTTCACTTCCTTGATCTGGAAATATGTCAAGAAGAGGGAATACTAACTACAAAAACTTTCTTCAAACTTGTGGAAAGGAACAGTTATATACCGGTAGACAGTTGCCACCATGAACCCTGGCTTATTAACATACCTAAAGGCCAGCTGATACGTCTGAGAAGGAACTGTTCCAGCCAAAATCATTATTTGCAAGAAGCAAAAATTATAGGAAATAAATTTACAAGTAAAGGATATAATAAAAACTTTACAGAAGATAAAATACAGGAATGATATGATATTCCACGGGAGAAACTTATACAGGATAAAGTAAAGGAGTCTAAACAATATCAAGAAATTCCCTTAATTATGAATTTTAATACACAACATAAACAAATTGAACAGATTATCAAAAGGCATTGGTCACTTCTTTTAGCTGACAGACAATTGCAAATCGATTTTACCGGAGAAACCACGTTTTACTTACCGGAGGGCTCCAACTCTGAGGGACTTAGTTGCAAAAAATGTCCCAGATCCACCTAAGAAATCTAATGACCTAACTTTTTTTTCAGGCAAAAAGATTTTTATCCCTGCAGAAGGTGTTGAGCATGCAGGAATACAAACCCTTATGGCCAAAAATGCAAAAATTTTATTTCCACAAGTACCAACAAAGAGTATCAAGGATTTCATTTCCTGCAGGACGGAAGGGGTGGTGTATGTGTTGCAGTGTACATGTTTACTGCAGTATATAGGACGAACTAAAACGTCCCTTATGGAAACGCATACGAGAACATATACAAAATATTAGAAGTGGCTACCCCAAACACAGTGTATCCCGCCATTTTGCACTACATCATAATAAAGATCCTGTTCACGTAAAATTCTGGGCTATTGATAAGTACAAACCCCACTGGAGAGGTAGTAATAAGATCAGAGAGTTAGGTAAAAGTGAATCCAGATGGATCTTTGAAATGTGCACCGAGGGGCTTGAATATTGATTTTGACTTGAATTGTTTTATTTCAGATTTTTAGTTTTTAAATTTTATCTCTTTTGGTTTTTAAATATATTTATTTTAAGTGTTTTTTCCCATGGCTCATTACAGGAGGGAATGGTATTAAGGGTCCTATATTATAAAGATTATATAACCATAATATGGAGGCTGTGATGTGTGTATTTTAATAATTTTAAATTCATTTGTGGTTGAATTATACTTATCTACGCATGCTTCTCGCTAGTGATGTTATACTTAATACTCATCACTGGAGGGCATAGTACTATGGATTATTGTCATCTATTATTTACTTTGGATATAAATACCAAGTTTGACCATGGTGGGGAGCCTGAAGTCTGTGTTCAATAGATCTTTTTAGTTAATAATGTTTCTTTTAGTGAATAAGGTTTCTTACTTCCAAATTTGATTTTAACTTGTGTCTTTTAAAAGTTGTATTATTAAAAGTTATATTGTGTAATCTATTACTAAAAATAAGTATTGCTGTAATGCAGACTTAATGGAATGATGACTTGCTTATTTACCGATATCACTATGGCAACTAATATGCCGTCCATAGCTTAAATAGGAAGCTTGGCTGGTCACATGACTACCCTTGAGAAAGTCACGTGACATGTGATGATACGCGTGGGGAGAAGGAGTCAGTGACGTCTTTGCATAGTTTTCAGCAAACACAGCGATAGCTGTATGAGCGGTGAAGCTGTCTGACCATTATAACAAAAGCGATTCAGCTACTGCAAATGTGTGAGTGGATTACATTGTTTGCCCAGTCTTGTAGCATTTAAAACACTGTGCAATGATGTTTTTTCTTTTATCTTTATGTGAATCATCACCTTGCAAATGTAATTCATCATGCAACTGTGATTTGTGAGAATTGAAATACAAGCAAGTTCATCAAAGGCAATTGATTGGACATTTAGACCTCAGCTGGATTAACACAGACACTATTGCTTTTTTTTTCATCTACATCTATCTAGGGATGTGTGTTCCCTTATATGTTTTTGATGCATCTATTTGCATTTATTCACTTTATTGATTGATATATTTATTTGCACCTATGCACTTTACTGATTGTGATATCAGGGTATATGTTTCTTGATGCATTTTTTGCATTTATCCACTTTATTGATTGATTACTTATTTGCACGTATTCACTTTACTGATTATATCTGGGTATTTTTATGGTTTAGGATTTTATATATAAGCACTACTCCAACAGATGGGGATAGTTTGATAAGCGCACCAACATATTTTATATTGATTTATAGCAACAGGTGTCACAGCACTAATTGGTTGGTTGCAGCTCACACATTTCTTTTTGGTGTTTTGTTATTTTATAGAGAATCCACATCAGCACTGTAGTTTTCTTTTTTCAAGTATTGTTAGAGTAATATGAGCAGGAGGGGGGGCCTCCTCTTTAACTGTATATAAAGACTTGTAATTTTGGTTAAAAAAAAAAAAAAGAGTCATTCCTGTTTGACCCTCAACACAGAGACTCGTCTCATACTTGGGGGAGAATTATTCATATGCTTTTCTTGTTTGGCTGATTGAGGTGTCTGGTAGCTACCTGTGTGTCGGGAATGGAATGTCCTAAACGGCTTTAACCCCTTTCATACTTGGGGTGTCGTTACATCGGTATGCCAGCGTCTAAGCACCACACTATATAGCAGATGCAGAATTACAGGTAAAGGTAATTATGTATTGTCTGTTATACCAATGAAAGTTTTTCAATATATTTATCTGTTCAACAAGTGTAAAACTTGTTTGCTGCCATCTCCATGGACTAAAAAAACCCCACTCCCTGTTATAGAGAAGAAAGGGAGGTGTTATGTAGTCACAACACAATTCCTTTCGAAGTGTGACAAAGTAAAGGGGGTAAAGCAAAGCAGCCACTACATCTAGGAACCAGTTAGTAGAAATACTACCAAGCAGGGCGGCAACCACCACACAAGCCGGGGAAGTCCCACACCGCTCTACCGTGCCTGGGAGACGCCCGGGGGGCGACTGGTGAAGAGATAAAATGTATGGACGCTTCTGAAGATCGGGTAGGAGTACTTAAAACTTGCACCTTAAAACTTACATCTAAACTTATACCTATTCCACATACCAAAAACTAAAGTGCTGCTAATGAAGCTGGCCAGCTGAAGTAGGATCAGGAGGAAGAGGATTATTTATATAATTGAAAATTGCCTGTTCTGATACTCTCTGGTCTATAACACTACAGTGGTGAAAGACTCTGAAAAACTCTGAGTATGACTGAACTGGTCTGTATAATTTAGTCTGCTTTATTTGCCTTATTGCCCGCCATCTATGCATAAAAACTCTTCTTCTCTTCTGAGAAGCCTGCAAAGGGAAAAAGGGTTAATGTATACATTTACAAGCTTTTATTCACACATCCCTCTGCATACTTCTTTGTAAAGTTAAAAAGGGGGAAGAACACTCCTCTGTGTACAGGAGCTTCCTGTTCTGGCTCATAGAGACTGGTTTGGGGGTTTCCCTTCCCCTAAGAAGTTGAAGGAGAGGGAGGGGAGGAAAGGGGAGAGAGAGAGGGAAGGAAGAAGGAAGAAAGGAGTAAAAAGGGAAAAAGAATATACGGACATATATGGCCAGTAGCTTCATTTCTTCTCCTACCCTGGTTCGGTCTCACTGCTCTACTGCATACTTATATAACTCTTGTGGAATACTGACCCTTCTTGCCCAAAAATTATTTATGAGGTATTGACACTAGCAATGACCACATGCCGACAAGCCGCCCAGCATCCGGCAAAAGGAAACCGGAGTGAGTCAGGAGGGATACGACTTTACCTCTCCCCCCGTGCGGAGCAGGGACATCGCATGGGAGGGCAGGAACAGAGGAGAAGTGGGATAATGGAAGCCAAGCGAGACAGTGGGAAACAAATGGACCGTAAGTCACTGACATCAGGCCATGGCGTACAGGTGGCTGGACGAACCCACACAGAGCAGGCAAGGGGATCCCCGACAATAGGACGAGGGAGGAAGCTTCCTGAGAAAGACATCCCTAACGTAGAACAACACTCTCCAAGTACGGGAAAAGATACAGCAGTGTGGGGACAAGGCAGTTTGAGGCCCGAAGAGGGGATGCCTTATATGGGAAGGATGGAAAATGACCAAGAGGGGGGTGGAAATAAAGACAGAGACATGCAAAAAGCAGACACCCTGATATTAGAACATAGCCCCCCTGACCCCACAAATAGTATGGCCCTGGATGCTTTGTCTTCAAAGGGGGATCTGGTCGTGGCAGAGAGAGGGGCCCCACTACTGGAGGAGGAATTAGCAGCGAGGGTGGAGAAACAAGCACTGGCAGGTCCCAGCTACCCCACAAGTCCCCCACCAGAAGAAATGGTCCCCGGTATCAAGGGGGGGTGTGGGGGATGCAGAGAGGGAAATCAGGGAAATCAAGGATCTATTGAGGGCCCTCCCTACAAAGACTGATATCCAGCAACTAATCAGCTCAGCGGAGCAGGCTTGCCAGCAAGCGGTAGAGGACCTAAAAGAAGATACAAGGGCACTGGGGCATAGGGTGGAAAGTTTGTAAGAGAACCATGAGGTAATGGTACAGGCGGTGACGGAGGTCCAAGATCTGATTAAAGAACATGAGGATGTTCTAAACCTATATAAGGACCAGTTGGATGATTATAAGAACAGAGAAAGAAGGCAGAACATGCGCATAAAAGGGTTACCTGAAACAATCCAAACACCCGAGTCTCAGTAGTCCAAAAAGTATTTGGTCAGATCATGGGGGCCTCTGCACCTGAATGTATTGAGATAGATCGGATTCATCGAGTCCCCACATACTCTACTCAAAATAGGGAGAAATCCAGGGATGTTACATGCAGAGTACATAAATATGCACTAAAGGAAATCATTATAAAAAAGGCCTGCAGTAGCCCTGAAATCTCATTTGCTGGTATGACTCTATCACTATACCCAGATCTAACACCCAGGACTTTGTACCAACGCCGAGGAGTTCGGCCTTTGCTGGAAGCTTTGAGTTTAAAGGAGGTGATTTATCGTTGGGAGTTACCATTCAGCTTGACGGCTTCTAGAAATGGCAAAACAGCAACTTTACGTACTAAGGATGACCTGCAGTCATTTGTGGAAATACTGGATCTCCCAACAGTAGACTTTACAGATTGGAGGACACATAAAATTGGGACCTCCCTACAGCGGCCTGAACAGTGGCAACAAGTCTTCCCTAGAGGCCAACGTAGAAATCGTCAAGGGAGGCATAGACCCGCATGTAAAGGAAACTACTTGCTAGCGAAGGAGGATGGGGGAAATATGCATTTATCCCACTAAGACATAGTATAGAATTTCGTTACAGAGAGCTTACTAATATAAAAAAGGGTCTCTGGATGATACAGTTAGAAGATTCAGACACTGGGAGAATATAAGAGAATAGGGCTTGGGGGGGAGGGAACCAGAGAGGGGTATCCAGAGTTACTCTGGTCTCTTAGGTAGGTCCCGAATAATGGTATTGGTTGAACTGGTATCGGTGAGGGGGTGGAGGGGACCGGGTACAGGGTGTGCGCCTTGACCCCCTACCAGTTAGTTGGGATGTTCCAAATGGGGAGGTATATCTGGAGTGTCTTGGGGGGGGGGGGGGGTACAAAGTTGGGTTCTTTTTTTTTTTTTCTTTTTCTCCTCCAGCAAATGGCAAAGAATACAATATATGGTTGGTGTTTTGAGAGATGGCTACACCATTAAAGATTGTATCATATAATGTGAGGGAACTCGGTTCTCAACATAAACATAAAAGGGGCCAAATCTGACATGAACTACAATATCATGCGGCGGACATAGCTTTTCTACAGGAAACGCACTTCAGGGAGAGGTCTATACCTAATATGCCTGGACACATGTTCAGCCACTGGTACCATGCAACATCACCCATTGCTAGGGCAAGGGGGTTACAATAGCATTTAAGAAAACTTGCCCATGGGTATTGATGTCTGTACAAGCAGATAGAGAAGGTCGTTTTTTATTTGTCAAAGGTACAATACATAGCCAGGAGGAGAATAGCTTATGGATCCCATATTAAGAAAGAAAGAAAAAAGGAAGTGACAGAGCTATTAGAGAAAATTAATGCACTGGAGATTAAACATAAAAAAACCTAGATCCTTTAGATATTCAACAATTAGGGAATCTTCGAGTAGAACTTGTACAATGCCTAGATTGAAAAATAAATAATAAATATAGATACTTTGCTCATAGGTTCTATGAGCAAGGGAATAAATGCGGGCGACTACTGGCTAAACAACTTAAAAAGCAACAAGAATCTAGACATGTTCATAACCTATTAATACGTAATAGAAAGGTAGTGGAAACACAGGCCATAGCGAAAGAATTTCATAGATTTTATGAAACCTTATATAACATTCAGACACCTGAGACTGTGCAATTAGAAGATAAGGAGGACCAAAGAAGGGAAGTAATACGAGAGTATATTAGGGAATCATCAATGCCGACCCTATCGGAGACAATTAAAGCAGAAATGGAACATCCAATCACAGCAGAAGAGTTGAGCAGAGCAATAGCAGCTTTACAGACAGGGAAAAGTCCTGATCCGGACGGTCTGACAAATATTTATTACAAAAAATTTTCTTCGGAGCTGATAAAACCGTTATGCAACTATTTTAACTCAATTAATGCAGTTAATCCATTACCTCCAGAAGCCCTGGTGGCGTACATTACTATTTTCCCGAAGGAAGGGAAAGACCCTCAGTATTGTGCCAACTATAGGCCTATTTCTCTGCTCAACTGGGATGTTAAACTGCTTGACAAAATTTTAGCCCTGAGATTGCAAGAACACATCAGGGACTTGGTGCATCCGGACCAGACAGGTTCTGTAAAAGGACGTGAGGCAAGGGATAACACCCTCCGGGCACTTGCTCCACTGGATATAACATGGCCCAGAGAAAGCTCCAAAGATCGTACTATCGATGGACGTGGAAAAAGCCTTCGATAGGGTGAACTGGGGCTTTATGAATGAAGTCTTAAAAGTAGTGGGTCTGGGTGACCGTATGATGGGATGGATAATGGCTCTTTATGCGGACCCAAGAGCAAAGGTCAAAGTAAATGGTACAATTTCGGACTATCTTAATATACGAAATGGAACAAGGCAAGGGTGCCCACTCTGCCCATTAATATTTGCTATAATATTAGAGCCATTTCTCTGTAGGATTAGAAGCAATGGGGAGATATTGGGGATGTGGAGCATAAGGTATCGGCTTATGCTGACAATTTACTATTCTATCTCTCAACACCTCAGACATCCTTAATAGCTCTCATGCAGGAAATAGACAGATACAGTAATCTATCTAATTTTAAAATTAATTATGAAAAATCAATACTCCTCCCCAGTCAAGTCCCTCAAGAGATGGCAAGGATGCTGAGGAGGGAGTACCCCTTTGTGTGGAAGAAGGACTCCTTGTTCTATCTAGGGGTACATATTACTTCGGATCAAAAAATGTTATATGAGCTTAATTATGCTAGGACTTGAAGAAATGGACAGGACAATATCTAACATGGTTTGGAAGAGTGAGTGCCATTAAAATGTGTATATTACCCAGAATTATCTACATGTTACATACAGTCCCGATTAAATTACCAGGAACCTTTTTTAAACAGATACGGAATGCTTTTTTTAGCATTTGTGTGGAATAGTAAACAACCATGGTTGACTTATGACATCTTGCGTAGAAGGCAGATGGAGGATTGGGGCTGCCTGATATACTAGTATATTATAAGGCAGTGTCGCAGGTTCGAATCTTGAATTGGTGCCATGATTCCTCTAGTAAAATGTGGGTTTCCATTAGAAAAAGCTATAGCGGGGAGAAATCTAGCAGGAGCCCCCTGGATCCCGAGTATGGCAAGAGGACTTTCGAAATGGACGTCCCCCCTGACTTGGAATTCTTTGTCAATATGGGATAATCTGAATAAAATAGGAGAGTATTCCCCCCAGGTGTCCCCCTTAGCTCCACTGGAGGGATTCACATGTGGCAGGTTTGCACTGCGGGGGACCCTAGCAACTTACCCGGAGCTGGTTACAGCTCTAGGGAATATACCCATGTCAGGATTGATATACAAGCAAATGACAAGCTTCTTTAAAAAGATTAAACCCTCACTAAGACCACTAAATTTAATTACTAGGTTCGAGAGCCAGTGTGTGCGTCTGGGGGAAGCTAGACATCTGTTGTCTCAGATGTACAGTCTGATACTTGGTGCCCAAAAGAGTACAATCCCATATTTAATTCTCTTTCCCATTCCCTAATAAAGTAAGGAACTTTCAGATGAACAAACTAAAAAAATGATTAAATCAACATCCATAAGTTTGCACGTTCAGGAAATGGTCTATAAATTCTTGACAAGGTGGTATAGGACACCAGTAAGACTAAATAAGATGTACCCAGCGGCTGACGCCCGGTGCTGGAGAGGATATGAGCAAAGGGCACATTTCTCCATTTGTGGTGGGAATGCCCCAGAATCAAAGCATTTTGGGTAGTAGTTGCACCATGGATCGGGAGGTTGACCCCTAGACCTATAGAGTTTACACCTCTGGACTTCTTATTTCACGGAACATCCGGCCCAATTAAAGCATAGGAAGAGCATTACACCACACCTATTAAATGCAGCTAAAATATTAATCCCCCGATTTTGGAAAACAGACCGCCTGTCCAACACTAGATGATTGGAAAAAGGTTAACCGGATAATGGAAGCCGAAAGGTGGTTTCATGTAGTAAGGGACAAAAAAGGGGAATTTGAGAAGATATGGGCAGGCTGGATACAGTGTGCACATGAGATAGACTAGGAAAAAAGATAGGGAATGGAAAGGTAAGGGTGGTAATGGCTCCTTAAGGTTCCTAGCATAACTGCATATGGTTTTAGCCATAAAGGAATAAAGAGCCGAAGTGTGAACTATGACCAGGACAGATCTATGCTGGTGTTTTTTTTTGGTTGCCTTCTCTTTCTGCCCCCTAATGAAGAGAGAGAGGGAGTTAAGTCATGTGGAGGTGGAGGGCTTGGCACTTGAAAGGGGGAGCAGTGGGTTGTGAAGTCTGTCTAGTCATAACTAGGGTGCAAACCCTTTTTTTTTTTTTTCCACACAAGGTATAAGTTATATTTTACCATGGCCATTACTGGCCTCTTACATCATATGAGGTTGGGTAAACACATGGACATAGGAGAAGGGACTATCGCGTCTTTAATTATTTAATCTCCCTTTTTTTTTTCTTCTTTCTTCCCTTTTTGTCACTTAGAGTTGAGGAATTAGGCCATGATGGCCGATATACACAATTATGGATAATCAATATTAATCACATGGCACGTATGGTTGGGTTTACTTCTTCATTTTTTTGTAATTTTTTTAAATAGAGTTGAGGAACCAGGCCATGGAGGCCGTTATACACAATCACGGATAATCAATATTTAATCACATGGTACGTTTAGGGGTTTTTTTTGACAAAGAGAGGCACGGTAGGTGAATACATGACTTAAAGTGGAAGGAACGGAGTGCGAAGGGATAGAGCAGATACCTACCTCATGGTTGGGAGGGAGGGGGGAAAGGATAGATAGCCCTCTTTGGATTTTTTTTTTTCTTGGGGGGGGGGGGGGGGTGTAGTATAACTGGTTAACTGCTGACAAGAGAGCCCTGTAACTAGCTAGTTTCTTGTCTATGTTTATCTTTGTGTATTTTATGTAAATCATGGAATGAAAGAATGTGTACTATTGAACTGTGAAATTTATAATAGTAAAATAAAGAAAAATTTTGATTATAAAAAAAAAAAAAAAAAAACCATGTTGAAGTCTACCAGCAGCAACTTTTATGTAACTCAAATGTAGATGGTGCTGCACAGTCCATATATGAATACTGCACTACAAATTAATATACACATCAAACATAAATCAATATAGCATAAATGTCAAGTGCACCAATGTAGACAAGTGCTGGCAGTGGCTAAGAAATAATGTCCCAGTGCAAAAAAAAATATATAAATACATAATTCACTTGTGTGATCTGTTCTTCTTTAACTGCGGGGGTAAAAAAAAAAAAAAAAAAAAAAAAAAATCACCCCGGCGCTCACAGACCACTCACATATAACAAGAGCCTAGAAGTAAAGTTCCAGCAATATGGTCTGGTTAGCCTTCCGTGGGAGAGTCCTCCATTTGATCTCCCTGTTAGATGCTTGGCTAGAGGGTCTTAGCTCCTTTTAAGATGTCGCTGGCCTCATACATCCATATGTTAAGGTAAAACAAACATAATACCTCCTATAATGTAGAATGTTTAAAAAGTGTTAATTTATTAAAAGTTAAAATCTAATTAAAAGCTCATACGTTACACCAAGTGACTTCCTCTGGGAAACGGATTGGTTGTCAACGTAATGTATTTATTTGCTGAGTACAGGAAGTATGAAAAATGCCATTTTTGTTGAAGCCACTATTTAGTTTATATTGTGGCCATTTTCTATGCGAATCGTTCACTAAAACAAGATACTAGAGAACCAGGATGACGTTAACGCGGCCATATTATTGTAGATTCCATCTTGTCAGCCATTTCCAGTGTGTGGGTTACTTATCATATTCTTCTAAATGTTCATTTTTTCACATAATTTTGCATACTAATATAGGTGTCAAATTTGTTTAAGTTTTTTTTTTTGTTACTCACTGTAAAATCCCTTGTTCATTGACAGACACAGCTCGGCTGAATCTTAAACCATAGGGCTTTATAGCACCACCTACAGTAGTAGGACACTAGGCAGAAAAGAACACAGCACCACCTATAGGCAGTCCTCTCTGGAATAAAACCCCCTCTCTGCTTTAGGCAATCCAGTTTATAACAAAAGTAGTGTCAGAAGTATAAACTCCAAAAGGTGAGTGGTACTGTGTGCGGCGATTAAAGGGGTTGTAAAGGTTTGCGTTTTTTGACCTAAGGTGAAAATACAGCTGCCAGTGACCAGCCCCCCCCCCCTTTTACTTACCTGAACCCTCAAACTAGTTCACCGGGGACACACCTTCTCTCTGCTAGGGGGTTCTCGGCTGTTGATTGGATAGATTGATAGCAGCACAGCCATTGGCTCCCGCTGCTGTCAATCAAACCCAATGACGCAGCCGCAACATAAACGTTTGTTACCTTTAGTGTCACTTTAACGCAGAGAAAAAAAGTCAGCCCAAAGGGGATGGCACATATTGGTAATGTGCCTTCCCAATTGCAAATTGTAGGAACCACTGATGTCTCTCACAGATAGGAACACGCAGGCATGCATCCTTAATGTCTATAGTAGGTTAAGAAAAAAAAAAAAAAAACTCAGACAGGCCACCAATGAATGGATGAATTCAGCTTGAACCTCTGAACCTGCACCAAGCAATTCGGGGCCTTCAGGTCTAGGATCGGGCTAACCCAGTCCTTTTTCAGGGCTGTGTTAAAACTCTCAGAACCATTCCGGCTCAGGTAATAGGACTTAGTCACTGGTGAAGCAGGCCCTACACCACCCATACAGGACACGATGCCAGAAGATAAGGATATGGTGGATAAAAATTTAATTCTATTTTGTAGCAGGACACAATCAGTTTGTGGACCCACTTGTTGAAAATAAGGGAAGTCCATGGGTTTGAGAACCAGCGACAATGACCCCTGACCCTGGAAAGAGGGTGGAGGCAGTCCTTCATGTGGAGGTAGACTTGTGGGTCCAAGAGTGCTTAGCCCCAACCGCGGGGGGCCTTGTCAGATGAGCCAGAAGAGCGAAAAAGTCTCTTATGTGCAGTGAAGGCAGGCCTGGACTTCCCACACAGTTCCTTCCCTAGCCTGTGGGAGGAAGGTACTCTTGCCACCTGTGAGGTTCTTGATGTCATCCAAGGTAGCATCGAAGTGATGTTTCCCCTAGTAGTGCAGCTGCAGAGACTTTTTAGAAGTCTGGTCAGCATTTGAGCCAAAGCACCACCGCTAAGACGGACAGCTCTGGAAGGAGCAGAGCATCATCAAAGGATGCATCACCTATGTACTTCAGGCCCTGGACCAACTGGTCCCCCAGATCCACGTGTCTGGTCTTCAAACCTTGCTGCATAAGCTCGGCCCATTCAGTAAGCATGTGAGGGACTGGGGCCATGACCAACACAGGCCACAACGCTGACCCTGCAATGGTAAACATAGAACAGATGATAGATTCTGCTCTGTGGTCCACAGGATCCTTAAAAGAGGGAAACTCCTCTACCAGTATAATGGTTGCTTTATTTAACCTAGAAAATTTGAAAATCTACAATAGGAGCTCCACTTTTCAGCAGGGCCTCCAAAAAAAGAAAACGTACTGCAAAGTGCTTTCGGGAACACAAAAGGCTGCTTCAGATGTTTTCCAAGTTTTGTGGACAAATCTATCAAAGTAATTCTTCCTTCCCCTGACTTGGCTCTACTAAACCGGACCATAGAGACCCTCACGCCACCTGTCAGATATTCAGTCACACATATTTTCCTGGCAGCTAGGCTTAGCGCATTATTAGACTCTGGAAAAACTCTTAACCTCGTCCCCCCCCTATCCACCATGACTGACCCCTTAGATTTGAACCATAAAAATTGTACATACGAACTTATGCTTGCCTCCAGCAGGTGCTCCTATGGAAAGTCACTTTTCTTATGGCAACCCTGGCTGTATTGACACCATTCCATCCAGCAACCATATCCACCGTGATTCCCATATTAGTGTAGAGCATTTTTTGTGTCTTTTCCAAGTCCAAGCAGTTAGTCCTACAAGGACCAACTGCCTTTTTCAATACATGATTTGCCACCTACTGTGGTTATAGTTACACCCTTTTATATAGGTTACTACTTGTAAAATGTCTCTGTAGTAGATCTTACTGTATATATGTTTACGACTTGATTGATTTATGTCTTGTTGACACATATTGTTTCATACCCTTGTCGTTCTTATAGCTCTATCATCTTTGATACATTTCGTTTCATTTTTTTTATTTTATTGAAAAATGTTTCAGTTCAAAATGGTACAAAGTATGCAGGGTAACAGAAAACCTTAAAAGACCTAGTCAGTTTGTGCATACCAAAGGCACTTTGTTGGCCGCCCCAGAAGAGTCTTCTAACGCTTTCTCCTGCATGGCTACAGAGGCAAAGGACTTGTCTACGCTGTCCAAGGAATTAGGGGATGCATCATCAGAGCACACAGAAAACTCAGGGCTAAAAGGTGGCAGGACCCGACTCAGGCTTAGAAACCTGAAGCGTAAGGCGATGACTGCAGGGGGTGCTTCCTGCTCAACTGGCACCCGAACGTCAGACAATGACTCCAGGACTGCAGACAGAACGTCCAGGGGGATAGAGGACAAAGAATATGCTGTCTCCAAAATGGGATCAGAAGGGAAAGCCTGGGACTCCATTTGCATTCCAGCCAGGCGAGGCCCTGCTGCAGGGAATAACAGTAAGAGGGACAACAAACCTAAAATAGCAGAAAAAAGCAAAAAGCCTATGGAATAAAGTGCTTACTCCTGAACACTTGACAGAACTTGCTTGCCTATAGTAGAGAAAGGGGCTTTTTCCCCCAGAGGGGACTGCCCATTTGAATCTGTCACCTTTGTATCTCAGCTTGCTACGGAGGCACTCAGTGGGTGGGGAAAAGGTGAGGAGACAGGGGTCACCAGCAGGGACTGCTTTGTGCAAAACCATTGCACAGAGTAAGCAAGTAGAACACGTTTGGCATTTTTTTTCCCCCATTAATCCTTAAGAGTCCTTTCACATGAGCTGACCAATCAGAACCTCCATTGTCCTCTATGGAGCAAGAGCAGGCTGCGTCCCCTTTGCATGGGTGGAGCGGACACGGACCAGCCATCCGCCTGCTCAGCGAACAGATTCCCCACTAAGCAGGCAGACTCCAGACGGAGTCCGCCCTGCGTGGAAGGGGCCTTACAATCACTTAAATGACCCATCAGAATTACTGTCTCACAACATGTGTAGGTATTAGAGCCACAGCAAGTGCACTGTTTTTTCCTAGCAAATGTATGCATAATGGCTACCATTTACCATAAACAGTTTTGTTACTGTATACCAGGCTGAAATATTCTTCTCGCAAAAATTTACAATAGTACAGGTAAACTCACAAAACTACATACCAGGCTGAAATATGCTTGCAAAAATTTGCCATAGTACAGGTAGACTCACAAAAAACAAAAATGATGATTTGTAAAAATTGTTTTTTTTTTCCTGGCACATAAAAAAAAGCTTTACATATAAAGCTCTTGTATTTCAGTTTACATTCACAAAAAGGCATTGTCTATGGTACATGTGCATCTTGCAAAAGCCTTCAATCCGACCTGTTAAATTTGTGGAATTAAGGCAGCTCTATGGAGCAATAAACCATTTTAAAACACAGAAAAATCAAATGCCCATTCAAGCAAGTTAGTGCAATCTCAGGAGCACGTAAGCAGAATAGTCCTGCTTTGGTGTCACATTTTGTCAGAACATTTTTAACAACAGCTTTCCCCTGTGGTCTCAGATGGTAGAATCAGTCACAGAATATGATAAAATACTGCTCGTCTAAAGTGAACTACATTCCATTGTAAGCAGGTCCACCGCCTCCTTCTGGTACGACCCAATTAATATTCTGACTTGGATCTTTAATGTCACATGTCTTGCAGTGGACACAGTTTTGAGCATTGATCTGCAACCGTGAACCTTCACCTGATTCAAGCGGGACGAATTCATAAACACCTGTAAAAAGAAATAAAGATTATCTGCTAAGCTGTACATTTTTAAGTAACTCCTGAACTTCAACAGAAATCCCACACCTTCATAGTACTGTACCATGCACATTATGATTCATAAATGCCTTAAAATACATTAAAGGATATCTATACATATATTCTCACACACACACACACAGAAATAATAAATGTGCATCTTGCAATAGCCACAAAGGCTGTGAGTACTTTGTACTTCTCACATTCACAGAACTGTGAATGAATGATGAAGCTGGGTGGGCGGACCCCCGCATGGCCATGTTTTTTTAAAATTGTGACAGTGAGCGTGGGGAGAAGATCCCTTGCTTGCTGTCACAACGGGGGATCAGGGCTGCTGCAACTAACATATTATACCCTGAATATGGGTGTAACATGTTACGAAAGGTGAAATTATCCTTTAACCTTTGGGTTATACTGCCAGCTACAGGAGTACTGGACACTACAAATAAATAAAATAAAAACTGCGGCCAACCCAGTATACCCCTTCCTGTTATATTTTATTGTGTCCAAGCAGAATGGATGTCTTTTCTTTAGCTCTGCTGGGAAAAGTCAAACCTAACTGTCCGTTAGCCTTTGTAGGCATTTGGACAATTTTAATTTTTGATGCTTCTCCTTGGTTTCTCACTTTCAACCATTCTGTGTCACTGCAAGAATCACAGATCTCCATGTAGCCCTCTCGGTAACCTGTGTATCACTGTCCCAGTCCCTGTGGTAGAATAGCTTCAGGGTAAATGCTTAAGGATAAGTCCAGCCTGAGCTTTTTAGGCTGGGCTTCTCCTAAGGGTCACAGGAGTGCAACTCATTTGCACTCCTGTGACCCGTTTTCAGCAGAGAGCGGTCTGAAATCTGCTCTCCGCTGACATCACTGAAATCAGTCGAGGCAGCTCGTCACCCCGACTTCAGAAGTCTGGATCCGCCAGCTGCCTTGACTGACAGCAGTCTCAGCGAGCTCCTGAGAGGGCCGCTACCCGCCCCTCCACAGCTCAGACCCAAAGCTACTGCAAAAATAGGAAGAGATGGGCTGGGAGAGGTGTGCGATGGCCAGGCTGAGTGGTTAGCAGGTAAAAGCAGCCTCAGCTCGATTCATCCAACTCCAACGTGTTTCACCCTACCCTTGGGGCTAAATAATGGAGATGAATCATTAAGCCCCGAGTGCGGAGCGAAACATGCTGGTGTTGTGGTCAGGATGAATTGAGCTGAGGCTGCTTTTACCTGCGAACCACTCAGGCCACGTAAGGCGTGCATTGTCCAGAATAGATTCAGGGGTTTTACTCCAACCTGTTCCTAACCCAAAAAAGCTCAGATATTCTGCATACAATCCACTAGGTCAGTCATCTCCCCCCTTCACCAGGAAGAATTCCTGGCATCTGTGGACATCAGGGACGTGTACATACATGTCTCCATTTTCCAAGCGCACCAGGATTACCCATGCTTTACTGCGAGTTCTTTAAACTTTGAGCTCATGGCCCTGATATAATACTTTGAAGGATGGGTTGGACAGTACATTTTTTTTTGTCTGAATGCATATCTTTTGTGGTGGTTAAAATGCCAGTTCTCTGGCAGAGACCCCCACGGTGTGTGCATGTTTGCTCTTGCAAACTGCCTCCTGGGATGTGTGATATACCACGCATCTTTAAACCTGGCAGAGACCCACTGCAGGTCTGAGCATGTGCCAGATTCAAATTAAAGATGGTGGCGCTAAAGAGGGGCAAAAGGAAAGCATTTGCTTAAGCAAGGCAATGCTGGACTTTTAAAACAATTTTTATGACAGGGACAAGTGTTAAGGATTTTTTTTTTCTGATGAGACTTAGGCTGTGTTTAGTTGCTCTTTAAACACAAGCTTTCTTTTTTACAAGCTCCTTACCTGCAGGACAGAATCTCTGCTCTGGGCCATCATATAAAGCTAAATTCTTATTCACAGGTACACTGTCATCTCGTAGTGTCAGGTGTGCTGGTTGATTGTGCTCATGATTAGTACCACTCAGCGCCACAGATGACAGCAGGTCAAAACTTATTTTCCCGTCAGGTTTAGGGTACTCAATAGGTGTGCAATCCTTAGCTGGCTTTAGCTGATTAGAATCCAGACCTGGTGAGAAATGTCTCAGAATAATTATTTATAATAATTATTAGAATAATTATTACTGTAGAACTTAGTTTTTAAGGTTTTCTTCTTTTAGGTCAAACTGGGAGCAGTTATATTGCTGCCCGGGTCCCGGTTGAGGGAAGTAAGAATATCTTAACAATTGAGACATAAAAAAAAAAAAAAAAAAGTAAAAGATCTTTCTGGAGCAATAAAGAAAACCTGTGAAAGAAATGTAGGAGCTCTCATTGCGAACCTCCCCTTAAGACTACTTAGTTACCTGGCTGTCTCTGGAGTCAGTCATTTCTTAATCATTGACTTAATCATCAGACTGAAGTCAAACCTTCTGATCTTCATACTTGTTCCTGGTCAGTGCTGAAGATATAAGATCAAAATGACAGCCAAGAAACTAGTATTTTCAGAAGAGAATAGCAACAGCAGCCTACAAATGCCCCGTACACACGATCGGACATTCCGACCACAAAATCCATGGATTTTTTCCGACGGATGTTGGCTCAAACTTCTCTTGCATACACACGGTCACACAAATCTTGTCAGAAATTCTGAACGTCAAGAACGCAGTGACGTACAACACGTACGACGAGCCAAGAAAAATGAAGTTCAATAGCCAGTGTGGCTCTTCTGCTTCATTCCCAGCATGTGTGGAACTTTGTGCGTCGGAATTGTGTACACACGATTGGAATTTACGACAATGGATTTTTGTTGTCGGAAAATTTGAGATCCAGATCTCAAATTTTGTTTGACGGAAATTCCGATGGAAAATGTCCGATGGAGCCTACACACGGTCATAATTTCCAACAACAATCTCCCATCGAACATTTTCTGTTGGAAAATCCGACCGTGTGTACGGAGCATTAGTCTCTCAAAACAGTTTTGTTAAGCTATCTGAAGTGAGGTTTCTGCAGTCAGTAGATAAATGTAGACATTATGAGCAAAATATGGAGGCTGCTATCACAGAATTCTCCTTCTGAAGTTGCTACCTTGGCTGTGCTGCTAATCCTCCACCTTCAATATCTAAAACCACTGATCCAGAACAATGCACATTAAGACAGTGGACCTTTCTCTGATTTTCCTGATCTGCATACTTGTCGTGCATCAGCATTTGAGAAAGTATAAAAAGCTAGTGGATTAACAAAACAGTAACTAGCATTTTCAAAAAGAGGTCAGCAGCCCAGCCATTTTATTCATGACAGGTAAAACTTAAAAATAAAAAAAAATAAATAAATTTGAATAATTTCACACAAATTACCTTTATGTTTAAGCGTCCAAGGCTCTTTCCCTCTAAATATCCAGTAGAAAATGCCAGTGTAGACCATGCCTCCATACAATCCAAAAACGGTGTGGCAGGAAGGTCTAATATTTCTCACAGAGTAGAGCTCCTTCCAGATCCATGACTTCCTTAGGTTCTCCTCATACTCTGGAACACTGAGCCCTATATCACAATAAAAGCAAATACATAGCTGTTTCCAGAGTTTGTAGCACAGCCCCACAAATGCATTTTATTACTTAAGTTATAGACTTAAAAATTTATTAAGACCCTCTACAGCTGTCATATGGGGAAGTCTATTCATACTTTTCTGCAAAAGAAAAAGAAAAACAAAAAATAAAACCCAGGAACACAGTATACATTTACGCTCATCCTAAGAGCCCTTTCACACTGAGGCGCTTCAAAAAACGCCCTAAAACCGCCTTAACGCTATAACCGTGTTTTTGGGGCGCGAGTGGTAAAATTACTGCAATGCTGCGGGCATTTTAACATTGTTTTTCAAGCGTTATTGAAGCATGGGCGTCAAAGAACAACCCCACCTTCCTACATGTAGATGCTCTCTTTTCTGCTTGCATGTTTACCTTTTTGTGAGATCATGTGACTTTTCTACAGCTCAGGGTAGATTATAGGCGCTATTCAGGCATTTTTACAGCGCTTTCAATTCATTTCAATGGAGAGGGGCGTTTTTGAAGCGCTTTTTTTCAACGCCCAAAAGCTGCTCCAAAGATGCTGCTTGCAGGACTTTTGTCAACGCCCCGCCAGCGCAACACCTCAGTGTGAAAGGGTCCATTGAGATGCATGGGGAGCGTTTTAATAGCGCTATTTTTAGCGCTAAAACGCCTCAGTGTGAAAGGGTCTAAAGCTGCACTGGTGACAGAATGAGTTTTATAGAAGACAAAATGTTAAACCGCATTACTTTGATAAAATGAGCCCCAATGAATATAAGGACAGTTTTCTGGATTGGGAGCTATAAACAGTCAGTTAAGCCTGTTAAACCTATATAGCAAATGATCTCAGCCTTTAGCATGTGAATGAACAGTAGCCGGCAAATTATCTCCTACAGGTCCTGAAGCCCTTTTTTCTGTCTGCCTAATCTCTTCATTCTGTTCAGCCAGTAACTAACCATGGACATTCCTTTGAAGCAAGCCCAGGTTTTTTTTTTTTTTGGTGAAACAAGCACTTTATTGAAAGTTTACAAAGAATACAATACAAAGAGCAATAAAATTAAATGATGGCCAAGGTTCTTACTGAAGGAATGATGTTAGTCCATATAGTAAACAGTTCACAGCACTACACAGCTTTTGTATTAAAAAGAATATTGGGCAACACAACAGCTAAGTGGTTAGCACCTCCGCCTAACAGCAATAGGGTCGTCAGTTCCATGTTGCATGTTCTCCCTGTGCCTACGTGGGTTTCCTCTCACACTCCAAAAACGTGATGGCAGGTTAATTGGGCCCTGTCTAAATTGGCTCTAGTATGTGTATGTACGAATGTGAGTTAGGGACCTTATATCGTAAGATCCTTGATGGCAGGGACTGATGTGAATGTAATATATATATATATATATATATATATATATATATATATATATATATATATATATATTAGGGGTGCTGAAATTAATCGCAGCACCGATGCGTCGCGATTCGGGTGTCTCCGATGCGGCATCGATGCATGCGACCCGAAAAAACGATGTCTTGCTCTGCCCCCTCCCAGGAGAGCGCTCCGTGCGTAAAGCTGTTACTAGTGTGTGTATTTTCCGCTCATGTGACTCTCGGCCACGCCTCCCTCCTCTCAGTCTCTCCTGATTTCAGCACCGCCCACTGACTGGAGCTATCAGATCAGAAGAGAGGCGGGCGGGGCTGACATCAGGAGAGACTGAGGGGAAGGAGGCGCGGCCGAGAGTCACATGAGCGGAAAATACACACACTAGTAACAGCTTTACGCACGGAGCGCTCTCCCGGGAGAATTCCCTGCTCAGGAGAGATTTGACAACCGGCGGCTGGAGTGGAGATCGGGGGGAGATGGTGAGCAGGCAGATCGCCCTTCTCATTACGGGCTGCCACCGGCAGAGCAGCATGTAAGTACAGAGGGGGAGGGGGGGCGCTGTGACACAAGTCCATATCATACAATTGTCTTCTATGTGCATTCATCACACCACAACTCTGCATTATTGTCCCCAGTCTCTGACCATCTCCTGTAGCATGTCCGCAGTCTCTGACCATCTCCTGTAGCATGTCCGCAGTCTCTGACCATCTCCTGTAGCATGTCCGCAGTCTCTGACCATCTCCTGTAGCATGTCCGCAGTCTCTGACCATCTCCTGTAGCATGTCCGCAGTCTCTGACCATCTCCTGTAGCATGTCCGCAGTCTCTGACCATCTCCTGTAGCATGTCCGCAGTCTCTGACCATCTCCTGTAGCATGTCCGCAGTCTCTGACCATCTCCTGTAGCATGTCCGCAGTCTCTGACCATCTCCTGTAGCATGTCCGCAGTCTCTGACCATCTCCTGTAGCATGTCCGCAGTCTCTGACTATCTCCTGTAGCATGTCCGCAGTCTCTGACCATCTCTTGTAGCAGGTCCGCAGTCTCTGACCATCTCCTGTAGCAGGTCCGCAGTCTCTGACCATCTCCTGTAGCATGTCCGCAGTCTCTGACCATCTCCTGTAGCATGTCTGCAGTCTCTGATCCTCTCCTGTAGCATGTCCGCAGGCTCTGACCATCTCCTGTAGTATTTTGGAAGAGAGCCTGGAGCTCCTCTGCTGTCTCTTTTTTTCTTAAGAACAGATAGGATAAAAAAAAGGAGTTCTCCTGACTACTTGAATTTTTTTTTTTATGAAAACAATGAGCACTTGCGGACTTGCGCTGTAATCGTGATGCATCGCGGAATCGAATCGAATCGTTGACTTGATAATCGTAATTGAATCGAATCGTGAGGCCAGTGAAGATGCGCACCCCTAATATATATATCTATCTATAAAAAATTGCTGCATAAATTGTCAGTGCTATAAAATTACTTGTAATAAGTGAAGTCCTGCTGTGCTTGGTACAAATCAAAGGGTTTTAACAAACAGCAAAATGCAACAAATACTAAAAGATAAGTAGTTGAAAGAGAGTGCTTTTAATACACCTACTTAAAGCTGATCTCCAACTTTAGTTTCAGTTTAGTTTGTTTGGGCCAAGTTGGCCCAAACAATTTTCCTCACCAACATGTGCAGCTGCTGGGTGTGCTGTATAAACTGTATGCAGATGAATACAAAGCCTCTTCTGAATGGCTGAGACAGAAAGACGGGCTGATGATGTCACAATCTCTGACTCAGCCAATGAGAGGAAGCTTTGTAGTGCTTGGTAGAATACAAAGCTGCCAATGAATGGCTGAACGCTGCTCAGACCGACGCCATTTTGTTCTGGGTGTGAGACGGGAAGGTCTTGTTTCACATTTGGAGCACAGTACTGTATGTAGCCTCAGCTACCATTTACACAGCACACACCCAGCGGCCGCACATGTTGGTGAGGGAAATAGCTGGACCAAACAAACTATTTAAACTGAAACTATAGCTGAAGATCAGCTTTAACATTCTGCTACACTTTGGTGAAGATTAGGTAAGGACCAATACTAAATAAACTGGAATATAATGTAACAAACAGTTAAAAGGTATAGAGTTTTCAAACCTTGAGTACTCGACTGGAGGTTTGCATCTGTCAAATGTTTAAAGATGGATTCTGCAGCCAGCATACCACTCTTCATTGCTGTATGAGTACCTTTAATCTTCGGTACATTCATGAACCCAGGACTGCAACCAACCAACACACCACCAGGGAATGTCAGCTTTGGCAAACACTAGAAATAAGAAGCAGATATATGCCTGAAAATCAGAGTTTATTTCTCTCATCAGCTTTGGATGTCTTAAGTGGAAACTACAGTTTATTTTGAGCAAAGTGCTGTTTTCGATTATTATTGTACCATTATGGTAAAAGTACTTCTAAACCTTTACATCTACTGGCTGTTCCATAATTTAAATACTACAGTCAATAAAGAGGTCCTGTTAATGTTCCCTCTAGTGGTCATTTAAATGTCTGGAAAGAAGTTATTGCGGTATATATTATTATTTATCTCATAATACTTTAATGGACATTTATTTTGAGGTGCACGATTAATGGTAAAAGAAAGTAATCAAGACTGCGATTCTACCACCCCCCCTGCAAAAAAGTTTTTCACAACATTGCTTAGGCAGAGAAAGAGAAACATTTTAACACTTAGTTCTTTTAGCTCAAAAGGAATGAACTTCTGTCTGCAAATGAGGTCTGTTTAACCACTTAAAGTGGAAGTCCATGCTAGAACTAAAATCCCTGCATCTATAGACACCCACAATCTAACACTAACTTATCTAGCCCTGTAAAGAAAAAAAAATGAGTATACATACCTTTTCTGAAGCTGAGCTGTCAGCCGTGGCTTCACTGTGCAGGCAGGTGCAGAGGACATGTCTGGCAATGGAAGCCCCATAGTAACTCTATGGGTGACGTCACTTCCCGTTCATTTCACAGCCGTCGTCGGTCATGTCCTCTGCAGAGCTTCCGCCACTAGAGATCGGGTCGCATCGGCTTCAGAAAAGGTATGTATACTCGTTTTTTCTTTACAGGGCTATATAGGTTAGTGTTAGATCGTGGGTGTCTATAGATGTAGGGACTTTAGTTTTAGCATGGACTTCCACTTTAAAGACTAAACCTTTTTCTGACACTTCTTGCGTACAAGTTAAAATCAGTATATTTTTGCTAGAAAATTACTTAGAACCCTCAAAACATTAGATATTTTTTAAGCAGAGACCCGAGAGAATAAAATGGTGTTGTTGCAATTATTTACATCACACTGTATTTGCGCAGTGGTCTTTCGAACACTTTTTTGGAAAAAAATTAATGAATAAAAAAATTAAACAGAAAAATTAGCCCAATTTTTGTGAAAGATGATGTTACGCCACAAAAATCGTAAGCTTTATTCTAAGCAAAAAAAAAATAGTGGATTCTCATTTTGGCCAGAATCATGTAGCTCTAACATTTAATGACAACTACACAGTAAGTGCACATACACTTTAATGACTGCTGAGATAAAACAAAGTAAGCATTTTTTGCTCTTTATTGTTTTTGGAGAGATGGACCATAATTTCTCTCCAAGAGTAAAACATTTTTGCACATTGGCAGCATACAATTATTCATAAAGTATAACTTGCAGATTTATGGGATCAGGAAGATGGGGAGATTTTTTTCAGCTAAACTAAATCGGGAATATAGGCCTGAGCTGCCTGCCCTCCAACATACAAGGAAGAAAGAAAAAGGCTGCAGGGAGCCGGTTATAACCTTTCGGCCCCACATCCTATCGCTATCCAAAATTTGCTGCCTTGACCTCCACAACATCTCCAAGATACGCCCTTTCCAGACCAATGCCAACACAACACTTCTAATCCACTCCCTAGTCATCTCTTGCCTTGATTACTGCAACTCCCTCCTCATTGGCTTACCTCTAAATAGGCTATCCCCCTTCAGTCCATCATGAATGCTGCTGCCAGGCTCAGTGACCTTACAAACCGCTCAGCGTCTGCTATACCCCTCTGCCAATCCCTCTATTGGCTCCCACTCAACCAACAAATTAAATTCAAAATACTAACAAGAACATACAAAGCCATCCACAACCTGGCCCCCAGCTACATCACTAACCTAGTCTCAAAAAACCAACCTAATTGTTCTCTTCGCTCCTCCCAAGACCTCCTGCTCTCTAAAGCCTCGTACACACGATTGGATTTTCCACAGACAAATCCTCGGACTTTTTTCCGAAGGCGTGTGCCTGGATTTTGTCTTGGATACAAATGGCAAGGAATTGTCGGCCAACAAACACGAACGTACTACGTGGTTTTTCAGCTCTTTTACGCCACCCTTTGGGCTCCTTCTGCTAATTAAGTGTTAGTAGAAGTTTGGCGAGTGTTGATTCACGCTTTTCAGTTTGCACTTTGCACTTCGTTTCTGAATGGCCGTTCGTCAACCAGACATGTTGTGGAATCGGAGGAGATAACATGTTATTATTTATTGGTCTTGGAGTTATTGCTTTGGCCCAAGTCCAGTAACAGGAGGAGGATTTCTTGGACCAAAAATTGGTTGTTTTATTAATCGTCACCAATTATGTCATATGCCTTATGCTGCGGGAGCTCCAGGAGAATAATCCGGATGATTTTCGGAATGATCTCCGGATGAAGGACCCCTGCTTTCACCAACTCTTGGCATTGCTGACCCCCTATATTAAGAAGCAGGACACATGCATGAGGTTTTTATTTTATTTTTTGGTTGAATAATAATGATTTGTTATATTTTCTATATTTTTGGTTGCATAGAATGCACTTTTTGGTTAAGTTCTATTGGCAGATAGCATGTCTAATTTTATTTGTTTTCTTTTTTTAATGCACAATAAAAAAAAATTGTGGAGAAATACTTGGCTATGTGTTTTACTTCAAATGACAGTCTGGGAGTAGGCAGTTACAGTTAAAAAAATACAATGTAAAATTAACAAGAGACACCAACATAGTTGTATGTTTCATCTTAAACTACGGGATAATGGTGCTGTGGTAACTTGCCCAAAAGAAAAAAAAAAAAAAAAAAAGAAGAGCGCATAATATTCTCGATATCACTAGAAAAAAAAAGCATTTGAAAATTTGTTTGCCAGAACTTCATCAGTATCACCAGCTTCATTATTATCCCATTAAAGAAGATGAGAATGTGCGCTGCATTTCGAGATTTCATAATTGCCACATCGCGTAATTCTCTATTATAAACGCTAGTTTACAAGACCGACCACTTCTGGCTCGTCCTTGCTTCTGAGCATGCGTGTTTGTACTTTTGTCTGATGGACTTGTGTACACACACTCGGAAAATTTGTCCGCAGAAAATTTTAAAGCCTGCCATCCTGTATTTCTCTGTGGAAAATCAGGCAATTTTCCGATGGAGCGTACAAACGGTCGGATTTTCCGCCAACAGCCTGTCACACATTTTCCGTTGGAAAATATGATCGTGCGTATGCGGCTTAACTCCCTTGTCCACTCATCCCATGCTCACCTTCAGGACTTCGCCAGAGCCTCTCCCATCCTCTGGAATGCTCTACCCCAATCCGTCGGACTTTCTCCTACTTTGTCCACTTTCAGACGATACCTGAAAACTCATCTCTTCAGAGAAGCCTATCTGGCCCCCACCTAACAACTGTAGATTTATTTTCTACATCAGCACATCCCCCACAGTTGTTACCTCTTGTATCTCTTGACCTTCCCTCTTAGATTGTAAGTTCTAAAGGAGCAGGGCCCTCCGATTCCTACTGTATTAAAGCGTATTGTATTTGTACTGTCTACTCTCAAGTTGTAAAACACTGCGTAAACTGTTGGCGCTATATCAATCCTGTATAATAATAATAGTTAGGCCTCACGCACACAGGGTGTACGTTTTAGCCCCTGTAGAACTCTTAGCAGGAAAAAAGCTGCTTAAAAAAAAAAACAAACATACGTATTGCACATGCATTTAGGAATATCAAGTGTTTGAGTGTTAATGCATTCCAGAGGCCAGAATATATTATTATTCTGGTCAATGGAATACATGAACGCTTAAACACTAGACGCGTCTACCGTTTAGGCACATTCAACATTTTTTTCTGCTCTTCAGTTCCTCCCTGAATGCACCTTTAGGTTTTTTCAAACCTGTAAATGCCCCTCTCCTAATACACCCGTAGACACCTACGTGTGCATGGAAGAAAAAACGCCAGCAAAGGAGGCGTTTAAGCCCAGTGTGCATGAAGCCTAAAAAAGTAGCATTAAACTATGCATTTACTGCAGGACACAAAACCTTTATTGTTCCACTATCTTTAAGGCACATCATGTCCTGCTACAATAAAATCCACAACCCCTCAATGCCAATCAAAACCAGTTACTTACAGTGTTCCTGCACCCTCTGCATTTGCTAATGGAACCCACCTGAAAGCTACACAAATACCAACCTTTATAAAAGTTTTTTTTGCCGCCCTCCCCCCATAAATGGTTTCTCCACACAGGAAAGAGTGAAGTTACCTGGAATCCACCTTCATTAAGAGCTCGTGCTCCATAAGCAATTCTTGTTCCACTTTCCAGAGTAGGGGCCACGCTGGGGTGATGTTTCCATCTTTGAAATTCTCTGAAGGGGTTCAAATATGGATTCTGATAATCTAGACCAACCTGAAAAAAAAGTATTATGGAGGACTCCAATTTTAGCAAAACTACAATGCAAGCATTGGCAGTTGTAACAGACTCCCATTTAATCCAGTCCTGGCTGACTTTTCTTGATTAGAAAACTGGCTATGAAGAAATGTATTTTCTTTTTGACAGTTCATCTGTCTTATGGTTTGCCTCCACTTACACTTTAAGCAAACATTATATTATCCTGAGTGAAATGATAAACCAAGGATATGGTGTACGATTCATTTTTGTACATCTCTTTCGATACAAAAGCCACTGCAGCTCTTTTGAACGGGATTCTAAGCAAGACTGCTATTCAGATATGCCTGAGCTGTTTAAAATGATTGTGCATGGAAAAGGTAAAGCACTGCTTTCATTTATCCAACACAAAATTCTTAGTTCCAAGAATGTTGTTTAATTTTCATATCACTGCAAAGGTAGGGCTAGAAACATTGACAGTGCTGCAATTGTGGGCATTTGAAGCCCACAAGCATTTATTTCCTGGATGTGGTGAATGCTGTGCTCCCAGCATTCACCACTCGTTCCCACACATGCTCAGTGGCATCCTGGGAAGCCTGAGACTAGCTCCCAGGAGTCTGGGAGAGGCTGGAAACACGCCTACTCCCACGGGAGGAGAACCAGGAAGTGCAAAGAAGAATAGAAAAATAAAAAAGGTAATTACGGCGATTTAAATTTTTTTAAACGGCATGTCAGCATCTAGGCAAGGAAGAGAATACATACAGATATTGTTCAAAATTTGGGTGGAACCCCGCTTTAAACCTGCTCCCACCACCCTTCTAATTCCTATACTAACTCCCCTGTGAAAAGGAAGATTCTTATAAACTTACCTAAACTTACCTTACTTATTCTAAGGACGCTCTGGTCTGGCCACTTGATATCAGTAGCCAGCTTCAGGGGAGGAGAGATCACTGACAATGGCTGAAATGCCTGGGCGGTGATGTCACCCATAGGCTTGCTATAGGGCAGTGGTCATCAACCCTGTCCTCAGGGCCCACTAACAGGCCAGGTTTGCAAGATAACTGAAATACATTACAGGTGATATAATTTGCTGCTCAGTGATTGCAGTATTCTAGTCTGCATCTCCCCAAGGTAATACACAAAACCTGGCCTGTTAGTGGGCCCTGAGGACAGGGTTGATGACCACTGCTATAGGGCATACCTTGCCGGCTGTCTCTCCTATCCCATGAAGCTGCCAATCGCATAACCAAACTGGAGTGCTCTGAGAATAGAGAAGTATAAACAGCTTTCTTTCATAGGGTAGCTGGAATAAGATTTAGAAGTGAGTAGGAGCAGGTTTAAAGCAAAGTTAGGCAATAGCCTGGAATTCTACTTTAATAAAGAGAGGACTATGCCAGTGTATCCTACCTGCTGCAAATACCACTAGACAGTTTTAATTGCTAACACTTCAGAATGTGTGTGTGAGTTTGAGGCTGGATAGGGAGGTCCGTGAGATTTGTAGGTTCAGGTATAATGTTATAGTGTATAGATCCTGCAAACCAATTTAAAATACAATGTTTTTAGACAAAATAATACAAGCCTGGAATTTATAGGAAAATAAGCATGCCTACCACAAACCCAAGTGCAACAAGTGGTTCCCCCTCATTCAGATGATAAAGGAATGACCCGCCATAGGTGTGTCTGTCCAAAGGCCAGCCCACTGTGTGTTCAACAAGACCAGGTTGCCATTTCTTCTCATCAATAATCCACAGCTGAACACCACAAGAAAAAGCACTTAGATTAGCACTGGATATTTCTTTTAAGAATTATTGAACAGCTACAATACATCTGCACCTCACTTACCATCAATGTGTATTGTAAAGTTAAAAAGGGAAGTGAGGAAATGTAATGCTGATTATGACCCCAAGAACACCATCCCTACAGTCAAGCACCAAGGTGGAAACATTATGCTTTGGGGCGTTTTTTTCTGCTTAAGGTACAGGTCGACTTTGCCACATGACAGGGCCATGTATTATAAAATCTTGGATGAGAACCTTCTTCTCTCAGCCAGAACACTGAAGATGGGTCATGGATGTGTGTTCCAGCATGACAATGACCCAAAACATACTGCCAGGCAACAAAGGAGTGGCTCAAGAAGAAGCACATTAAGAAGCGGCCTAGTCAGTCTCCACACCTTAATCCTATAGAAAATGTATGGATTTAGAGCAGATCTGTAAAGAGTGGAACAAAACCCCTTTTGATATGTGTGCAAACCTGGTAACCAACTACATGAAACATCTTACCTCTGTGCTTGCCAACAAGGATTTCTCCACCAAGTACTAAGTCATGTTTTGCTAGAGGATCAAATCCTTATTTTACTCACTGAACTGTAACTCAAATTTATAACATTTTTATCAAGGGGGAACACAAGTCCCAATGCAACTGAGCTATCCTGCCGTGAAGCTGTCAAAGACAACAGCCAATTATAGGCGATGGAGGCTTTTCCCTCCCTGCAGCCACACATATGCAAGTGGTGAGCAAGCCTGAGCCCATCCCTAGTGATGAACTTTGAAAGGGTGGGGGGTTAAGAGCTTTGCAGTGGTGTTTCTTCCAGTGACATCACAATGCAAGGACATTTTTTTTTTGTTCTTAGCGATACCACCAATGCAGGGACAAGGTTTTCCTTTCAGTGACACCTCCGAGCAGGGGCATTTTTTGTTGTTGTCAGTGACCCAACAAATTAAGGACACGTTTTTCATTGACACCACTGAGTGGACATTTTTTCCTTCCAGTGATACCAACTATCAGGGGACATTTTTTAATTTCATTTCCATTGTTGGCCCCATATTTGTGCACCAATCCTAAACTTTTCGGTTCATTGTAGCGTACCACGAATACTGCTACTACTTTATTGCATGCCTCAAACATTACAAACATTTTGGAATGTGCCGCTATCGTTTGTCCCCTTCTTCACCCAACATCTTCTGTTCCACAAAGGCTTTACTATGCTACACACTGTTGGAGGTTTTTTTTAAATGATTAGTCCCTTGTCACCATACCCTGCATGGTTGTACTGTCTCTAAATTATCTAATGTCTTGGGGTCCAATCGGATTGGTTCTTTCAGACTTATGATCTACTCGGGAGCACAAGATTGGCTAAAGCTTTAAAAGTCACCCTTGCTGATCAATTACTAGCTCTCTGACTACTGAATAAAAGTTAATTTCTTTCTAATTAGATGCTGCTCACATTCTCTGGATCCAGTGAAAGGCAGGTCATTTAAAAGCAAGAATCCATGACCCACAAGACATACAGTTACCAACCCACCAACTGAGAAGGGAGACTCACTGGACAGTGACCGATACCAAAACTCAAAACTTGCAGGAACTGTTTTTTTCTTAATAGGAAAAAATAAATCTTTTGTTTTGTATGGTTTAAAAAGCAATTACCTCTGATAGGTTTTTATTGCATTTTAGTGGTCTATCAATTGCAATCTTTTTCCTCTCACTTCCCATCTTTCACTGCCACAGGCAGTTAAGAAAATCTACCCGAGGCGGCAGACTGTAATAAAAACCTTACAGTTTCTGAAACCTCACCTATTCCAAAACGAGAGAAAAGGTTTTGGCTGACAATCCAACAAGAATTGATCAGAGTAAAGAGATATTACTAAATACAATTACGGCACTAAAGACTTTAATCCGCCCAGCTGGTCAATATGTTTATAATCATTCAAATTCAGCGAGGAAGGGATAAAATCAGGTTTTTATTCTTCTGTCTCTGATAACATTTTTTGGAAGTGAGAGGAAACGTACATAATGAGGACAGAAAAAGCAACTATTTTCTAACTCTTCCCCCAACTCTCTCCAAAACCAACAAGAAATAAAAAATGGTTACATTTCCCTCTAGGACTTTTAGGCAGCGAAGGACTTCCCGGCACAGCCCGGGGGAGTTGGTTTATTTTCCACCTTCCTGTCTTTGCCCTTTGGAAATAGCTTTGGGCTTGGTTTGCCCATTCCTGGTCTCCAAGGGGCAATCTCCCGTGACGGCGGCGTCCCATGGTTGTCTCCAGGCAATGACGACATCACACATGCATGCATTGCTGCTTTGCATGGTGAGGTTGTGTGTACGCGTTACGTCATTACGCCACGCATTTGCAACAGACGGCGGAAAGAGCCAGTGGACCTGGCTCCTTCTTGAACACCGAGGAGGCCATGCGGGAGGTCCATTGGCCACCTTGTGTCATGGTGCAGCGGGAATGGATAATTCCATACAAATGGTACATGTTTCATTATTCAATTGGCAACTGGGTGGAGTTATGATCTATTTATAGCCATTTATACAATAGGTTTTACTTGGGCTTTGGCTGGTTCATGACACACATCATATTAAAAAGGTAACAGCACACCCTTTTGTAAGCATATGGGACTTTTTACATGGCCCATATGGCATGTATATAAGTGGGGACATACAGCATTAGATTTTTTAATTTGCTTATACATAGATTTTTTTTTTTTACTTTAGCCGGTTTATGCATGATCTAGAGGGGCATATGTCCCACACTAGAACTTGGATTAAAACAAAAAATCATTCCTTCTTCCTTGGGCAGGAGATTCCCTTGGACCCCATATGTCCTAAATTTTCCAAGGCGATTAGTCCCTTTTGGCAATTATACAAACCTTTGACTTGCTGTGTGTATATATATATATATATATATATATATATATATATATATATATATATATATATATATATATATATATATATATATATATATATATATATATATATATATATATTTGCGGCCAGACATGGGGTGCCCGGTGCTGCATGACAGCCCTGCTGAAAGGACCTGGAGGGATTTGCGCTCCCCAAAAAGTGTTTTCACCAGCCGCCACCAATTGGTTGATTTATTCTCGGTTGGCTAAAATTCCTATGGGGAAAGGTATGGTATTTTTGTGTGGCCAAAGAGGATGAACATTTTTCTATGTGATATTTTTCTCTTAGTAAACTAACAAGAAATAACATTTTGGCTTTGCGACTTTGTGTTGCTTGAAATACCAACTTCTCTACCAAGTACCAGAGAGACTTATTAACAGATTGGCTCAGCTCCTAGTTTTCTACTCTTATGAAGATGTTATAGTTCAACTGGAATGACAGAGCTATGTAAAATATAGTAATTTCCCAACAAATGGCAATGCAGAGCATAGAAGAACAAGTCATTACCTCCTTCAAACCAATAGCATATGTCTGTGGTTCACAATTCTCTCGGAGATTGAAATTCTTGTACAACTGTTTGGCTAGGTGCCCATGACAGCCTTCTCCAAAGATGGTGACTTTAGCATGGAGTTCCAGACCACGTTCAAAGTTTGACTACAGGAATCAAAAGAGTACCTATGTTAAGCCATTTGCCCTATAAAACTATATCTTATAGCTAACAAAGAATAAAAAAAAAAAAAAAAAACACACCATACAAACTAGTTTATTAACAAGGACTTCGAACTACGGCAGAATTACATTTGACCAATTTTTCTTTCCTTTTCTACAGATACACTCAAATACAATTCTGGATAAAGGCACTTCCTCTAACATTAGGCTTTAATAACATAGCTATAGACATGTAGATAAAAAGAGTAACCTTTAATCTGTAGTGTTTGGCTTCTTTTTTACCTTTGGTGAGCCATCCTTATTTATGCCTACATCATTTGTTGCAATGCCTTTAACACTGCCATCCTCATGGAAAAGCACCTAAAAGTAAGGAGAATGGACTTTAACAGAAAAACAATACACAGCCATATGCAGCCTTTCTGCTCTGATACTTTGAGCACTTATCATACGATCTAGTAAAATCAGTATGATTTTTGTAATTGGATCATTAAAAAGAATACATTCTGTACAACAAAGTACAAACCTAACAGAGAAGCCAAATGGCTGTCAAGAAACATAAAAGGGACACTTGCCTCTGCAGCAGCATAGCCAGGATAGATTTCAACCCCCAAAGCCTCTGCTTGCTCTCCAAGCCAACTGACGAACTTTCCAAGTCTTACAATGTAATTCCCATGATTATTCATTGGAAGTCCTAGGTTTAAAAAAAATAAAATAAAAAAGACAAATCCATGAACACCATGATCATAAGACTTCTTGTTAACAGGAACAAAAATGACCTCATGCAGTATAAGGTTATTTATCTGAGCTTCCCCTGTAAAAGGAATGTCCTTGAAAAGTAAACAGAAATTGGACATGGAGGTTACCCTGTTACAGGCAAGGACAAATCCTATTCACTGTTGTAACTTTGAAGGACATTTCCACCTGCAACATTCTCTACTTAGTTTCTCCTATTTACAACAGGAAACTATTAACAGAGAATTAACCTACTGTGCTATGCACCTTGAATTATTGGGCATAAAATGGTGACATGGTAGACTGGTCACTTCATATTCCAGATGGCTTCAAATAAAACACACCATGTTCCTATTCATAGTCTATACACATTTAAATATTGGGACTTTAAGAACTGCAGTGATTGACTCTTTATCCCGATCTGTGATTAGCAGAGACCTTCAAATGCCACATTGCCAAGGCACCATACTAAAATGCCACATTTTGCCCATTTTTCTGTGAAATGCCATATTTCGCCGATATTCGGGAAAATGCCACACTTTGTGCCATATTTTGCCTTATTTGGGCCAAGAAAAAAAAAAAAACTTTCTAATATTCTTCAAGTGGGACAGTAATATTTGTCAGCAATGTCTTCATATAGATATATGAAGATTTAATACCACCTTACACAGTGTATTCCATGTGCTTGTCTGTGAGAGAGACACACAGACTGTCATTGGCAGACTTCCCTATTGTTTGTGTATTGGGAGAGAATGTGGATTGTGCGTGTCTCATTGTTAAATGTTAATGACCTCATATTGTTTTGTCTGCCTTAAGATAAACTTATTATGGGATGTATATGTGGATTGGCTGCTAAGGGGGAGGGGGGATTGCCCCACAGTATAAATCTTTGTGTACACTGTATGTAAAAATCCATTAGCGGGGGGAGGACCGTAGAGAAACGCATATATACAGTATATCAGCTCCCTTTCCCACATCCTTCATACCAAGCTAAAGTGTATTACTTAAGTCATCGCTCGTGTTTTACATTTTCGTGTTTTCCTAATTCAATATGCCTAAAGTTGTTAGTTCAAAACGTAACCCTTTTCAAGAAGTGGATTAATGGTGACAGCAATTTTGCCGTGGAAGGTGGGAAGATATTCTGCAAGTTGTGCACGAAATCGGTAAGTTTTTATTCAGTTTTCTTTGAGAACTCTTGAAATACGCGCAATGAAATACGCACCTGGAACATCAGCCGACGTAGAGAGGACTTTTTCAAAATTAAAGTACATCCTCAGCGACTGTCTCAATTTTTCTATGGAGAGCATAGTCGCTCACGTAAAATTATACTATAATTAAAAACTAAAATTGTTGTAAATACCTGTAAATAGTAATAAAGTAGTTAATATAATTCAAGTTGCACGATTTAATATCCCTTTTACGATGGGAAGGGGGGTGGAAAGTTGAAAAATAAATGCCACATTTGGCCAAAATAAATGCCATATTGCCACATTTTTGGTGCCACATTTTGTAAAAATAAATGCCACATTTTGAAGGTCTCTGGTGATCAGCTACGTCTGAAGGACGCAGAAATCACAGATCACTGCCAATGCGTGCCGCAGGGGGTCTGCAGGAAGCGCGAGCATGGGAGGACATCATATGATGTCCTCCCGGCAAAGTACGACCGTGCTGTAGCCATCATTCAACTATAGTGCAGTTGTGAAGTGGTTAAAGTAACAGATGTCTGTGTTGAATGGTAAACTGCATTATTAAAACATTTCCGTGAACTTTGCCCACTGACACATCTAGAGAACTTTGACATGTGGCAGTTTGTTATGTACATATGAAAAACCTTACATCTCTGCCTGTGTTGCACTATGCTTAAATCATTGTCTACGTCTACTCGCTCAAACAATACTTTTCACATTGTTTCTAAACAAAATTCATGTTGTCTATCGTTTTTGCACAAAGTGCAAAAAAAAAGCAGTTATCCCTGCCTGGGCATCACACCTCTCAGTAAACTTTTATTTTTAGTTAGTGTTCTTAAAGCGGAGTTCCACCCACATTTTATTTTATTTTTTAAAGGCACCCGTTCTGCTGGTATTAATCAATTTCTCTAAAGGATGTGGTTACTAAATCCGCTGTTATATTGCATGTTTTTTTTTAAATAACCTTTGTCTTCTCTTTGGTGCGTGCTTCCATCTCGATTCTGGGCACGTGAAGCCCACTAGTGCTCTTTTCCAGGATAAGGTGCTTCCGGCTACCCAGCATGCACCTCCCGTTCTCGCACATTACACACAGGGCGCAGCACAGGGATTGCCTCAGGTTGCCATCACAACGGGCATCGTCGGAAGTGCCCGCCCTGTTTTGGCAACAAACCTAATCAATCTCCACCAAAACACAGAAGCCTCAGCCTAGCACAGAGATGCCCACTGACTCCTGGGAATCATAACACATCTCCCAGGAGCCAGTGCGCCGCAGGTGGTGACGTAAATCGCTGGAGGAGGAAACAGGAAGAAAGATTTAAAACCATGAAAGCAAGGAGAAAAAGAAAACCATTTAGGAATGCCGAAGCTGTTTTTTTCTTATTCAATATTTTTATTGTAAGGAATATAAAATATATGTAACAGTAATAGCGCAATTAGCGCTGGTAGTAACACAAAAACATATAGAATCTCAAATAATCTCACAACTGTAAGAATGAGTATAAACAAAACAGTACTACGATGCAGTGGAACAATTGGTTTTAGATGCGAGTATAGAGAACGCAGAGGTTAAGGTCCTTCGAATACACGTGTTCAAAAGTCCACGTGATTAGAACTATATCGCCATCAGGTGATACAATGTCGTTAGGCATCAGTAGACAAAAGGTGAATACCTCTAATGTTTAGAAAATAAATAATAATAATAATAATAATAATAATAATAATAGTAAATAAGGTAAGCAGGGGGTGTAACAGGAAGAAAGAAGGGAGAAAGAAGAGAGAGGGAGAGAAGTGGGGTCAGCCACTCAAGCCAGGCGATGCACATGATCAACAAACTCGGACAGGCCTTGAACGTCAGGGCTCGAGGAGGGAAGAGTCAAACTCAGGTGGAAGATGGTGGTCCAACCATGGCTGCCAGACTTTACGGTGCTTAGGGATCTTATCTAGTATGGTGGCCTTGATTTTGTTGTAAATCATGGCTTGGATTATTCTACTTTTGGTCTCAATTACCCAGAGTACCGAGGTCTTCCAGGCCCTTGCTATGGTTTGTTTAGAGGCAGTTATACGATGCTGTAGCAGTTTTGTCTGTGCTTTTATAAGGTCATGTGTACAGTGGTTCAAAAGAGCGATAATAGGATCGGGTTCTAAAAAGTTTGATGAAGTAATATTGAGGCTATCCTGAATTTTCTGTCCCAAAACAGCCTCACAATCGGGCAAGTCCATCAAATATGGACATGTTCACCCAGCTCTTTACATCCACGAAAGCACTTGGATAACCAGGTAGTAATTTTGAGATTCTTGCCGGGACCAAGTACCCTCGGAATAAAATCTTCTAATTAGTCTCAACTGCTAGCATATTTTGCTAAGAGGACTTGGTTGCTGTCCAGACTCCATCCCAGTCTCTCTGCTCCAACTGTACCTCAAGATCGGAGGCCCATTTGGAGGCGTAAGAGGGAAGCGGGGGGGGGGGGGGGTAGGATGAATTACAAATACCTTCAAAGGAGAGACAAACTGGAAAAGGATGAAACAGGAGCGGTTGTACGTAGCAAAGAAATTGGATATCTGAAGGTATCAAAAGCATTCCCTTGGGGGATAAACTAATTTGCTCTTGGAGAACAGGAAAAGATTTTAGGCCCGAGTCAGTGGACAAGTCAAGTACACGAGTTAAATTCAGAGAATGCCATAACCTAAACAAAGCTGGGTTAGAGTAGGCAGGATACAAGGCTGGGTGGCAATAGAACGAAACAAAAACGGGCAATGGGAAGAGATCAACTTAAAGGGGAGCTTCAGCTTATCCCACTGGGAGAGAGAATGTTGCACGACAGGATTGGTTAAAAGCTCTGGGTCTTTATGACATATCCAGAGGATATTGAAAACCGACACCGGGCTTAAGTCTACCGCCTCCAGTCCAACCCATATAGGCACTTCCTCAGTAGCATGATATAGTGGCAATTGGGCCTCTTGGTAATATTTAAGGAAATTAGGTACACCCAAGCCTCCCTGAAATCTACCTCTTTGGTGAATAGACCTGGGGACCCTTGGCATTGTGGAGCCCCAGATATACTCATGAACACGACATTGGAGGGCTCGGAAAAAGTATGAGGGAATCGATATGGGGAGTACTCTAAAGAGGTATAAGTGTGTCCTATGTATCCAAGCCATGAGACACCTAGGGGGCGCCAGCTAGCCATCAAGGATGGGAAAACATAGGGAGGTAATTTGTGCGGTATAGATGGGCAAGGGGGCTTGTCAGCTTAATGCCTAAGTAGGGTAAATAGGGAGTGGCCCATTGGAAAGGGAAGTGGGCCTGGATATAAGATACCTCCTCATTCTGCAGTGACACATTGAGCGCCTCTGATTTATGGCGGTTAACTTCCAGACCTGGCAGATGGGCAAACCTGTCTAATAATTTGAACAGGTTCTGCAAGGTTAAACGTGGGGCAATAATAAACAGCAGGGCATCATCTGCAAATAGACATAATTTGTGGTGGGAGGAGGCTACCTCACAACCCCTGGTATCAGGATTGGCACAGATTAACAATGCGAACGGCTCAATGGCGAGGGCGAATAATAAAGGGGAGAGGGGGCAACCCTGTCTAGTTCCCCGAGCTATTAGGAACTTTTCAGAGCAGAATCCGGCATATTTGATATACGCTTGAGGGCGAGTGTATAGGGAAGCTATCCAAAGTAGAAAATTTGGGCCAAATCCCCATTTCTGCAAAATGAACTGCATATGTGTCCAAGAAACTGTATCAAATGCCTTCCTAATTTCGAGTGATAGCAGATGCATGGGGATCCGGTGAGAGCAGGCCAGATGTTGCATAAGAATGACTCTACAGACATTGTCGTTGGCTTGTCGACATGTTATGAATCCCACTTGATCTTTGTGGACCAAGTTCCCAATGAGGAGATTTAGCCTGCTGGCCAATATCTTAGCTAAAATTATATCTATATTAAGCAAGGGAATAAGTCAGTAGTTCAGCCAGGCAGTTGTATCCATATTGGGTTTTGGTATCATTGAGATATTAGCTGTCAATGTGTCGCTGCCGAAAGCATGTTGACGCAGTAAGGCAATTAAGACATTTGCCAGTAGTGGGGCAAGGCTACCCTAAACTGTGTGATGAGACATATGAAGGGTCTTTTCAGCTGATTTAGTTAATAGTAAGTCTAGCTCAATTTTGGATTTATCCAGAAGTTTATTCTGGTTGGAGGGGTGGGATTGGAAACAAAGAAAGAGGTCACGATACTCAGACTCCAGCTGCTGCAATCAAGATTTTTTTATCATGATTAATCTGAGAGGAGACCCGAATACAAGTTCCTCCAAGGACAGGTTTATCCTCCCACAAAAGAACTGGCGTTATATCAGGTATGGCATTGTGCAGGAGATAGTCCTTTAAGGAAAGTTGAATGTCAAAGCAGTACGACTTATTAGTCAATTGGGCTTCATTCATACACCAGGTCCTGTCCCTAGATTGCAGGTTTAAACACGATATAGAAGTAATTACTGCACAATGGTCAGATCAAGGAATCAGTTGGATACGAGATCCAAGCAGAATGGGGGAAAATTCCACCGGAAGAAGAATATGGTCGATTCTCCAAGGATTTGTGGGGGTAAGAGTAAAAGGTGCAATTACGTTTCAGAGGATTGCATTCCCTCCAAGGGTTGAGGAGGGAAGCCTGTTGTAATCATTTACGTAAAGAGATAGAAAGGGGGGGATGCACTTAGGGTGCATAAGGGGATTTGTCTAAATGTGGTTGCAGGACTTGGTTAGAGTCACCGCAGAGAATCAGAGTTCCCTTGTGGCGAGTCTGGACGACTTGGAGCAAATGGGAAAAGAAGGGATTAGGGTTGTCATTAGGCGCATAATAGGAGACCAATGTTACTTCAATGTCTTGAAGTAGACCAACTATAATTATATAGCGTCCCTCCGGGTCCTCGATTTCGGCATGAGGAGTGAAAGGTAATAAAAATGATAGAAAGCCAACAATACCCCCCTGATGTTTCGCGTTTGCAGAGGCCAAAAATACCTGTGGGTAACGTGAACTAAAATAGCGGGGAGCTGATCGTGCAGCAAAATGAGTTTCCTGGAGGGCTACAATTCCTATCTTTAGAGAGGTAAAGGACTGGAAGGCCTTGACCCGCTTATGGGAGGGCAGAATTGAGACCCTTGACGTTTAATGTTAGATCGTTTAAAAAGGTGCCATGGAGTGATCAGGGTGGAATAAGCAAATTTGAGGTCTGGACATCTGGCTCGGGGAGAATTAAAAAAAAAAAAAAAAAAAAAAAAAAGATAAAATAAGGAAGAAAAGTAAAAAGTAATAGTGAAATAATGTTTAAGGAAGTACAAAAAAAAGTGTGAAAAAAGGCAACATTCCAAGCAGCAACAAATATAAACAGGGCGTTATTGTCCGACCAGCGAGGTGTTCCAACTCTCAGGGCAGACCAGCTGACCAGAGTGTAGGGACACACAGAAGAGGAAGCGCAATGACTACTCCCCTGTAGCATCTGGGATGAGCAAGCTAGTGCAAATAATATTCTAAAACAGTTGAATGGTAATATACTAAACATAACGGAACAGCTGGTATCAGATTATACCCCTTTTCTGGTATTTAAGCTTTTTTTCAGTAAGATACACGGTAGAGGAGGGGGGAGGGAGGGGAAGAGGAAGGGGAGGGATAGAGGAAGGGGAGGGATAGAGGAAGGGGAGGGATAGAGGAAGGGGAGGGAGAGAGGAAGGGGAGGGAGAGAGGAAGGGGAGGGAGAGAGGAAGGGGAGGGAGAGAGGAAGGGGAGGGAGAGAGGAAGGGGAGGGAGAGAGGAAGGGGAGGGAGAGAGGAAGGGGAGGGAGAGAGGAAGGGGAGGGAGAGAGGAAGGGGAGGGAGAGAGGAAGGGGAGGGAGAGAGGAAGGGGAGGGAGAGAGGAAGGGGAGGGAGAGAGGAAGGGGAGGGAGAGAGGAAGGGGAGGGAGAGAGGAAGGGGAGGGGAGGAAAGAGGAATCGGAAGAGGAGGGGAGGGAAGGGGAAGGGGCGGGAAGGGGAAAGGGCGGGAAGGGGAAAGGGCGGGAAGGGGAAAGGGCGGGAAGGGGAAAGGGCGGGAAGGGGAAAGGGCGGGAAGGGGAAAGGGCAAAGCTGTTTAGCTGGTTTTTTTTTTAGGCATGTATGAAGCGGATGGTGTAAAGATGAAAATATGGGGGGTGAGAACTCTGCCTTTAAGTGATGAATGTGCCTTCCTGCATCTCTCTGAAGATCTTTCATGGGTTTCGGTTCCCATAAATTCTGGCCTGTTCCTAACACCCTAGATGGCAGAGGTGGGCTCTATTTGGTTCGGTTACTACAGCCAGCAGGCCAAGAGGTACTGTACCCAAACCCTGTTTGCAAGAGTGGGGATAGCCTGTAATGCTGTGGGTCCACACTGGATCCTGCAGACAGCAATCTCCTGGATACAGCGTACCAGTTGAACTTGCTGACAGGGTGCTCTACAGGTCCAGGAGAATGATCCCCCAATGGTCTTGTGCAGGTTGAGAGGGGTTGGAGAGGAAGGAAGGGAGGATGATAGAAGTGGGCTCCCGAATCTCTCAATCATGTAGGAAGGACCCCTACACAGTTCACCCTGCAATTGCCTCCCTGCCCTTATCTGATATTTCCATTGTCTCAGGGGCACAATCCTTCACTTCCTTTGTGTCATGGAAGGAATTTTCTGTAGCCGTTTCTGATCTCTGAGATCAGCCATCAGGAATCTCACAGATTTGGAAGTGCAAATCTGGGCAGTCTTCTTTTCCTCCTCCCCTTTTGAAAAAATGATGTGGTGTCAGGGTAAAATCCTCAGAATGAGGAAGAAGAGCAAGCTATCAAGGATCAGGAATCCTCTGTGGACGAGTCCTCCCCATGGAGAATCTCAAGGTGCAGGGCTGTCTCAGACAGAGAAGACTATGGTGAGCTTCTTGGCAGATGTGGTGTGCACTAACCTGAAGTTATCAAATCCTCTTCCCCTAAAAGTACTGGTTTTGGGTCCTGACTGCCAAAAAAATCCCAAGTCCTTTCTAGTGCACTCACTTACAGAAAGTGATACATGCGGATTCGATTCATCCAGAGAAGGTGTTTTTACAACCTAAGTGTTTAGCTCACCTGTACCCCATGGAAGAAGATTATATCTACAAAAATATGAAGGTCCTCCGGCTGTTAACTCAGCCACTTCCTACTTGAATAGGACCCTGATGGTCCAAGTGGATGAGGTCTCAGTCTTTAAAGAGCCACAGATATGGTTGGTTAGAGGCCCTCTTCTCCCTAGTGAGAATGACTCTGCAGTCTGCAGTGGGAGCTTGTCAAGCTCTAAAGGTGCTTGCTCCATTCCACAAATTAAGATCCAGAGGATCCTGCCATTGGGCAGCTCCTGGAGGATTTTCAGAGAATCTTGGGTTTCTCAGTAGATGCCTTGAAAGATTCCACATGGCAGCTTTAAAGGATGGGTACCATATCTGTTAACACAAGAAGGCTCCTACGGCTCAAATATTGGTTGGCAAAACTTCTCTGCAAGAAGCAAATCAAGGTGCTGTCCTTTGAAGGCAAATGCTTGTTTGGACAATCCTTGAAGGAATTCATTCAGAAAACAACTGTGGGTTTAAGCATGCGCCTACCCCTAATGAAGGAAACAAATGTCACTGGTCAGAAATCAGAGATGCCTTTGGAAGCCAAGAAGAGTTCCCTTCGTAAGCAACCAGCCTTAGGCTCCAAGCAAAAGCATACATCCCAGGTCACTAAGAAGCACAGGACCCTCCTGGTCCTTCAATTCTGGAGGCAAATCAATCTGACGGTGGAGGGGCACCTCCACTCACGCGGGTGGGGGATGTCTATTGGTCTATGCGGTCAACTGGGCCTACAGTGTATGACTGTCCTTCGCGCTACTCTGAGTAATAGGTGGATGAGTGGAAGTAATAATAAGTGAAAAGGGTCTACAGTGTTGTATTTTCCCTCCACTATGGTCAAAGGTTTCTTCAGGCTTACTTTGCGCATCATCCGTATTATCTAACACTTTATGTGTGAACTTTGAAGTGTGTTTTACATATTGATACACTTGTTGGATTTATTATAATTTTGCCTTATTTTTAACACAGTGTCATTTTGTTAGTAATACTCACAGCTTTTTCACTATTATTCTTATATCACTTGATTACTGAACGCTTTTGCTGTGAATAGAGTTTAGTGGGGGGTAAAGCTGCCCTACATATTTTGTTATTGGCACACATTGAAATGAAGAGTTATTGCTACCAAGTGATAGTTTTCTCCCTGGAGTGATTGTGATAATTGCACAGATTGGTCCGAGAGTTTAAAATGGCAAATATCAAACTAGACCAAAACCCCAAATTGGGCATGAATTCCTTATAAAAGAATCTTCAAATTCTGCTCTATTGATTCATAGCACATTTTACCTGGGAGAATTGGAACTGGTATTCTGTGCTTCTCTGTTAGGATTCCAAACTTGTCTCCGGTCACCTTAGTTTGCAGAGGAGCCTAAGAAAGAAGATTTGGTTTTTAGAGAGCGCCCATGTAGGAAGGTGAGAGCACAGACATTTTTATCATTCAACATAAAACGATTGACAGTTATATAAAAAATTTACCAAACATTGTTTATTACTTTACAGAGAATATAAAACGTAATTAAATACAAAGTCTAGCAAAAATTGTTCTAATGGATAGCTTTCTCAATAATGGAAATTATAATAAAATATACTGATCTGAGTATATACCCCTCGCTCCTTCCAGTCAGGGAAAAGCTCATCCAGAGCTCGGGCCTCCAGACAGGCCCCCGAGAGTATATGAGCACCAATCTGGGCTGCCTTTTCTACCAAACAGACACGGAGCTCTTTATCGTTTTCAGCCGCAAGCTGCTTTAATCGTATAGCTGCAGACAAACCAGCTGGGCCACCTCCAACTATTACCACATCTGCTTCCTCTGCAAACCGTTCCATACTGATCCCTACACAATGAAGAAAAAAAGAGAGTTAGAAAGGAAAATCTTCAGTAATCAATTAAAGAACATACTGAACCTTATTTGTAGAAGTTTCTTCAGTAAGAAGTCTTCTTCCTGTCAACTACTCAGGCTATACAGAGTATTCTTTCACTGTAATATGAATGAGAGAATCTGTTTGGTTGTTGTGGGCAGCAAGAACAGGTTTTCTTTGGAAATTTTGATGAATGAGGCCAATTAAAGCCAATCCATGGCCATTTTTTGGCTCACCTGAAAATAAGGCACAAGTAAAGAGGAAGAAAACAAGCAGATATGTTAGGGACTTGGCATGCTATGAGGGGTTGCTGCCTACTGCAACTCTGTTGCAAACATCCGTAGGGCTTATTTTAATGCTACGGTCACCTTTACTTGATAGACTAAAGTATCAGACAGCAACTTAGACAGTGCCATAGAGTGCCACACCCACTGGATTAATTGTAATCCCATAGTCATGAGCAGGCAACACACCAAGTGTGGGTTACCTCAAGCACCATGGGCAACTCTCGAATTACACATGTGGCCAAAGCTATTGGATAGATGTTTTCTGAGGAAACCTTCAGTTTTTGCCTCTTAATTCAGCTTACTATATAAATTAAGGAAGAGGAACCTTCAATAATTCACACCAATAACAGCTTAAGACATAGTACCTTCCCATCTGTTGTCCTCCTCACGTGAGCAGATGGTGTAGTGTGTAGTGATCCTTGGTACTGTGGATGATGACCGTCTCTTCATGCATAGTGAGGGCAGAAATGTCTGTAGTGGCTTTAACTGATGTAAGCACTGGTGTGCTGCAGATAAAAAAAAAAAAAAAAAAAAAAAAAAAAAAAGATAAAATAAAGACCTGCAGTTATTCAACAAAAATAACAAAATTGGTAAACTGCCTATTCTAAATAAGAAATGCCACTTGGAGATATGCATACACACACCCACATATATCTTTTTCCATGATTTCCTCTGTGTGGCTGGGTTCAGTGAGGATATTGGTTTTCCCATCAAATATTTTGGGGCCGATTTACTAAAGGCAAATAGACTGTGCACTTTGCAAGTGCAGTTGTCCCAGAGCTTGAATGAATGAAGGGAAGCTCTGCTGGCTTTCATCATCCAATAAATTTGCATGCAAAAATGCAATTTTTTTCCCCCCCTTGCATGCTATTGGTTATTCTGTGCAAAGAGAAGTTTCACCTCAATTACTAAGCTCTGGAGCAAATGCACTTGCAAAGTGCACAGTCTATTTGCATTTAGTAAATTAGCCCCTTTGTTTATTAAAGGAACCCTTTAATTGAAAGGAGCTAAAAAAACAAAAACAAAAAAAAAAACTTGGAGGCTGAGAACGCTGGATGCCCTGCTATCATGCTATGTTTCTTCAATACAAATATACACAGAGACTTCTGACTTTACCCTGTCTTTCTCAATCTGCATAACTGTTCTGGGCCAATGATATGATCACCCATATTTTTCTGAAGACACGTTTAGGTGTGACATGGCAAATCATTTTATTGTGCCAGTTCTGACATATTTTTATATTACATACTGTAAACAACTGCTTTTCCCAACAACTTTCAAAAATACGCTAACTTGTCTGACATTGGAAACATGATTACACCAGTGACAAATAGGGTAACCTTGGTTAAACACCATCATTAATAATAATAATCTCTTTTCCATGAGGTCTGCACACATCCACTGTAGTCTGTGCTTGGTCAGTTTACTCGAAGAGCACATCTTACGCTGTGACCTTACAGATGGTTCTGAGAATTAAAACAAACGTGTGCTTTGCCCATGCAAGTTTGCCTTAATGCGCACTTCCCCAGCAGCACGCACTTCTTCTGGCTCCACTAGCATCATTTAGCCGCCAGGAGTGAAGACAATACCTTGTACTTCTGTATGGAGAAGCAGATAACTCATTCCCTTTATTCCCCTCCTTCCATGTGACAGCATTAATGTTTGGCGATTGCCTGCTCAGGCTTCCAGTGATATTACATGGGAGTGAAAAGAGTCCTTAGCCCTGTATAGGCTCCAACTAGAAAGGCCTGGAAACATAACCAGCACACCCTTGTCTCGCTGCCAGTTGTCAAAAACAGCAGTGAAAGGATGCAGGTTATGTGCTAATCTTGGGGCTGGCACTGAGTGAATCTGTTATTTTGCCCTACATTACATATGCCAAACACAAGGCCCTCCAGGCCTTATGTGGCCCTCCCACCCAGTTTTGCAGCTGGATCATGGCAGAACTCCATTCTGCCACCTCCGGCTCTCACCCTCTGCTCCCACTTCCTGCCGTCATTTGTAAAACACACAAGCCTTCTGTGTTTACAAGGGACAGCGATGCTTGCAGCAGCTTTCGGATGTAACAGATCCCTCACAATGGGGCAAGTTGGGGACAGCTCTCCAGAATCGGAGAGTGAGAATGATCTCCCTACAAGGCAGCGCCAACCTACACGAGGTGGTATAACAGAGCCAAATACATGGGTAGTAGAGAGAACCGCCTACATAGGTATGAGAGAGTAGAAACGCAAAAAAGCTCTGTATGTAATGCACTCCTAAACTCTGCATTCTGTACATAGCACCTCCACACTCTGCACTCTATGCATAGCGCACCCCTAAACCTTGCACTCTATGCACACTGCATCCCTGAACTCTGCATCCTGTACAGCAGAATAAAATAGTAGATGCATAGTCTAACATATAGAACTGGTCCTTTGAGGGGCAACCATACTGAGATGCCCCTGCCCTACATATTCACTTTGGCCAAAGAAAAGCATTTTTGGAAACTGTTGCAATAGGCTTACACAATACACCTATCCTTTAGCTTTCGGATCTGGAGTTCATTTACTAAAAAAACTTGAGCGTGCACAGCTGGCCAATCAGCTTCTAACTTCAGCTAGTTCAATTAAGCTTTGACAAAAACATTAAATAAAAAAATAATGGAAGCCGATTTGTTTGTATGCACAGCTACACCAGATTTTGCACTCTCGTTTTAGTAAATCAACTCCATTGCCTTTAAAAAAAAAATTCAGACAGTTTAAGCACTGCCAACAGCAACCAATCAGCAGTCAAACCAGCGGCATATCAAAAGTATTTAGTTGCAGGTGTTGATGTGATTTCTGGTTCTACAGGGCTATTATCACAGAAATGGTGGTTGCAGGACAGCATCCAACATGTTTCACGCACTTTACCAATGTTGCCTGTAGACTGTGCCCAACAAATGTAGAACGGTGTACTAATCTGTTTCAGCAGGCACCCAAAACACCTGTCAAGCTTCCCATTATAGCATCAGTGTGAAATTATTCTAATTGAGGTAATAGGAGTTTTGGAAACCAACATGTTGTTTGCCACAACCCAATTACTCATTTCACATTATTGCATTGATTTAATCAGTACTTCTACACTATACCTCAAATAATTATTTTTTAATGGAGACCAGGCAGAAGGCAAAAGGTTTTACTGGGTATCTTTTATGTATCACGTTGACAGTAATGAGCAATAACATTGTTAAAACAGCTATCATAATTCTCTTTAAAAGATCACAGGAAAAGCAACTTCCTAAAGGGGAAGGTATAATGCATTTTGATTGATTGTTTTTCTTTTTTTTTGGTTTCTAAATTTACAAACAGCATGAGCAGCCTTTTGTTTTTTTAACCGAATCTAACAGAAGCTGTCTACGTGCAAGTCTGCGGGAACATGGCTTCTCCATTCTGGCTTAAAGGAGAAGTATGGCAATCTGTTTTTTCCCTCCCTTATACTTAAGGTGGATTCAGCATCGCTCCGATGCTGCATCTGTCCCCCAGCGTCGCTGCACTGAGAACCGAGCCATCGAACACCACCAATGGCTCGGTTCTCACAGCTCCCCGAGCAGAGAGCTGCTGACTGTCAAACAGCAGCTCTCCTGCTTTGCTCCTCCATGCTCACTAGAGCGCTAAGCTGTGGCGGGGCGGGGCGGGGAGTAGGGGTGCGCATCTTCACTGGCCTCACGATTCAAATCGATTACAATTATCAGGTCCACGATTAACGATGCATCACGATTACTGTGCGCGGTTTTCATCCAAAAAATTTAAGTAGTCAGAAGAACTCCATTTTTTAAATTTTATCTGTTCTTAAAAAAAAGACAACACTCCTTGCATGTAGCAAAGTGTAAACAGTGCAGACAACTTAAAGAGGAGCTCCAGACTGCCCCCAAATGACTACAGGAGATGATCAGAGACTGCAGACATGCTACAGGAGATGATCAGAGACTGCGGACATGCTACAGGAGATGGTCACAGACTGCGGACATGGCACAGGAGATGGTCACAGACTGCGGACATGGCACAGGAGATGGTCACAGACTGCGGACATGGCACAGGAGATGGTCACAGACTGGGGACATGGCACAGGAGATGGTCACAGACTGGGGACATGGCACAGGAGATGGTCACAGACTGGGGACATGGCACAGGAGATGGTCACAGACTGGGGACATGGCACAGGAGATGGTCACAGACTGGGGACATGGCACAGGAGATGGTCACAGACTGGGGACATGGCACAGGAGTTGGTCACAGACTGGGGACATGGCACAGGAGATGGTCACAGACTGGGGACATGGCACAGGAGATGGTCACAGACTGGGGACATGGCACAGGAGATGGTCACAGACTGGGGACATGGCACAGGAGATGGTCACAGACTGGGGACATGGCACAGGAGTTGGTCACAGACTGGGGACATGGCACAGGAGTTGGTCACAGACTGGGGACAATAATGCAGAGTTGTGGTGTGATGAATGCACATAGAAGACAATTGTATGATATGGACTTGTGTCACAGCGCCCCCCCTCCCCCTCTGTACTTACATGCTGCTCTGCCGGTGCTGGTGGCAACCTGTAATGAGCAGGGCGATCTGCCTGCTCACCATCTCCCCCCGATCTCCACTCCAGCCGCCGGTGTCCCGCCGGTTGTCACATCTCTCCTGAGCAGGGAATTCTCCCGGGAGAGCGCTCCGTACGTAAAGCTGTTACTAGTGTGTGTATTTTCCGCTCATGTGACTCTCGGCCGCGCCTCCCTCCTCTCACGTCTCTCCTGATGTCAGCCCGCCTCTCTTCTGACCTGATAGCTCCAGTCAGTGGGCGGGGCTGAAATCAGGGGACTCAGAGGAGGGAGGCGCGGCCGAGAGTCACATGAGCGGAAAATACACACACACTAGTAACAGCTTTACGTACGGAGCGCTCTCCCGGGAGGGGGCGGGGCCAGACATCGATTTTTCGGGTCGCATGCATCGATGCCGCATCGGGGACACCCGAATCGCGATGCATCGATGCTGCGATTAATTTCAGCAGCCCTAGCGGGGAGTGGCCGTCTCAGCCTCTCACTGAGAGGCCGAGACAGACATCAGTCCAGGCACCTGCTGGATTCAGACTTCCAGAGTCGGGATGACGCAGTGCCTGGACTGATCTGTGTGACGTCAGCAGATTTCAGACCACTCTCCGCTGAAAATGGGTCACAGGAGTGCAAAAAGGAATTGCACTCCTGTGACCCATAGGAGAAGCACAGCCAAATGATCTCAGGCTGGACTTCTCCTTTAAAGCCATAAGGGAAAGCACCGCTTGTTTGCACCTCCCCCCCCATTGCCACATTTGACCCTTTTTTAGGGGGGTGTACCTGGTTTTGACAGGTACCCCCTTCCACTTCCAGGTAAGATCGCCGTGGTGATCTACGAGTATGTCTGGCCCCTCTGCCTTCCCCCCACTGCCTTCTGGGACACACAGGTCCCAGAAGACAGCGGGACATTCACAAAAGCGCAGCGTGACTTGCGCGCGTGCAGTAGGGAACCGGCTGTAAGCCCTGAAGGCTTCACTGCCAGTATCCCTTAGTGAAGATGCCGGCGCTTGCACCCAAAGCCGAGTAAAAAATCGGCACTGGTGCCAACACAGCTGGATCCCTGGACAGGCAAGTGTCCTTTTATTAAAAAAAGTCAACAGCTACGGTATTTGTAGCTACTGACTGCGTTTTTTGGGGGGGACTGGAGTGCCGTAGAAAAGGCCAACATGTACAATAGCACATACCCTCGTCTGGCTCTGAAACAGACAGGAGTGCTTCTCAGCCAATCATAAGCCTGCAGCTTCTCTTACTGCCCTATTGGTGCCACCTTTTCAGGCATTCAGCTTCATGCATGAAAACATGTGCCAGCTGGCTATGTTTTGGGGCACTATTGAGGTTAGTGATACATCAGGCATCATTAACCTACAAAACACTAAAGGGTATGTAAATCCATTTAATTTTGCTCTCTTTTGGTGTTTTAAATATATTAACAGAAAGCATTTTGTTATACCTGATAAGTATTATTATCGGTTGATGCTTGTTATTCACGCCAGAAATCTACATACTCGAGGACTTCCTGTGTTCTCTGCTTCTGCTGCATGAATTGCTCCCAGTTCTCACTGTGGACACCTTCCCCAATGTTATAAAGTAGAAAGGGGGAGATGTTCTTTAAACCCAACATACTTCCTGTCCTTGAGTAACAACACTGCTCATCCATGGACACAGTACATTAACCACTTGCTTACTAGGCACCTAAAGTGGAAGTAAACCCCCCTATCGTTTTAAGCCAAGGAAGCTGCCATCTTGGCCGTTGTTTAATCAAAAACTGCCATGATGCTGCACATGTGATCAGTTATGACACCAGCCATTGGATGGTTTGCCAGTCTGGTTGAGAGCACAACCAATTGGGAGGGTTACATTCCCGGCACATGCCGGAAATGTAACTTATTTGAAATGGTTAAATGGATGGGTTTAATTTCCCTTTGAACCCCGCTCCTGCCCATACCAATGTTCAGCTTTTAGCGCGGTCACTCTTTGAACGAAAATCACACAACACTGTACCCAAAGTAAATTTTTGTCATTTTTTCCCCCACAAATAGAGCTTTCTTTTGGTGGTAATTGATCACCTCTGGGTTTTTTACTTTTTGTTAAAATTTTTTTTTAAAAAGACCAAATAAAAAAAATAAATAAATAAATACGGTTTTATATTTTGTTAATAAATTTTGCAAACAGGTAATTTTTCTCCTTCATTGATGTACGCTGATGAGGCTGGCACTTATAGCTGGCAGTGATGGGCACTGATGACACTGATAGGCAGCACTGACTGGCACCACTTGTGGGCATTGATAGGTGGCACCGATTGCTGGCACTGTTGTGCACTGGTGGACACTGATTCGTGGCACTGTTATGCACTGTGGGCACTGGCAGGCGGCACTGGTGGGCACAGATGAGATGGCTGTGCATCTTCCTCTTCAGGACCGTTGTCCCTTGCACAGAAGGCGATGATCGGCTTTTTTTCTCCTCATGCTGTCAGCGTGAGAAAAAAAAAAAGTTTACCAATCTTCTGTTTATATCACGTGATCAGCTGTCATTGGCTGACAGCTGATCACATGGTAAGGGGCCGTGAAGGGGTTAAGTAAGCATTGTCCCCCTAGGCCAGGAAGTGCGTTTCAGGCAGGACCACTATGTGGAAATAAATGGAAAAAACTCTGAAAAAAGAAAATGAATGCAGCCACCACATCTAAGCTCTTGTGGAGTTCACACAGCTGCATGCCCTGTACACACGGTCGGACATTGATCGGACATTCCGACAACAAAATCCTAGGATTTTTTCCGACGGATGTTAGCTCAAACTTGCATACACACGGTCACACACAGTTGTCGGAAAATCCGATCGTTCTGAACGTGGTGATGTAAAACACGTACGTCGGGACTATAAACGGGGCAGTAGCCAATAGCTTTCGTCTCTTAATTTATTCTGAGCATGCGTGGCACTTTGTCCATCGGATTTGTGTACACACGATCGGAATTTCCGACAACAAGGTCCTATCACACATTTTCCGTCGGAAAATCCGACCGTGTGTACAGGGCATTACAGTTTTGTGTGAAAACCAGAAGTTTGGGGAAGTAGCATCGAGAAAGCAGCATCGAGAAAGCAGGAACCAACAGCACTGAAGGTTTTAGGCCTCATGCACACTGGATGTTTTTACAGCTGCTGTTTTTGGCTTCAGATGTTTTTTTCTACAGTCAATAAACTCACCACCATGTTATCCTATGTGACCATGCATACATAGGCTGTTATCAACTGTTTTTTTGGCCTGGGTGCTTTTTGGCTATAACCCCCCCACACACAAAAAAAAACTAGTGGGCGCTAAAAGGAGATTTTCAGCTGTAAAAACGCTATCAAAAAACGCTGATAAACGCTCAAAAAAACGCACCTCACCAGCATTTAACGATTTTGATCCATTGAAAAAAAACTCACTGCAAAGCTACTGGCATTTTTATAACATTATTTTAACGTCCAGTGGTGTGCACGAGGCATTAGAAACTGGTAGGATAAGAGTTTTAACAAATAGTTTACTGGGGAAGGTTTATTTTTTGTACTCAAAGTATTATATGTAATGTTTAGAAAAAAAAAAAAAAAACAACAACGTTTATTTCATATTTTTTTGCTGTGCCTGGATTTGGGTTTTAAAGTGATATTAGCCTCCGTTCACACTGATGAGATTTGAGAGTTCCAAATCGCATGACAAGTCGCACCCCATTGTCGGCAATGGAACCGCTCAAATTGCCACGACTCATGTCCCAAGTGACTTTGAAAAAAAAATCCTGCACTACTTTGTGCCAATTTCATTGCGATTTGCATAGACTTCTGTTGTATGAAGTCGCAAGCTGCAACAAATAAGTTAGTGCAAATTGCACTGTAGTGCAGCTTAAAATAAAAAATAAAAATAAAAAAATCACACAAGTAGTGTGCTTTTAAAGCCGCACCGGTGTGCATGGGAACTTAAACCCAAAAGCAAACATTAAATTGCAGCTTAAAGTGGTTGTAAACCCTTACAATCCACTTTTTGCTACAGGTAAGCCTATAATAAGGCTTACCTGTAGCTACACTGGATATCTCCTAAACCTGCACTGCTTAGGGAGGTATCCCCTGTATCTGGGGATCCGATGTCATTGGCACATGCGCAATGAAGCAATAGTATGTACGTGCCGTTTGCTTCAGTGAGTGTGCAGTTACAGTTATGCTATGCATACTAGCTCATTATGCCTTTGTTTTGCAGTTCTTCTTTTTTCTTCGATGTGAGTTTACAACCACTTTAACATTTCTTAGATGTAATGGCTGTATTAGTCTTCTTTTTTTGGGGCTTTTTTTCCTTTATTTCACCTGGTGATCTGGCTAATAACTCACTTCCTGTTTTAGGGTGTCTACATTCAGGATGAAGTAATAAAGCAGACACCTTTGGCCAGCAGCATTGTAAGTCTGGGGTGGACTGGTAGATTTAGATGGACTTGACTAAAAATTTAAGCTGAACTCCAGCTAACACTTTTCAAGCAGTTACAATAAACTGATCACCTGATGATCTGGCCAGTAAATCTGTTCTTTTTTTTACAGAACAAGCTCTCCTGCAGATGTAGCAATTGGAGGGTTGAGACAAGCCATTAAACACTGACAGGGTGCTTACAATAAACAGCTTTTATTCGTTTAAAAACTGTCCCAAAATGAGAAATTGGAAAAAAATCCAAATACATCTCAAAACACATCCTCTTTATGTTGAGTCTGAAGAAAAACTCAAATTTCATTTGGAACAATTTAATAAAAACATTTTAATTAAAAAAGATAAAAAATGACAAAGGGATAGAAAAGCTTTTGAAGAGGGAAAAGCTTACAAATGGAACTAAATCAAACCCATGCTAGATCTTTGTTAAAACATGATAGAAATGTACGCACTAATAATTAGGATTTGTCTGTGCATTCACATACTTTTTCTCTTGCACAGTTTTCTTCCCAACAAAGAGGTCAGAGACGACAAAAACGTCACTGGCAGGTTAATGAACCACATGGAGGGTTCCCCTCCAAGGACAGGTAATGGTAGCCATTCTCGGTCTACCACCAATATATATATATATCAGACTATATCAGATATACCCACTTCAATTAGTAGTTCCAGGTCTTCCTAGCATGCACCCACTACCTCAAGCGCAATACCGCCTGCAAACCGCCCCAGTGTGAAAGGGGTCTAAGAGGATTTTGAACTTACAATATCCACCTAGTATAATCTTTCCCCAGAGTGGCATTAGTTTGATCGCTGTTGGGAAAACCAGGCGTCTCTTGTGAATGCGAGTCGGTGGATCGGTATACAGGTACATGGACAACCTTCTGCCATGTGTGGACCCATGCAGCCAGCACGTGTTTTCTTGTCTGTTTTTATTTACCCCCAATGAGTCTAAACATGTAAGTACTATATACCTTGTTACTTTGTACAATTGCATAATAGGCTATAGACTATGTTTTGATGTCTTTGCTATGTCATTATGTCAATATTATTATATGTATTTATGTTTCAGACAAAAGAATATTTTTACCCAACTGTGTAAACTCCCCTGAAGAAGGAATAGATACGTTTCAATGCGATTTTCCGAAACATGCCGGGATGTACACAACAGCTGCTAATCCTAAACCGAACCCAATTTTAAATTGAGGAGGTCAATTAGGATTGTTAGTTCTGGGTGATACCAATTGTATGTCTAAATATTTCATACCAACTCATTGATATACTGTCTCTAAAAGTGAACTGTACTTGGTTTTTAAATAGTCATTTTTGTATACTAATAAAGTTGGCATTTCTGTGCCTTTTATATATACTCTCTATTACTCTTTTCCTGCCCTATAAAGCCCAAAGGGTCGTCCCCTTCATGCACTTTGCTGCAACTAACATTATCCAGGATGTTGGCAGGCTTGCACACCATCTAATTCTCATATCTTCATTTCTTCGTTTGTCCCAAAAGGAATAACTTAACCACTTAAGGACCAAGCCTCTTTCTGAAATTTGTTCTTTACAGGTTAAAAACTGTTTTTTTTTTTTGCTAGAAAATGACTTAGAACCCCCAAGCATTGTAACATTTTTTTTTTTCTAACACCCTAGAGAATAAAATGGCGGTCGTTGCAGTACTTTCTGTCACACCATATTTGAACAGCGGTCTTACAAGCGCACTTTTCTTTTTGGAAAGAACGCACTTTTTTGAATTAAAAAAAAAAAAAAATATGAGACAATAGTAAAGTTAGTCCAATTTTTTTTTATATAGTGAAAGATGTTACGCCGACTAAATTGATACCCAACATTTCACGCTTCAAAATTGTGCCTGCTCGTGGAATGGCGACTAACTTTTACCCTTAAAAACCTCCATAGGCGAAAATGTAAAAATTCTACAGGTTGCATGTTTGGGAGTTACAGAGGAGGTCCAGGGCTAGAATTATTGCTCTCGCTCTACCGATCCCGGCGATACCTCACATGTGGTTTGAACACCGTTTTCATATGCGGGCGCTACTCACATATGCGTTCACTTCTGCTCAGAGGGACAGGGCGCATTTACATCCCCCCCCCCCCTTATTTATTTTACCTTTTATTTTTTTATTTTACACTGTTCTTAAAAAAAAAAAAAATGTGTCACTTTTATTCCTATTACAAGGAATGTACATTCATGACAGGACCTCTTAAATGTGAGATCTGGGGTCAAAGAGACCTCAGATTTCATATTTACACTAAAATGTAAAAAAAAATAAAAATAAAAAAAATTGCCCTTTAAGAGCTATGGGCGGAAGTGACGTTTTGACGTTGCTTCAGCCCTGCAATGGTACGCAGACGGATGGGGGCCATCTTCCCCTCATTCATCTCCATGCCCAGGCAGGAGAAGGATCCGATCGCCTCCGCTGCTAGAGACAGCTCCGGTAAGAAGCAGAGGGCACCGGAGAGCAGCGGGGGGGGGGGGGGATGGGTGTCCTCTCCCGCTGGCGATAGAAGTGATCTTGTGGCGAATCCACCATAGAAACCATTATTATCCGAAACCGGACCGCCCGCCAAAGAAGAGGATACCAGGGTTATGGCAGCTGCTATCTGCTGCCATAACAAAGATATACCTCTCCATAGTTAGGGCATATATTGGCGTGCGGCAGTCCAGAAGTGGTTAAAGTGGACCCTCAGTCATTTTTTTCAACTTTGTTGTTTTAACTTTGGATAGTAAAACATTTTTTTTTCCTGCCAGTAAATACCTTATACAGCCCACTTCCTGTTTCTTGTCTGATAAAAAGCCTAGGCATATGACATCATCCACAGCTCCCTCTCTCACGAGAGTTTGCCAGGAAGGGAGGGGGGAAGAGTCATAAGAGGGCAAATGAGAGCTGCAGAGCTGGAGGCGTGCCTATGTGTAAATCCAGGAAGTGAATAGGCAGCAGCTTCTGCTGCCCACAGTTAAAATGGTTGCAGCCAGACTCAGTAGAGGGAGATTTCTGTAGCATATTTGGCAAATACAGAATCACAGTATATATAAAATAATATGCAGAGTGGTTGGAGGGAAGCTTCAGAATGGCAAAATCATATGCAGCTAACTGTGCCCCCGCCTGCTCGCCCACTGTCTGCCCAGGACTTACCCCATCTTGATGGCGGGTCAGGCAACAGGTGACGTCGGCAAGCTGTGGGGTGGGTAGCGCGGGTCAGGCGATGGCTCCTGTGTCCTCCCTGCGGCTCTTCCTGTTCTGCTTTTTTTTAAACGCGTGCAAAAAACACAAACACATCTCTGGCAGCGAAAGAGTTAACCACTTCAATACCAGGTACTTATACACTTTCCTGCCCAAGCCAATTTTCAGCTTTCAGCGCTGTTGCAATTTGAATGACAATTACACGGTCATGCTACACTGTACCCAAATAAATTTTTTATTACTTTGTTCCCACAAATACAGCTTTCTTTTGGTGGTATTTGATCACCTCTGTAATTTTTATTTTTTGTGCAACAAATAAAAAAAAAAAAAAAAAAAGAAAGACTGAAAATTTTGAAAAAAATAAAGTTTTTCTTCATTTCTGTTTGTAAATAAGTAAGTTTTCTTCTTCAATGACGGGCACGGATATGGCTGCACGGACGGGCACTGATAAGGCGACACTGATAATACAAAAATTTATCGAAAAAGCATTTCCACCTAAACTTATTGAAGAAGCTTTCGAATTCTACCTGTTGGAGCATCCCAGATCATCTAGAGACACCGACCAGCCCACAGAACAACCTGTCAGGTTTGTGACCCAGTTCCATACCCAACATAAAGCAATGGAACGCATCTTGAATAAACATTGGACTATTTTACTCCAAGACCCACAGTTCAAATCCATTATCACATCAAAACCCAAATTCACGTACAGGAAAACAAGAGATATTAAAAATCTGGTAGCACCCAGCAAATACAAATCCCAACAGGGACCAAAAATCGCATTTCCATGTCTCATCCCCCTTGTTGGGATGCATCAGTGTAGCACCGCCGTCTCGTAGAGGCAGGAGACGACACGCATAGTGTTCCCCTTCACTTTCTCCAAAAACATGACCATTCCTCGTCGGGCCTCAGGGTCTGGATTATAGAGTCAGTTTCCGCTGGCAGAGTGTTTTAAACGCCTCTGTCAGAGGGAGACGTATTGGATTTACACCTTGGATTCCCTCGCTCCCGGAGGCTTGAACGAGGAAATAGAGGTTAGCAGTCTAATTTGACTCTTATCTCTATATGTGTTTTTTCTCACCTCGCTTTTTCTCTTCCAGTTTACATTTTTACATTATCACACGTATCCATTTTTCATAAGATATCCATGGTCTACCTCTTTGTTGTCACAAGCAAGCTAGGTCATCTGCAGTTAACACTTGTGCAACAGTTTTCCTAGCAACTTCGTAATTTTCCACTTTCATTATATACCCCCCCTTCCCCCACCACCCCTCTTTTTTATTAGATTCCCACCTGCATAGTGCTAAAGCACAAGGCTGCGAGCTTCCGGTAAATGTATCCATCTATTTATATGCAAAGATTTTTTGTTTCTCGCCTTTTTTCTCATTATTACATTAGCACGATTTTGTCCTTTCCTCCCTCCCCCCTTCCCCTTTTTTTAAAAAAAATGTCCTAATTCAAATTTACATTAATTTATATCTGTTATCCCATCCATTAGTCATACATGAAGGTATAGAGATTTACATTTTTACCATAACCAGCATAATGGGCATTTTCTCCTTTTTCCTCTTAGTCCTGTATATTGGTCCATATATGACCCCCCCATGCACATATTGCAATGATTATCACAAGTGCTACCAGAGTGCTTTCTAGTTGGTTTCCTATTTGCCTTTATTACACATTTTTTACAATTAATTTGTTTTGAATGATTTTTAAATTCCAGTACTTGATGTATGCGAATTAGTCATTGTTTTTAAATGTTAATGGTATGCCACGAGTGACTGCTTTGTTGTCCAATGAGCTGAGCGTCATTATGACCTATCAGTGCTGCCCATCAGCTGTATAAGCCTAGTCCTATCGCAGCCTATGTTAGGTCTGGAGAAGGAGCAAAGCTCCGTTTTCGGAAGTGACCTCATCCCCCTGGTTGTTGGCGTGCGTTCCAACAACAGGAAGTGTCAGCAACCATCGACGCAGCCTGCTTTCCGGACACAGCCGTCATCCAGCACACGGATTCGATTCACCTCAAGGATATCAGGCAGTTCATGCCCGTATGCCTGTTACCGGTGTACCTATGTAAGTACCATGTTTTCAGTTTTTATTAAAAGATTATGTGATTTACTGCACCTAGAGTGGCGCCTTTGTTCTATCTCCAGGGCACTGATAGGTGGCACTGATGGTCACAGATAGGTGGGCACTGATGACACTGATGGGTGGCATTGCTGGTCATCACTTGTCTGATCTGCTGCATAATGTTGCCAGTCAGTGCCCATTTGTGGGCACTGATTGGCATATATTTGGCATAATTTTGTATATGTGGATGGCCATGGGGTACGTACCTGGCCATCCACATGTTGAAGGCTTCCCTGGTGGTCCAGTGTGGGCATCACAGGGGAGGCTGCGCTGATAAACAATCAGCGCAGACTCCCCCTGTCAGGAGAGCTGCTGATCGGCTCTCCTCTACTCACGTCTGTCAGACGTGAGTGAGGAAAAGTTGATCAACGGGTCTTCCTGTTTACATCGTGATCGGGCGTGATTGGACACGGCTGATCACGTGGTAAAGAGCCTCCGCTGGAGCGGTGTGTCAGACTGACACACCATCGATCGCCACGATGCGTGCGCTCCGCGGCTGTTATCCTGCTGGACGTCATATGACGCCCAGTCAGGATAATTGAACCACTACCCGACCGTCATTTTGCTATAGGCCAGGCGGAAAGTGGTTAAAGGATAAGTTTGAATTCGGGAACAAGTTACACGCTCAACTAATTTTTACGGTGGAACATGTGACATGTTCCCATTAATGCAGCGATTCGGGGATCCGAGCCCTCTAAGTGACAGCAGTACAGGGAGAAGTTTCCCGTACCAGCTGTCACTTTTTGACAAGAGGGCGGCTGTGCGGGGCTCCGCCCATATGGGCACATCTCTCATTCACAGAGTTTTGTGAATGAATCAACTACAAGTACCGATATCCCTAGCAGCTGTCAGCTTGTGGTTCTCAATGAACTACCATAGCGCTGTTGTGAGCTCTGCTAGTTCATTGATTCTTCCTGTCAGTGTGAAACTGCTGCCCGTAAGATGTACAAGCAGACAGCTTACACTGAGAGTCCTGCATTGCACCACTGATTTGCTGATCACTGGTGCAATGCTTTCCAGGCTCCTGTGGTAAAACATAATAAATGCACTTTTTTTTTTTTTTTTAAATACAAAAGTTATATATATTTTTTTTAAGCCCATATTATTTTTCTTAAAAGGTGAACTTATCCTTTAAACAGGGTGAGGATGACCCCATTTTAGATTGTTATGAAAGACACACCAGTCTGTTGTGTAATATTTAGTTCACCTGACGAGGAGTGCCAGCCAAGATCAGATCCAGGTAAACAAGCCAGCATGGGCGGGTTGAAAATCCTGACAGTATGTGAATCTAAAAGGTGGATGTTTAAACTGGACGCACCTTCCAGGGGAAGGCATTACAGCAGAAGTAAGGAGCTGAGAGTCCTTCCACATGGATGTTGTGTAAGGATGACCTTTCCCCTACATTGGGATGTGACCAGCAGGGGCAGTATCAGGGCTGCTGTACCCACTAACATGCAAGGACACACATTCTACAAGAGAGAAATCATACACACATATGACGGGGGGCACACATATATATATATATATATAGGGGAGTAATAGCTGGAGCCTGGGGGTGTGGGGGGGGCACAAATATAGGGGAGTAATAGCTGGAGCCTGGGGGTGGGCACAAATATAGGGGGGTAATAGCTCGAGCTTGGGGTGTACTTGTAGGACGGAGGAGGAAAACAAAACACAGACACAGCCTAATAAGCCAGGCTCTGCCTCCAATGCTTCATGCGCTACAGACTGTGAGAATGATATAGCCAGGGCACCTCTACCTGCAGTGTACACCCACCCAGCTACCACAAAGTCACAGAGCCAGGAAAGCTGGACCAGCAGTACACCCCTAACCCCAGAGAGTCACGTGACCAGCTTTCCTCTTACCTTGTGCTGTATATCTGCAGACATGTAACAACATGGTGACAGATATTCTTGTCACGCACCGCTATGTGAACACATAAACTCCCAACTGACCCTCCAGCTTCGTACTCTGACAGTGGCACCCAGTTCAATCCACCCCCACCGCGCATGTGCCGCAACAGTGCTAATGCTACTGGGAGATGTAGTGCAGAGCAGCGCACCGGAGATGACCGTCTTGCCTAAGAAAACTACAACCATAGAGAAGCAGCGGGGGCCGCTTGGTGGCTGTCTTTGTGTTACAGCGCTACCTTGTGCTTGGAGAACACAACTGTCTGCGTCCTTCCTTGCACTGACTGTGGTGCGGTAAATAAAGTTTGTGTAAGAAAAAAAAAAGGGCCGCGTGTAGGAAAACGTTCTCCGATTTGCTGATATAAGCTGGCTCTGTGATTGGCTGTGTAGAAGCCGGGAGAATCCGAGTCTGTGTATAGGAGGAGATGGCGCATTCTATGAGGGGTGACCCGCAGGAGGTGTTGGAAGAGGTGGAGCTGCAGATTGATGATGTACGTATAGTCTGTGTGACGGACGGGTCATTGTCTACTAACCACTTAGGACATTCACAATCTCTTTAGACTTTGGGACACTTTGCTACGGTGTAGGTGGCATCAATACCATTACTTCCTGTACCCCTCACCACACATGGATCAAAGCAATCTTTACATTTCCACTATGGGACTGTTTATTCACTCCATACATTTAAATTCAATAGGCAGTGCGGCTCTTCTGCTTGATTCCGAGCATGCGTGGATCTTTGTGCGTCGGAATTGTGTACACCTGATCAGAATTTAGGAGAACGGATTTTGTTGTCGGAAAATTTGAGATCCAGATCTCAAATTTTGTGTGTCGGAAATTCCGATGGAAAATGTCTGATGGAGCCTACACACGGTCGGAATTTCTGACAACAAGCTCCCATCGAACATTTTTTTGTCAGAAAATCCTATCGTATGTACGGGGCATAACAGTGCATATTTTTAGCACCGATCACTGTAATAATGTCACTGGTTCACAAAAAGTGTTAGATGTCCGCCACGATGCCGCAGCCCCGCCATTACTAGTAAAAAAAAATTAAAATGCCATAAAAATATCCCATAGTTTGTAGATGCTATAACTTTTGCGCAAACCAATCATTATTGGGATTTATTTTATTTTTTTTACCAAAAATATGAAGCAAAATACATATTGGCCTAAATTGATTAAGAAATTTATTTATTTAATTTTTTTTTTTTAATTTGATGTGTTTTATAGTCCTAAAGTAAAAATATAATTTTATTTTTTTATTTATTTTTTTTTTTTTCAAAATTGACGCTTTTTTTGTTTTATAGTGCAAAAAATAAAAAACGCAGAGGTGATCAAATACCACCAAAAGAAAGCTCCTATTTGTGGGGGGGAAAAGGACACCATTTTTATTTGTGTACAGTGTCGCACAACCGCACAATTTTACCCCCTTAAGGCCTGGTCATTAAGGGGGTAAAACCTTCCCTCCAAAAAAAAAATCTGACGTGTGACTACTACTGTCACAAGGGATGTTTATATTCCTTGTGACTGTAATAAAAATGCTAAAGGGGGCAGTGTAAAAAAAAAAAAAAAAAAATCTGTATCTCATCGGCCGTTTTTTTTTTTTTTGCATGCTGATCTCACGTCGAATCTGATGAGTTTACTAACGTCACAAATTCCCGTATGACAGCATAAAAATTCAGAAGTGATGTCATGTGTTGTAATGCATTTTTATTGCATTTTCGAACGATGGGTGAACTGATGAAACGAAAATCGTACGATCTGGCATCGTACGAAAAAAATTTCCGTGCATGTCCGATAGGATAATATCGGATGACTGTCCTGATCGGCTCTCGAAAGCTCTGTACTAACAATCCGATTATCGTACGATCGATTCAAATGTGGCATTTTTCGGCTGATTTGTGTGTACGGGGCTTAAGTCACGCCCGCAAATGTAAATGGTGTTCAAACCAGAAAGGTGAATTTTTGCCACATTCGTTAGGGCAAGAGCAATAATTCTAGTACTAGACCTCCTCTGTAACTGGTAATCATTAAAAATGTTTAAAGCGTCGCCTATGGAGATTTTTAAGTACCGTAGTTTGTTGCCATTCTACGATGTGCGCAATTTTTTTTTTTTTTTTTACATGTTTTTCCCCTTTTTCTCTTCACTCTTCTCCAGTGAGTGTACAGCTTGTATAACAGTGTAAATTTGCTGCCCCCTCAACATAACTCAACACACAGCCATTAATGTCTAAACTGCTGGAAACAAAAGTGAGTACACCCCTAAGTGAAAATGTCCAAACTGGGGCCAAAGTGTCAATATTTTGTGTGGCCACCATTATTTTCCAGCACTGCCTTAACCCTCTTTGGCATGAAGCTCACCAGAGCTTCACAGGTTGCCACTGGAGTCCTCTTCCACTCCTCCATGATGACGTCACGGAGCTGGTGGATGTTAGAGACTTTGCGCTCCTCCACCTTCCGTTTGAGGATGCCCCACAGATGCTTAATAAGGTTTAGGTCTGGAGACATTCTTGGCCAGTCCATCACCTTTACCCTCAGCTTCTTTAGCAAGGCACTGGTCGTCTTGGAGGTGTGTTTGGGGTCGTTATCTTGTTGGAATACTGCCCTTTGGCCCAGTCTCCGAAGGGAGGGGATCATGCTCTGCTTCAATATGTCACAGTACATGTTGGCATTCATGGTTCCCTCAATGAACTGTAGCTCCCCAGTGCCGGCAGCACTCATGCAGCCCCCAGACCATGACACTCCTCACCATGCTTGACTGTAGGCAAGACACACTTGTCTTTGTACTCCTCACCTGGTTGCCACGACACACGCTTGACACCATCTGAACCAAATAAGTTTATCTTGGTCTCATCAGACCACAGGACATGGTTCCTGTAATCCATGTCCTTAGTCTCAGCAAACTGTTTGCAGGCTTTCTTGTGCATCATCTTTAGAAGAGCCTTCCTTCTGGGATGACAGCCATGCAGGCAAATTTGATGCAGTGTGCGGCGTATGGTCTGAGCACTGACAGGCTGACCCCCCACCCCTTCAACCTCTGCAGCAATGCTGACAGCACTCATACATATATTTCCCAAAGACAACCTCTGGATATGATGCTGAGCACGTGCACTCAACTTCTTTGGTCGACCATGGCGAGGCCTGTTCTGAATGGAACCTGTCCTGTTAAATCGCTGTATGGTCTTGGCCATCGTGCTGCAGCTCAGTTTCAGGGTCTTGGCAATCTTCTTATAGCCTAGGGCATCTTTATGTAGAACAACAATTCTTCTTTTCAGATCCTCAGAGAGTTCTTTGCCATGAGGTGCCATGTTGAACTTCCTTTAAAAGAAGATAGTATTAACAGCGCTTGATAGAATTAGAGAGTGAATAAATACAATAGCTCATATATTGCTAAAATAGTCTATCAAACTCAAAGCATGTAATCACATTTATATCTCCAAATGTTAACTCAAACTAATATATAAAAAAGAACAACATTTAGTGCAGTGACATGAGATCAAATGTCCCAAATCAGTAGTTCTGACAAATACCAACAGTGGCATATGAAATTGATTGCAACTACTGCACAGACTCAGTCTTTCTATGAATAGTTCATTGCAGAGGACATCAGTAAAGAGAAAAGGGATTCTATCTCTTCTGGAGTGCACTTATCCAAGGGTCACTACACCTTCACCGTGTGACCAGCCCCCTTTTGGATGTAAGCTTACCAGAGGTAAGAGATAGGATATGACAGGCTTATCTTTCTCCCTTAGAACAGCTCCTCCACTGCGAGAATACCTCAGTCCGGGTAATTCAATGTCATGTTGATATCATGTAGAATATAGAAGGGGAGGTTCTCCATAGTGTAAAAACGTTTATTACAAAAGCCCCCCTTATACAAATGTGCTTACACAGTAAAGGATAAAAAAATGGCATAACACAGATTCAGTGTCGGCTCACCGCTGGTCGGAGCTCCGAACGGCCCGCCCACCGCGATGAGTCCCAGGATGACGCTGTCTGTCTCTAGCTGGTAGGTTGCGTGGCCATGCCTTGACGCATTTCGTAATTCCGTCTTCAGAGGGCGTGGCCACGCAACACGACTCTACATTTAAATAGCATGGAAGGCGGGCTCCTTCAACAACGTCACCACGAGCATCATCTGGTTCGTTCCCGCCCCTTTGTGGAGGGTAAACAGCTGACGTGCAGCGTCCCATCCATTCGTTATGGATCACTCCATATTAGCACTATGTTACTAGGCTAATCTTACCCATGCATATCAGATTCATAATGTGTTGTATAAAATCATTAACATTGAAACTGAATACGATAAACAGATCAAAATCAACCCTTATATTAGAAAATTAATGACATCAAATCATTACTCCGTCTTACATAAGAGGTTAGATTCAACAAATACTACTAAAGTGCCCAGATAATCGTAACTGTTCTGTTATATGGTTTCAGTCTAAAATAAACAAAATTCAATATGTTAGTACCCAAATGTAATCAGATTATAATAGCTGCTTAATTCGCTAACTACAGGGATATAAATTACGCCTTTTTTCAAAAGCGAGCAAGAGATCCCACGTATAGGGTTTGGGTTAAAAAAAAAGCCTTCCAGCACACTGGAAAATTTACATTTACCCTTATCATTCTAACTCGATACCTACTCCTTCCTTCATCTTGTCTAAATTTATGTCTAAGGTTTAAATCTTTTCCAACCCTCCCAGAGGCTGGTACACTTATTATAATGTCCTCTCTCCCTACTTCTCAGCAAATCCATTTTACAATAATCGTTTTTTTCAAACCACTCTCTTATATCTGTTTTTTCACTTTTTAACCATATTTTTTTTTGGATCAGACCCTTTGCGGCATTCAGGAGTTTTGGGACCATTGATCTCATATAATTTTATGGTCATGGAACAAGCAGGCCCATATGTTTTGTTCCATTCTCTCACCAGTTATCTCCCCTATATTCTTTACTATTTCTTGCCAGTAGTCCTTTATTATTGGACACTCCCACCATATATGTGTCATCGTTGCTCTTTGATTGCAGTTTCTCCAACACAAAGATGTTTTCTCTTGTTTATCTGTGGGTTCTCACTGGTGTCAAGTAACACCTTGCTAGGAATTTATAGTTCATTTCAATGGTATTCATATCCCAGGCATTATTATATCCCATTTCTATCATCTTTTCCACTTTCTGATCTTCAAATTTTAAATTAATTTCTCTTTCCCATTGTTCGATGTAATCGGGTCTTTCTTGTCCATCTAAGTCTGCCAATATTCCATTTTTCAATGGCATTCGGTTAAAACAGAGTTTTTCCAAGGGGCTTAATTTCTCTTCTTCTCTGAGTGGATGTGGTATTGTATTTACTAAGTGTCTTAGTTGACAAAAATTCCATTCGCTTATCTTCCTCCCGTTGATTTCTTCTAATTCTAATCGTGTTTTTATCCTAACTTTTGTGATTGATATCTTTCAATTGTGGTTTTCTTATTTCTTGTCCGGCGACTATTTCCTTCACTGGTGTAAAGAAATTTGTTCCCGTGAGTGCTAGTAACAGTGAATTGTATGTCCAATCATTCTTCACGTGTACTGTGTCCCAGAGTTTGAAAACATTTTTAGTTATTTCGTGAGTTTCCGGATCCATTAATCTAAACTTTCGTGGTATCCATATGTTTTTGTGCAATGTGGTCTTACTTATTGTGTTTTCCATCTCCACCCACTTTTTTTCACTATTTCCATTTGTCCACTCAATCATTTGTGACAAAACTATTGCTTTTTTTAGTATCTATTTATGTCTGGGGTTGCTAATCCTCCGTGCTCCCTTTTTCCTTGTGATTTGTGCAAATTTAATTCTCGGTTTTTTATTATGCCAAATATATTTTAACAATATTGTTTTTATTATCGTGAAAAAACTCTGTGGAATCCTTACTGGCAACATCGGAAATTTGTATATTCTTTTTGGTAGTATCATCTATTTTAAACATGTTTATTCTTCCAATCCACGATATTGGTTGTGTACTTAAATTTTTATTTTATTTTTTTTTCTTCCTTAACCTCATTAATTTAATGGAATATAATTTGCCAGGAAGATTTTTTTCAACCGTTCATGTTAGTTTAAAGTGGGATTCCGGCCTAAAAAAAAACTGTAGCTGCTGACTTTAAATAAGTACTTACCTGTCCTGGGTGCCCACGATGTCGGCCGTCCGAGGCCGACCTGTCCCTCGGCTCTCGGGTCCCGGCACCGCCATCCTAGGTAAGGGAAACAGGCAGTGGAGCCTTGCAGCTTCACTGCCAGCTTCCTACTGCACACGCGCAGTGCTCTGTGAATGGCTCTGTGGTGTTCTGGGAACACACACACAGTTCCAAGACAACGGGGCCGCTCACCGAGGAGCAGAAGACGCATGGAAAAGGAAGAGGCAGATTAGGAAGACTGCCTAGCAACAGGGGTTTAGATAAGTGTTTTTTTTTTTTTGTTTTTTTTTAACAGGGTGGCCCTCCACTTTATTTCCAAGGTATTTTAGTTCTTCTTTTACCCATGTAAATGGGAATTCTTTTTGGAGGGACGGGACTTCCCTTTTCCCTAGTCCAATATTTAATATCTCTGTTTTTATCGGGATTATTTTAAAGTTTGATACTTCCCCATATTCTTTTACTTCTTTCATTATATTTGGCAGAGTCACTCTTGGGTTAGTTACAAACATCAGGATGTCATCTGCATATCCCGCGATTTTGTGCTCTTTTTCTCCAACTCTCACTCCTCTCACATCATGGTTGTTTCGGAGTGCCGCCAGAAATGGTTCCAATGGCAATACATATAATAGTGGGGGGAAAAAAGGGGACATCCTTGCCGTGTTCCATTCTGCATCTCAATCAAAGGTGAGAGTCTACCATTGATCTTTACCATTGCTGTTGGACCATTATATAAATTTGTTATCCACATCGTTTTTGGTCCCAATCCCAGATGCCGCAACGTGTCCATCATGAATCCCCAGTCTACCCTGTCAAATGCTTTCTCTGCATCTATTGACAGGAGTAGAGCTGGGGATTCGCTTTTTACCCCTACGTAACATCAAGATTGTTTTTAGGCTATTATCGCTTACTTCTCTCCCCGGTACAAATGCAGTCTGGTCGGGATTAATCCAAAGTGGAATAATTTTTTTTTTTTTTTTTTTTTTTGTCTAGTAACTAAAATTTTAGCGTAGAGTTTTGTATCCGCATTCAACAGAGCGATAGGTCTATAGCTTGAACAATTGGTTCGGTCTTTCCCTTCTTTGGGTATAATTGTAATGTAGGCTAATAGTGATTCTCGTCTTACTTCTTCCTCTCCTATATTATTCAGGTATTCTTGCATCTTGGGGATCAGTTGTTCTTGAAATTTTTTTATAATATTCGTGAACCCATCTGGTCCTGGGCTTTTTTCCTACAGGAGTTTCTTTTTAGGGCCAGTTTTATCTCCTCGTGTTTTTTTTTTTTTTGTTTGTTTTTTTTTTTAATTTTATTATTTTTTTTTTTTTTTTTTTTTTTATCGCATATAATGAGCTGAAGTATTTTTGAAAGGCTAGTGCAATATCCGTTGTCTTGTTTACCACTTCTCCTTTCTTGTTTTTGATCTTTTCCATGTCTTATCATATTTGAAAGATATTTTCCTGGCTTGTTGCCCCATTTAAATCTCTCCTATAGTACTATGTTATATTCCCTCCTCTCTTCTTGTTCCATCCATTTCTTTTAATTTGATCTATTTTTTGAGTTAGAGTCCGATATGTTTCTTTTTCTGATTGCTTTTTATGGTCCAGTTCAAGTATTTCCTTTATAATTCTCATCATATTTTTTCTTCTTTCCTGCACTATATTTACCCCTGATAACAGCCTTATGTGCCTCCCAAATTGTTGCTTTTGATATTTCTGGGGTATCGTTCTCCTGGAAATATTTTTTTGATCTCTTCTGTTATAATTTTTTCCGTATCCCTATCTTCAATTATATCTTCGTTTTATTCTCCATGTACCTTTCTCGAAGGATTCTCCTTGCAATTTAATTTTCAACGTTACTGGACTATGATCTGACGCTGTTATTATTCCTATTTTTGTTTATTGCTTCTATGTTCGACCATGATATAGTCCAGCCTAGAATATGTTCCATGCGCAGTTGAGTAGAAGGTATAATTGTTTGTACTTGGGTGTTGTATTTGCCATGGGTCAACTAATTTTGGTATTCATATAGTTTTTTCTTTTAATTTCCTTAGTTGTCTTACTTCTGTCTATTGCAATGGAGGTACTATTTAATCTGTGGTCCATGGGGAAATTTGAAGTCTCCAGCCAGTATTAATTTACCTTGTTTAAATTCCATTAAATCTTTTAATTTTGCCATCAAATATTTTTTAGGGTTTGTATTGGGGCAGTAAACGTTAGCAAGTGTGTATTTTACACCCTGTATGGAACCTATAAGAAAGAGGAAGCGTCCTTCTGGGTCCACTTTTCTTTGTTCTATTATAAAAGGAAGGTTTTTTTCCCCATTCCAATATCCACTCCTTTAGCCCTTCTTATTGGTGAATGTCCGTAAAACCATGTTTGAATATTTCTTGAGTAAATTTAGAGTTTTGGGTAATGTGTGTCTCCTGTAGAAATATTTATTTCAGCCTTGCTTCTATCCAGTTCTCGAAGTATTATGCTTCTCTTCCCTGGGGAGTTTAATCCTCAGACAATATATGACAAAATGTTTATACTGTTCGTATTTTCCATTCCTTTTTAATCCCTGGGTGTCTTCCCAGGATCCCCTCAACCGGTCTGAGCAAAGGACCTGGAGGGGGGGGGACCCTCGAGTCGACACACAAGGGAACCTTAACTTTGTTCCAGGGTACTTGGGCACTGTATCGACTTATGCAATCCAAACTCCGCCCCCCACCCTGTTGCTGGTAATTTGACCTCATGGTCTCTAGAGCAGAGAGCACTTTTGTTTTGTGGGGCTCAACCTTGCCCCCTCTACTCTCCTATAACCGAGGTGGAAATCTAGAAGACGCACTGGGCCCTTCTTACCTATACTAAGAAAGAGTGCCCCCCCCCCCCCCCCCCCCCCCGTAGGTCCCGGCCTCTCCTCCCCCGCCTCCTAATTTTCTTTTCCCTTTTTTCCCTTTTCTCTTTTCGTCCCCCCACCCCCCTTTAATAATACATCTTATCGTTGTAGATCTTTAGCACTATTTTTCAGAGCCCATGTTCCATTTAGCCTCTATTTATGACGCTACAGTACCTGACCGCGAGATTGTGTTTCCAGCATGATCCCATCGCGCTGGTTCTCGGCGACAGGGTACTGTGCATGTCGCGCTGGCTCGCTGATCAGGAAAGGAAAACTTTTTTTTCCTTTCGTGATGAGTGACAGGCAGTGCTGACAGCTGTCTGGTATGAATCATGAGGGGGAACGCCATGCCAAATTTTAAATGTAAAAAAACGGCGTGGGTTCCCCCCCAGGGGCATACCAGGCCCTTAGGTCTGGTATGGATTGTAAGGTGAACCCCTTACGCCGAAAAATCGGCATGGGGGTCCCCCCCAAAATCCATACCATACCCTTATCAAAGCATGCAGCACGGCCGGTCAGGAAAGAGGCTAAATGGAACATGGGCTCTGAAAAATAGTGCTAAAGATCTACAACGATAAGATGTAATATTATTTAAAGGGGGGGGGGTGGGATGGGTGGCGTTCCCCCTCATGATTCATACCAGACAGCTGTCAGCACTGCCTGTCACTCATTTGTCTTGTGTCGGAGGATTTTCAATAAAGATCTTAATGTCCTCCTTGGCGTTTCTTGGGATAAATCTTGAAAAATTTGTATCCTAGCCACTTCCGGACCGCCGCACGCCAATGTACGTCCAAACTTTGAAGGGCTATAGTGTTGTTATGGCAGCCACTAGCTGCCATAACCCTGGTATCCCCGTTTTTTTTCGTGCGGTGGTCCTCTTTCTGATAAAAGTGGTCCATGCGGCAGGTTCGCCGCAAGATCAGTTTTATCGGTGGCGGGAGAGGGTGCCCTCCGCCGCCTAACGGAGCCGGCAGTAGGCGATCGCGTCCGTCTCCCTCCTGTGCCTGGAGACGAGTGAGGCTAAGATGGCACCCACTCGTCTCCATGACACTGCTGGGCGGAAGCAACGTCAAAACGTCACTTCCGCCCACGCCTCTTAAAGGCATATTCTTTTTTTTCAATGTCATTTTTTTAAATAGCAGCGCCCGCATATGAAAACGGTGATCAAACCACACATGTGAGGTATCGCCGCGACCGGTAGTGCGAGAGCAATAATTCTAGCCCTAGACCTCCTCTGTAACGCAAAACATGCAACCTGCAGAATTTTTTAAACGTCGCCTATGGAGATTTTTAAGGGTAAAAGTTTGACGCCATTCCACGAGCGGGCGCAATTTTGAAGCATGACATGTTGGGTATCAATTTACTTGGCGTAACATTATATTTTACAATATAAAAAAAATTGGGCTAACTTTACTGTTGTCTTATTATTATTATTTATTTATTTTTTTTATTCGAAATAAGTGAATTTTTTCCAAAAAAAGTGCGCTTATAAGACCGCTGCGCAAATACGGTGCAAAAAAAAGTATTGCAACGACCGCCATTTTATTCTCTAGGGTTTTAGAAAAAACCCATATATAATGTTTGGGGGTTCTAAGTAATTTTCTAGCAAAAAAAACTGTTTTTAAACATGTACACACCTAAAATCCAAAACGAGGCTGGTCCTTAAGTGGCTAGCTTCTGCATATTCAATCAGTGGTTTTCTCTTCAGGTTCATCCAGATTTTATTTATTTATTTTTTTTCTTCCTGAATCTAACGATTATATCTCTTCATTTCTCCATTGAGAGCCCTTGGGGTCTTCTTATTCTGTGTACTCTTTCTATTTTTATCATGTTGGATTCTTCTTTTCCTAAGATAGGGTTAAAAGTCTTATGCCCCGTACACACGGTCGGATTTTCCGATGGAAAATGTCCGATCGGAGCGTGTTGTCGGAAATTCCGACCGTGTGTGGGCTCCATCGGACATTTTCCATTGGATTTGGACACAAAGTTTGAGAGCAGGATATAAAATTTTCCGACAACAAAATCCGTTGTCGGAAATTCCGATCGTGTGTACACAAATCCGACGGACGAAGTGCCACGCATGCTCAGAATAAATAAAGAGATGAAAGCTATTGGCCACTGCACCGGCACTTTTTGTTGTTTTTTTTTACCCCTCATCACAAGAAGGAACCCCAACCACCTCTCAAAGTATGTCTTAGAATTATATCCCCAGGGTCTGGATAGCCCTTCTCCTTTTACACGCAACTTCTATAGACCACCAATTGGGGGGGGGGGAGGGGGAGAGAGAAAACCAACTCTCTCCAGTTGATCGTCTCTAAGTCCTTCCAATCCTTAGACCGATCGCTTTATCATTTATTTTTTAACAGACAATCTGATCCTTTTCATTGGATTACTCTGTTGCTGGAAACAATTCTTTAAGCAAAAATATCACGACGTATACACAAGGTTTTTCTCTTCCTTCTTCTTCCCTCTTCCCTCTTCCTCAAAAAAAAAATAGAGGTACACTTATCTGGGGAGGGAGAGGTGTAGGCGAGCACATCCACTAGCACTTGCCGTCCTCGGTCTCTCTGCCTCCTCCGTGTGCTCGTTCGGGTCTTTTCGGCTCCTCCTGGAGCTACTCGTTGTCCTCCCTCGCATCCCGTCCCCCGAACGCCGAGCGAGGTCTGTCGAGCGGCACAGAGCCCAGCACAGCACCGCAGCTAATGGCCGAAGGAAGAATGGCTAGGAACTTGGAGCGCTGTCCTCCTCCTTGCCGGTGGGGAGAGAGATCCTAGTCTTCATCGCTCACATCCAAGAGGTGGGGAATGTCTGTAATGAGGGGTACAAGAAAGCCAGGATGGCAGGGGGGGGCAGGGCTGCTAGCCATCGTTCATCTCAGAGGCAGGGGGAGAGACCATGAGCTCCTCGCAGCATACAGCACGGCGCCATTACCAGATTTCTCCCTCTCTCTTTGTTGGTTTACTGCATAGAGGATGTTGCTTAAATGTAACTATCGATAGGTGCCCATATACATGGGTATGAGGAGCCCAATAAGCCTAAGTGGTAGTGTATAAAGAAACCCTTGATGGGAATCCAATGACCTCAATGATTGCTGATAAAACAGTTCAGGTCCAGTTCAATATTAAGCCCATTGGGGCTGAGTGTATTGGCCAAAAATATCCACAGTGATTCCCGCTTGGATATCTCTCTAACCATATTGGCTCCTCTCCAGTTGGGGTATAATTTGTCGATACACCAAAACTTAAGGTTTTGGGGTAACTTTGGGTTTCTATCGTATTTTTCCCTGAAATGCAGTGATACACTGTTCTTTGTAACATATCAAGATGTTGTATATATGTTCAGACACTCTTTTGCCTAAAGTTCTTTTTGTGCGGCCAATATACATAAGGCCGCACAGACATTCTAGGGCATACACTACATGCGTTGACATGCATGAAATGAATTCTCTGATCTGGAATTCCTTACCGTTAGCTGTTGATGTGAAACTAGTCAGACCCCTTAGATGTGTAGTGACTTGCTGACAAGATTTACATTTTCTACATGCATAAAACCCTACTAGGTCCTAGAACATTCTAGTTTTGTTCGGAGGGTCAAGTACCTTTTTGACCACCTGGTCACCAAAAGAAGTGGTCTTTCTATATATGAATGGTGGATTTGCTGGCAGGTGCTTACTCAGCACTTGGTCCATGCACAATATATTCCAATGTTTTCTAATAATGGTTTCTATTTCACGGTATTGTTCATGGAACCCGCTTAGAAAACCCCATTCATGTTTGGAATTTTGTTTTATTTTAGGGACTGAACAGGCTTCTTCTGTGTTAGAGCCCACCTCTGCTATCAATTTTTCCAGAGGTTAAGCCCTATATCCTTTTTCCACAAAACTTTTTTTTTTTTTTTTTTTTTTTAGTTCAGCCTGGGTCACATAATCACTATCAAACGTGCAGTTACGGCGTATGTGAGTGAATTGCCCTTTAGGTAGATTGCGTAACCACTGTGGGTGATGCCCACTCTGTGCCGTAATATAACTGTTGCAATCTGTACTCTTAGACCCCTTTCACACTGGAGCGGTTTTCAGGCGGTATTGCGCTAAAAATACCGCCTGAAAACCGCTCCTAAACAGCCTCCGCTGTTTGTTCAGTGTGAAAGCCCGAGGGCTTTCACACTGAAGCGGTGCGCAGGCAGGGCGGTGAGAAAAGTCCTGCAAACCGCTTTTTTGGAGCGGGGAAGGAGCGGTGTATTCACCGCTCCTTCCCCGCTCCTGCCCATTGAAATCAATGGGACAGCGCGGCAATACCGCGGCTATAGCCGCGCTGTACGAGGGATTTTAACCCTTTTTCGGCCGCCAGCGGGGGGTAAAACCGCACCGCTAGCGGCCGAATACCTCTGCAAGAACGACGGTACAGCAGCGCTAAAAATAGCGCTGTTGTACCGCCGACGCCCCCACCGCCCCAGTGTGAAAGGGGCCTTAAAGAACGCTTTAGTGTGCAACTGGTCTTCTCCTTTCATTACAGTGACGTCCAAATGTATCTCTTCCTGACTCCAGCTAAGTTCTAGTTTAATATTATTGGTGTTACTGTTTAGCCATTGAGAGTATTCCACTAGAGAGGCCTCGGTGCCCTGCCATATCACAGGTCATCTATGTATCGTTGGTAGAAAAATAGTTCTTCTCTCCTGTTTCGGTACACCCACTTGTCCTCCCATTCACTCATAACCAAGTTTGCCAGGCTTGGCGCAAAATTTGCGCCCATTGCCACGCCAGTTTTCTGGCTATAAAAGTTGCCGGCATACCAGAAATAGTTGTGTGTTAAACAGTCTATAAAATCATCCCCAGAAATTTCTTTGGAATGCAGGGTATATCATCCCTTTTACTGAAGGCCCAATTGAGCGCCAAGAGGGCATCTTCAGGCTGAATTATAGTGTATAAAGACGCCACATCAGCCGTCACTAGAAATATTTGTGCGTCTTTCTGGAAAGATACATTTTTTTTATCTTCTGTATAAAGCTGGTGGTGTCTTTTTAAATATGCTTTTGTAGTGGTTACACTGGATTGCAGAAAGTGGTCAAGGTATTCACCTACTCGTAATGTCACAGAGTTTATGCCATTGACTGTAGGTCTAGCCGTTGGCTTCTCAGCCTCCTTGTGAATTTTTAGGAAGAGTATAAATTGTAGGTATTCTATTAAAACTTGGCATAAATCCAATTTTTCTTTTTTTGTGATGATACGCATATAATATCCATAGTCGACTATATTGAACAAGTTTGTCCTATATTTGTTGGTAGGATCCTTATCCAGTTGGAAGTATGTATCTTCATCCTCAAGCATATTCAAGAGTAGAGTGGTAATAAATCTTGTCCATGACAACCACTCCTCCTCCCTTATCTGCCGGACGGATTATTGCATCCCTCCTATTTTCCAGATACCTTCCGTTATGTATTTCGGATTTAAAGGTTTATTCGGTGTGAGTTGATCCAAATCTTTTAGGACTTATTGTTTGAACACCTCTACCTGGTGATTAGCAGGTTGTGGAGGATTAAAAAGTGATCTCTTTTTTTTAGACCACTATTCCTACTGTATCTACAGTCTTATTGTTCCTTATGTTGTGATTATTAGACAGAAAATATTTCTTTATATTAAGTTTACGGATATACTTGTGTATGTCGATATAAATATTAAATGTATTCATCGGTTTGGTGGTTGTACATTTCAGCCCAGCATTCAAAATGTTAATTTCCCTCTGCGTTAATGTAACTTTAGATAGCTTGTATATTGCACTTAGTCGCGTTCCCTTCTCCTTTTTCTGTTGGACTCTCCAGCCTGCCCTACAGCCCCTTCTTGGTCTGTACTCGTACCCCTGACTGGGCTGTACTGTTCCTCCCATTCTGGTGGGTGCCACCATTGTTGTGGATAGTTGGGGTAATTGTCTCTCCAGGGACGATTGCCCCAACCTCGACCCCTGGGGTGACCTCTCGTACCCCTCCCTAAAAAAGGAGTCGGGCGTGGAGACTGCATGTTATATTCATTGCCCATATCATTTTGATTGTAATACATCATATCTATTCTGGGTATTGACATTATACATCTGACCATGGCCAGTAACATCAGGTGTCTGTCTAGGAACCTTAGGACCACCGGGGATTTTGTGTGTAAATTTTACAGTGTGCTGGAAGGTGTGTGGGGGGTTTTCTTAAAATTTTATATATATATATACCCCTATACATGGGATCTCGTGCTCGCTTTTGAAAAAAGGCGTAGTTTATATCCCTGTAGTTAGCGAATTAAGCAGCTATTATAATCTGATTAAATTTGGGTACTAACATATTGAATTTTGTTTATTTTAGACTGAAACCATATAACGTAACAGTTATGATTATCTGGGCACTTTAGTAGTATTTGTTGAATCTAACCTCTTTTATGTAAGACGGAGTAATGATTGGATGTCATTATTAATTTTCTAATATAAGGGTTGATTTTGTTTTTTTTTTTTTTTTTTTGTTTTTTTTTAATATTGTATCTGATATGCATGGGTAAGATTAGCCTAGTAACATAGTGTTAATATGGAGTGATCTATTACGAATAATGGATGGGACGCTGCACGTCAGCTGTTTACCCTTTGCAAAGGGGGGAGGGCGGGGGACGAACCCGATGATGATCGTGGTGACGCCTCCCATGCTATTTAAATGTAGAGTCGTGTTGCGCGGCCACGCCCTCTGAAGACGGAATTACGAAACTGGTCAGGGCATGACCACTCGACCTACCAGCTAGAGACAGACAGCGTCATCCCGGGATTCATCGCGGTGGGCGGGCCGTTCGGAGCTCCGACCAGCGGTGAGCCGACACTGAATCTGTGTTATGCTGTTTTTTTATCCTTTACCGTGTAAGCACATTTGTATGAGGGGGGGCTTTTGTAATAAACGTTTTCACACTATGGAGAACCTCCCCTTCTATATTCTACATGATATTACCATGACATTGAATTACCCGGACTGAGGTATTCTGGCGGTGGAGGAGCTGTTCTAAGGAAGAAAGACAAGCCTGTCATATCCTATCTCTTACCTCTGGTAAGCTTACATCCAAAAGGGGGCTGGTCACACGGTGAAGGTGTAGTGACCCTTGGATAAGTGCACTCCAGAAGGTATAGAATCCCTTTTCTCTTTACTGATGTCCTCTGCAATGAACTATTCATAGGAAGACTGAGTCTGTGCAGTGGTTGTAATCGATTTCATATGCCACTGTTAGGGGTGCAACGGATCGTCATCGATCCGTGATCCGATTCGCGGAGGTTGATCCATACGGGACACCCGCGATCCGCGGAGCGCTTTGTGGCCTCAGCCATAGGAAGGGCCGCGGCTTCGGCCTAGCTCCGGAGCAGCGGCCATCTTGGTACACCCGGCGGCCGTTTAGCACGTGATCACTTCGTCAAATGACGGAGCGATCGCATGTAACAAACCGGTTCCTCTCTCCCCTCTGTGTACTGATCTGTACAGTGGAGGGGAGAGATCGGATGGCAGCAGTGCCAATGCTCTGCCTTGCCCTGGCAATACTCTGCTGCCATGCCCTGGCAATACTCTGCTGCCATGCCCTGGCAATACTCTGCTGCCATGCCCTGGCAATACTCTGCTGCCATGCCCTGGCAATACTCTGCTGCCATGCACTGGCAATACTCTGCTGCCATGCACTGGCAATACTCTGCTGCCATGCCCTGGCAATACTCTGCCAATACTCTGTCATACCCTGCCAATAGGGAGATTGTGGATATTACAGTGTGGGAGATTTTATTTTATTTTATTTTTTTTGATCCGAAAATGATCCGAATCATGAGTTTTGTTTTTTTTTTTTTTTTTTTTTTTTTGATCCGTTGCACCCCTAGCCACTGTTTCTATTTGTCAGAACTACTGATTTGGGACATTTGATCTCATGTCACTGCACTGAATGTTGTTCTTTTATATATTCTCGTTTGAGTTAACATTCTAGATATAAATGTGATTACATGCTTTGAGTTTGATGGACTATTTTAGCAATATATGAGCTATTGTATTTATTCACTCTAATTCTATCAAGCGCTGTTAATACTATCATCTTTTTAAGCGTATGCTTTGTTTTTTATTTTTGTTTGACCTTATAACAGCAGCTAGAATTATTTAAAAGGTAGATTAATTTCTTCTTTCTTTTTTCTTTTTTCCATTTTTGAGCGCTAGGACCAGTGTTGTTTATCAACCCTGGTATTTGTTTCCATGTTTAACTTCCAGTGAACAGTCAGAGAGATCACTAAATTTAACACACCTGCTCCTCATTCACACCTGAGATCTTGCAACACTGAGTCGCATGACACCGGGGAATGAAAAATGGCTAATTGGGCCCAATTTGGACATTTTTACTTAGGGTGTACTCACTTTTGTTGCCAGCGGTTTAGACATTAATGGCTGTGTGTTCTGTTATTTTGAAGGCACAGAAAATTTACACTGTTATACAAGCTGTACACTCACTACTTTACATTGTAGCAAAGTGTCATTTCTTCAGTGTTGTCACATGAAAAGATATAATAAAATATTTACAAAAATGTGAGGGGTGTACTCACTTTTGTGAGATACTGTATGTGTAATTAAGTAGTAAAAAAAAAAAAAAAGTGGTTAAGAATGCTGCTTTTTCAATGGTAGCCATGTGCTCCTTTATCCAGATTGGCTAGTAACACCTCCTGGTGACACCAGGTTACCAGGTGATAAGGGGGGGGGGGGGGTTAAAATGGAAAATTAATGCAGCCACCACATCTAATAACTGATCTGCTGCAATATGTTACATTTTTGGGTTTAAAGGCGTTAAAGTATTGTGGTACCGGGTAAACCTTCTGTGGTACCGCTGCCCCCCTTTTACTTACCTAAACCTGATCTTTACAGCAGCAAGAACGAGTCCAGCCGTTGTCTCGGGTCCTCATTGGATAGATTGACTGCAGCGATGGCTCCCGCTGCTATCAATCAAATCCAGTGACGTGAGGGGCGAGGCAGAGTCCTGCTGTCTGTCCATGGACGCGGCAGCAGGACGCGGGGGCACACCCGTACGAGTGCCCCCATGGAATGTGGCTCTCCGTAGGGGTTTTCAAGGAGGAGCCAGGAGCGCTACTGGGGGACCTCAGAAGGAGAGGATCCCTTGCACAGAGGAGGTAAGTATAACAGGACCAGGCCATTTTTTGCAATACGGCTCTGTGTTACTTTAACTGACAATTGCGACAAAACAAAATTGATGTCTCTTTCTCTCGCTCTCTCGCTCTCTATCTATCTATCTATCTATCTATCTATCTATCTATCCATACCTTCCTTTTGGTGGTATTTGATCATCTGCGTGTGGTGGGGTTTTTTTTTTTTTTTTTTTCCCATTCCATCTCTTCCGAAGTCAATGAGCAGCAAGAAAAGAGAAACATACAACAAGCTAGATGTAAGAAAAATACTCAGTTCTCTCAAGATAAGCTATAAGGATTGGCAAAGGACTACCTCATTATTCGTCCTCAATGCAGGAGTTGATAAGGGAAAGCAGGCCACGAAAAACTCGATAGGCAGCCTGTATGGCAAGCTTTATCCATCTGGCTATCGGGCACAAAACCTTGCGCCCCCCCCCCCCAAGTGGGGTCAAAGCCCACTTGACCAGAGCCTGGGCAACCTCAGTCGCAGAGAAGGCAGTGGGCAACAATGGAACAGATCTGCAAGGCAGAGACTTGGTCGAGCTTCAGTACCTTTGTGAGGCACTACCGCATCGACCAGCGCCAAGCCTTATCCCCACCCTAGTAAGAAGTATTGCTTGATGCATCCTCCCAGATGCTGCCCTGGAAGATGATTGGAGAAAACTGAGTTAGGTACCTGGTAACCTTTGGGAAAAAAAAAAAGTCTTCCAGGGCAGCACTAATTCCCAAAATGATTGATAATACCAAGTATTAAGGGGAAACATGGGCTTGCTGAGTTCCTTTGGTGCTTTACTTAATACCAAGGCACACAGGTAAGACTAACATTTATAATGGACTATTGTATTTCCTGTTGCAGGAAGGAGGAGCCTATCTCTCGGTTGCTGCCCTGACTTCTTAGAGTTACCATTTACCTAATTCTGTGTGGGTTTCCCCTCCCTCCCCAGTTTAAAAACCTCTTTTGGCCATACTCCCCCAGTGGTTCACAAGAGTGCACTTAGTTCTACACTCCTGTGACCCAGATTCAGCCAACAGTGGGCTAAAGTCTGCTGTCAGCTGACGTGACAGTTGGTCCATGCTTTGCAGGGATCTTGACCATGCTGGAATCCACCCAGGTGCCTAAACTGCAGCTGGCTCAGTCTCTGTGCCGCTGAGCCCTGGAGACAAGCCACTTCTGCCCAATCCACAGCCCAGCACTCTTGGAGGGGGAGAGCAGAGAGCCATGGCTGACAGTCACCAGCTCTCTGCTTACTGAAGACCGAGAACTGAGTCATCAGAATTGGATCAATGCTGCAGCCGTGTGTGTGTGGTGGTTTTTTTTTTTTTTTTTTTTTTTTTTTTTTTTTAATATTCCTGTACTTCTTTTAGTGCAAGATTTGCTTTAACACCTGTGTTTTTTTTATAGGACGTAAATTGAGTAATACATTACAGTTTATCATTGCTATGATTGTTTTATAGGCTGCCTTTTCCTTGACCAAACTGCTTGAAGCAACATCAGCCTTATCCTCTCGGGTGGAAGAGCTTGCAGCTAAATGCACAGAAAATGCCCGTTTCCTGAAGGCCTGGCGAATCCTTTTGAAAGAGGGTTATCAATCTTTGCAGCCTAACACTGCAGTTGTGGCAGAACTTCCAGTATCTGGGCCGTGACCTATTTTAAATGCTAGAATGCATGGATGTTGGAGATACCTTTTTGGGCATGCGCGTGCACATTGTGCTTCATTGTTCTTCCACAAACTGACCTTGCTTGAGTATACTAGTCCTAAAGGTGGAATTTTACGTGTAATGACACCATTTTGGGACTTTTTTCGCATCCCTATCGATGCGTGTTGTTTCAGAATCATGCCTTTTTATCTGTGTAAAATATATTGCATTGTTTAGTAATAACTCCAGTTTTGGATAAAATATGGAAAAGTGTGCCAGGGCTAGAAACTCCCTGGAGCTAAGTAAATAAAATATGCCTTACAAATTGCAGCTGGAACATAATGTGTGTTTGGAGTATTTTCTATTATTACTGTTACTTTTTACTGGCGCTTAAATTGTGCTTTAACTTCTCCATTTTTTTTTTTTTTTTTTTTGTCTTCAGATGTCACAGATTATACAGTTCAATGTGAATTATTTGCTAAATTGTTTTCTAATAAATATATAAATTTTTTTTTTTTTTTTTTTTTTTTTTTTGTTTGAGTTAACTAGTAAGCCTCCCCCCAATAAAAAAAAAATGACAAGGATGGCATAGACAAAACTTAGACATTTTATAATAAAACTGTTACTGCAAAAATTATAAACTTGGCCTACCTTTAAAAGTTGGCTTCAGGGAACCCCCCCCCCCCTTGCCTTTTGGAAGGAGCAAACATAAAAATACCTTGAAAGTCAAGCTGCCCTAGGTTACGTGCACATGCTGGGCTTCTATGATTTGAAAGAATTAAATCCAATGCATGAATTCCATTGGCCAAGGACAGTCAGGATCAGGAGGAAGGATCTAGATTCTAAAACATGCTGGATGTCCTCCAACCAAAGTATGAGGCAGGTTCTATCTCACTGGCTGCCGCTTCTATTCCACTCTGTGAGAAGCTCACAGTGTGCAGTGAAATCGGAGTAAGACATTTCTGTACAGGAGAGGACGCTTTACAACTTTGAGAGACCTGGCGGAAAACTGGAGTTCAGTTGTAACAATGATTTTGTACAAATATCAAACTCTATTACTCATAATTTTAATTACTGTGTTATGTAATTTTTGTTAACGTTTCAAAATTGCTTTGGGATGGTTGCTGCTATGCAAATGAGGTAAACTGACCTTGCGCCCAACACATTGTCCCTTTTTCCAATTAGTTCTTTGCTTGCCCCATTTAATATTATTGGGAGTTGGTGGCTGCTCTCAGCCTTTTCTATTAAAGGGGTTGTAAAGGTTTGTGTTTGTGTGTGTGTGTGTGTGTGTGTGTTATTAAAAAAAAAAAAAAAAAGTGTCATACCTCCTCTGTGCAAGGGTTTTTGCATAGAGGGGCCCTGGTCCTCCTCTTCTGGGGTCCCCCAGCAGCGCTCCTTCTCGAGTGCCCTCACGGAGACAGGGGGCACTGGTGTCGGCGTGTGCCCAAGTCCTGCTGCTGCATCCATTGACAGACAGCAGGACTAGGTATGGTTTATGAATTCCATTGGGCTTCAACAAGGCCTAGAGCATTGTTGCATTGTACAGACAATTTCGTGCCGAAGTAAACATTTACAGCATTCACAAATCTTTTACTGCTCCTAAAATGCTTTAGAGGATTAGTGCGTTTGAAGTGCTCATCTTCAGTGGTTTAGCCATAGTCTCTACTTCCCTATACCTGCATCTGTGAAATATTAGCTATGTGGGTTCCCTAGCATGCTGGATTTTCTCCAGTGCTACCCATGCAGGGAAATAAATCTACATTGAAAGGCTGTGAACGGGCATGTCTTTAAAGGGATGGAGTACATAGTGTGGATGTGAAAGGTAGTTTAGTGCACAATTTTGAAGAGTTTGAGAGAGGCTTTTTTCACCTGCTAGGCCACAAAGTGAAGATTTCACAGGAGTGAAGTTACAGATTTGTACTATGACAACAACTGCTGGGAGAAGCACTTATGCCGCGTACACACGACCGGCCTTACGGCATACTTGGTCCTGCGGACTTTTCGACGGATTTTCCGAATGAACGGACTTGCCTACAGACGATCAACCAAAGTCCGACGGATTCGTACGTGATGACGTACGACCAGACTAAAACAAGTTTATAGCCAGTAGCCAATAGCTGCCCTAGCGTCAATTTTTGTCCGTCGGACTAGCATACAGACGAGCGGACTTTTCGACCGGACTCGAGTCCGTCAAAGATTTGAAACCTGTTTCATTTCTAGGTCCGTTGAACTTTTGGGGAAAAGTCAGCTGGAGCCCACACACGATCGAATTGTCCGACGGACTCCGGTCCGTGGGACCAAGTATGCCGTAAAGTCCGGTCGTGTGTACGAGGCATTAGAAGTGCACTTACCCATTAGTCTGAATTCACATCTTTGCACAATGTTAACATGCTAAAACCTGTGTTTTTATGCCGTGGTAATGTGATGTACATGTGCATTGTCCTTCATTCTGAATAACCCCTCAGCACAAATAAAGTATAAAATATGCAAAAATGCACAGATCTAAATGCGTTCTGAGTTGTTTAAAAATCATGTAGGTGTGTTAAAAGCCCATTTAAAAAGAATGGTTTGTCTTCGTGTATGCAAAGGTGTAAATGAGTCCATGATCTTCTGTAGAGCTAAATAGTGTACATCTCAGGGGTTCAGTCATGTCCACCAAAATGAAATATCAATTAAGTAGTCGGCCTGTAATGTAAAGGATGTTTTCAGATATATTTTGCTTGGAAATGAGGAACAGCCTAAAACACTGTCCTTTACTGTTCTGTGCCTCATAAAATAATGCACCACCTCATGCTCTCTCCAAAAATTAATCTGTTCCATGTGATCCCTTACATTTTTAGAGGATGCAGACCCCTAGTTACCACGTGTAAGCAACTGAGCTAGTAGTACTGTATATGCATCAAATGTAACTTTCAGTCCTTTAACCTTTTTATCTAGCCCAACATTTCCTTTGGACAGAAAGAGACTTTTTTTTTTTTTTTTAACTGCTTGGCAACACTTCACCTCATGGATGGTGTGACAAAAGTCATGCCCCATTCAAACTTTCTCAGGATACTTCCCTACCCACTGAATATAAGCATTTATCCACAATGTGGTATTACAACCTTGACCTTTTGGACATGTGTGTTTGCATGCTGCTCTAAAAAAATGGCATCATTTCATACATGGTTTTTAGTGATAAACCAATGAGGAAGCCCCCAAAAATGATGATCAAATGGGACCCTTATGTATTTCCAAAAGCAAAATGTAATGTTTCAGTTTACCATTTTATATGGTGGCAGCTTTTCTTTTTTTACTCCTTTTTATGTGTTTGCTGCATTATAATTTTTTTCCCAGGCTTATTTTTTTCTCCTAATTTTTACATGTCAATCTAGTAATTAAAGTAAATGTAAACTCGATTCATGAAATTTGAGCTGGGCACATATATGTGCAGTGTTTTCTTCTCTCTTCAAAGCACTATGTCCAGTGGCTTTCTCCTGCTCTGTTCTCCTGTTATCAGCATGATAACTCCTGACAAATTCTCTGATGCATGAGATAAAAGCAGGCTGCATTTTGTGTCGGGGAGAGAGCTATAAATAGATTAGCAGGCAGCTTGCTGTGTCACAGAACCCCTCTGAGAGTCTTTGCCTATGAGGAGAGGGGGTGTGTGCCTTTCCTCCAATCCGCTGTCTTGGCTATATGCCAAGACGTCACACTCCTTAACATGAAGAGAAAATCCCCTAACTCAATCTGAACTTTCTAAACCATATATAAAGTTGAAGACAGCGGATATACATGTAAAACTTATGTAGGGAGATTTGTTTCATCCCTGTCTATCATCTGAGGATGTTCACTTTACTAGGTATATGTGAGGGTTTACATCCACTTTAACACACTTCTTGTCCCTGTGTGGCTACACATATTGCTCAACTATATCTAGAGGGGAAGCCATGGTTGCCACCCAGGTTAGAATTCAAACCCATTTTCAATGGGGCCTGAAAGGAATGGTAGTTTACAAAAGAAAGATGAGGGTGTTTGTGCTTTCTGTTTTAGCCTAGGTTCACACTGACAGCGGGATTGAAATTGCGCGAGTTCAGCTGAACTCGCATGGTTTCATACCCGCATGTCAGTCAGACTCCGGGGGCGATTTCAGAGACATCTGTGCGGGTTCCGGCACAAATGTCTATTGAAATTGCACCCAAAGTTGCCAAAAGTAGTACAGAAACTACTTTTGGGAATCGGTGCGGCACTGCAAAGATTTGGACGGTGTCATTGCCGGCAATAGCTGCCGATTTGGCATGTCAAATCGCATCAATGTGAATCTAGGCTTTAAGTGATTGTAAAGGTGTGTTTGTTAATTAAAAAAAAAAAAGTCATACTTGCCTGCTCTGTGCAAGGGTTTTGCACAGAGCAGCTCTGATCCTCTTCTTCTGTGGTGCCCTGGCAGTGCTCCTGACTCCTCCTCCTCCTCTTCGTTGGGTGCATCCATTGACACAGACAGCAGGACTTGGCCCCGCCCCCCGCGTCACTGGATTTGATTGACAGTAGCAGGAACCAATGGCTCCTGCTTTCAATCTATCCAATGAGGACGGAGACAGCGGCTGGAGTCGCTGGACTCGTGCACATTGCTGGAACAGATGGGTTCAGGTAAGAAAAAGGGGGGCTGCCGCACAGGTTTTTCCCCTTTAATGAATTAAGGTGAAAAAACTGGAGACTTTGCAACCCCTTATGAGCTGTTGAAGTGACACGGACATTGCATTTCTGGCAAAATGAGCAGCTATTTCCAGAAATTTTTTAAATCTGAAAAAAAAAAAACTTATCACAGTGACTGGTAATCTGTAATCTATTTCATTTTTGTTCTTAAGTTTACTAATCCCCCTATGTAGGCAGTCCTATCTCACTCTCAGTGTATAGAATCATATCTAGAATCTACTAAATAAATAATACCATAATATTAACCCTTACCACATGCATTAGAAGAGAACTGGCTATTAACACCATTTTTGTTTAACCCATAAGTGGTCTCCTTTTTTGGTGAAAAGCTAACAAACCTCTCACTGCAATACTTTGTAAAGTCACCCCAAGAGATGCTATCCATTATTGGGAAAGTACTAAGATTCTGGGCACAGGCTGGTCCAACCTACCATTGAAATGAAGAATACCCAGTCTATCAAGTAGTTATTAAGACCGCAAACCCCTTAATGTTCTTGGAATGCATTTTAGCTATTCAGATGAATTGGAGAAACCTTCCTGGCAACCTCAGTTTGACTACCATTATCATATGGGTTTGGGAACCTCCAGCCTTTTGACTTTTAATATGCTCATAAGGAACATCTGTGATACTTCCATAGCTAATACACCACTGGTTACATTGTCTCCATCTTAACCATAACCGATGTCTACATGAAAACCTGTTTATGTGTTGCTTATTTTGTTCAATAAAAGTATTTTCCAGTTTTTCTCATTTCTATTAACTACATTATGCATATAAATGGATTCATATTTGCTTATATTCTTCCTTAAAATTGGAACCTATTACTGAACATCAGTGCTGCTTGCCCCATGTTAGTATATCTAGTAGCACGTGTAAGCCTGCCATCATAAAGTGGTTAATAAAGCAATACACAAACATGATGTGCAAAGTACAGTAACAAAGTTCTTTATCAACGCTATATTTTCCTTTTCATTAGTGCAAAGATAAGTTCTGTGTTTGTTTCAGCATGTTGCACATTGCTGTTTGCTTTATTAAAACAGAACTCTAGCTTTAGGAGACAGCTTTCACTGCAATACCAACCACGTTCTGTCCTCTACCAGATGGACCTTCTCTGCCGGGCTGAATGATGGCCAACATCATTCAACCTATTTCCTCTTAGCCTTATGGGGCGTACACACGGTCGGACTTTTCGGCTACAAAAGTCCGACGGACAATGCGATCGTGTGTGGGCTTCCCCGGACTTTCAGCAGACTTTTCCAGTTGCAAATCTGACGGACTTTAGATTTGGATCATGCTTCAAATCTTTACGTCGTAACTCCGCCGGACCCAGAAATCCGCTCTGTTGTATGCTAGGGCAGCTATTGGCTACTGGCTATCAACTTCCTTATTTTAGTCCCGTCGTACGTCATCACGTACGAATCCGTCTGACTTTTGTGTGATCGTATGTAGGCAAGTCCATTTTGTTAGTCCACCGTCCGTCGAAAGTTTGTCGGACTTTTGTAGCCGAAAAGTCCGACCGTGTGTACGCCCCATTAGCCTAAGTTGTCACTGATGCACCCCTAAGGTCTGTTATGTTGGCCTGATCTCACAGTACTGCAGCACGAAATGTTACTTGCGTATTATTATGTGAACACAATTTAGTGCAAAAGTAAGGGACCTCCCACTGCTGCCACCAGAGAAGGACCAATTGTGTCATCAGAATGACGATTGGACCATTGGGAATAAGGTGTATGTACTTTTATAATGTGTGTCTTGGGTAGAAAAACCGCACGTGCATTGCAATGCTCCTCCACTTGGAAAGCTTTCAAAATCCTACAATAATATTGGCAAATCAAACTTTTTATTAAGATGAAGATGTATTCAGAGAGGTGGTAGTTCTTTACCGCAGGGAACTCCTGTGTCTTATGTAAATGTATTTTTATACAGTGTTTTGGGCCATATATGTTTTAATTTTTTTATGTGCAGCCTATACAGTGCCTTGAAAAAGTAAGTGTTTTGTCGTGTTACAGCCCAAAATGTAAATGTATCTTATTGGGATTTTATGTGATAGACCGACACAAAATGGACATAATTGTGAAGTGGGAGGGAAGTGATAAATAGTTTTCCAAATTTTTTACAACTAAATATCTGAAAAGTGTGGCATGCATTTGTATTCAGCCCCTTTTACTCTGATACCCCTAACTAAAATCTAGTGGAACCAATTGCCTTCAGAAGAAGTTCTGTTCTGTGAAGCCCTCAGAGGTTTGTTAGAGAATCTTAGTGAACAAACAGCCTCATGAAGGCCAAGGAACACACCAGACAGGTCAGGGATAAAGTTGTGGAGAAGTTTAAAGCAGGGTTAGGTTATAAAAAAAAAAAAATATCCCAAGCTTTGAACATCTCACAGAGCACAGTTCAATCCGTCCGAAAATGGAAAGAATATGACACATCTGCAAACCTACCAAGACATGGCCATCCACCTAAACTGACAGGCCGGGCAAGGAGAGCATTAATCAGAGAAGCAGCCAAGAGGCCCATAGTAACTCTGGAGGAGCTGCAGAGATCCACTGCTCAGGTGGGAAAATCTGTCCACAGGACAACTATTAGTCGTGCACTCCACAAATCTGGCCTTTTAAGGAAGAGTGGGAAGAAGAAAGTCATTGTTGAAAGAAAGCCATAAGAAGTCCCGTTTGCAGTTTGCGTGAAGCCATATGGGGGACACAGCAAACATGTGGAAGAAGGTGATCTGGTCAGATGAGACCAAAATTTTAACTTTTTGGCCTAAAAGCAAAACGCTATGTGTGGTGGAAAACTAATAGGGCGTACGCATGGTCTGACTTTTTGGCTACAAAAGTCCGACGGACCAAATCCGGCGGACAATCCGATCGTGTGTGGGCTTCCCCGGACTTTCAGCTGACTTTTCCAGTCGCAAATCTGACGGACTTTAGATTTGGAACTTGCTTCTAATCTTTATGTTGTAACTCCGCCGGACCCAGAAATCTACTTGTCTGTATGCTAGTCCGACGGACAAAAACCCACACTAGGGCAGCTATTGGCTACTGGCTATCAACTTCCTTATTTTAGTCCGGTGTATGTCATCGCGTACGAATCCGTCTGACTTTTGTGTGATCGTATGTAGGCAAGTCCGTTCGTTAAAGTCCGTCGAAAGTTTGTCGGACGGGCTTTCAGACTTTTGTAGCCGAAAAGTCAGACCGTGTGTACGCCCCATAACACTGCACATTACCCTGAACACACCATCCCACCGTGAAACGTGGTGATCTCCTCATGTTGTGGGCATGCTTTTCTTCAGCAGAGACAGAGAAGCTGGTCAGAGTTGATGGGAAGATGGATGAAGCCAAATACAGGGCAATCTTAGAAGAAAACCTGTTAGAGTCTGCAAAAGACTTGAGACTGGGGTGGAGGTGCACCTTTCAGCAGAACAACGACCCTAAACATACAGCCAGAGCTGCAATGGAATGTTTTAGATCAAAACATATTCATGTGCTAGAATGGCCCAGTCAAAGTCCAGACCTAAGTCCAATTGAGAATCTGTGGCAAGACTTGAAAATTGCTGTTCACAGATGCTCTCCATCCAATCTGACAGAGCTTGAGATATTTTTGGAAAGAAGAATAGGCAAAAATTTCAATCTAGATGTGCAAAGCACATGCCCAAAAAGACTTGCTGTAAGTGCAGCAAAAGTTAGTTCTACAAAGTATTGACTCGAGGGCTGAATACAAATGCACGCCACACTTTTTACATATTTATTTGTAAAAAAGTTTGAAAATTATTTATCATTTTCCTTCCACTTTACAATTTTATGTGCCACTTTGTGTTGGTCTATCACATAAAATCCCAATAAAATACATTTATGTTTTTGGTTGTAACATAACAAAATGGGGAAAATTTCAAGGGGTATAAAATACTATTTCAAGGAACTGTATTTACAAAAGAAATAGTGTTTCCACAAAAAAAAAGTTGTTGCCTAGACGTACACCCTTAACCAAGCAAAAGCTCTACTATTTAGTGTTTTTTCTTGCCAGTGTGATGAAAATCAAATTTTTATTAGCAAAAAAGGATAAATATTTTATGGTGACAAAAACCACATACTCTAATTTGAAGGAAACTTTCTGGGATCTGTATTACCTTTGCTCCTCAGTTCTCCCAAATGAGGTGTTGAGTGCCTCATCTGTGGAAATAAAGAGAGTACTTCCTACCCTTTGTTGCAGCAGTGAACTTTGTGTTTAAACCAGAGAGAATAAACTCCTCAAGAGAAAACTATAATGGCTTTGAAACAAGTTTATTTTTTTAATAAGTTATTTTTTGGAAACTTATTTTTTCAGTATGACATTGACTTTGGTTTACAAATACATATAGAATTTAGAGACTTCCTAAAGATGGAGGATACAGAGGCGGCTCATGCACAAGGCAAAATAGGCAGGAGGCTTGGATCTAGTTAATGTCTAGGGGTCTGAGCTTCAAGCTTTATTTTCCTACAGTAAACGAATGCCCCGTACACACGAGCGGAATTTCCGTCGGAAGAATCTTGGATGGTTTTTCCGACGGAATTCCGCTCAAGCTTGGCTTGCAGACACAGTCACACAAAAGTTCTCTGAACTTTCGACCGTCAAGAATGCGGTGATGTACAACACTACGATGAGCCGAGAAAATGAAGTTCAATGCTTCCGAGCATGCGTCGAATTGTTTCCGTGCATGCGTGGTTTTTTGCGCGTCGGAATTGCATACAGACGAGCGGAATTTCCGTCAAGAACTTTTTCCGTCAGAAAAATAGAGAACCATCTCTCTATCTTTTGCTGGCGGAAATTTATACAGAAAAAGTTGGAAGGAGCATGCACACGGTCGGAATATCCGACCAAAAGCTCCCATCACACTTTTTTTTGACGGAAATTCTGACCCTGTGTATGCAGCATAAGAGGAATGCACAAGAGTTCTGGCTATACCAAATTGAAAAAAAGAATATATATAAAATATAGTATAAAAAAATTAGTTATGATGTAAAATATACAATATTATATAATATACTGTATATTATAATATATTGTAACCTAAAATGCCATGGTCATTATGCCTTGGTGGCAATGACCTTTATGCCTGGTCATACCTCTTTATCCAGCTTTGCATTCTTTAAAATTTAAAAATAAAATAATCTCAAAGCAGACCAAGATATTTTCAATCTGCTGCTCCTCCTTATTGCTGCCTAAAAAGAGGCCTTTCAAATACTTAGTTACCACATAGTGTGGTCCCTCTGTATTAGAGTAATCGCTTTCTCATTGATATTTCTGCTTTAAACTGTGGCCAAGAGTGGATTTTGTATGAGGTACAGAAACTGGTTGGCTGCTGCAAGAGACAGGTAAGTATTTTTAGAGGTATCATACTTTTTTTTTGCAGAGTCAAGCAGTGGACCTAAAGTTGATGTTTTACTGCTTTAAAGTGTGTAATTAGTGTCACATAAACTCCTAGCATGTACTTCTAGTCAGTTGGCTGTATTTTAAAGAAATGGGCTGAGGGGGGAGCTCCTACACCTCGCTTTACGGCTATGCTCTCACGTGTGGGTGTTGTGTAAGGTTATACTAGACAGAATATGTGTAGATAGGATCAACAGGGAATGCTGATGATGAGCCACAAAGACTCTTCTGATGATGCAGGTGCTGAACTTTTCTTAGAAACAATTATATAAAGCTGCCACATTGATTAGAAGCAGGCACCCTAAGGTTTCTGCACATACCTTTTCAATGTCTTTTCAAGTGATTTAGGACCCCGAAAACCTTGGGCTCTGTAATATGCAAATACTGACTGATGCTAGCCTATCCCTTCCCATGCCTGATTACTGGACACCGAGATCACCCATCGCATTTATAGACTATCAGTAGATTGATTAGGCCAGCTCTTAATGCTACTTCCCAAAGTATATCAGGCTGCCTCAGGTTTTGGAGTTCCCAGGGTGCTTGAGAATGAAAAATATGCACAGAAGCATGATTTATGTAACAGCTTCAGAAATGTTCATTTTTGTAAAAATTTTACATGAGACATGGCATCATTTAGCCTGGGTTCACATATGTGCGGTGCGAATTGAAGCTCAGGTTTTACTGGGAAGATAAAAATCTCCTGTTTAAAGGCTCATCTGCGTTTTAGCTCTGGAGCGTGGGGGGGGGGGGGGGGTTGGGGAAAGGGAAGGTGTAGTGAGGAGAAGGAGAAAATCCATGTTCAGAACGCAATGCATCTGCGAAGATAAGGGGCTCGTAATTCGCACCGCAATGCCCAGAAAACGCACACTTTTTTTGAGCAATGTGCAGTGCGAATGCACATATGTGAACCAGATGCATTCATATGACTATTTTAAAATGTCCTGTGAATTATTAGATGCGGTGTAAGCTGCATCTAAGTGTTCGCATGGACCATTTCTTGTATAGGCTAATCCAATACCAATTTTCAAGCTATCACTCAGGTAGTGTGACCCATGGTGAATGTTGACAGTTCAAGGACCTGAACCACTTCCTTTAGACTAATCCAATACTCATATGCAAGCTAACACTCAGCTAGTTCTACCCATGGTGGGTGTTAACAGTTTAGAGACCTAAACCACTGCTAATAAATATATATACCGTATATATATTAGCAGTGGTTTAATATTCAATGCTTACATTCACATGAAACCTGTGTTTACAATACCATTATCCATTTTCATTTGTTTTAAATTAACATAGTGTAGGGACCCTGTCCTAAGTAGTGGTCTGTCTAGTTAAAATGTTTGCTAGTCAGTAACCTAACCTGTCAGCCCAATCTCTAATTAATAGTTCTGTTTTCCTCAGGTCTGCCCTAAGCTTGGCATTGTTTGCTTCTGTCAGCTTTTGAAGAATAATAAAAATGGAAAATGAAGTACCACACCACTGCTAAAAGGTTCAGATACAACTTTATTCCAAAAAAGTTAATGCGACAATCCAAAATGCATCCAACGTGTTTCTAGAGTTCAAAAAAGCCCCCTTTATCAGGGCTTTATTGAGAACAATGTGAAAGGACTAGTATATTGGACATATAATGTTATTTCTTCCAGTGTAATTATAACCACAAGTCTGGTCAGCAGCTTATTTTGCAGACTGTTGAGTAGTGTCCCTGGCATAAAAGCAAGAATATACAATAGTGCTAGGTTATGAATATTTATGTCTCCATAGCCAACCACTAGGAGGTTTATTGCCATTGGTGCATGCTGGGGAGGGCTTTCAATAGTTGGAGAGACCTTGAAAAATTCTCTTTGCCTCCCAAGCCTGAGTGACTGCTCTTTTACCTTCCAGGTTACCTGGGAAGGAAGTGTACTGTGCTAAAGAGAAGCCCAAAGCTTTGGGCATGAAACTTTCTACTGTTGTGCTGTAGAAGAGGTATAGGAATGTATTTTTGTTCTGGAGCACCAGGGGTAAGGACTCTGCTGATGTGCTCCCCATGGCCTTGGGCCTTACCGGAAGTTCAGGTGCCTCACCCAAGGGCTAATTGTGCTACACAGAGGTTATTTCAAAATCTTTTTCTATTTAGACTGCAAGTAGAGGTGGGCGTCTGCATTTTTTAAATTATTTTCGGGTATCCTGTGCCTCAAATTATTCTCCCAGAGTTTATTCAGTTCAAAAAACATTGTGTAACTTGTTCACTAGTTGAGGACACAGGATATGCTACACACGCCCCAAAAAACATCAGTTGCAAGACAATGTAACAAAAAACCTTTAGTCTTAGGGAGTGTACAGATTTGAGAGGTGAAGTGGTTAAAGCGACTGTCGTCCAATTATTTTCACCCTACTACAAACCAATATAAATAAAAGAGAGGTCTGGTGTCACCAGTGACGCATCTCCATCCCTAATAGTACAATAAAAACAGGTATCGCCCTTTTGGACTTTATATGAGGTGTGCACAATTGGCCGATGAAATTGACAAATATAAAAACATTTATTGCAGAAATAATAACACATGAAAGCGTAGCATAAACAAAGGCAAAGCTGATACAATTTTACAAATGGTTAACCCCTTCAGCCCTGGAAGGATTTGCCCCCTTAATGACATGCGACGTTGTACCCAAACAAAATTGATGTCCTTTTTTTCCCCACAAATAGAGCTTTCTTTTGGTGGTATTTGCTCATCTCTGCGGTTTTTATTTTTTGCGCTATAAACGAAACAAGAATGACAATTTTGAAAAAAAACAACTTTTTTTTGCTATAATAAATATCCCCCCAAAAATGTAAAAAAACAAATTTCTTCATGAGTTTATGCCAATACATATTTTTCTACGTATTTTTGGTTAAAAAAAAAATTGCAATAAGCGTATATTAATTGGTTTGTGCAAAAGTTATAGCGTCTACAAAATAGGGAATAGATTTATGGCATTTTTTTGTCATTTGTATTTTTTTTTAATTTTACGTTTTTGTAATGGCAGCGATCTGAGATTTTTAGAGGGACTGCAACATTGCGGCGGACAGATCGGACACTTGACACTTTTTTGGGACCACTGACATTTATACAGCGATCAGTGCTATAAAAATGCACTGATTACTGTATAAATGTCACTGGCAGGAAAGGGGTTAAGTGTGTTCCCTAGGTGTGTTTCTAACTGTGAGGGGATGGCACTGACTAGAGAAGGAGCCAGATCGCTGTTCCTACTTAGGAGGCACACACAATCTCTCTCCCCCTCCTGTCAGAACAAGGATTTGTGTGTTTACACAAAAACCCCAGTTCTGGCTCTCGTGCCCTCGGTCGGGTGGCTGGCGGCGAACGTGCCCGCTGGCCACACGCATGCATGCGTGCGCCTGCTAGGGCTCTTAAAGGAGCTGCCGTACATATACGGCGTTTAGTGCAGGAGACCCAACTTGCCGCCATATATGTATGGGAGCCAGTTGGGAAGGGGTTAAAGATTGCATTACATATGAAATGCATGAGTATATATATAACTCGATGTGACTCGCTCTTCAGGGGTGGATGCATGTAGGATACATCTGAAAATGAATGACCGAAAAGGTAATGTAACAATGAATAATGGACAAATGGTAAGAGGGACCTTGCAGAGAAAGAAAAGACCCCATACTCCCCAATCGGCAAGCCCTAAGTGCCTGTGGCCATGTTCACCGAGGATGGCAGCAATATATGTTTGGGAAGGGAGCTGAGGGAGCAAAACCAACCAAAATATCCCGACATGGGAAGGTGGACATGGCATGGGTAGAAATTAGTGACCTTTTGGAGGTCCTGGGATTTTTCATTTCACTCTTTAACTTCATTCTGCTGCTGCAAGCTACTGAGTAACACAGGTATACAATATCTTTCACCCTTCACACCGAGCATGCCATTGTACCTGGCTATGTTTTTTTTTTTTTTTTTTTTTTTTTTTCCTTTTAGGAATTGCCTTTTTGACATCCCTTTTCATCCCTTAGGCTGGATTCACACCTATGCAGTTTTAGTGCTTTTTGCATTTTGAAGATTTGCACTACAGTCCATTTAACATGGTTTCCTATGGAACACATTCTGTAGTGCAAAATGCAAAAAACACTAAAAATGCAAAGGTGTGAATCCAGCCTTACTATCCGTCTTACCATCGCAACAGGTTGGTTTATACATACAATCATGCAATCCACTATACACTTGATGATCGTTTTGCTAATTTAGCAATGCTTGATTATATACATATTATATTAAAGTTGACACCTGAATGGATTATCCAGGGGCGGAGCCCTTGTGGGGTTATAAATGGAGAGCACACATGGCTGGGATTTGATTTTTCATTTCACTTCACATGGGATAGCTCACTCTGCTGCTGCAGCCTACTGATCCTACACAGGTACACAAATCTTTCATCCTTTACATCGAGCACTCGTCTCCTCCTATTGCTGATCTTATCTTATGAAAAAGCTAGTTGTCTCTGAATTTCCTCCATGATATGTTTACTTGAATTAAAAAAATCTCCAGGAGCATTTTAGTACTATATGGGGTTGATTAAAGCTGAAGAGTGCAAAACCTAGTGCACCTCTGCACAGAAACCAATCGGTTTCCAGTTTTGTTTTTTTTGTTTTTTCATTAAAGCTTAATTGAAAAAATTGAAATTAATAGCTGATGGGCTATCATGCATAGCTGCACTATATTTAGTACTCTCTACTTTTAGTAACGAAACCCCTATATCTACTTGCTATTATCTTTTTTTTTTTTCATTTATCCTGATGTTATTTGCATTTATAACATTTGTCATAGCTTATAAATCTTAATTTGCCTATGGCCACGCAAGGCTTCTTTCATACTAAGACAGACAGGCCTTACACCTCCTGAAAAATACAACATGGTATACTAACACTTTTCAAGATTCATATGACACCCTGACTGAACTAATAACACTCTTAAGACTTTTTTTTCAACATAATTTTCAAGGGGACATGCAAGGTGGCAAAACTATAAAATAGGCTTAGAGCAGATTGTTATTTTCATTGACAGTAAAATCCCTGGGGCTCAACAATGGAAATCAGAGTTGCCTGAAGCCAATAAAATATATAGGATCTGTGTCTTATTTGCTGATATATTACAGGAAATTCTTAGAAAATAAACCAGTCTTCTTTTCACATATAAACTATAAAATTTACTGAATTTAGACCATTTCAAATAACATGGCTTACATTTAAATTTAGTGATCAAAATAAATAAAAGTAAATAACTATCAGTAGCATTAAAAAGTAGCCATTATGTGACCTATTGCTGTCATGTTTTTAAATAAATAACTGAAGAAAGAATACATAATTTAGGATACATTTCTGGATAATTTCCCCCAGGATTCCAATACTCACAACTTGAATTTTTTTTATATAGCATATATACTGAGATGTGAGGAAAAACTGAATTTTCCTCAAAGCGGAGTCTTGCATTAGCTAGATTCATTCCATTTCCCAGTTGACGATGCTTGACTTTTGCAATTAGCTCTAGAGGGGAGAGTTTTTGTGTTACTTGTGTGAGTGACTGTTGGCTGGCTGAATCATATTTTGGCTCTATTTATTTTTCAACTCCAGTTGTGAGATTTCCACAAAAATTCACAGTTCTACTTCTACACCACGGCATTAGTTTTTACAAACCCAAATGATCATATAACACCTACCCTATGGCTTCTCTCTACATGGAGTTTGCATGTTCTCCCTGTGTTTGCTTGGGTTTCTTCTGGGTACTGGTTTCCTCCCACACTCCACAGACATGCTGGTAGGTAATTACATAGTTATATAGCTAGTCTGGTTGAAAAAAGACACAAGTGTAGTTCAACCAATAATTGGCCCCAGTACATGTAAATATGCACGTGAGGTAGGCAGCTTTAGATTGTAAGCTCCTAGAGGGCAGGGACTGATATGAATGTTCAATATATAAAGTGATGCATAAATTGATGGTGCTATATAAAAAATTGTAATAATATACAAAGTAATCAAATATTTTGGACATCCAAAAGGGGGGGGGAGCAATTAAAAAAACAATAATATTGTGTATACAATTGCTACACAAGCTATATTGTATCTGAATATTATTAAAAATTACCTTTCCTTTTTAAACTGCAGGGCTGTAATTTTATCTACAAAATTTGCCAACTTGGAAGTCTTCTGTACACAGTTGGTGTACGGGACACCCCCAGAAATGTATTTCCTGTTTGTGTGATTGGCTCACTGACTTTTTTTTAAGAAGTCTGCACAAACATACAAGTCAGATTTTAGGCTCCATGCACACTGAACGTTAAAATAACGTTCTAAAAATGCCAGTAGCTTTGTCTTTCAATGTCTAAAGTTTTTACAATCGCGTTTTTCCGCGTTCGAGTTTTTTTTTTTTCATTAACATTTTTGATCCATTGAAAAATGCTGGTGAGCCACGTTTTTGGGTGTTTATCAGCATTTGGCATTTTTTGTGGTCAGAAAAATGACTCCTGAATGCAATTTTATGGCGTTCAGAAAACAGCCCATAGTTTCCACTGCTGATAAAAGTTCAAAAAAAGTCCATGTGTGCATGGTTACATAGGATAACATAGAGTGGAGTTTATAGCCTGTTAAAACAAAAAAAACGCCCAAACTCCAAAAAACAGCCGTTTATGAGCTCCAGTGTGCATGGAGCCTTAGGCATATCCTGCAACAAAAACATTTTGGTGAGATACTCCCAAAGGATTCATCACTGCTAAAGGGATGCAGACTCAGCATTTTCCTTATTAGAACACTGCAAGTGCACCAGCTGATTAATGATTAAAAAAAAAAAAATGTCTGTGAAATCCCTACAAAATTTGCGCAGATCATTAAAATAGCTTAGTCAATAGCAGTCTTAAATTATGGCTTGCAATCCTGATGGCAGTTTGTTTATCTGGGTAAAGAGTGTTCCTGCACTGATAGGTCACAAACATTACTGGAAACCCCCTTAAAAAAAACACCTTTACCTGGATTGACTACAGTGTAAAAGTTGTTGCTTCAAAATGTATATTAATAAAGCAGTCCTTACCAAATGTCACTTTGTTTCAAGTCTGTGTAACTGGCAAACATATGTACCATGTTATCATTTCTTAGTTTTTGCTAGATTTCATTCGATAAATGTGCATGACCTAGATAATCTGCTCATGGAATTTGGAGACATGATACAGAGAATCGTCATGGTGTCATGGAACATGTAAGCCCTTATATGCAGGTATTATGGTAATAAAAAGTGATTTATGTTATATCGGAAGGCTTGATACTTTGCATTCATTCCTGTGATTCAACTTGACAGGGCTTTAACCATGGAGCAATAGTAACCGTTTTCATACATAAAATGTCTTGACATTTCTCTCGGCAATATGTTTTCTCTCAGTATAGTTCTGACAGCTGCCTGCCCCATCCAATGGATAGGGATCTTTATCAGATTGTTGTTCTGATCAGCTACCACCCCTGACCTGAACAATTGGTCTGCTTTGCCTTTGGATGTACAAATAATCAAGTTTTTGCTGCTATGCGTAACTCAGTCTTGAAGCATGTGTAGCGACTGACACCTCAGAGTCTGTGTATAATCCTGGTCTCATTGCCTCTGGGGAAAGGTCTTGCAGTGGCAACATTTCCACCCAGAAAAATGACGGCGTGTAAGCCTTTTGTCTGCTTTTGCTGCCAACAGAATGTTGTTGTTTGTAGTTGTTCCAGATCTGACAGATCATTTCTTTAAATGGCCTGGTTGTTATAGTATACAGAATAGGGTTGAGAGCGCTGTTAATTGGCAGTATGAAGATCACCACCCAAGAACTAATGGAACCTGAAACACACAACATATGAAATATTAGAGCAATTGGTACACATTTAAGAGATATTCATTTTAGCTACAGGTAAGTTTTATTATAAGCTTACCTGTAGGTAAAAAGGGCTAAGATTACTTTACTACCACTTTACACATGTCTAATCACATCAGTGTGTTAATACTGTATTTTTAAGAAGTAACAGATTCATCATCATTTTCAAACGGTATTTTCCGTTGAATTACAAATCTACCATTAGCAGTTGACGCTTTCGCGCAGTAACATTGAGAGGTCCTGTCATGAACCTTGGAATACTGGATTGTCATGAACCTTGGAATACTGAAGTATTTCTCTATTGATTCTATTACACAGTGGTGGGTCTTCCGCCCTGTCTTAAGGCTAACCCCCTCCAGACGGCTCCATGGTCTGGAAGGAAGGCATTGTTCTGTGTTTGACCATTTGTTTATGTACTTTAATTACCCCCTAGGGCTTCTGTGTCATTACACATATCAGTCCTCCTATTCAAGCTATCGGACCAATCCCTGCTGACCCTGTTTCAAGTCCTCATTTGCATGGCCAAGAGGACCTAATTGAAGACTAGAGGGTACTTTACAATTGACCAGTAGGAAAGTGGGATTCCTGTTTGAACTTACATACAGCCTGCCTGGTGTTTGTTCTGAGCTATCACAACTGGATTCAAACGGCACATAGCTGTAGTTCAAATCCCGGAGCATCAGATGACCGAACCATCAGACGTTGCGATCTACAATCTGATTCAATAGCCACAGAGGAGTGTCGGGAGAGTGGAATCAAGCGAGCAGGGGTTTGTTACAGGTCCTATCTAACATAAACCCCTCATACATTACAATCAAATCCATGTGTTACTGCTATTTAGGTTACTCGGTTATCTAAAGATGTTTTTTGTCTGGATATTGTATATTCATTTTTGTTGGCTTTGAAGACCTGCAGAACTAGATTCCACCAATAAAGTGCAGAGGTATAAACCAGCGCCTCTGTATTTTTTACACATGCATTTTTGTAGTGTGGGTTTTTAAAAAATCCTGCTCCTGCAGTCAAAAGAAAGTGCATTTATCATAGGAATTAACAGAAAAACATGTAAAACACACAGGTAAAAATGCACATACAGTACAGGGGATTTACCATAACTTTACTTTTATCAACATTAAACCTCATTTGCCACATGTTTGCCCAATTAAACAGTGCATTCAGGATGGCTTGTAAGTTGGAGACATCATGTAGGGACGTTATTCCACTGCATAGCTTGGTGTCATCTGTCCCCATTGAAATGGTACTTTCAATCCTAGACCCTATATCATTTATAAAGATATTAAAAAGTAAGGGTCCCAACACTGAACCTTGGGGTACACCACTGATAACCTTATAGACCATTCAGAGTATGAATCATTAACCACTACTCTCTGAATACGGCCTTTTAGACAGTTTTTTTATCCATTTACAAACTGCTCTTTCCAAGCCTGCAGACTTTACCTTACACATTAGCTGTTTTTGGGAACGAACTGTGTCAAACGCTTTAGCAAAATCTAAAGCCCCGTACACACGATCAAATTTTCCGACGGGAAATGTTAGATGACAGGCTGTTGGCGGAAAATCCGACCGTGGGTATGCTCCATGTTGGCTAGCATGTCTTCAAATTTTCCGCCAACAAATGTGTGTTATCGGATTTTCTGATTGTGTGTACACAAGCCTGTTAGACAAAATTCCAAAGTACAAACATGCATGCTCGGAAGCAGAAGCAGTCAGTCTTGTAAACTAGCGTTCGTAATGGAAAATTAACGTTCGCGACGTGGCAAATTATGAAACCTCCAAATGCAGTGCACAATTTTCTTTAATGGGATAATGTGTTCCATTTGTTAAAATTAGATTTTCTTTATATTAATCAGACATAACATTACACAATAGTGGTTGCTCATAGATTACTGTCAGGTTTTGGCTTGAGTAGATACCATTGTTTTATTCAATTGACAGTTTCAACAGTCCATTTTTTGCACAGCTACAGTAAACAGGTATGTTTTCTGTTGTTTGGTAACTATGGTAAACAGCCTGACACATAAAAGGGGGATTCAGGCATAACCTAGACACATCATCATGCTTTAAGATCAGAAGCCACTCATGATATAAGAAAGGTGCCTGGTCTCAAGAAGAATTGTTGCCAATGGAGATCATGAACATACAGTAACAGAAGTTAAGTAACTTTTAAGTGTATTTGTACTGTTCTAGACCATAGGCTTTTTATTTGCTAGGCATTTTGCTTGTTATAGATATCTGTCAGTCTTGTATTGTATTCCTAAGATTATAATAGTTTTGTATGTACAGCATCTTTGTATAGTAAAAGCACATTTACACACTGCAGAAGTCTCAGCTTCCTTGCTTATACCACAAAGTAACCTTGCTAGATAGACGCAAGCAAAACATTTTGGGGCTCGTGCCACAATCTGTGCTATAATTCAATTGAAGCAGACAAGTTTTTCTGTAGTGTGTTTGTATAGTTTGTGCTAGGTAAAATGCTGCGTAAGCTGTTTAGGAAAAGCAAGGCTGTAGAGGGTTCTGGTGGCCAGAAGGAAGTGTGCAACTTACCTATCTGGGCCAGAGACAATGAGTGGGAGCCTATTGCTAAAGAATTTTTGAAGTATGCTTCTCCCTTGAAGCAGACTTGGGGTCTCAGATCATTTTGTAGATTTTAGCCTTAAGGGGTTGGATGTAAGCAAAAAAGAGAAGAGGACAGTGTCCACAGTGAGCTGGTATTTCCTTCATGCTATTTATACCGAATCACATAGAAGGCAGAGGCAGAAGTTAAGGTATTAAAAGACCAGCTAGCAGTTGCTTAAGAGTGTGTACGTTCAACCGCTAGTCGGGCTGATTTGTAAGAGCGGTGTGCAGCCCTCATGACCAAATCAATTAGGAAGAAAAGGTGTGGACGTTTTAGTAAAGCCAGGGTACGTGCCATTGTCACATCCCAAAATTGGGATTGTGAGGATGTGCTCTCCTCAAATGATAGTGAGGATGAGGAGATAGAGTTTGATATTTCGCACGATGATCTGCTAGTGGGAAAGAAAGTATGCCAGACCTCTCATTACTAAGCATAGGAAACGGCATCATGATAGAGAGGATATGGCAGATGGGGAATTTGAAGAAGTACGGGAGTTGGCTCCTACGCTTTTGGGATGAAGGGGCGGACAGTGTTGTTTTGTCAGGTAAGGAAGCAGTGACTATGGAAGTGTTAACCCATGATCCACAATTGCGTCAGACAATGCGAAAAGCCCGAGAGTTTAGCGTGAATTTTTCACTGTTAGACCTTGTGAGTGATGGAATAGTCCGAGTATACGCTAGTCCTACTGACCAGGAAAACACCTACTCCTGGAGATCAATAGGAGAGGGTATTTCCAGGTTACGTGAAATGGGTTGTATAATCGGATTGAATATGTTTCCAGAATAGATGGGTCCAGATATGGAACCCTTTATGTCTGCTCTGCGCTCTAAGCTGATGAAGTCTGTGCCATTTAATCTCAGGGCTCCATTATTGTCCTTGTTGGGAGGCCTGGGATTAAACAGCAAGATTCATGAAGGCACAACCCTTTTAAGCCAGTTGGGGGAGCTAGAGGAGACTAAAACAAAACCTGTCAAGGCAGTAGATAAGGTCAAGGCCAGACAGGAAGAATACAAGCAGAAAAGAACAGAGAAGAAAGGGAATGGGGTAGAGAAGACAGGAGGTGAAGAGAAAACCAGGCTAGTTATTTCTAGGAAAGAAACGTGGCTGGGCCTATTAAAGGCAGGAGTACCTAAAGATGAGATGGATGGCATTTCTTTTTGAAAAATTGACAATTTTTATTAATTTTTCCAGAAGAAAACACAAATAGTAACATAAAGTACAAGGTAATACAATATAAAGCGCAGTCTTATTTCTGAGGAAGAGGCCAAACCTGATAACACTCATAAAAAGATGCTGGTCTCTCTGTACGTATCTGTCTGATGAAAACAGATTATATTGACAAAACAATACCTTAGTCTTATACTACTGGTTGTATACCTTGTGCAACAGAACAAGAAAGAAATAGATAAAAAAAAAATAAAAGACCATGAGGTATAGAGAGGAATAGAGAAGAGGGGGGTTAGCAGAAGGCTTAGAATGGGGTAAGTAAGATTGGGTAGAGAATAGGGAAGAGAAATGAAGGCAACGGAGCCGCGCCCCGCCCCAGAAGCCCAGTCCTCCCCCATCGTAAGAGGAAACCAACAACCCCAGGCCTATCATATGGAAATTTAGGTTATGGGGTTTTCAAAAAGGACCCACAGCTCCCATACTTGATTATGTTTCTCAAGACTGTCATTTAAGGAGGCTGTGAGGTACTCCATCCTCTTGACATCCCTAATCCTGGAATGCAATTCTGATATCGAAGGTGGTTCCTTCTGCTTCCATTTTAGTGCCACCAAACATCGTGCGGCAGTTAATATATGTGATAAAAGTTTCTTGGATCTTTTAGGGAGAGAGATTGGTGGGAGACCCAGCAAAAAAACCTTCGGATCGAAAGGCACCCCTGCACCAAGGATGGACCCAAGGAGGGAGTGAACCATTTCCCAGTACGGCACAATCAGAGGACAGGTCCAATAAATGTGGTATAATGTCCCTCTGTCATTATGGCACCGCCAGCAGCGTGAGTCAGACAGTGGATACATGGAGTGGAAAGTCTATACCCAAGGCTCGCTCCCACTTACCCATATACACATGCCGAGGACCCTCTGGTGAAAAATCATGTGTTAGGAGCTGGTAGGTCTGAGAGATCATGCCTTTAGGAGATGAGCTCTCTAGACACAACTTTTCAAAGTCAGTTAACGGGGAGAAATAAGGGTCAGGGACTAGAGATTGTGCATAATGTCGTATTTGTAAGTAGCTAAAAAAAAAGCCTGTTTGGGAATATCAAATTCTCTTTGCAGATCTTGAAATGATCTTAATATGTGGGTCCTAGGGTCTATCAGCTGGCCGTAGTGGAATAGGTTCTTTTCCATCCAGAAATGGGACATCTGTGATGTCAGGCTGTCCGGAATGTTGGGAGTAAATAGGAAGGACGTAACCGGTAAGGAAGGGGTGGTAAGTGGGTGTGTGGATTTTACACGCTTCCACAGCTGGCGTAAAAGGGACATTGGTCCCAGTAACCACAAGTTTTCCGAAGATACATCAGAACTCCACAACAAGTAGTTCGGATGTATAGGGGCCAACCAAAGCTTTTCGATTTGTGTCCAACGGTTAAAAGCGTGTAGGGTACACCAAGAGGCTACAGGGCGTAGTTAAGCTGCCAAATAGTACTTGGCTATATTAGGAAACGCTAGGCCACCTTGATTGCGGGGAGCGTAGAGGACCGATTTAGCAATCCGGTGTCTCTTATAATTCCAAAAGAAATGAATCAGGTCGCCCTGTAGTCTCTTTAGGTGTGTGGCTGGTATAGGTATCGGAAGCGTCTCAAATAAGTATAAGAGCTGGGGTAGGATCATCATCTTAAGCGTCGCTAGTCGCCCAAAAAGGGATAATTTCAGGGATTTCCATTTAGTCAATGAGGCTCTAATAGTAGTATATAAATGGGGAAAGTTAGCTTTATATAGGGAATCATGTGTGTTTGTGAGATGAACCCCAAGGTATTTTAAGGAGGAGGTTTTCCAGGAGTAGTTAAATGATTGCGAGAGAGCCGCCTGTGTTTGAGGTGGCATATTGAGGGGCAAAGCCTCTGTTTTAGAGTTGTTTATCTTATATCCCGATAGGGCGCTATAATCTATCTAGTTCTACATGTAGGTTCGGCAAGGAGATGTGAGGTTGCGTGAGTGTAAGGAGAACGTCGTCAGCATATAGGGAGATCTTAAAGTCTCTGGTACGGACTGGGATGCCATGTATATTTAAGTTTTCCCTAATATGGGCTTCTATGCAAAGGGCGTAAAGTAGCGGTGAGAGCAGACAGCCTTGCCGTGTTCCGTTTGAGATCGGAAAGAGATGGATGGCATTTCTACTGCAGAAATGCTGAAGAGGTGGAAACATTTAGTACGGAAAACTGTCAGGGTTAGAAACCCTTCTCCTAGTGAAGATAACATCAGCCTAGACTTAGAGGAAACAAAACAGTTGGCAGGGCTTATTACTTTTACCAGCACCCGGCCAGAAGAAGAAATTCCTGTGCTGCAGTCATCCCCTATTCAAGAGGTTCCACCCTTTGAGTCTCTGTCAGAAGACATGAAGGTGGTTCACTGATGGTTCAGCCATAGTCACCTCGTCTGGGCGTAAATGGACAGCAGCAGCCTACAACCCAAGTACAGACACAGTCCTGCAGGAGACCGGAATTGGAGGGTCCAGTCAGTATGCAGAGTTGAAAGCTGCAGTGATGACTCTTCAGGAGGATCTTTCTTCCCATGTCACTATCTACACTGACAGCTGGGCGTTTTTTAAAGGACTGACAACATGGATGCCCACGTGGAAGTTCAATGAATGGATGATTCATGGAAAGGTGGTGTGGGGAGGCAAGGAAGTCTGGGACTACATCTGGAAGGAAGCTCACTCATGCACCATAAAAGTGGGGTATGTTGATGCACATGTGCCCCTAGTCCCAGACTTTGAGAACTATAACAGAGTAGAAGATGAAATCGCCAAAGTGAAGGCAGTTGTGCCAATTGATCCTGTCTTGATGAACTTGGCCAACTGGGCCCAGAAGCAATCTGGACATTTGGGGCAGAAAGCAACATATGAATGGGCACAGCAGAGGATTGCCTATATCCATGGACATGATAAAGACTGTAATAGGGAACTGTACAGTGTGTGGAGAAGTGCGACAATGGCGATTGCAAAAGTACCCCACCGGGTCGATTAAGAGGGGTGAGAGACCTGCAGAGATCTGGTAGATTGTCTTCATCGGTCCCCTGCCCTGGGGAAACAATGGACTGAGATATTGTTGCACTGCAGTGGACACCTATTCAGGACTTATGCTTGTTCATCCTTGCAAACGTGCAGATCAAGCCACAACGTTTCAACTGCTCCAGAAACTTGTTATTGCTTATGGTTGTCCCAAACAAGTCCAAAGTGATACAGCTCACACTTCAGCGGATCAACAGTACAGCAGTGGGCTAAAGATTCTGGAGTGTACTAGTTGTGCCACATCCCATACCATCCACAGGCAGCTGGTTTGATTGAAAGATACAATGGGCTATTGAAGGACCAGATATGCAGACTTACACCCAGCCATACACTAAGGGGGTGGGATCTGGTCCTCACACAGTCATGGTAAATTCTAGGCCAATAGACAAAAGCACACCATATGAGAGGATGGTAAGGGCTGGGGCACAGATTCCACAGCTAGAGTGCAGAGTTCAGTATTTATGTAAGGTTCCTGAAAGAACAGGGCTTAACAGATACCATGTTACTGCTTCCCATGACATAGAAGCCAAGAGTGACGTATCTGAAGCCTATCTAGGAATGAGAGGGAATCTGGCAAGAATGTTTGAAGTTATATTTGCATTGGCAGATGTGCTTCAAGACAGTGGCTGGGACTCTGACTGCTTTGTGGATACTTCTCAGCAAGAGTGGTAAGTGAGCCTACATAACATTAAAACTTCCAAAATAAACAGCAGTGATCTTCTGGGAAATATCAGTATATTTCCTCTCCTCCCTATTGATGTTATTTGGGAGGGTCAGAAGTGGGTACAGGCAGGGGGCAGAGTGTTAGTCAGATATCCAGGCAAGAAGCCATTTAGAGGAGAGATTGTAGCTTTAGGGCTTGGATCTACTGTTTATGTATTATTAGAAGGAACAGATAATCCGCTTTGTTTTCCACTCCACAGGCTGTCTCCGATTTGATCCATAGGAAGACCAGAGAAAAGTGGTTACATAATGGAAAGAATGACGGAAGATCACAAGAGCTGTGGAGAACAAGGCCTTTGATGTATTACAAGCCTGGACTTGTTTCTAAAGAACTTTAGAATGGACTTTCTAATGAACTTTTTAGTTAAAGACTGAAACACCTTCTTTATGACAGAAATATGGGAGGTGTTGCATTCAAGGAAAATTAAAGAGGAGGGCCAGTCAAAAAAAAAAAAAATTTAAAAGTCAGCAGCTACAAATACTGCAGCTGCTGACTTTTAATTGGACACTTACCTGTCCCAGGGTCCAGCGATGCGGGGGTTCGAAGCCCCGCTCGTCTCCCCCTCCATTCAGCGGTGTCGGCATTGCAACTGTGGGCGCCGGGCTGTGGCTTCACAGCCTGGCACCCACTGCACATGCGCGAGCGGCGCCGCGCGCCGTGATTGGCCGCTCAGTCACCTGGGACCTGTAATGGGTCCCAGATGATTGACAGGAGGGAGGGAGCAGAGCTGAGCCCTTTCTGTGCCGAGACGGAAGTGATGTCACCAGCCCAGGCACTGAAAGAGGTAGACTACGAGGGACCCCCTAGCAACAGGCATTTAGAGGTGAGTAAAAAAAAAATATCCAAATTTTTTTTGTATTTTTTTTTTTTAGAATTTTTCATGTAGTTTTTTTTTTTTTGGGTGGAACCCCACTTTAATGTTTAGAATGAGTTTTCTTAGTAATGAAGTGATTTTCTGTATTAAGTCTGAAAGAAAAAAAATCTAGGGCGGAATGTGTTGCGTTTATTTAAAATATGATTTTTTTAATATTAATTAGACATAACATTACACAATATTGGTTGCTCATAGATTACTGTCAGGTTTTGGCTTGAGTAGATTTCTCAAACAAATGCTGCTGCATACAATGGGTACGTAGATACCATTGCTGTATTCAATTGACCGTTTCAACAGTCTATTGTTTACACAGCTACAGTAAACAGGTATGTTTTCTGTTGTTTGGTAACTATGGTAAACAGCCTGACACATAAAAGGGGGATTCCGGCATAAGCTAAAAACACATCATCATGCTTTAAGATCAGAAGCCACTCATGATACAAGAAAGGTGCCTGGTTTTAAGGAGAATAGTTGCCAATAGAGATCACGAACATACAGTAACAGAAGTTAAGTAACTTTTAAGTGTATTTGTACTGTTCTAGACCATAGACTGTTCATTTGCTAGGCACTTTGCTTGTTATAGATATTTGTCACTCTTGTATTGTATTCCTAAGATTGTAATAGTTTTGTATGTACAGCATCTTTGTATAGTAAAAGCACATTTACACACTGCAGAAGTCTCAGCTTCCTTGCTTCTACCACAAAGTAACCTTGCTAGATAGACAGAAGCAAAACTGATAATAATGAAGCTGCTTTGCTGGTGATACAGATGGAGTTATTGCAAACACATTTTCAAAGACTTTGATATCAAGAATAACATTATGTTTTTTGTTTTTTGTTTATTTTGTGCAAGTTACCACAACACCATTATCCCCTAGTTTATAAGATGAAAGATACAACTATTTTGGTGTCCCTTGTCAATTTTACATTTTATTTTTTAAAATGTAACTGCCTACTCCTAAACTGTCATTTAAAGTAAAACACATAGCCAAGTATTCTCCACAATTTTTTTTATTGTGCATTAAAAAAAAAATTAGACATGCTATCTGCCAATATAACGTAAAAGTGCAATAACCAAAAAGTGCATTCTATGCATCCAAAAATATAGAAAATATACCAAATCAAATCATTATTCAACCAAACATTTGTGTGACCGTGTGTATGCAAGACAAGTTTAAGCCAACACCCTTCGGAAAAAAATTCCACAGTTTTGTTGGCGGAAAGTCCGATCGTGTGTACGAGGTATAAGTATACTACGTTCCACAGTCACCCTCTATCCATGGTTTTACTTACCTCTTCACAAAACGATATCAGCTTTGTCTGACAACTTCTGTCTTTCATGGATCCATGCTGTCTGTTGCTCAAAATATTTTTTTCCAGCAAGAACTCATCTATGTGGTCTTTTATTAAACTCTCCAGCATCTTCCTGACTATATATGTTAAACTAAAAGGTCTATAGTTACCTGGTAAAGACTTTGATTCCTTTTTAAATATAGGCACCACGTTGGCCTTACGAATGGCCTCTCCCACACTCAGTGATGCTGTGATTGCAGCTTTCTGCGTGTCTGCTGGGGTCTGATTTTGAATCTATAGATACCTCTACAACTCACAATAAAACGGATAGACCAATACCCAGTGAGTATTAACTTTTATCAATTGATCAGAACCTAAAATTTTGTTTTGTCCAAAATGGAACACCAGTTATTTATTATTTGCTCCCTTTTACTGTGTGTTGCCCATTGTAATCCTTATTTGTCTCATGTTGCACCAATAATACAGTGGTTCTAAAAAAAATATTTTTTTTACCTTTTAATGCATTCCCTGCATTAAAGTGAAAAAAAACCCACCCCACTACCTCTTTTTTACCTTTCCATTGCTAAACACTTACCTTGCTCCGTTCCTGTTCTCACTGTTCCAGTGCTGTCTTGGCCACAGCACTTCTCTGACTTCCTAGTCTCATAGGAGACACTGGGAGCAGTGGCAGCCATAGATTGCAGCTGCTGTTCAAACGCCTTTGAGGAGGGAGCCGGGGGGGGGGGGGTGGCTTGCCGGCGCTGTGTGTCTCCATAGACGCAGGCTGAGCTCGGGAGTCTGCACACCATTGTCCCTTTAGCACCTGGCTTGCTAAGAAGGCGCTTGGAGAAGGGAGGAGCGGATAGCACTGGCAGGGGACTTCCAAAGGGGAGGTAAGGGATTGCTCTGTGCAATATCATTACACAGAGCAGGTAAGTATAATATCTTATATAAAAGTCCACATGCGGTGCTAAAATATGAAATGAGGCCAAGAAGGGAGAGTTCATACACCCGTCACCAGCTTCAACGTGTATAAAGCAGCACGTGGAAATCCAATCTGCTTACCAGACAGCTGAAAAAAGCAGGCATGTAATGGAAAACCAAAATCTCATCTCCAGTCTTCAGCTTTATATGAGATCCAATCCAGGGTTGTGGCCAATCATAAGGTATTTTCACACAGTTTAAACTTCTTTAGGCTCTCATACAGGATGTATAACAGTCACCAAAACGCTCAGCGATAACTAATAAAAAGATAATGCAGCCAATAGTGAAGCCTGTAATTTCATTTAAAAGAAATTTATTTGTAGTAACTTAGTTTCAATACAGGAACAAATGCATCAAGATGTTTGGCCGCAACAGTTACTACAAATACATTTCTTTTAAATTGGACTTAACTTCTTGGATTTATTTCATATTTTAGCGCCGCATGTGGACTTTTATATACTTTATATTTGCTGATGGACAAATTGTGCTGGCTGCTTTTTATATCATCTCTCACCACTTCTAGTAGCGCTTATACTGACCTGCTTTGTACCAAGTATAATATCTTATTTTAACACAAAAAAATGGTCTCGCTTTAAAAAATATTATATTACTCTAACATACTGTAGGTGACAGGGTCAGGTTGTATTGAAAAAAACAGTCCTTTGTCATATAAGGTTTTTTGTATGGGTTCTGCAGCAATTCTAAACATAAAATGCATGGTTTTTAACATGCATGACCGCTGCACACCTGTTTTGACTGTCTATGTGTATTTAAATGTCATCTCATCTGACAAAATGTGGTATTATGGAGTTCCATTCAATAGCACAGTCCTGGAGGCATTAATACACTATGTCCTGAAGGGGGCAATAAATATTAGTTGAAATAAAAGCTACTTGCTAGTACCGATTTAGCATATGATTTACCATCTCCAAGGTTTGCACAAACCGTATCTCAGGATTCACTCATACTACAAGCTATAATTTATATGTGATTCATGATGGACCTGTGGATTTAAGATTACACACAGCTACTTACATTTAGGCTAAAAGGCACACAGATATTTAAGAAAAGGACTTAAGCTGAAGATTAGAATTGGAAATTGGCAACCTTAATTTCCACAGGATACAAGGTGGCAATTCTAAAATTAATTCAGTAGAATTGTAAATGAAATACACGCTGTCAGAAAAGCTCAAATAAAATGGTACTTTTTTCCCCTTAACATTCATGCTGTATGAACCCAGACAGCTTACCAAGACCCAAACTCATATTAGACTTCAAGAAATAATTTGATATTTCCCTCTTTAAAAAGACATACTGCTACTAGGTTGTGTCATTACCACAGTATCTACTGTCTTTTTTAATTTATGTAACTGATCACCTACCACAAAGATTGTAGTCTATAGACTGAAGATTGTGCTATCTGATCTAAGCAATGCTTGTGATAAACAGGCTGTATAAAGGGTAATCCCGGGTACACAAGGGAAGTTATTTTACATTCAACCCAGCCCACCAAACAAAAAAACCTTAGTCGATTTTCAGCCTGTGTCTACCTACCGGTAGCTTAAGCATGCTTTTCATAATAAATATGCTAGAGTGTTGAAAGTGCCTTTTTTTTTTTTTTTTTTTTTTTACAGAGATTTTAAAATATGTTGAAAATTCGATTTTACAAATTTTTTTTTAGAGGAAGGCAACGGCACATAAGTTTAAAATGTTGTGGTGGGTTTGATGGTATGTAAAAAAATGATATTGATGCTTTTCAAAGGCCACTCTAAAGTGAAAATATTGTTAGAAATTTCTTTGAGATGGATTCAGAGATACTATTCACACTATGAAAAGATAAGGCACCCAATGGAGTGGAAAATATCTGTAGTGGTAAACACTCTTGTCTTATAGCATTGGACTCATCATGAGTTGAGTTACTCTGTGAACAAAATTTGGAAGACTTCTGTGCACAGCATTCCTGTGCAAGCTCTGGTCTCCTATACATTGTGTATCTGTCATTGGTTGCATTCCTTAATACTAAAATGTCCCCACTAACAACTGAAGATACATTAAAGTGATGCTAAACCTAAAAATGTTTTTGACCTTAATGCATTGCTTGCACTAAGGTAAACATTTTTGGTTTCCCTGTGCCCCCCTGTGTGAAGGGGAAGAGAGTGGAGAAGAGATCAGTGCTGTGCATGGCTGCATCTATTCTCCTCTCTTATCACACAGCATTCGAACAGCAGCAGCAGGAGTCATTGGCTCTCGCTGCTGTCAATTAGAGGCAGTGGAGGGCCAGCCTAAGTCCTGCTGTGTAAGTCTATGGAGTACGGCTGCATAGACGCACAAATTGGGAGCGAACACACACCATGTGTCCCCATAGCAAATGGCTTGCTATGAGGACACACAAAGAAGAGGAGGAGCAAGCCAAGATCGCTGCCGGGGCACCCGAGAAGAGGAGGATCAGAGCCACTCTGTTCAATACCACTGCACAGAGCAGGTGAGTACAACACGTTTGGTATTTTAATAAAAAAAAAAAATCAGACTTTAGTAACACTTTAACCACTTAAAGGGGTTGTAAAGGCAGAAGGTTTTTTATCTTAATGCATTCTATGCATTAAGATAAAAAGCCTTCTGTGTGCAGCAGCCCCCCCTTGCCCCCCCAATACTTACCTGAGGTCCAGCGATGTCGACGTGTGTCTTAGCTGTCCGAGATTCTCCCTCCTGATTGGCTGCCGCTGCTGTCAATCAAAGTCAGCTAGCTATCAGGGGGGAGAGTTGGCCGGGTTGGGGCTCTGTGTCTGAATGGACACAGGGAGCTGTGACTCGGCTCGGGTGCCCCCATAGCAAGTTGCTTGCTCCTGGGGCACTCATCAGGAGGGAGGGGCCAAGATCACAGAAGAGGCACCTGAGAAGAGGAGCATCTGGGTTGCTCTGTGGAAATCCACTCCACTGCACAGAGCAGGTGATTATAACATGTTTGTTATCTTTATAGGAAAAAAAACGAGGCTTTACAATCACTTTAAGGACCGGAAGGATTTGCCCCTTTATTGACTAGGCCATTTTTTGCTATACGGCACTGTGTCGCTTTAACTGACAGTTGCTTGGTTGTGCGACGTTGTACCCAAATAAAATTGATGTCCTTTTTTCCCACAAATAGAGTGTTCTTTTGGTGGTATTTGATCACCTCTGCGTTTTTTATTGTTTATGCTATAAACAAAGAGCGACAAATCAGTTTAGGCCAATATGTATTCTTCTACATATTTTTGGTTAAAAAAAATCGCAATAAGGTTTATTGATTGGTTTGCACAAAAATTATAGTGTCTACAAAATAGGGGATATATTTATGGCATTTTTATTTAGTTTTTATCAGTATTGGCAGCAATCTGTAATTTTTAGCGGGACTGTGACATTGCGGCAGACAGATCGAACACTTTTGACGCTTTTTTTGGGACCATTGACATTTATACAGTGATCAGAGCTAAAACTAGCCACCGATTACTGAATAAATGTCACAGGAAGGGAAGGAGATAACACTAGGGGGAATAAAGGGGTTAAATGTGTTACCTAGGGAGTGTTTCTAACTGGGGGGGGGGGGATTAGACTGCCTGGAGGAGGAGACTGATCACTTCTCCTAATCAGTAGGAACAGGAGATCTGTCTCTCCTCCCCTGACAGAACTGAGATCTGTCTATTTACAGTGACAGATCTCTGTTCTGCCTCTGTCTGGAGCGATCGCAGGTGGCCGGCGGGCATCATGCCCGCCGGCCACACGCATCGGCTCCGGCGCCCCCCTAGAGCTCTTAAAGCGGGTGACGTACGTCATCTGGAGATGTCAGAGTGACAAAACGCGTATAGCGGAGTCAGCATACGTTCTTGCATCACTTTCGGCTACAGGCGCTAGTGTCAGCAATATATGCTTGTATTATTCCAATTGAATGTGAGTACCTTTCCACATGTTTATGTAAATAAATGGTTTGATACAGTATCACGCTATTGGGTTTCCTCTCTCTTTTATGACGTTTGGTATATGAAGGGAGTTCTTCTTAATCACCAAGGACGGGATAAACCCTAAATTGCTACACAGTGGCATATACTGTGGATGTCTCAAACACCAGGAGGGGGAGAAATCTCTGGTGAGTGCAGCCACAATAGGAGCATGAACAAGGCGTGTGATCACCTATTGGAAAGTGAACTAGATCAATCGTTGGTTTCTTCAATGGCACAAGAGCACTTTATTGACTTTAATCACTAAACTACATTATATAATTTTGGACTATTATTATTTACTGGATATTATTGGCATTTGAAATATTATATGTTGGGAGATCTATTTAGTCTTTATATGCTTATTTTCACACAGCATCTTATATATAGTTTTCGGAGTATTGATTTTTTGGATTATATTGGTCTATGGGATAAATAGAGTCACGGTGAATTTTGCATATTTTTATCACATATGTTTTATACTAATGTTCACATATCTCGACATATTTATTTATTTTCTATATATTTTTACATACCACTATTTATAGACCACTGGTTTGCATTATACATACTCAGAGTATCATTGATTTATTGCATAAGCAGTGCCACATCGGTTTGGTTTATTTATTTAATATCACATATACCCATTTTGTATTAAAATTGTTTTTCACTACCACGTGCACAGTTTATATGGAGACCATACTATTTGCAAACCGTAGCTTATACATACCGTACTTAAATGAGCACTATTATACACATATAATTGGGGTTTAAATAGAAGCACCTGTCACCAGGTGCACATCAGAACAGAACAGCACCACATCTACTTTGTTTTCTTTTTTTCTCATTGATTTACTGCACCTAGTGGTAGTAATTGGTAGAAGCAGCAGTTACATCAACTAGCATTTTTCCAATCCAACCCTTGAGCTGGTACTTATTCCTTTGCGCGGAATCACTCATTTTTCTGTACAGTTACGGTGATTTGCCCAGGGTAGCCAACCTGCTGAAGTATAACTGCGGTGGCTTAAGTGGTTAAGGGAGAAAAATGCTTTGGGGCAGGGACTGATGTGAACAGTTCCACATATCCTGTACTACTGGTGCTTTAGACACTGGTAAGCAGTCATGTTGGAATAGGAAGGGACCATCCCAAAACTGGTCCCTCAAAGTTGGGAGCATGAAATTGTCCAAAATCTCTTGGTATGCTGAAGTCTTAAGAGTTCCCTTTACTGGAACTAAGGGGCCAAGCCCAATCCCTGAAAAACAACCCTGCACCATAATCCCCCTACATCAAACGATTTGGATCAGTGCACTAAGCAAGGTCCATAAAGACATGGGTGAGTGAGTTTGGGGTGGACTTCAACCCACTAGAACACCTTTGGGATGAATTAGAGCGGAGACTGCGAGCCAGGCCTTTTCGTCAAACATCAGTGCCTGACCTCACAAATGCGCTTCTGGAAGAATGGTCAAACATTCCCTTAGACACAATCCTAAACCTTGTGGACAGCCTTCTTAGAAGAGTTGAAGCTGTTATAGCTGAAAAGGGTGGGCCAACTCAATATTAAACCCTACAGACTAAGACTGGGATGCTATTAAAGTACATGTGTGTAAAGGCAGGTGTCCCAATACTTTTGACAATATAGTGTATCACTGACCAGACTATAGTCTCTCATCCATTGGCTCCAGCATCTAGCAGACTAGATAGGCACTCATGTCACTTGGTGCCCTTTCACTACCTGTTTGCTCTATCGGCGAACCTGGGCAGGAGGTATAAGAAGCAGTCCTCGCCTCTTCTGGCTCCTCCACCAGGTGCAAGACAAATGTAGTGTAAAAAATGGCCTCTACTACAACTCATGGTTATAAATAATGACTAATGTAATGGCTAATGTAAAATGGTTAATCTATTCTTTTAGAACATATTCCAGATTTGCATGTTTGCCTTTTATGACTATTAAGCCAATTAGGTGTCATGTGTAATATATTTGTTTGGAAAGCACTTCAAACACGTTATAATATAATTCAAGTTTCATCAAAGACAGACGAGGAACATCCTGTTACAGAAAACTGTACCAAAGAGAGATCATTACAAAACAAAAATGATTCACTTAAAAGCATTACAAAGCTGTCATAACACTTCAGAATCTATCAAAATGGTGATTTACCATAAAGGAAAATAATAGCTAGACATGCAAATACCCCCCCCCCCGCCGAAAATGGGTTTATAAAATCAGAAGCACACTGGTAGTCGCATTCAAATATTCCATCACAGACCAGGGTAGCAGAGATTGTGCTGTATCTCATCCCCTTCCCCATCCCATGTTTGCCCCTACCATGACTGCCAGCTACTATGCTCTAAACTCTGGACAAATGGGACAAGGAGGATACTATGATACTGATTTGAACTAGTCCTCACTTTGACTCACATGACCCACACAACCCAGCCACTCCATCCCCAGCATCAATTCTGAAATCAGACAAATGAGACAATTTGTGGACTTCCCAATACAGTATATGTGAAGATTTTTTTAAATTGTAATTTTCTCAAAATGTTAAAATAAGAATGTATTTAAATAAAAAAATCTTAATCATACAGTACAAGACACAGGCTGGATACAGTATTTATAGACCCTGGGTAATCGACCACTACCTTCAAGTGGTTAGAAACTGACAAAGTTTTTGGACATACACCCTTGGGCGTTCACCTATAACCTTACCCTACTCCATGAGACCTCAGTTTGTCAACCCTTCAATAACCCTCTTCACTGTCTTCTGCTACAACAATAGATCAGTAAAACCTTAGGAACTGTACCCTGACCCCAGCCTGAAATGTTGCTCGGGCACTCCATCCTGTTTAGGAGCTCATTCCAGCACTGTGCAATGTGTGTAGTTAGCCACAGGGTGCTATAGAATTTCAGCCCATGGTAAATTCCTTTGGTTCCCAAACCCTAAAGACCCCACTGGGGTATGCTCAACATGAAGGTCAAAGCCTGGACCCATACAAGAACCAGCGAAATAAAAGGTAAGACAGTTTGTCTTTTTATCCAACCATTACTGTAGCCCTATAGAAGGTATGAGTTTTTCAATATATCTATTAGTGTCTCCTGTAAAGCATTTGTTAAAGGCAATGTAAACCTTCCTACCTGTACCGTGTGTTTTTCACCTGCATAAGATGTACATTGATCATATAGTTTTATGGTGCCATTTTTCGCACTGTGCACACAGCCTATAATGGAGTAAATCTTCACAAAGTCTATATTTGTCTTCAAACATGAGGCAAGTGGCACAGGTTTACTGCATGAAGTCTGTCTGTAGTCTGAGAATTCACACTTCCTACACAGAAACTACATATCCCGCAATCCCTGGGCCTCTCAGTCTAGCACTGGTACAGATGCAGTGAGTATATCTGACACAGCCACAAAGAGGCAGAGCATTCACAGGTGAGATCACCATGTTGGAATAGATGTATTTTAATCACATTAGCACTCCCATATTTGTGACATAGGGTAATTGAACAGCCATGACACTTCAAAACTAATGACACAGGAAATATAACTACTTAATACCTAGGTAAACAACAAAACAGTTGAAAGTGTACAATGTCTATAAGTGGTTAAATTACCAGGAAACTGGAAATTTGTGTTTGTTTTTATTCACTTGTTAAAAGTTCCATCATTCAAAGTTTAGTCTCAGGCGGATGACCAGATGTTACATCACACAACAAGTTACACTATTACCACCAACTTCTGCCCATAGCCCTAAGGTACTCCAGCACTTCCTCCCACCCTACAGGTGAGGATTTCGCTACAGCATGGTCGACACCTGTGTTGCTGCGTATCCCCCCCCCCCAATCACCCCATTTCTGCAACTTATTCTGTGTGGTATGTATAGTGGTATACATATATTTTGTTTACTGTTTTATATATATAAAATTGTATTCACTGTGTAACAGGAGTGGTGTAATTTAATAATATTATACAGGGGTTAGCGCAGTCAACCTTCTTTGTTCCATTACTCTGTGAGTACCCCATCAGGAAGCACCCTCACTGATAACAATGCCAGAAATCAGGGGCAAAGGAATCACACTCAAGCCGCTCAGAGTGTCGATACTTCCCTTACACTAGAGCAGGACCCTATTTTAACATTGGTGTCTGCATCCATTTCTAGCTCTATCTCAGGTACGCAGCAAGCAGCCTGCTTGACTATGGCAGATTTCTCAGCAACTACTGTATGTCAGAATTGCCTAAACTACTAATTGCCTTAATTCATCCACCTCTGTCCAGAGCTCGAAAGCCCCAAGCTTTTTCTCCACTTTCTCTAGCTGTGAAACTACCTCCCTTTAGAAGAGGTAAACATAGCAAACATTAAAGAAGACCCTGAGTTGGTGTAAGAAGAGGCCGCATAAGATTTCTCTCACTCAGCTTCTCATACAGCTGATTCTATGGGTTCACGCAATATGCTTTCTAATTCAGATATGCTCTTAACTGCGGTGTGCAAAAGTCTTGGTATAATCGCACTTGACCTATGTTCAGTTTCAACAGGCCCCTGTGGGTATTAAGAGACCTGAAAGTCCAAAACGACATTTCCCATGGCCAATTTATGATGATTGTGTTTCTCCTGAATTGATTTTCAACCCTTTGAGAATCATTGCTGAGTTATATCTAGTGGAAAGAGAGTTTACTAAAAAAGTGCACTGTTTCAGAGTAGTAGACCGGCTGTGTCAGTCTTAAACAAACATCTTACTGTGCCTATAGATGTTCATTTAAGGATTCTGCACACAGAACATTTGAGGTGCTTATAAATCCTCTCTTTCCTCTTGCAGGTCCAGCCCTGCAACCACCTATTGCTGCAATGTCTGTTTGCCAAACCACATTTAGTTGGACTAGGGAAATGAACACTCAAGATGATCGTGTCTTTCAGGACCAAACTCTGGTGGAACGCATGCAAACAGTAATCGGATCCTGTACAGGAGGTGCGATCGGTGCAGCGTGGCTAATTACAAGAACTGATCTCCTGCATGGCTCTCCCTGCAGCACCTGAGAGCCGGGTGGAGAGAGAGGAGGAGAAGCTGGCTTTCAGCTGTGTCAGGGAGAGTCATACATGGATTAGTTCCTGTAACTACCCTTCGCCTCAGTGATCACCCCCTCCTGTACAGGATCCAATTTCCCAAACTCCTTAGATGAACTGATGGAGTCCAGGCCCCGTACAGGAGGCCTAGCTGTACCTCCTTATTTGTGGCCCTGCTTGGGGATGTTCTAGGGTCTATGAATATTCATCTTGTGTCCTGTACTGATCAATATAGATACAAGTAATATTGACTTACCTGTAAATTCTGTATCTTGGAGTACTGTACAAGAAACAGGCCACCTTCTTCACTGTTGCTATGTTAGTCTGCACTGCTTGCTAAAAAACAGAGGTCTCACAGAGCAGGGTAGGGTTATAAGGTTACACCAAAGTGAGTGTGTCCAAATGCTGAAGGTACTAGGCTATAACTCAGGGTATTTGAATGTCCAGGTTGTGTCCTGTACTGTACTCCAAGATAAGGAACATATAGGTAAATCAAAATTTCATTTACACTGTATTTAAAACACTGTGAAAAATTACTACTTTGGTCTCAGACAATTTTTCCTAATAATATCACTGAAAGTGGCCATGCTTATTTTAACAAGATAAGTTGTGAATTTTGCATGAATAGCAGTCACAGTGTTTTCCAGTTTTTCCTCAGTTGATGTTAGGCCCTTCCATATTTACTGTATCTACCCATTGGTTGCAAATGTTTTTACTGCTAGATAGTCCCATACTACAAGAAGTGTAAAACTTTCCTGTGGAGTTGTTCTGTGATTTGGTTTCAGTGGGATGAACGACAGTGCCCAGAGGGGGACAAGGCATTCGATCCATCAGAAACTGTCAGATACCAGCAAGGCCTGTAGCTTTTTTGCGTACTAGAAAGGAGAGTGTTAAATGATCTCTTTCCAGGTTGCTACTGGTTTATTTTGTTTATTATAAGGGCAGAGTTACTTTAAAAACTACTTTTAACTCTTTTAAAAGTAGTTTGCACTGTAAATGTAACAAAAGCCTTCTTCCATTAATAGCGGCACAGACCTTAAATGGTTCTCTGTTGCTCTGCCTGGCTTGGCGATGCCAGCCAATGTTTTGATCAGAAATTGAGCAGGGCACCTCTGGATTAGTGCACATGTACAATTGCTAGCTAATAGATATTACCATAAGGGGTGTCTACCTGTATTAGTGTACGTAGATGGTCCTATAATTCATTTCTAAGGAACAGATGCCACTAGAACAAAATCTTCTGGCCCTATTTCTGAAACATTGGCAGGAGCTGCGGAGGGCAGGCATGGCAAAATGGTGAAATGGCTGCTTCAGAAATGTGTATGGCTATTAAATTTTAATGGTAGGAGAGGCCTTTTTTGTATTAAAAAAAATTGTACGAAAAAAAATATTAGCTGTATTTTCATGCAGATTTTATAACAATGTCAATAAGCAGTTACAGCAAAGGGTGATATCAGTATAGATATACTATGCTTTGTTTATGTTCAAACAGGGCTGTATTTAAAATAATGTCATTCATTTGTGGGACAGTACCTAAGGCAGAAACCTCTTCAGCCCTGGAAGCCCTGTCTACCTCCCTTCATTAACAGGCCATTTTTTGCATTACGGCACTGTGTTACTTTAACTGACCATTGCGCGGCCGTGCGACACTGTACCCAAATAAAATTGATGTCCCCCCCCCACATATTTGATCCCCTCTGCAGTTTTTTTGGGTTTTTTTATAAACAAAAAAAGACTGACAATTTTGAAAAAAAAAAAAACTATTTTTTACTTTATTCTATAAAACATACCCAATAAAAAAATGTAAAAAATCTAATTTATTAATCAATTTAGTCCAATATGTATTCTGCTACATATTTTTGGTAAAAAAAATCCCAATAAGTGTATATTGATTGCTTTGTTCAAAAGTTATAGCATCTACAAACTATGGGATATATTTATAGAATTGTATTTTTTTATTGTTTTTGCTATTGTCTATCAGTGGCTTTTAGCGGGACTGCAACAAATCTGACACTAAGTGACACTTTTTGGGGACCAGTGAAACTAATACAGTGATCAGCACTAAAAAAAATGCACTGTCACTGTACTAATGACACTGGCAGGGAAGGGGTTAACATCAGGGGCGATCAAAGGGTTAAATGTGCTCCTAGGGAGTGCTTTCTAACTGTGTGGGGGATGCTTTGACTGGGGGAAGACAGAGTTCTGTTTCTGCCTCTCCTGAAAAGGATTGCGAGGTGCTGGTGAATATAGGGTCTGCGTGGACCCGCTGATTGGCTCCCACTGTATCCAATCAAAGTGGGAATGGGTCAGCTGCGGTGCACGCGTGCCCCAGACCCAGTGCATGAAATCACGTACAGGTACCTGTTTTAGTGCAGGAGAGCCGGCCTGCCGCAGTAAATCTCCGTGGGGCGGTCCAGAAGGAGTTAAACGGGGCTGCAACAAGTCTAAAAAATTAGCAAACTGCAATAACTTTTGATATTTGATTTGCATATTTTGGCCACCTCTGGACATGTGTGGCTAAATTCAGCAAGAGAACTGTAGGGGTAAGGGGTAGCATTAGATGTTGAATAAATGAATTATAATGTGCTTGGGGGGGGCGGGCTGCAGTGCATAGGGGATTAGTGGAAAATGTACCTAAAGGCCTTTAGGCAAAACATTGTTTGGGATTTTGTATAGAGCAAGGGACAGTTATAACCCCTTATAAACCCTGTCATCTTTTTTTCGCCATCTGTGTCCCATTGCAAAGGTTTCCCTTCACTTCCTGTCCCATAGCCAAACAGGAAGTGAGAGGAAACCAGTGCAAATTAAGGGAATTCCCTGGGGACCCCTTGAAAGATTTCCCCTCTTACTTTTCTAGGGACAACCCAAAATTTGGGATTTTCTTTTAGTTTCACTTTCAATGAGAATGCTAAACAGGACAAATAGAGAGGTTGAATATCCTTATTGGGTGCACATACCGCAATAAAAACTGACAGGTGTTCTAATTCCTCTCCACTCTATCCAACCCCCCCCAAAAAAAAGTGTTGCCTTTAGGTATAGTTTAAGTAACCATTAAATTGATGGGTTTATTTCTGATTTAAAGTTAAATAAAACTAAAAACTTTTAAGCCAACTTGTTTGTGGTGTGGTCTCCCAATCTAATAGCATGGATATTTAGGCTGTCCCTCAAATAGTGGCATTCAGTGTCAAAGGGGGTTGGAGGATGATTCAATGCAGGACATGTTCCACAGGGACTACATTTGGTAAAATATGTCAATAATAATTTTCTATCTGGCTTTTCTCTTCTAACCCCTTCATTTCCAAGATGCCATTAACCAGATTGGTCTGAGAATGAGGTTATTTTGATCTCCAGCTTAGTTAAATCTAGCGTTTGACCTCTGCCAGTATATGTGGCAAAAATTTTCCAATAATTGTGTTATGATATTTTCCACTATTTTCTAATTCAGATTTTTTTGGTATTGTGAAAAAAATGGTGTAGTGTACCCTCCGACTTCTTTCATCTCCAACAATTGGGATTAATGGGTCATAAGAAAGTAGGTTAGCTAAAGTTCTAAACCATTAGTAATTTTGTAATTTTATTTTACTGTCTGAAGACTTAAAGGCGTTGTCATAAATTGTTCCCGAAAAAGCTATTGCTAGGTCCTCCATGATAAGGCCCCTTCAGACAAAATGCAAAGGGGACAGGTGGATGACAGAAAACATGTCATGCCCTGGATGGGTATTGTAAAAAACTGTTTTTCCTGATGCCAACATGGCAGCATTGATATGATAAAGCTTGACCCTATATCCACCCACAGGACCTGTTTAAATCTATAGCAACCTCCTCCATTCTCCTTTTTGTCCTCAAGATCTACGCCTGTAAGACCGCGTTGTTGTAATAAGTCCCTACCTGCCGACTGTGTTGGTGCCCGTCTGGGTTCAGCCTCTCCCTGGTGCAGTCCCACATCTTAGGTTGCTAAATGCACCAACAAGGTGGGGAACCCCTTCTGGTGGTCTTTTGGGGCTGAAGAGTTTAACTAGAGACATCAGAACCTCATGTGGTGTACCTGAGTTAATGTTTGGTTGCTGGAGTCCATGCTGCATGTGTTTCTCTGCAAACCTGAGCTGGTGTTTGGATGCTGCAGTTAATGATGCATGTGTTTCTCTGCACACCTGCTGGTGTGGTGGGGAGGGAGGGGATTCAGTCACATGTCTATGATCTGTTTGCTTTCTCTGAGTCTCCTTTTTTCTTTATGTGCAGTGCTGACATCCTTGCTCCAATAGGAACTAATCTGCCACATAGCCAAGACCTTCATATGCTCAGGTAGGGACCATCAGTCTGGTAAGTAAGAAGAGGAAAAAGAGTACCTTTACATGGGTGTGGCCTTCGTCTTCTGGTGTAACCTAGCCCACTCATGCTTTTGTTACAAGGTCAAGCTTGCTGCCATGTCATGACAAGTTCGGTGTTAACAGCGAATCATCCAGCCTCACGGGTCTCCCCCAAGAGGCGCAAAAAGTTACCAGTGAGTGTCAGCATTCCTCCTCCCCTGAGCGATAACAACGACAAAAAGGGTAAGAAGTGCTGAGCATGCGGAGCTATTACCAGACTAACATGTCTGGATATTTTTGCCAAGACCTCTCTAAGGTCAAAAGATGCTGTAAGTCAGCAAGTCATGGCCGTTCATGAGCAAGTAGTTAGTGAGCCTCTAGCTGAGTTCTCCAGCCACTTATGCCAGCGAACTCCGGGGGCAACGCCAAGGATGCAGCCCTGCAGATGAGTTCAGGGCATCACAATTAGCGCTCCTAACCATGGAGACCCCAAGCCCACCACAGCCAACTTTGTTCCCGGCTCCAAGGGCACCTTTATTCAAGCCATTAACCCCTGCTTTACACCTGGCTACACCAGAGGTAGAAGAGGGTCGGTCATCCTCCTTGAAGAGGCTAAGCAGGTTTTAAGTGTCTCTTGGGTCCATTCATTCAACAATGTTCTGTAGAGGAATGAGACCCTTAACTGTTCAGAAGACAATAAACAATGAAAGCCACATCATCCCTAATGATATCAAAGTCAAACAGCCATGAAATCAGAATTCATACAGTGGACATGAATCTGTAAAATGGCCCTGTGTCATCACTATTAAGTGCAAAGGAGGGAGTCCATGGAGGACCAGCATACAAATACAGCAGTGGACGTTATATCCAAGTTCTGAGTTCCTGTGGCATTCACCAAATCAAAGCAGCTTCTGTCTGCACGAACCCAACAAAGGGCAGCAACGGGGGCGTGGCCGGGATGTGAGCCGGGAAGGACGCGTCTCTCTGGAGCTCCGTGCACATCCGATTCAAACATCCCTTTCTCCCACTGTCACAGACCGGGACCGCAGCACAATACCTCCGGAGGGGCTCTGGACACTGCCGGGAAGATAGCCATGTCCTCAAAAGGTCGGGGTAAGTCCCTGAAAGACCCGAAATTACAGCGCTCGGGGAAGGGGCGGGCCGCAGATTCCCCCGGCGCCATCTTGCCCAAGACGTCCGGAGCTCAGCACGAGCGGGAACAGGGACAGAGCTTGCGCACAGTGCCTGCAGCTATGCAATCTCCTGCTGGGGAGCAAGAAGTGTCCCTCCATGATAATCTCATGGCCGCAGCACCTGACACAATAACAAAACCCATCCTGGAAGCCATAGAAGGCTTTAAAACCATGCTGATGGTGCGGGTGGAGCATATGGCATCAGAATGCACACTGATCCGCCATGATCTGGACAAAATTAGAGGGCGGCTAACGGAAGCAGAGAATAGGATCGGAGAGGTGGAAGATCAGCAAGGGTCGCAAGCTGCTCAGATAGCGGACCTACACGCTGCAATGAGATCCCTGGTTCATAAAGTGGACGACGCCGAGAATAGACAAAGACGCAATAATATCCGGGTGGTAGGCCTTCCGGAGGGAGCCGAGGGCACGCGCCCTGCCACATTTGCTGAAACGCTGTTCAAAACCCTGCTGGGCCTGCCTGACATGCCTCCAACATATGTTGTTGAAAGGGCTCAGAGTCCCCACCGGCCGCCGCCCAGAGGGTGCCCATCCTCGACCCTTTCTGGTGAGATTCTTAAATTTCCGAGACAGAGATATGATATTAGCAGAGGCCCGGAAACATCCAGAGCTGCCGTATGAAAATACCAAAGTAATGCTTTTTCCAGACTTTTTGGCTGAGGTGCAGAAACGTCGCAGATCCTTCAACGAGGTGAGACGCAGGTTGAGAGAGAAGGATATCAAGTATAGTATGTTATACCCCAGCAAGTTGCGGGTATCGCACAAAGGCTCGGTTCATTTCTTTGACACCCCAATGGAGGCCAATGACTGGATTGATGGACTATGACTTGATGAGATTCCTTAACATGCACCACCTGCTATCCATCTTACATAAATGCAAGAAGGGGGGGGGGTCTTAAATGCCTTATTGCTTGTGGTCCCTCCATACTCCGCTTACTTTTTCCTTTTTTTTTTTCTTTTTCATTTTTGCAAGGAGGGGTGAGAAGGAGGAGGGGGGGGAATTCAAATTCAAATCCCTATCATAATCTGGGATGAATGTTGCACAACCTACTCCACGTTTTGTGGCCTTTGGCTGGTTTCGGGAGTTTGTCGCTGCCTTGATAGTAATAAAAACTCCTACCTGTGCAAGAGGGTGGAAATATAATGTCTCCGGCATGAAGGCACGGAGCACAAGAGACATGAACAAGAAGTTTTTCTAGACTGACGGACTCGGGTTTTTTTCTAATTTTGTTTTTCTGGTTGTTTTTGACCTTTTTTTTACGGTCACGCTTCCTACATGATCAGAAACAAGTTACGGGTAAATGCTCGGTGTATAGTTCTTATTGTTTTTTGTTTTTCACCGCAGCAAGGGGTTATGCAGGGTATGAGTTGTTTCTTTTAGGAATGTGCAGCGATCCAAGTGGGGTGTTGGGTGATGGTACCAAACTTAAGTACAGACAGGGTGATGACATGGCCTGATGAGCCTGGTCGCGCCTAAGAAATGTTATGCTCCATGGTAGTTTTTGTGATGTGATAATCTATAAATATGGCGGGATCAATGGTTAACATAGTGTCTTGGAACGTCAGGGGCCTCAACGATAAATTCCGCAGGGCCCTGATGTTTCAATACTTGAAGCCACTTAAACCACAATTAGTATTTTTGCAGGAGACGCACCTAGATGGGAACAGGATTCTGTCGCTTCGCAGACCCTGGATTCAGCGAGCGCTCCATGCAACTTACTCTACGTATGCTAGAGGGGTGGCTATCTTAATTAGTAAGTCATTACCATGCACAATCCATAATGTTATATCTGACCCAGGAGGTCGGTATCTAATTATTGTGGCTGATCTCTATACACACAAAATGGTATTGGTCAATGTGTATATCCCTCCTCCTTTTCAGATTCAGATATTGTGTGATCTGCTGGGTAAGCTGGCCCCCTTTATGCATCTCCCCCTGCTGATAGCAGGGGATTTCAAAGCCATTCTGTGTGCCGCGATGGATTTATCTAATGCATCTAGGGCGGCATCGATTGATTTGGCCACATGGGCAGATACGGCGTCCCTGACAGAGGTATGGCGCTGGAAGAACCCAATTACAAAGAGTTTTTCATATCTATCTAAAACACATAAGTCTTCTTCCCGGATAGACTTAGCATTTGCTAATTCACTCATGTTGCAGCTGATAAAGGGTGCAAACTATCTGGCCGGGGGCCTATCAGATCATACACCACTATCTGTACACATGAGTCTGCCTTCCAGACTTAGAGGAGGAGCTTGGAGATTGAACCCGGGCTGGATAGAGGTAGAGTCAGTGGCATCGCAGGTGACACCTTATGTTTCTAGTTACTGGGAGGATAACCTTGGTTCAGCGTCTTTGCCCATTGTATGGGATGCCTTTAAGGCGTGCATGCGGGGGCAATACATCTCGGCCATTAAACAAGCAAGGAAAAACTTTAATAAAAAAACGCAAGCAACACATGCCAAAGATCATTCAGAGGTCACATACTCGGAGCTCCTGGAGGCGCGACGAGTATTGGCGTTGCACTTCACGGAGTTGACACATACTTCCTGGACAAGGAGGGCGGAATCCATTTTTGAAAAGGGGGACAAAAATGGGAAACTATTGGCCATCTTAACTGCGGAGCATAGACTTCAGACAAATATACCATGCATTAGGAACAGACAGGGTAATCTCCTTACAGATCCCAATGACATTTTAGAAACATTTGTAGATTACTATAGAACCTTATATACTCCCATACCTACTTATAGTTCACAGGAGTTGGAAACATTGCTGACTTCTCTAGAAATTCCAATGCTCTCAGAATCTGATAGGGCTGACCTAGAGGCTGAGATCACTGAAAAAGAGATCGAAACTGCCATTAAATCATTTCCACCGCACAAATCACCAGGGCCTGACGGTCTATGTATTGAATGGTACAGGGCAAATATAGAGACCTTGGTCCCACGACTCAAAACTATATATCTTTTCTGTCTTAAAAATGAGATCTTGCCGGAGTCACTGTTGGAGGCTCAGGTTATCCTATTACCTAAACCAGGGAAGGATCTGTTGGAGTGCTCTTCATATAGACCCATAGCATTATTGAATCAAGACCTTAAGATCTTAACCAAAATTCTGGCCACTAGACTTTCTAAAGTCATCACTAGCTTAGTGTCCATAGATCAAACAGGCTTTATCCCACAGAAATCCACAGACACAAACCTACGCAGGCTATTTACAAACCTGCAGATTAATCATGTCAATAAAGGGACTAGGGTGGTCTTATCCCTAGATATGGCTAAGGCCTTTGATTCTGTGGATTGGAACTATATGTCAGCAGTGTTACGTCACATGGGGTTTGGGGCAACATTTAGGACATGGATATCACTACTTTACAGTAAGCCAAAGGCAACAATTAAGTTGGGAGTCTCTGTCTCGCAGCCATTCGAGGTGGGCAGGGGAACGCGGCAGGGTTGTCCCCTGTCGCCGTCCCTGTTCGCTCTAGCAATAGAGCCACTGGCTATAGCGCTTCGTAAATCCCAGGATGTACAGGCATTAAGGGTGGGGGGCATTCGCGAGTGTACTGCCCTGTACGCAGACGACATGCTTCTCTTCCTACAAGACCCAGGTCTGTCTCTGGAGGGAGTATTCAAAATACTGGAGGAATTTTCGAGATTCTCAGGGTTGTGTGTGAACTGGGAGAAATCTAGTGGGATGGCCATTGATCCTGGGGCAAGGGCAGTGGCAACACAAAAGGTCCCCATAACCTGGGTAACACAGTTCAAATACCTAGGCATCAATATAACGCCTAAAGTGAGTGACTATATGTCAATAAATCTTATGCCGGCACTGGCAAAAACTAAAATACAACTGGAAGCATGGAAGCACTTACCACTCTCGCTTATAAGGAAAGTAAACAATTAAAATGAAGGTGTTGCCGGTTTTCTTGTACTTTCTAAGGAACTCACCAGTCTGGGCCCCGGCAAAGTTTTTCAAAAAGATAAACAGTACGTTTGGGTCGTTTATTTGGTCCGAAAAACATCCCAGAATAGGCCTTAGGACGCTGCAGGAGACCTGGGGGCAGGGAGGGCTTGCTTTCCCAGACTTATTTAAATATTTCATAGCTGGACAAATGGTTGTGGCCAGAAGATGGTTGGTGCGGGATGATGGGGATGCGGCAAATGTGTTGGAAGCAGCCCATTTGGGGTCCTTTGAGAGCCTTTCATTTTTGCTACATAGAGAAACATCGGCTATGTCATCTCCGACTAACTCAATGCGAGTAACAATCTGTGCATGGGTCAGAGTGAGGGCGTTGATGAAGTCTCCATCTGATGTGTGGTCCCCAGACACTCCCCTGTGGTTCAACCCCAAACTCCCGCACTTGAACACAATTCCCGATCCAATCATATGGGCCAGAGTTGGTATAAAACAATTGAAACATATAGTGGGTGGTAATAAACTTCTTACTTTTAACTAGCTGAAAGACAGGCACAAATTGCCTAACTGGTATTTTTTCCGCTATTTACAACTTAGTCACGCGTTTAAGTCGCAATTTGGATCAGATTCTCCAGTTATAGGTACACTTCCCATTGAGTCATTATTGAGTGAGGAAAATTTAAAGAAACCTTTATCGGAAGTATACAAAGGGCTATTTGTTGACACACCAAAAATGCTTAATAAGTGCAGAGACACTTGGAGTGCGCTGGTCCCCGATTTTGGGAGAGACGACTGGGATGATATGTGGGACCACACATTCGGAGTTTTGGTATCAACTAGAGACAGACTTATCCAATTCAAGCTGTTGCATAGGATTTATTATACTCCGGCGAAGCTGGCGGGCATATATGGCACTGGTACAAGTGACTGCTGGCGTTGTGCGCACAGCCCAGCGGACTTTGACCACATTTTTTGGCATTGTCAAGAGATCAGGAAGTTCTGGACGGGGGTAACTAGCACTGTCCAGTCCTTGCTGAAAATGCCTGTTCCTCTCACGGTGTCGGTTTGCCTGCTGGGCTTGCTGGAAGGTATTGCACCACGGAGAGCTCAGAGGACATTGATTTCTATTGTTTTGTTTTATGCACGTAAAGCCATAGTAAGCTATTGGAAGAAGCCCGAGCCACCAACGGTACCCTTTTGGAAAGATATGATAAATAAGGTTCTCCCATTATACAAAGCTACATATTTAAGCAGGGGCTGTCCTACGAAATTTGAGAAGGTGTGGCAGTGTTGGATTGATGCCAATGAGACCCTAGCATAATGACTGAGTGTATTACGAAGTGAGGGACATTGTGGTAATAATTGAAATATAGGCGTGATTAGGTAGAAGACTCTTCTTTTTGTGAGTATGTTACAGTGAACTATTGTATAAATATGACTATAAGGTTGCTATCTCGGGGGGCGTGACCGGATGTTGAGGTGAGAGGCGAGAGAGGACGCCGTGACTGAGTTCAGCCCTCTCCCCTCGCTCCGTACCCAGCGTCTGACAGTGCGGGACCCAGGAGATTGCCCGGAGCACCTAATCAGGCTACCGCGGATGTGAACGCAGCGGGACTGCTACACGGAGCTGCACGGAGCCCAATCGTACAGGAAATACACCGGCAGCGCCTGTTCCTGTGAGAGAGGAGGGCGCTGACACCTGAGCTGCGCTGTGCGGTGACGGAAACCCCTGGAAGGGTCTAAGTGGCACGGGATCTCGTCCGGAGCACTGGAGGGGTAAGACACTGGCTGTGTGTGCACCCACAGTATAAAAGCCCTGCTGCAGAGAGACACTATTACCGATACCCCAGGAAGGGGACTGCGGCTATATAGGCCCGGATTACAGGGCAGGGGGCTAGCGCGGTGTATTGGCAAAACAGCTAATTATTAGGACACCATTAGAAATGTCCAGGAAGAAGGGGATGGAGGATGGGCCAGTCCAGCAAGGGACAGGGGGTCTCGGAACCCGCAGCGCTAAGGAGAAGGGAAACCAAGTAGCCACCAAACTAGAGCGCTTTGCGCACACCCCAAATCAAACCCCCAACAAACCCAGCAACCCAGGAGGGGGCCAGCAGCAGGTGGGACATCCTGGGAGGAGAAGCCAGACTCAGGAAAATGGGACTTTGATAGCTCCATCATCAGCTATTCCACTCGCAGGCTCAGCCTCAAGAGGAATCCTGGATAAACAACAAAATCTGGGCCTAGAAGGGGCGATAGGGGGGGACCAGGGCAGCTCAGGGGAGAGAGAGCCATCCCTGCAAGATATTCTTACAGCTGTTAATACCTGCAAGCAATCAATCACCGAGCTGTCTGAGCAATTTAAAAGTATTAGAGATGAACTGCTTGTGGTTAAAGGGGAAGTACGCACGGTTTGTACCCGCACAACAGCACTCGAGGAGAGATGTAGCCAAATGGAGGATGATGTGTACCCACTAAAGCAAGAGGTGGCACAGAAAATGGACAGTATGGAGAACAGGCTACGCAGAGAGAACCTGAGGGTGCTTGGGCTCCCAGAAGGCTGTGAGGGGAACAACCCCATTCAATTCATGGAGGACTGGCTGAGGGAGAAGTTCGGCAGGGACTCATTTTCTGCTACATTTGCTATCGAGCGGGCACATAGAATAGGTCCCAAGACCCTAGCACCAGGAGGCCACCCTAGACCCTTTATATTTAAGCTTTTGTGTTTCCGGGACAAAGTCACTATTTTACAGAAGGCAAGAGAGTTAAGGAACATCCAGCACAATGGAGTTAGGATTTCAATTTACCCGGACTTCTCCCCTGAGCTGCAGAGGCAAAGAGCCAAATTCGGAGATTGTAAGCGCAAGCTCCAGCAACTTAAAATTAATTATGCGCTGTTGTTCCCGGGGCGACTGCGTGTCTCGGCTCTGGGAGAAGTTAGGTTTTTTTCTACCCCCAATGAAGTGTCAACTTGGCTAGAGGACATTGAGGAAAGAATTAAGAGAGGAGAGGGAAGTTGAGTGCTGTTTGGAATGATCTCCTGTTTTTTTTTTTCTCTGGAATTTTTATTGTATTATTTTTGGGTCGTTTTTTCACTGGACTTTTTTTTTCTTTTTTCCATTTGATGTGATAAATGGGGAGCGGAGTGGGGGAGGGGGGAGGGGGGGATTAAGTAAATAGTAATATAATGTATTTATAGAGAAAAATGCACAACCTATGTATAAGGTAATAGCACAAAAATGCATGTTTCTGCCCCCTTTTTTTTTTTTTTTTTTTTTGTGTGTGTTTTGTATTCCCAGGGGGACTAAGTAGATAGTAATAAATAGTAATATAATATAGTTATAGAGTAAAAACGCACAAATTACGCACAAGGTAATGGCACAAAATACATGTGTGTTTTTTTTTTTTTTTGGGATTAAGTAAATAGTAATATAATGTATTTATAGAGAAAAATGCACAATGTACGCACAGGGTAATAGCACAAAATACATGTTTGTTGGTTTTTTTTTTTTTTTTTCCTTTTTTTTCCAAGAGGGGGAAAGTCCCCCCCTACTGGATTTAGTTCATGGTTTTTTTCTTTTTTGTTCTTAAACCTCAAAAAGTTTTTCGAAGGTCACAATAGAAGCCCGAGGGTTAGGCCCCAAAGTGGGCATGGGGGTGGAGTGGGGGAGGGAGGGTGGGGGGGTGGGGAGGAGGGGGGGCATTGGGAGGGAGAGGGGGAACGGGGGAGGGGGGGTGGGGGGGAAGAGGCATGTACATAATCAGAGGTGGAGGTTGGGGAGTGTTGTGAGTGGATATGAGTGGATTCAGGTTGTTAGATTAATGGGGTGGGTAAATGATAGGAAGATATACTACGTGCCCCCTTATTGCATTTATAATGAGAGATTAGTCCTGATAGGGGATCAAAATAGCATAACGGTACCAGATAGAAGGGTCCAGGAGCGTTAAAGGAGGGAGGGGAAAAATTTCAGATACGGGTAAAAGGATCAATATATGCTCATGGAATGTAAGAGGAGTAAAAGACAAGCTCAAAAAACAAATCATTTTTTCAATAGCCAAAAAGGGGAACATCAAGATACTCTGCCTGCAGGAGACGCATCTGGTGAAGGATACAGGTGAAACTTTGAGCAACAAACAGTTCCGGACGCAGTTTCACTCTACCCACTCATCATACTCGAGAGGGGTGAGTGTACTGATAAGTACGGAGCTGACCTTCTCCTGCGGGCAGAGTAGGGTAGACGAAAAGGGAAGGTATATTTTCCTCTCCTGTTCAATAGAAAATAGAAGATATATACTGGCGAATGTGTATATCCCCCCCCCATTTTGCACAGAGGTAATGGAGGATTTAGCCAGGTTTGTAGCAGAATTCCCTGGGACACCGGTGATAGCATTGGGAGATTTTAACATGACGATGAATGGGAGCATAGACAGATTCCCGCCAAAGCCTGGAGTGGGAGAGGCCAACAGGAGTCCCCTTCTTCAGTATTGTGATGAACTAGGACTGGTAGATATCTGGAGAAGGAGGCATCCTGGAGAGAGGCAGTATTCGTGTCACTCCAGGACTCATGCCACCCTGTCTAGAATTGATCTCGTACTGGGGAATGAGGAGGCACTAAATGTAGTGGAAGAGATAGTATATGAGCCAAGAGGCATTTCAGACCACAACCCAGTTATTGCCTCCGTGAGAGTGGGGGGACAGTATGGCAGGGGGAGCTGGAAGATTAATCCCTTTTGGCTCGAACTTATAGGAGAGGAGGAGAAAATGATGGAGGGGCTTTCAGAATATATTAGTATAAACCTAGGATCGGCCTCACTTGGGGTGGTCTGGGACTCCTTGAAGGCACATATTCGAGGAGCCTTAATCCAGAGAATAGCGCATGACAAAAAACAGTCTCAAGCTGTTGAAAAGGAATCTAAGGAGAATGCAAGACTGTCAGAGGCGCACTATGTAGCAACACCATCCCAAGTCAACTACGAGTGCTGGGTGAGGAGGCAAGAAGAGTACAGCAGGGTGCTCCGGGAGAAGGCAGAAAAGATAGGATCCTTTCAGAGACGGAGCTTTTTTGGAGAGGGGGAGAAGATAGGGAAAGCTCTGTCTCTGATAATCAAGGCAAACGGCCCCCCGAGTGCAGTACCGGCAATTATAGGGAGGGAAGGAGAGATAAGAAAAAACACTCCGGATATAGTAAATGAATTTAAAATGTACTTTGAGAAGTTATATAGTTCCTCCAGGGTAAATGTAGAGGGGGAAATGCAGAGTTTCTTTGAGGGGCTGGAGATAACCCCAGTATCAGGGGTAGATCGGGAAATGTTGGATGCCCCACTGACTCTTAAGGAACTGCAGAGTGCGGTTGGAGATATGGCAGCTCAAAAATCCCCAGGCCCGGATGGCCTGCCTATAGAATTATATAAAAAATATGGGGAGGTACTGTTACCCTTATTGTTGAAAGTATTCAATGGGGCTAAGGAAGAGGGGGCTTTGCCCCCCTCCATGGCAGAAGCCATAGTAATACTTCTGTTAAAAGAAGGGAAGAACCCAATAGATATGTCCTCATACAGGCCCATATCGCTTCTGTGCTCGGATGTGAAGATCCTTGCCAAAGTAATGGCTGCAAGGCTTAACAAAATAATCCCTAAACTAATACACCCGGATCAGTCTGGGTTTATCCCAAACAGATCCACAAGCACCAATATAAGGCGGGTATATCTCAATATGCAAATCCCCATAGAAAATAGCGGTAGGAGAGCAATTCTCTCACTAGACGCGGCCAAGGCCTTCGATTCCCTGGAATGGCATTACCTATGGAAGGTACTAGCGGAATATCAGCTTGGCCCCGGGTTTGCTCGGTGGCTAAGACTGCTGTATAGCGAGCCAAGGGCCAAGGTAAAAATCAACGGGCAATGCTCGGAGGGGTTTCAGCTGAGCAGGGGCACAAGACAGGGGTGTCCTTTGTCCCCCCTGCTCTTCGCACTGGCAATTGAACCCTTGGCAGTGGCTCTAAGGATGGCACAGGGCATACAGGGATTCAAGAGGAAGAAAGGGGTGGATAAAGTGGCCTTGTATGCCGATGATATTTTATTATTTTTGGCGGATACGCAGGAGTCACTGGAAACAGCTATGAGGATAGTGAGGGAGTTTGGAAATTTCTCTGGGCTGTTAATCAATTGGGAGAAATCAGTGATCTTGCCCATTGATACCCTGTGTGAGCCTCTCCCACATCAGGCATCCCAGGTCCAAGTGGTTAGGCATATGAAATATCTGGGGATTAATATTACCAGAGACCCAAGCCAGTATATATCTGGAAACCTAGTCCCACTGATGAAGAAACTTAAACAGAAGTGTCAAGTATGGAGACGTTTACCCCTCTCGGTCGCCGGGCGCTGCAATCTGATTAAAATGGTCTGGCTACCTCAAATTTTATATGTTATGCAGAATTCTCCTGTTTGGATCCCCAAGCACTGGTTCAAAAAACTGGACAGTATATTTAGAGAACTTATTTGGAAGGAAGGGGTGGCCAGGATTGGGCTGGAGACGCTGCGGCGACCAGAGGAGAAAGGAGGTCTGGCGGTACCAGATCCACGAGGTTACTTCCTGGCAGCCCAACTGCAACAAATGGGAGGTAGTAATAGGCCAGGAGAAGCAGGAGTAGGGGGTAGCATCTTATTGAACGACACCAGACACGATACAGTGGCGGAGGGGTTAGAGGCGGACTCATTCTGTACCAAATGTCCTACTATCCGGTTGATGAGTAGAGTCTGGGCACAGGCTAAAAAAATTCTGGGATATGAGGGTTTTGCGGAATTCTCGCCACTCTGGGATAATAATAGCCTTAACGTTCTTAAGAAAATGGGGCGTGTAGAGGAATGGGATCATATGGGCATTCATTACCTTGTACAGGTATATAGGGCAGGGAGGTTAAAGTCCTTCCAGGAACTGGTAGAGGAGTATGCGATCTCCAACAGGTCATTTTATAAATATTTGCAACTCAGGCACGCCCTGGAGGCACAATTTGGGAAGGAAATGCCAGTGTGGTGTGAAATGACCTTTTTGAGAAGGCTGATCGATGCGGGATCTACAAAGGGTCTGATCTCGGACATGTATGGGTGCTTGAAAGCAGCAGCACAAGAAGGCCGGGTCGAAAATAAAAACAGGGCTAGATGGGAAAAAGATGTGGGCATAATATCTGATGATCAATGGAATCAGGCCTTGGCGCTGGGTCCCAGGGTCACTCTCTCTCCCTCACAAGTGATGTCTCATTTGTATTTGCTACATAGAGCATATTACACACCTCTGAAGCTATTCAAGTGGGGCAGGAGACCTGACGCGAAATGCCAGAGATGCAGAGGGGGACATGGGGATTTGATCCACATGTTCTGGCGCTGCCCCAAGTTGCATAGATATTGGGAAGGGATAGTGGGGGAAATAAACTTAGTGTTTGGAACATCGCTGAGGGTGGAGGCGGGGGAGTGCCTGCTGGGCCTGAAGGGGGAGGGAGGGATCTCAAAGGATGTGCAGACGGCAAGAGACAGATGCTTGTTCCAGGGAAAAAAGCTCATCGCACGGCATTGGCAGAGGAAGGAGGCCCCAACATTGACAGAATGGGTAAATGCAGTAGGGGAGGTGGTTTGTAGGGAAAAATATATCTATAAGAAAAGGGGTAATTATAAGAAATTTGAGAAAATATGGAAAGCATGGCTGGATTGGGTGAGAGATGGATAAGTGGAGTAAGGAAGGCATAGGATGAGAGGGATGTAGAATATTTGTGAGGATGCATGAGGGGTGAGGGGAGGAAAAGGGGGGGGGGGAATAGGGGGAAATAAAATAACGTTTTTTATGCTTCCCTTCCAGAGAGGTACAGCGTATAGATACTTTTGAATTGGTATATATCGGATGTAGAGAATTTTATGGGAATACCTGATCTTATTGTGCTGACGATTTCAGTGACAGTCCCTAGTTATGTACCCCTTTTTTTCTGTTTTTCGCTCTTTTTTCTCTGTATGTGCTGTATTGGATAACTTTTTCAAATAAAAAGAGATTTATAAGGTTGCTATCTCAAACACCATGATATAAGAATATGCTCCTGTAACTGGTAGGGTCGCTGCACGGGATAGGGGGAGAGGGGAGGGGGGGGGGGATAAGGGAGGGAGGGTTGGGATTGCAATATGTTATGTTTGTATGTATGTTTTTAAAAAACTGTGAATAAACATAATTTTTCCAAAAAAAAAAACAAAGGGCAACAACAAAAGGGCACAAAACCGAAATGGAGGGGATTCAATGTCAAGAGGTACGGCATAGGGATGAATGATGCAAATGGTAATGGGGCAATTCAAGTGTGGTCACTGGATATCAAAGTGCAACTCCAGGCTATTCACATAGATTTGTGACACAATCAGTGATCACATCACTGCTAGTGTCACCCCAGTCTGCGGGGAGGCCCTCACTAAGATGCTTAGGGCACCGACAATATTCCTCTTCAGCAAAGAGGTAGGACTCACATGGAGTTGTCCACCATCTTCCGTGGTGGAGGGAAGCCTTCCTCCTGCATCCACTTGTCACTGTTGCCCACTGATGTTGGTGCTGCCAGTCACTTGGGTTCCCCTGTTGCAAGCTTAGTGTACATCCATCTCTGGCCAGCTGGCCGCTCACTTCCGGTTTTACTTCCGGTTTCCGGAATTTTCAGTTCCTGTTTGTTTGGATATGGGCAATCAGATGGTAGATCACCTGGGCATGGTTGGATAATAGGGAGTGCATTTAGCGCTACACCAGCACGTTTCACCCACCCAGCACGTGGGTTTCATCAGGGTGGGGTGACACCAAATTCCCTGCCTCTTATAAAGGCTTAGAAACCCCCCCACCCCAGGGGATATCCTCTGACATCACTTCCTGCCCATTTTGCTTACGGTCTTAAGCCTCACTGGGATTCTGGCTGATGTCTTGGCTCGATAATGGTGCATACTGCCATCTTGTGGCCAATTTTAAGATCACTTTGGCACAATGAATTGCACATCAAATATCTATCATTGAACAAACATACAGCTTGAATATGTACATCTGACTTGGTAATAGTGTATACTGGCATCTTGTGGCCAAATTTGAGATCACTTTGGCACAGTGAGTTACACATCACATATCTACAAATAAACACACATACAGCTTGAATATATACATCTGGCACAGGTTGTGTATACAGAGCAGCTACATTTGCTTGATCACTGGACAGGAACACTTTTGAGCGGAGCATGGAGTACTATAAAGAGAAGAAGATGATAAATAGTGAAGAGGGGTAAATACATACATATGATGGCCTAACAATGATATGGTGTGTCACATCTAGCATTGTTCCCACCTTATCCATACTATCTAGGTTTTCCTAACCCCCTGTAAATTTAATTCAGTGTTTAACCCCTTCAGAGCAAGACAATACTCAATAGATGTTCTCCTATCCGTACCTTTTAATGGGCGTTTTGTTTTACCCACATAAAGCATATAGCAGGGGCATTCTATCATGTACAAGACCCAAGATGTATTGCAGTTAATGAAGTGTCTGCTCTGATAGATGTTTTGGTGGCTCACATCAGAGAAAGTATCGGTAATGTCTATAAATTTTACATATGTGGCACCCTTCCACATGGATACATTCCCTTTAGGGGTGGCAGATCAGTGAGCCAGGTATGTGGAGAAGTTTTGATAAGCCCTGAGTTCACCAGTTCATCAGATAAATAACTGGCTCTTTTTGCAACGAGAGGGGGTCTAGAGCTCACTATGGCTGCCATTTGAGGAGATTGTGTCAAAATGTTCCAGTGTTTTTACAAAATGGCTCGGACCTCCTTCCACTGTATACCGAAAGGGGTGATAATCCTTACCAGATGTGATGAGGTCTGTGTAGGGGTTTGTATATCCTTTAATGTCAGAAGTTCTTTGCGTTTTTTCTGCAATGCTTTGTTTTTTGAATTTTTCAGACATTGGTGCAGATATTTTCTCTCTCTAAAAACATCTGTAGAGTTGGGTGGCTTCAGTTTGATAGTCTGACTCTAAAGTGCAGTTCCGACAGATCCTTAAAAACTGTCCAGCTGGTATCCCCTTGATTAGAGATCTAGGATGATGGCTGGTTGCGAAAAGAGCCAGGAATTTATCTGATGAACTGGTGAACTCAGAATTTATCAAAACACCTCCATGTACCTGGCTCACTGATCTGCCAACCCTAAAAGGAATGTATCCATGTGGAAGATGCCACATATGTAAATTTGTAGGCATGACGGATACTTTCTCTGATGTGAGCCACCAAAACATCTATTGGATCAGACACTTTATTAATTGCAATACATCTCAGGTCCTGTACATGAATATTATTATTTTAAGGATTTATATAGCGCCAACAGTTTACGCAGCGCTTTACAACGTGGGGGTAGACAGTACTGTTATAATACAATTCAATACAGGAGGGATCAGAGGGCCCTGCTCGTTAGAGCTTACAATCTAGAAGGGAGGGTCAAGTAGAACAAAATGTTATAGCATGATCAGATGGAGAAAATGAAAATACAGTTGTCAGGTGTGGGTAGGATAGGCTTCTCTGAAGAGGAGGGTTTTTGAGGGATCGTTTAAAAGCTAATAGAGTAGGAGATAATCGGACAGATTGGGGTAAGGCGTTCCATAGTATTGGCGAGGCTCTGGAAAAGTCCTGGAGACGAGCATGGGAGGAGGTGATGAGGGAGCTAGAGAGCAGGAGGTCTTGAGAAGAACGAAGAATGATTAGGTTGGTAGTTTGAGACTAGGTCAGTGATGTAGCTGGGGGCAGAGTTGTGGATGGCTTTGTAAGTAGTTGTTAGTATTTTGAATTTAATTTGTTGGGTGAGCGGAAGCCAGTGGAAGGATTGACAGAAAGGAGTAGCAAACACAGAACGGTTGGTAAGGTGGATGAGTCTAGCAGCAGCATTCATGATGGATTGAAGGGGGGATAGACTATGTAGAGGTAAGCCGATGAGGAGGGAGTTGCAGTAGTTGAGGCAAGAGATGACCAGGGAGTGAATTAAGAGCTTTGTTGTGTCATTAGTTAGAAAGGGGTGTATTTTGGAGATGTTGCAAAATATCATCAGTGGTGCCCGGATGGATTAAAGGTTAAAGGCTTCTATGCATTGAAATTATCGAGCAGAAGAGGGGACTACAACACTGTATTATTCCAAAAAGAGAAGGAGTGGATTTTTCGTTTAGGATGTCTTGCTCCGAAGGGGTTAAACACGGAATAAAATTTACAGGTTTTCCTAACCCCCCAGATAGTATGGATAGGGTGGGAACAATGCTAGATGTGACACACCATATCATGGTTAGGTCATCATATACCTATGGGTAACAAACAATGATGTATTTACCCCTCTCCACTATTTATAATCTTCTTCTCTTTTCTTCACTCCATACTCCCCTCAAAAGTGTTCCTCTCCAGTGATCAAGCAAATGTAGCTGCTCTGTATACACAATCTGTGCCTGATGTATATATTCAAGCTGTATATGTTTTCAATTGTAGATATTTGATGTGTAACTCACTGTGCCAATGTGATCTCAAATTTGGCCACAAGATGCCAGTATACACTATTACCAAGCCAGATGTACATATTCAAGCTGTATGTTTGTTCAATGGTAGATAGTTGATGTGCAATTCATTGTGCCAAAAATTGGCCACAAGATGGCAGTATGCACCATTATCAAGCCAGGACACCAGCCAGAACCCCAGAAAGGGTTAAAACTGTAAGCAAAATGGGCAGGAAGTGATGTCACAGGATATCCCATGAGGGGGGTCATTTCAAAGCCTTCGAAGGGAATTTTGTGTCACCCCATGAAACCCACGTGCTAGGTGGGTGAAACGCATTGGTGTAGCGCCCCATGCACTCCCGTTTATTCAACCATGCCCAGGCGATCTACCATCTGATTGCCCATATCCCATTACGACAAACTGGAAGTGAAAATCCCAGTTACCAGAAATAAAACTGGAAATGAGCGGCCGGCTGGCCAGAGATGGATGTACACTAAGCTTGCAACAGGGGAACCCAAGTGACTGGCAGCACCAACATCAGCGGGCAACAGCGATATGTGGATGCAGGAGGAAGGCTTCCCCCCACCACCACCACGGAAGATGGTGGACAAATACATGTGAGTTCTACCTCCTGGCTTAGAAGGCATATCGTTGGTGCTTTGTGGATGTGGATCTTAGTGAGGGACTCCCTGCAGACTGGGGTGACACTAGCAGTGATGTGATCACCAATTGTGTCACCAATTTATGTGAATAGCCTGGAGTTGCACTTTGATACCCAGTGACCACACTTAAATTGCCCCATCACCATTTGAATCATTCATCCCTATGCCGTACCTCTTGAAATTGAATCCCCTCTATTTCGGTTCATGTTTCTGCCCTTTGTTGGCTTTGTGCAGACAGCAGTGGCTTTGAATTGGTGAATACCACAGGAACTCAGAACTTGAATATAACATCCACTGCTGTATTTGTATGCTGGTCCCCCACGGACTCCTTCCTTTACACTTAATACTGATGACACAGGGCATAAGTGGGCCTGGATGTCTTCAAGGTAGGCAACCAGCATTCAGTTGCAAGTGCACCGTTGGTTTCTCAGGAGCCCTTCAGACCCATTTGTAGGTGTCATCTGCTAAGTTTTTACACTGTCAGGATAAGATGTACATGATTGCAGGTTTGGTTGATTTTACCAATACTTGAGACACATGGTATACAGTGGGCCTGGATGTCCTAAAGGTAGGCACATAGCATGTAGCTGCAAGTGCCCCGTAGGTTTCGCAGGGCCCCTCTAGACCCCCTTTTCACATGTCATCTTTACTAAACTGTTTAGTGTCTTGTATGGATGGAAGTGGCATGGCTGGTATCCCGGGAGTGTGTTTTTAGAAGAACAACATTGTCATTTTAAACTTTTTTTCCATCTTTTGTGAATGTTTACAAATTGTTAATTTGTGTGCAAATTTTCAATAAAGCTTATCTTAGGAGTACTCCGCTGTGTGTTCCCACCTCTCTTCTTGAGGGTACAGGCCCCCTTTTTTGAGGATATCTTTCCTCACCCTCTGCCCGTTCTCTGTGTGTATAGACACAGACAACGCAGATCTGCCTCACCCCCCACTCCCTCTCACAGGATTTGACTGACAGAAGCAGGAGCCAATGGCCTCTGCTGCTCTTAGCCAAGCCTATGAGAGGGGGAAGAGGGAAGAGAACAGCTACAGACAGACACCGCACTGGATCGAGTGAGGGCTCAGGTAAAGGGGGATAAGGGAGCTGCTACCTAAACATTTTTTACCATATTGCAAGGAATGCATTAAGGTAAAAAATGTTTAGACTTTAGAGCCACTGTAAATTTAAAATAATTTTTCAGTTATTTATAACCTACTGCTAATAATCTGAACAAAATCAAAGTTTGAAAATGTATTTTTGTGAAGATCCCACACATTTACTTCCTTGAATTCTGTGACATGTATTTACTATGTCCTGTGAGTAGGCACTGCTCTGTCACCCATTTCACAGTGCCTGCCCTCTGAACTACAGAGGTGTTGAGAGGAGGAGTTTCAAGAAGTGGAGTCAGTACAGGAGGCAGCAAGGAACCATGTGATATGTGGACCTTAGAAATTAAAAGTCGGGGGCGTGATCTGGACATGGCCGTGTGAAGACGTGTCTTGTGTGAGCTCCTGGCCTCCCCCTGCCAATTCCAGCATAACTAGCCTATCTCACACCGGCATGCTCTCAGCAGAATGACACAAGACAAGATCGTCAACCCGAGTGACCTGCTCCAACACTCCTAAGGGGGAAATCCAGCGCTTCTTCCTGAGGTTGCAGAGAATTTCCCCGGGTGCCAAAATGGTGGCTCCACACGGCCCTTCCCAGAGGACCCAGGACATGCAGTCTCAACCTTCCTCTCCTAGTCCCTCCACAGCCTCTGACTTCTTACCGGGCACGCCGGCAGCTTTCCGCCCGGACGTGACTGATTCCCTACAACACTCGGGGGCGAAGCTCCTAGACGTGGACATCCACACATTGCTACAGGCCCTCCCCACTAAAACCGAAAATTTAAGCCCTTATCCTCCGCCTGGAGGAGGCACATCGCCAAGACATTCAAGCGGTAAGAACAGACATGCAATCGCTCTCAGATACGGTGGACTCGGGAGAAGCCTCACTGTCTGCTGTGGAACTCCGGGTGGCTGCCCTAGAACATTCACATTAATCACAGATGGACACAGCCGTGGCCTTACAACTACATCTGGAAGACCAGAGGCGCTGAAAAAACTTGTGGCTCCAGGACCTCTCGGAGGCTACGGGCACAGAGGAACTGGTGGAGACAATCACTGCCATCTTCCACAAGCTACTGGACTTCCAACATCTCTGGAGCTGGATAGGCCCCAGATCACCTGTTCCTAGCAGGCCATGTGACATTATCTGATGGATACAATGCTACACTCAAAAGGAAACCATCCTCCGCAGGGCATGGAAACATGGAGCAGTGGACTGCAATGGCACCACTGTCAAGATCTTACCGGATCTCTCCAGAGCGACTCTACAATGCAGGGACCTTCTGTGACCTATTCTGGACCTTGCAAGGCAACAGGGATGCACATACAGATGGGGTTATCCGTTAGCACCTTCTGGAAAGCTACAACATCCTTCACTTTGCATACCCAGGCAGATCTACCGCCCTTGTTTTCCTTTCTGAAAACAGATCCCATCCAAGTTTCCAACTGGCTCCTCATCATCCCGGGTCCGACGGGCCGCTTGGGCCTGTTCACAAATGAGGACCCCCTGCAGGCTTACCCGCAGAGATCCAGGAGGAGATCCTGAGCCCCATCCATTGAAGGGTCATTTGAGTCATGACTAGAATGATCCATACTGGTACCACTTACTCTCACCCACGCTATATACTTTTTGAAATGTTCACTGCTGGTGCATTACACATATACTACTGTAGTGTTTTCGCCCTGTAACCTCCTCTTAATCATCCTCGGTGTGACAGCTTTACTGCTTTTTTTGGATGCTATAGACTCCTTCAATAGGGCGATTCTGGATTAACCCAGATACCTATCCAATCCACCTGAAGAGACGCTGAAGGGCTTGGTTCCCTAATGTTTTTTCCCTGCTTCATAAGCCATATAGTTGTTATGACTACTGCAGGGGTACCAGATCTAAGTTGGGATATTATGGCTCCCATGGGTACAACATCCCTCTGCTATATGAAGGACTATGTGCATTAATGTGCCTTTACCGAGTGTATATTTATGGGTTCATGCTGTAGGTGCCTGAAGGGGTCAGCATCACCAAGAGTTTAGACTGCATACCCCTCGTCCCTAGAGAGAGGGTTCATTATTCCCTACGGGCACTGGGATAGGCCTTGACTGATCTGGGCAAGCCTTGGACGTGTCATACTATGGCCAGCTCCCTGGCCTGTCTGGTTGAATGGTGGGAGGAGAATACTGCAGGTTATGGAGAATGCCCTCTATATTTATACGTGAGTTGTTCTTTCCTTACAGGAGTGCTCCCGCCCCTCCTGGGATAGACCAATGTCACTCCCCAGAATTGATGATGGCTCTGCACTCTTCCACCTGGCTGGGACGATCTTCGGGGGGAGCGATTTCCCAATATCTAGCTCACTACACTGTACTCCAATAGATATGTTGAACTAGGGTGTTATGAGGGGAGCTCTTGATTAATCAATTACCTAACATAGCCCTGAAGTATATACGGCCAGACCCTCCTCCTAGGTTAGGAGAGTCAGTGAGAACTAACTGATACCAGCCACAAAATGGCCATTAGTCTGCATTTAGAACCGGAGAACTTCCCCCCCTCCCTCTGCTAGGACGGGTCCGACCCTTTCTGCCCTGAGGAGTCTCATGTGCTTCAAGACTTAAAGTCACATCATCCTTATGGTGGATCCATACATTGATCGGGTTACGACCTGGTAACCCCTAGGGGGACATACCCACAAGTTTCTGTAATTTTCTCTTGTGTTGGTTTACAAATTGTTTAGTGTTATTGCATGCGCTGTACTTTACTCATTGGATAGCATGGTCCAGATGGGTAGGGTCGGTCAGGAGTTCTCTTCCTGGCTTTCTCTAATCACTCTCACAAATAGGCCCACGCTCAATTCGCAGTCTTGCACTGTTGAGTGTATTAGCAATATTTTGCTGCCGTTCTTACAAATAGAGGTTGTGCCTTCTAACAGCTATCTCTCTCTGTTCTTTAACTGTCTACTTTCTAGTACTTTTCTGCCTTATCCCTTCCATCTTTACACTCTTCTGTCTTGTCCCTATCCCCCTTCCTTCCCCACCCTTGCCTACCCCCCCCCCCATACCCTATCCCCCCTTAACATGGATGTCGTCAGGGTACTCTCGCTAAATGCTAAAGTACTTAATGTCCCTGAGAAAAGACGGATGTTATTACAGGATTTGCAATGACTTAAAGCGGATATTGCTTTCATTCAGGAAACCCACTTCAGAGATGACAAACTATCTATACTCAAGTACAGGTTCTTCCCTATGACATACCATTCTACCAACTAGCTAAGTCGCGGGGAGTCTCTATTCTTATATCAGGAAAAGTGCCCTGGACTTGTCTGAACACCATTACAGATCCAAATGGATGTTTCCTGTATCTAAAGGGCGTGATTGGCAGCGTCAGGGAGACATTGGCAAATTTCTATGTCCCTAACAGTCAACAGGACCTCTTGATTCCCTCTGAGGATCTTCAGGGTCTTCTTCGCTTTCTCCTGGCTTCCGCAAACATATTGTACAATCCTTTGATAGGGCCCAATTGTTGGATGTTTATGGCGTCTTCTTCACTCGGGCAAAAAGGATTACACATTTTACTCTCTGCCCCATAAACTATACTCACGTATAGACTACTTTCTAATTACACAATCAATTGCATGCAGTTAAGGAGTTGCTGACAGATGTCACTAAAGAACTTGATTTCCACTTCCAAACTAATGACAATTCAGACTGCGATCCTGGAACCATCTGGGAAGCCAATAAAGCAGTCATATGTGGAGTGCTTATTAAACATGGTTCTCGGATCAAAAAGCAACGTATGATACAATTGACCTCTCTCTTACGGGACTTACAGGCCCTAGAATCCCATCACAAACACGGCCCATCACTACCTTTAGAGAAAAAACTACACTTCAAAGCTAAGGCGGCACTACAAATCTGTCGGAAAATGTCATACGAATCCCCAAATAAATGTGGTAGACTACTGGCCAGGTCCCTCCGAGAACAGAAATTAGCAATCTACACACCGCACGTAACATCTTCTGTTGGACAAAAAGTCACTCTGCCCAAACACATTGCACAAGAATTTAAGGTATTCTGTGACTCCCTCTACAGCCTACAAACATCGGCCCCCTCCAAAGAACGCATAGCGGAGTACTTCCTCCAAAATGCCTTAACTACCTACTACTGTGGCTGAGACACTGAAAGACCCTATCACATTAGATGAACTTCAAAGGGCCATAGGGGCAACTAAACTGGGGAAAGTGCCGAGACCAGATGGCCTCACAATACAGTACTATAAAACCCTATTACCCTCTCTTTGTCATTTAACGGTCAGAAATGTCTCTCTCTAAAGAAACCCTACAAGCCCAGTGATCCCTACAGAGGGCAAAGATCCCACATATCTTGTGGGAGTTATAGACCAATATCCATACTCATCCTTACTCATCAACCTCAAATTGTTTACCAAAATTTTAGTGACCAGACTCCAGCAGCATCTACCACATTTAGTTCATGTGGACCAGGTAGGCTTCGTACCATCTTAACAAGCCAGAGACAATACAGTCAAAGCCCTCAATCTGCTACATGTAGCCAATACCACCCACACTCTGTGTATATTTCTGGGAACTGACTCCGAAAAGGCCTTTGCCAAGTAAACTGCCAATTTTACGTTTTTGGTTTTAAGATATGCAGGGTTAGGACACACCATGCTTAATTGGATCTCAACAATCTATTCTAACCCCACTGTTTAGGTCAGAGCTAATGGTGTTTTATCTGAACCCTTCCTGATTACCAACAGGACAAGATAGGGTTGCTCCCTGTCACCCCTCCTCTTTGCCCTGTTGTTAGAGTCTTTCTTATGCAAAGTACGTCTATACCCGGATATCACAAGTATTGACATTGGAGGCACTCAACAGAAAGCATTGGCATATGCAGATGACATGCTGTTTTCTCTTACAAATCTTTTAATCTCGCTACCAAACCTCCTTCCGGAATTTGAGATTTATGGTGCACTATCAAATTTGAAAATTATTTTTAACAAATCCAAAGCAATAACCCCTCCTCTTACATCTTCAAGCGAGCTTTAAACTTAAATGGACGAACTCTGCGCTGAAATATCTAGGAAGAATCATCCCCCCTAAATTCTCAGTTATTCAACCTGAATTTTCCCCCACTTCTGAAAAAAGTCAGAGCTCTCCTAAAGACATGGCATGCTAGACTGCATTTGTGGTTTGGCCGCTGCAATATACTTAAAATCAGTATCCTTCCCAATTTCCTATACTGTTCTAAGCCCTATCACCTTTTTATCCCCTCTAGTTACTTCAAACAGACGCAATCATCATTTACTGACTTCATATGGGCCTGCAAACATCCACACCTACATAGAGGACAACTTTCACTACCCAAACAACATGGGGGCTGGCAGTGCCAGACATACGTAAATACTACCAAGCAATACACTTGGGTAGACTCATTGACTGGTGTCGACATCAACACACCAAGCTATGGTTCCAATTGGAACAAGCTCAAAGTGACATACCTCCTCGCAGAGCTCCCTGGTGCTACCAATCGCTGTCAAGAAATATGAAACGCCACCCCCTTATTGGCCCCACTACAAGACTTTGCTTGCATCTTTTCACCCAAGCCTCTCTCTCCTCCCCAAACTCACCACTTTTCTTAATATTGGGGAACCCACGCTTTACACCGGGCTATCAAGATGTCACCTTCCAAATACTGATCTGGCCACTTCCAGGCCTCTCACTTCTTGAGGGCAGGGAACTGGCCATCGATACCTGTCCCTACAAACCCCTCAGGTACATTTCAGCTAGACTTCTGGAGAGCTCTCCAACTTTGTAATTTCTTAAAGTCCATACCACCCCCCCCGGAAATTTTTGTCAACCCCTCACTACTCTTGAAGAGTACTGTTCGAACAATGGCATTCTGCCACATGTACTCTCTACCACTTATAAACTGTTGATTACATCCCCAGAAAACCACCAACCACCTTGCCTAACTAGATGGGAGCAGGACCTGAACCGTAAGTTAAGTCTGAACCAACGACAACACATCATTTGGTTTACATACAAATCCTCCATCTGCAAAAAAATACAAGAAACAAATTTTAAAATTCTGACACGGTGTTATCGTACACCAGGGGTGTCCAAACTTTTTTCAAAGAGGGCCAGATTTAATCAAGTGAACATGCGTGAGGGCCGACCATTTTGCCTGACATTCTTTGAACCATTAAAATTAAATGCAAATTAACTATTTTATGTAAAGTTTATTGCAAACGGCATACTTTTCATTTAGACACATAGATGACAAATCTAAACAGGTGTTAAATCACTGTGCCTTTCACATCTGAAGGCCGGATGAAAAAAAAATTCAGGAAGCTGAAATATATGTCAGGAACATTGTAAAGTACATTACATATTATTGGTGATAAAGGTTGTCTGTCAACTTTTACTGTAAGTTCACAAAATATTAACAGCAACATAACACTAAGTATACCTGTTGTGTCCAAATATATTAATAACTGATTTAGACCAACTGACATTAACTGAGATTTTACAATGTATTCAAAAAACTTGCCTGCACACTGCTGTGTGTGGTGAAGATTCTAAAGCCTCGTAGACACGATCGGATTGTTGGCCAAAAAAACTTGGACTTTTGTCCGAACGGCGTTGGCCCAAACTTGTCTTGCATACAAACGACAAGGAATTGTCGGCCAACAAATACGAACATAGTGATGTACTACGTTGTTTTTCAGCTCTTTAGTGCCACCCTTTGGGCTCCTCCTGCTAATTTCGTGTTAGTAGAAGTTTGATGAGTGTTGAGTCGCGCTTTTCATTCCGCGCTTTTCAGTTCCTTTCTGAGCGGCCGTTCGTCAACCAGACATGTTGCGGAATAGGAGTTGATAACCTGTTATTTATTATTGGCCTTGGAGTTATTGCTTTGACATTATTTTTTTGGTTGACTAATAATTTGATTTGGTATATTTTCTATATTTTTGGATGCATAGAATACACTTTTTGGTTAAGTTCTATTGGCAGATAGCATGTCTAATTGCATTTGTTTTCTTTTTTAAATGCACAATTAAAATATTGTGTAGAATAATACTTGGCTATGTGTTTTACTTCAAATGACAGTTTGGGAGTAGGCAGTTACATTTAAAAAATACAATGTAAAATTGACAAGGGACACCAACATAGTTGTATCTTTGATCTTAAAAACTACGGAATAATGGTGTTGTGGTAACTTGCCCAAATAAAAAAAAAGCATAACAATATTATTCTTGATATCACTAGAAAAAAAAAACCCTTTGAAAATGTGTCTCTTTCAAAAAGAGAATTGTGCGCTGCATTTCGAGATTTCATAATTTGCCACGTCATGAATGTTAATTCTCCATTACGAACGTTACTTTACAAGACCGACCGCTTCCGGCTCGTCCTTGCTTCCGAGCATGCGTGTTTGTACTTTGGACTTTTGTCCGACAGACTTGTGTACACACGCTCGGAAAATCCGACAACACACATTTGTTGGTGGAAAATTTTAAAACCTGCAATCCAACATTTGTCAGTGGAAAATCCGACAACAATTGTCCGATGGAGCATACAAACGGTCGGATTTTCCACCAACAGCCTGTCATCACACATTTCCTGTCGGAAAATCCGATCGTGTGTACGACGCTTAAGGATGAGCTTGGGCGTGTTATTTGGATATATAAATCTTTTGTGGCCCCAACAAATCCCCGCGCGCCGCTCAGGACTAAGGATGAGCTCGGGCGTGTTCACAACTCCATGTGCCCGAGCCCGTCGGGAAGCTGACAGCCTGCAGCGCCAATCACAGGCACTGAGACATTTCCCGATCTCTGCAGCTGCGGACCGGGAAATGTCTCAGTGTCTGTGGTTAGCGGTGCGCGTTGTCAGCTTCCCGACGGGCTCGGGCACGTGGAGTTGTGAACACGCCCGAGCTCATCCTTAGTCCTGAGCGGCGCTCAGGGATTTGTTGGGGGCCACAAAAGATATTTATATATATATATATTTATATTTCCAGTGGGGCCGTATTAAAACAGAGCACGGGCCGCAATTGGCCCGCGGGCTGGACTTTGGACATGCCTGTCGTACACTGTCACGTTTGCATCGGTTCTTTCACTCGACTTCAGACTGCTGCTGGAGATGCCAGGAAGAACGAGAAACACTCTTGCAGATCTTCTGGTCGTGATCCAAACTCAAACAATTTTTGAAGGGGGTCTGTCAAACTATACAAAAAGCTTTCTTCCTTCTCCATGCCTCCACTATTCCAGAACCTAGTATGTGATCCTGCACTTCTGGGTCTGGGGTGCATGCCGCCGGATTAGACACAGCGGGAGCTGATTGGCAGGTACGGCAGAACTGATATCCCCCAGCACCCACCAATGCTTCAGTACACAGGCAGAACAGCGGTCTGCCTATGTAAACAAGGCAGATCGCTGTTCTGTCAGAACAGAAGGCATGGATCCTGTATCTCTGCTAAGCAGGGGCACCGATTCATTCCTTCTCCTAGTACAAGCACCTCCCCACAGTAGTAAAGCACTGGGCAGGAACACATTTAACCCTTTGATCGCACCTGATGTTTAACCCCTTCCCAGCTAGTGTCATTAGTACAGTGACAGTGCATATTTTTAGCAGTGATCACTGTATTAGTGCCACTGGTCCCCAAAAAATATCAAAAGTGTCAGTATCCCGACTGTCCCTTGTAATATCGCATTGCAACTATAGGTCGCTGATAGCCACCACTAACAGTAAAGAAAAATATAATATCCCATAGTATGTAGATGCTATAACTTTTACGCAAACCAATCATTATACGCTTATTGGGATTTTATTTACTAAAAATATGTAGCAGAATACATATTGGCCTAAATTGATGAAGAAATTTGATTTTTTCAATTCTTGTATTGAATATGTTTTATAGCGGAAAGTAAAAAAATATTGATTTATTTATTTTTTTCAAAATTGTCGGTCGTTTTTTCTTTATAGCACAAACAAATAAATACTGCAGAGGTGATCAAATACCACCAAAAGATAGCTCTATTTGTGGGGAAAAAAGGGCATACATTTTGTTTAAGTACAGAGTCGTACGACCGCGCAATTGTCAGTTAAAATAATGCAGTGCTGCATTGATAAAAATGGTCTGGTCATGAAGGGGGTAAATCTTCCAGAGGTCAAGTAGTTAAGATGTAAAACTTACCTGGTATTTCAACCTGAAGCAGAGATAAAAGTTTAAGTATAAAAATAGGTATCCAGCAGAGGGCATCTGTGAAAACGATAAAAAAGAAGCGCTTGGCCAATGTCATTTCTTTCTTGATGTGGTTGTGGATTTCAGTTGCCATTATTGCAGTTTGATGGATACTATAAAACATACTACTGTATGAAAACACAATGATGACGAAAGCTGCCAAATTCACACCTGTTGGAAAAATATAAAACACAGTACAAAATTACCAATTGCTATTTATGATTTTTACTAAATTATCTTTGATTATAATCAGTACAAAACAGTACCAGAATGAATACATGTGAAAACTTTATACATACTGTTAAATGATGCTATATATAAATGTAAGATGATTTACACTCCTGGGACCTATTTAATTGCAGACATGAAACGGTGCTTGCCAGCACCTGTCCATGACTGTAAAATCTGATCTACATAATCTGGCAGCACTAGCTGTTCTCTATAAAAGTCATTTGCATTCACTGATTGCTGCCTGTGGGAAACAGAAGCGTATCAAAAGCCAGTTACCAAAATCAATATATGTTACCTTACCTTAACAATGAGTACATTTTTTCAGTGCTTTTTCTGAAAACACGTTTTAATCATTTTTATTGAGATTTAGCAAAAAGCATATACACTTTTTGTACATTTCATAATACAGTCATACAGTGCTGAAAGAAGTACAGAGGTATACACTAACCAAGGTACAAACGAATATACAAATATTGCACCTTATATAGGCAGATGCTGGAAACTGCAAAAGGCAAAGATTAAAACCATACAAAGCAAATGTTATCCATTAATGATATGCTCTATTCAGCCTTTTGTGGTAATGCATTGCTTGTGCTATGGTGCGTTGTGGTGTCATTCATTTTAAATGGTACAACGATGCACCTGCAACGCAGTGAAGCACACCACAATGCACAATGTGTGTTTTGGTAAGCTGCAAAAAATTAAGCTTTTTTGTGCGTTGAGTTCATTACAGCTCATTTATTCTGATGCCCTAAGGAGCATGTGTATAATTTTTGTAAGCCAGCTAGTCTGCCCATGTTAGGGATAGATTAATGCTATCTCTACTAGGGATGAGCTTCGAGTTCGAGTCGAACTCATGTTCGACTTGAACATCGCATGTTCGACCATTCGTCGAATTTCGAACGTTAAGGGCCGTTCGCGCCAAATTCGAGTGGCGCGTCACGGTCCATAATTCACTGCGGCATCGCAGTGCATTGCTGCCTGATGATTGGCCAAGCATGCACTATGACCCGCATGCTTGGCCAATCACAGCGCCGTCTGTACAGAGAGCCGTAATTGGCCAAAGCCAGGGTGGCTTTGGCCAATTATGGCTCAGGGGGTTTAGTACACGCCCCACACTATATAAGGCCGCCTGCGTGGCGGCCTTGTGTAGTGTGTTGCGGCAGCGGCGGAGAGATAGACAGAGAGACAGTGTCATTTGATTTAAGTTAGATAGAGTAGGCAGGCGAGTCAGTTAGCTGCACTTTCAGTGTATTGTGTATATATATGTATCATGGTCCAGCAGGCATGGACAAGGACGTTACCTATCTTTCACCGTGCACTGGGTTACTCTTCTGGCAGCTGAGAAGGATGCAGGACAGGGTGCAGTAGTGTTGGAGGTTGTTCCGCCACCACGCCTCCAAAATTCTAGTGTTGATTCTGCCACACCTCTCTCCTCCACCCCCTCCTCTTCTTCCTCCATGGCCTCTTCCTGGGCTGATTTGTCCTCGTAACCAGCGGTGCTCCGTAGGCATTCAAGGGGCTACGCAAGCATGCAGGCAAAAAGATGCCATGCGGTGCTTGAGCTGGTGTGCTTGGGGGACAGGAGCCATACTGAGGCAGAGATTCTGTCAGCTCTGCAGGGGCAGGTTCAGAGGTGGTTGACGCCACGCCAGCTTAAGCCAGGTATGGTGGTTTGCGACAATGGCACCAACCTCCTCTCCGCCCTCCGACAGGGACAACTGACCCATGTGCCTTGTTTGGCTCACGTCCTTAACTTGGTGGTGCAGCGGTTCTTGGGCAGGTACCCGGGCTTACAGGATGTCCTGAGGCAGACCAGGAAAGTTTCTGCAGGTCATATAATGCCAATGCTCAGCTGGCTGACCTCCAAAAGGAATTTAACCTGCCCAAGAACCGCCTAATCTGTGACATGCCCACCAGGTGGAACTCAATGTTGGCCATGCTGTCACCAGTTGAGGTGGCCACGAGTATGGTGAGCAGTGACAGTGCATGCATCAGTGACACTGTCCCTCTAGTCCACCTGTTGGACCACACGCTGTGTGGAATAATGGACAGGGCACTTAAGGCAGAACAGATGGAGGAAGAGGAGGACTTCCTTACCTCTCAAGGCCCCCTTTATCCAGCCAGTGTTCCTGCGTGCCCGCTGATCACACAGGAGGAGGATTGTATCAACATGGAGGTGGAGCCTGGCACTCAGCATCAGCAACAGTCTTCAAGGGATCATTTACAGTCCGAAGAAACCTATGGACTTGTACGTGGCTGGGAGGAGGTGGCTGCAGATCATGTCATCCTTAGTGACCCATAGGACTCTGTACCGAATGCCTCAGCAAACTTACGCTGCATGGCCTCCCTGATCCTGCAAAGCCTGCGGAAGGATCCTCGTATTCGTGGTATCAAGGGGAGGGATGATTACTGGCTGGCAACCCTCCTTGATCCACGTTACAAGGGTAAGGTTGCGGACCTTATCTTGCCGTCGCAGAGGGAGCAGAGGATGAAACATATTTCGGGAGGCTTTGCAGAAAGGTTTGTGCAATGCGTTTCCAGAGCCTGGGAGGTTACAATTTCCTGGTCCTCCTGGATAATGTGTTGCTGAGGCTTCGGTCAGTCACAGAAGGAGCGGTGGAGAAGGTGGCTGTCTGACCGATGCGTTCAGACAATTTTTTAGTCCGCAGCCCCAAGGTCTGATCGGTTCCAGCAACCATCGCCAGCGTCTGATTCACATGTTGCAGGATTACCTAGGGGCAAGATCAGACTTGGACACCTTTCCCACCGAAAATCCTCTGGGTTACTGGTTCTTGAGGATGGATCACTGGCCAGAGCTTGCACAGTATGCAATTGAGGTACTGGCCTGTCCTGCATCCAGCGTTCTTTCAGAACGCACATTCAGTGCTGCTGGAGGCTTTGTAACCGATCACAGGGTGTGCCTGTCCACTGAATGGGTCGATCGACTGACCTTCATAAAAATGAATCAGTCTTGGATCACCAGCTACCAAGCACCTGGTGCTGATGTAACCGATTGTTTTTTTTTTTTTTAATAAATATGAGATCCCTTCAAGACTGCCTATGCTGATGCTGAGTGACTATCCTGTTATGCTGAGTGACAATCCTCTTCCTCCTCAATTTTCATGCTGATAGCATGTAAGAACATTTTTGGTTCTGGGCACCGCCACCAGTGGCCAAGGCCCAATTTTTCTGCCACTGTTTAACAGGACATTAAAATTCTTGATATAATATTTCACAGCAGGGCCCATTCCAGCGCCCACCAAGAGTAACTGTGAGGACTTACAGTGTTGTGGCAACACCACCACCAAAGGCCCAATTTTTCTACTACTGTTCAACAATGGCATGTAATTACAATTCTTGATCTAATATTTCATAGCACGGCCCGCTCCTGCGCCCACCAAGAGTAACTGTGAGGGCTTACAGTGTTGCCACAAATGACTTACAAATGACTCCTACTTGCAAATGGAAGGAGACAACAGGAAGTGAGATGAAATCTACCCCTAGGAAGGTAAATTTTCTCCTGTAAGAGTTAATATGGGTCTCCTCTTCACTGATGCTTTATCACCAATCTTTGTTTCACTAAAAACCCCAAATTTTCAAAAAACATTTGTCATTGGGACAGAAAGTGAGGTGAAATCTTCTGAAGAGGTGCGCAGACAGCAAAACAAATGTTACAGGGGTGATAACCCTTCCTTATGTTTTCCAAAAAGCTTAAAAATAGATTTTTTTGGCTGGAGCTACACTTTAAAAATGTACCAGTTCAAAATTACAAACGAATTCTACTTAACAAACCTACAGTCTCTGTCTTGTTTGTACCGCCTGTATACTGCTGTTCGGCGTATATAGGGCCTGGGGGCCTTTCCTTTTTTAAATTTGGGTGCGGGGTTCCCCTTAATATCCATACAAGACCCAAATGGCCTGGTAATGGACTGGGGGGGTACCCATGCCGTTTGTCTCACTGATTTTCATCCATATTGCCGGGACCCGACATTACATTAAAGCCGCAGTTTTAAATGACTTTTATTCCTTCAAAAATGTCATTTTGTGCAGGGACTGTTCTAAGCACGGGAAACACGCGCCACTTTACAGGCAAACTATAGACACCCCCCAGGTACGATATTTAAAGGAATATTTTACTTTTTTTTTCACTTTAAGCATCATTAAAATCACTGCTCCCGAAAAAATGGACGTTTTTAAAACTTTTTTTTTGCAATGATACATGTCCCCTGGGGCAGGACCCGGGTCCCCAAACCCTTTTAGGACAATAACTTGCATATTAGCCTTTAAAATTAGCACTTTTGATTTCGAACGTTCGAGTCCCATAGACTATAATGGGGTTCTAAAGTTCGCAAGAACTTTCAGTCCATTCGCAGGTTCTGGTGCGAACCGAACTGGGGGTTGTTTGGCTCATCCCTTATCTCTACACATAGAAGAAGATATAGCCCTTTACAGCCAACAATCATCTGCCTGGAAGGAGAATGGAGTCTGCACGGAAAGTTGCTATGGGGCTGCTGTGGCTTGTAGAGCCACAAGAGACTGGAGTACTGCCAAGTATGGACTTGCACCAGTTAATTGACTTTCTCCTTTCAAATGTATGTCTGGGCCGCCACTAAACAAAGGCTAGTCAGGGTTAGGATGCTCTGGACTTTGTTTGCACTTTCTTATTTTACTCTGCAAGACTTTCAGTAAAGCTTATTAGCTGTGTTGAGCCTAGTCTGAAGTTATTAAAGGGTGCATGAGTGTCATATGGCCGATATTCTCAACTATTCTGAACCTGTAATAGCACTAGAAGTATATAAAGTACACTACACTACTGTGTCAAGTGAATGTACTAAATAAGTAAGTAAGAGCAAGGCTATTACTAAGGGTAACTAAGACCACACGAAGACACAAGGCAACCAGCTGAGGCGTGGTACCTAGATAAGTTGAGGTATCCTTTGTTAGTGAGGGTGTCACTGCTTGGGCTCCCTCCCTAATGGTCGGTCTCCAATAGCAACCTGGAGCAGACCAGCATCAGAGAGGCTCTTAGCCTAACTGATGATATGGAAGAGTTACCTTAGGACACTCATGAGACCTGCGGTATGTGTCCAGCGGGGTTTCATTCCGTCACTGGGAGTGAGATAATGGAGGTACGCTGGCTGGTGGAGTGGCATTGTTCTGCCTGCCACCTCGAATGCAACAGATATAACACACTGAAAGTAGAGCATTGGGACAACTTCTTATACTTATACTACTTGCAATGTCAGCTCATCTCTAAGCCAGGAGACTGCTGTAATGTTAGACTGTTCACATGACTGCAGTTCCCGCCTGGTCCTGGGCATTTGTGTTCACCTGCGGGCAAAGGTACCCCTAGTGCACGGGTGCAGTAGGCCCCGCCCACACTGCCACGAGGAACATCCACTGCCACAGTGCCCACATACTTACAGCACGGCATGCAATGAGGCATAAACTGGCCCTTAGAGCACAGAAGCATAGAACAGTATGTTTCCAGACCAGTAACCAAGAAAAAAACATCGGAGGGTTTAGTAAAACTATAAAGACCAATAACCTTACAACAATAAATAATACATTCTGTGCCAGTTACCAGTGGTGCCGTGAAATTTAGGCACTTTTTCACATTTGTGCAGTTAAAGGCATGTTAATCTATTCTAAAGTATAATTTCAAAATGAGTTCTTTGCCATGATGGCCAATGCAGTTCTAGTAACTAAAATGGGACATATCTCTGCCACATGCATCTAACTGCCAAAAAATGCAGAGGTATTAACAGAACCTCGTTCTTACATGGTACTGCTTAGTACTGCAATCATAAAGGGCAACAATTAAAAACCTAGGACAACAAACTTTGCTCCAGCTTTCATAAATCAGGCCAATACAATGACTAATTCATGCAGATAAAAGGACTAGTCTTAAAATACAAATGTTCAAAACAATTTTAAAAAATATCAAGCGATATTAGCAATGTTGTGGTTTATGAAATATTGTAGGCATCATCCAGGGCCGGCCCTACCATGAGACCCGGTGGGACCATGGGTCCCAGGCGGCACTTTAAGAGGGGCGGCAACAGGGGCGCACTGCCTGAGGACATAAGGTTCCCTCCATCTAGCGTGCAGCGTCATCCTTGCACTGCATTGCCGCTGTCACTGGCCGCAGTGGTTACTTCAAGGGTCTCACCAGTGGCCCCTGATTCCCTGCCCAAACTGGTTGCTAGCCACGGCCCGCCTTGCATCTAGCAACCAGTGACGTAAAGGAAAGAAGGAGAGAGAGGCCCACCATTCATTGCGGAGGAGGATTTAACTTCCTCCTCTTCCGCTAGCTCTACCCACCTCCTCCCTCTATGTTCCCCTTAGCACCTTAGCAAATGTAAAGAGCGGCGAGCGGTCTGAGGATCAGAAACTGTGCTGCCTGCCTCCTCCCCCCTTGAGGCGTCGCTATCAGAAGAGGACTCTGTTGTTTCCTGCCCATTCCCCCTTCTATTAGCGGGCAGAAAAACAGCATGAGATCGGAGCAGCTGTGTGTGTGGAGAGGGAGCAGCTGCGGGCTATTCTCCACCCCCTCCTCATGCTGCTGTTCCCAGTTCCCTATTTCTTCCCCCTTTTCCTACCATTGGCCAGGGGAAAAAAAAGGAGAAAAGAGGATTATGGGACATGTAGTCCCAATAACTGGCTGGCCCATTGCAATTCTAGGGGGGGAACTGCAGCCCCCAGCCTGCCCAGCTGAAGGGGAGGGAGAGAGAGCCAGGCTATGAGTAACAGGCTGCATCTTGTGACAGGCATTGGTGACAAGTGACGCACTGCATTTGGTGACAGGCATTGGTGACAAGTGACGCGCTGCATTTGGTGACAGGCATTGGTGACAAGTGACAGGCTGCATCTGGTGACAGGCATTGGTGACAAGTGACAGTCTGCATCTGGTGACAGGCATTGGTGACAAGTGTCACGCTGCATCTGGTGACAAGCATTGGTGACAAGTGACACGCTGTATCTGATGACAGGCATTGTTGACAAGTGTCACGCTGCATCTGGTGACAGGCATTGGTGACAAGTGTCACGCTGCATCTGGTGACAGGTATTGGTGACAGGTGACATGCTGCATCTGGTGACAGGCATTGGTGACAAGTGTCACGCTGCATCTGGTGACAGGTATTGGTGACAGGTGACATGCTGCATCTTGTGACAGGCATTGGTGACAAGTGTCACGCTGCATCTGGTGACAGGCATTGGTGACAAGTGACACGCTGCATCTGGTGACAGGCAATGGTGACAAGTGACAGGCGGCATCTGGTGACAGGCATTAGTGACAAGTGACAGGCTGCATCTGGTGACAGGCAATGGTGGCAAGTGACATGCTGCATCTTGTGGCAGGCTATGGGTGGCATGTCTCTTTGTAGGAGGGGGCATGTCTCTTTGTAGGAGGGGGCATGTCTCTTTGTAGGAGGGGGGATGTCTCTTTGTAGGAGCGGGCATGTCTCTTTGCAGGAGCGGGCATGTCTCTTTGCAGGAGGGGGCATGTCTCTTTGCAGGAGGGGGCATGTCTCTTTGCAGGAGGGGGCATGTCTCTTTGTAGGAGGGGGCATGTCTCTTTGCTTTATGGAAGTGTCTCTTTGCTGAATATATGGGGCTGTCTCTTTGCTTTATGGAAATGTCTCTTTGCTGGATGGGCATAGGATTTTTTGTTCACAGCTGCAACTGGTGGCAAGCTATAGGTGGAAAGTGACACGCCTGTGGGTGGCAAGTAACAAGCTGCATCTGGTGGCAGGCAATGGTGGCAAGTAACAAGCTGTATCTGGTGGCAACCCCCGAGACTACATCCCCCACTCTCATCTTTTTTTTGGGAAGGAAGGGCGGGTATACCTGAATGGCAGTTTGGAAATGTGGTCACCCTAGCCGCCACTGCAGCGCTGCTGTTGTGGGATGTTGCATCACTGAGCTGGGATCAGATCGTATCTGATTGGTGGCAGTGGAGAGAAAGGGGGGTAGCTTTCGTGGTGCTACACAATTCATATACCTGTGAGCTGATGTTTTTGGGCATGTCTCTTTGCAGGAGGGGGCATGTCTCTTTGCAGGAGGGGGCATGTCTCTTTGCAGGAGGGGGCATGTCTCTTTGTAGGAGGGGGCATGTCTCCTTGCAGGAGGGGGCATGTCTCTTTGTAGGAGGGGGCATGTCTCTTTGTAGGAAGGGACATGTCTCTTAGGGGGCATGTCTCTTTGCAGAAGGGGGCATGTCTCTTTGCAGGATGGGCATGTTTCTTTGCAGGAGGGGGCATGTGTCTTTGCAGGAGGAGGCATGTCTCTTTGCAGGAGGGGACATGTCTCTTTGTAGGAGGGGGCATGTCTCTTTGTAGGAGGGGGCATGTCTCTTTGCAGGAAGGGGCATGTCTCTTTGTAGGAGGGGGCATGTCTCTTTGCTCTATGGAAATGTCTCTTTGCTGAATATATGGGATGTCTCTTTGCGTTATGGAAATGTTTCTTTCTTAATATATGGGGCTGTCTCTTTGCTTTATGGAAATGTCTCTTTGCTGGATGGGCGTAGGATTTTTTTTTTTGGGGGGGGCAGCATTTCATTCTTGGGCCCAGGCAGCACAATGTCTTGGGCCAGCCCTGGCATCACCAGTGAAACTGCTGCCGTAGCAGCCACGTAACAACTTTGTAGAAGGTGGCCTGCCCTGCCAATATTTTCCACTGCTGTGGCTGCCAGTACACTAGACAGTGAACCTTGCATGCTTATTCACTAGACCCTGGCATTGGCAGAGTGGTCTACTCCTGATGGCTGCCATAGTGTTCCAGCACTGAAGTCAGAAATGATGGGCAACATGGCTTGGTGGTGGTACTATCTTTCTCTTAAAGCTATTGGTTTTACACTGGCACTAAGGACAGTTGCCGTGGAGGGTATCATCATATTGACACCAATCTATAGCAAGTTTAAAATGGGAACTGGCAGGCAGAGGGCACCAGTATTACCCAGAGTCATTTTGCAGTTGATATTTGCTCATTTCATTTCTAAATTACCATGAGTTAAAGCAGAGGCGAGCCTGCTGATCTCACAGGTTTGCAAATCTGACAGAACACTGCTTTTATAATTCAACATGTAAACAGTCAGATGGATTTCTAAATAATGTTTCACCACATAAGCTCCGTTTACTGTTAAAAATAAGTGTGAAATGCAAGACTCCGGTGGGTGTAACAAGATGTCCTCTTGCCGCCTTCTCACTGTATCCTTACCGTGGAGGAGTGCAGGGTGTAGCAAGATGGCAGCGACGGAATGTCACTTCCGTTACAAATTCTGACTGGTCACCTAATCTGACGAATCACCCGAAAGCTGCATATGTTTTATGCCTATATCCCTACGTTTGGGAGCCTTTCATTACAGTGACCCAACTGGTCTATCGGAGGAATTGCCCTGCATTTGTAAGAAGCAGAATTTAATATAAGTTATATGCCTGAGGGTTACATGGTGGCCGAGTCATTCTGGTGAGTACATATTGATTTGTTGCACTTTGGGTTGAGCACTTTTATGAAGATTGGAGTACCTTTATTCATTTAATATTTTATAGGAACACTGTGATTGGACACTTATTTCTGGATACATATTTTTTATTTTTTTCGTTTTTTAAAAAAATTTTTTCTTTTATGGACTCACCTCACTAACATGGATTTTTGTATATGATTTGATTTATTGTATTGATCTACAGTCAGGTCCAAAAATATTGGGACATCAACACAATTCTAATCTTTTTGGTTCTATACACCACCATAATGGATTTGTAATGAAACAAACAAGATGTGCTTTACTTGCAGATTTTCAGATTTAATTTGAGGGTATTTACATCCAAATCAGGTGAACGGTGTAGGAATTACAACAGTTTGTATATGTGCCTCCCACTTTTTAAGGGACCAAAAGTAATGGGACAGATTAACAATCATCCATCAAACTTTCACTTTTTAATACTTGGTTGCAAATCCATTGCAGTCAATTGCAGCCTGAAGTCTGGAAAGCATAGACATCACCAGACGCTGGGTTTCATCCCTGGTGAACTGTTGTGAAGGGTGTTTTCTTCACCAGGGAAAGAATTCTTCGGTCATCCACCACAGTTGTTTTCTGTGGTCTTCCGGGTCTTTTGGTGTTGCTGAGCTCACCAGCGCATTCTTTCTTTTTAAGGATGTTCCAAACAGTTGATTTGGCCACACCTAATGTTTCTGCTATCTCTCTGATGGGTTTATTTTGTTTTTTCACCCTAATGATGGCTTGCTTCACTGATAGTGACAGCTCTTTGGATCTCATATTGAGAGTTGACAGCAAAAGATTCCAAATGCAAATAGCACACTTGAAATTAACTCTGGACATTTGTCTGCTCCTTGTAAATGGGATAATGAGGAAATAACACACACTTGGCCATGGAACAGCTGAGCAGCCAATTGTCCCATTACTTTTGGTTGCTTAAAAAGTGGGAGGCACATATACAAACTGTTGTAATTCCTACACTGTTCACCTGATTTGGATGTAAATTCCCTCGAATTAAAGCTGAAGTCTGCAGTTAAAGAACATCTTGTTCGTTTCAGTTCAAATCTATTGTGGTGGTGCATCGAGCCAAAAAGATTAGAATTGTGTTGATGTCCCAATATTTATGGACCTGACTGTATGTGCACTTATTTTTCACTCAATTGTGTTGCAATTTGGAGGTAGCACCCTTTTTTTACTCTCTAGTCAGTGGTAAATGGTTTGCCTCAACACTCCTAGCTGATACCTTTGCCAGACAACTTGTTCTTTTGAAAAACAACAGACTTACTGGCCAGATCACCAGGTGAAAATGAACGCATACAGTACAACTCATATTAAAATGCAAAACACTATGCTCAACTAAACAGCATAGTGTGAAGGGGTCTAAAGTGATATTAAAGTCTTTTTTTAAATTTTTAAACAAAAAAAAAAAAGTGTTATACGTACCTGCTCTGTGCAATACTTTTGCATAAAGCAGTCCAGATCCTCCTCTTCTCGGGTCCCTCGACGGTGCTCCTGGCCCCTCCCTCCTGCGGAGTGCCCCCACAGCAAGCAGCTTGCTATGGGGGCACCCTAGCCACTGCACTGTGTGTCCATTCAGTCACCTCATTGGCTCACTAACTTTGACAGCAGCGGGAACCAATGGCACCCGCTGCTGTTTCTCAGGCAATCAGGTAAGTATTAGGGGATGCTGGGGGAGGGGGCTGCTGCACACTGAAGGTTTTTTATCTTCATGCATTAAGATAACAAACCTTCTGCCTTTAGAACCACTTTATTTAGAAATGGAAACAATAAATACATATCAGCAGTCACTGTTTGAAATATACAGGATAATACACTATACACTGATCAGCCATAACCTTATCACCAACTACCTAATATTGAGTAGGTGCCCATTTTGCCACCATAATAGTACCTTTTCCACCAAAACAGTCTTGACACGTCGTGGCATGGATGTCACTAGACCTCTGAAGACATGCTGTGGTATCTGGCACCAAGCTATCAGTAATAAATACTTTAAAGCCGCGTACACACGAGCGGAATGTCCTACAGAAAAAGTCCGACGGAAGCTTTTCATCATCTATTCCGATCGTGTGCATGCCTCATCTGACTTTTTTTCTAAAATTCTGACAAACCTAGAAATGAAACATGTTCTAAATATTTCCGACTGAACCAATTCCTATCGGGAAAACCGCTCATCTGTATGCTGTTCCGATGGACCAAAAATGACGCATGCTCTGAAGCAAGTACGAGACAGAAGCTATTGGCTACTGGCTATTGGACTTCCTTTTTCTAGTCCCGTCGTACGTGCTGTACATCACCTCATTCTGGACAGTCGGACTTTGGTCAGACTTTGGTTAAACCGTGTGTAGGCAAGACTGCTTGAATGGAATTCCATCAGAGTTCCGTCGGAGGAACCTTTGGAGTTTATTCCGACGGCAAAACCGGTCGTGTGTACGCAGCATAAGTCCTGTAAGTTGCGAGGTGGGGCCTACATGGATTGTACATTTTTCCAGCACATCCCACAGTTGCTTGAACCATTTTTGTAGAGTGGCAGGGCACATTATCCTGCTAAAAGAGGCCCCTGCCATCAGGGAATACCGTTTCCATGAAGGGGTGTACATGATCAGCAACAATGTTAAAGTAGGTGGTACGTGTTAACATCCACATTAGGGATGAGCCGAACACCCCCCGGTTCGGTTCGCACCAGAACCCGCGAACGGACCGCAAGTTCGCACGAACGTTAGAACCCCATTGACGTCTATGGGACTCGAACGTTCGAAATCAAAAGTGCTCATTTTAAAGGCTAATTTGCATGGTATTGTCCTAAAAAGGGTTTGGGGACCCGGGTCCTACCCCAGGGGACATGTATCAATGCAAAAAAAACTTTTAAAAACGGCCGTTTTTTCGGGAGCAGTGATTTTAATGATGCTTAAAGTAAAAAAAAAAAAGTGAAATATTCCTTTAAATATCGTACCTGGGGGGTGTCTATAGTATGCCTGTAAAGTGACGCGTGTTTCCCATGTTTAGAACAGTCCCTGCACCAAATGTCATTTTTAAAGGAAAAAATCTCATTTAAAACTGCTTGCGGGTTTAATGTCATGTCGGGTCATGGCAATATGGATGAAAATCAGTGAGACAAACGGCATGGGTACCCCCCAGTCCATTACCAGGCCCTTTGGGTCTTGTATGGATATTAAGGGGAACCCCGCACCCAAATTAAAATAAGGAAAGGTCCCTATATACTCTGAACAGCAGTATACAGGCGGTGCAAACAAGACAGGGACTGTAGGTTTGTTGTTAAGTAGAATCTGTTTGTAATTTTGAACATTTTTAATGTGTTTAGCTCCAGCCAAAAAATCTTTTCTAAGCTTTTTGGAAAACATAGGGAAGGGTTATCACCCCTGTGACATTTGTTTTGCGTCTTTCCTCCTCTTCAGAAGATTTCACCTCACTTTTTTGTCCCAATGAAAAATGTTTTTTGAAAATTAGGGTTTTTTTGTGGAACAAGGATTGGAAAGCATCAGTGGAAAGGAAAAATTGTTTTCCCATATTAACTCTTACAGGAGAGAATTTCCCTTCCTTAGGGGTAGATTTCATCTCACTTCCTGTTGTCTCCTTCCGTTTGCAAGTAGGAGTCGTTTGTAAGTTAGATGTTTGAAAGCAGGGTCCTGCCCTATATACTCAGCAGAAATTTGGGCCTTAGGTGTTGCTGTGGCCAAAACACTGTAAGCCCTCACAGGGCCCTGCTGTGAAATATTAGATCAAGAATTGTAATTACATGCCCCTGTTGAACAGGAGCTGAAAAATTAGGCCTTAGGCACTGGTGCTGGTGCCACAACACTGCAACCCCTCACAGACACTCTAGTTGGAACGCAGGAACGAGCCCTGCTGCAAAGTATTGCATCAAAAATTGTAATTACACGCCCCTGTTAGACAGGGGCAGAAAAATTGGGTCTTAGGCACTGGTGCTGGTGCCACAACACTGCAACCCCTCACAGACACTCTAGTTGAAACGCAGGAACAAGCCCTGCTGCAAAGTATTGCATCAAAAATTGTAATTACACGCCCCTGTTAGACAGGGGCTGAAAAATTGGGTCTTAGGCACTGGTGCTGGTGCCACAACACTGCAACCCCTCACAGACACTCTAGTTGGAATGCAGGAACGAGCCCTGCTGCAAAGTATTACATCAAAAATTGTAATTACACGCCCCTGTTAAACAGGGGCTGAAAAATTGTGCCTTAGGCACTGGTGGTGGCGCCCAGAACCAAAAATGTTCTTACAAGCTATCAGCGTGATGATTGAGGAGGAAGAGGATAATTACTCAGGGATAGTCACTCAGCATCAGCATAGGCAGTCTTTGAAGGGATCTGAGATTTCAAAAAAAATTATTCGGTTACATCTGCATCAGGTGCTTGGTAGCTGGTGGTGATCCAAGACTGATTCATTTTTATGAAGGTCAGCCGATCGACCGAGTCGGTGGACAGACGCACCCTGTGATCGGTTACCACGCCTCCAGCAGCACTGAATGTGCGTTCCGAAAGAACGCTGGATGCAGGACAGGCCAGTAGCTCAATTGCATACTGTGCAAGCTCTGGCCAGTGATCCATCCTCAAGACCCAGTAACCCAGAGGATTTTCGGTGGGAAAGGTGTCCAAGTCTGATCTTGCCCCTAGGTATTCCTGCACCATGTAAAACAGACGCTGGCGATGGTTGCTGGAACCGATCATACCTTGGGGCTGCGGACCAAAAAATTGTCTGAACGCATCGGTCAGACGGCCACCTTCTCCACCGCTCCTTCTTTGACTGACCGAAGCCTCAGCAACACGTTGTCCAGAAACAGGAGTTTGTAACCTCCCAGTCTCTGGGAACGCGTTGCACAGACCTTTCTGCAAGGCCTCCCGAAGATGTTTCATCCTCTGCTCCCTCTGCGATGGCAAGATAAGGTCCGCAACCTTACCCTTGTAACGTGGATCAAGGAGGGTTGCCAGCCAGTATTGGTCCTTCTCCTTGATACCACGAATACGAGGATCCTTACGCAGGCTTTGCAGGATCAGGGAGGCCATGCAGCGTAGGTTTGCTGAGGCATTCGGTCCGGAGTCCTCTGGGTCACTAAGGACAACAACGTCCGCAGCCACCTCCTCCCAGCCACGTACAAGTCCATGTGTTCCTTGGGACTGATCCCTTAAAGACTGCTGATGCTGAGTGCCAGGCTCCACCTCCATACTGACACAATCTTCCTCCTCCTCCTCCTCCTCCTCCTCGTCCTCTTCCTGTGTGATCGGCGGGCACGCAGGAACACTGTCTGGATAAAGGGGGCCTTGAGAGCTAAGGAAGTCCTCCTCTTCCTGCCTCTGTTCTGCCTCAAGTGCCCTGTCCATTATTCCACGCAGCGTGTGCTCCAACAGGTGGACAAGGGGGACAGTGTCACTGATGCATGCACTGTCAGTGCTCACCATCCTCGTGGCCTCCTCGAATGGTGACAGGACAGTGCATGCATCCCTGATCATGGCCCACTGGCGTGGGGAAAAAAAACCAAGGTCCCCTGACCCTGTCCTGGTGCCATAGTCGCACAGGTACTCATTGATGGCCCTCTGCTGCGTGTGCAGCCGCTGCAGCATGGCCAACGTCGAGTTCCACCTGGTGGGCATGTCACAGATTAGGCGGTTCTTGGGCAGGTTAAACTCCTTTTGGAGGTCCGTCAGCCGAGCACTGGCATTATATGACCGGCGGAAATGCACACAGACTTTCCTGGCCTGCCTCAGGACATCCTGTAAGCCCGGGTACCTGCCCAAGAACCGCTGCACCACCAAGTTAAGGACGTGAGCCAAACAGGGCACATGGGTCAGTTGTCCCTGTCGGAGGGCAGAGAGGAGGTTGGTGCCATTGTCGCAAACCACCATTCCTGCCTTAAGTTGGCGTGGCGTCAACCACCTCTGAACCTGCCCCTGCAGAGCTGACAGAACCTCTGCCCCAGTGTGGCTCCTGTCCCCCAAGCACACCAGCTCAAGCACCGCATGGCATCTTTTGGCCTGCGTACTTGCGTAGCCCCTTGAACGCCTACGGAGCACCGCTGGTTCCGAGGAAGAGGCCATGGAGGAAGAAGAAGAGGAGGGGGTGGAGGAGAGAGGTGTGTCACAATCAGCATTTTGGAGGCGTGGTGGCGGAACAACCTCCAACACTACTGCACCTTGTCCTGCATCCTTCCCAGCTGCCAGCAGAGTCACCCAATGCGCCGTGAAACTTAAGTAACGTCCCTGTCCATGCCTGCTGGACCATGAGTCAGCGGTAATATGCACCTTACCGCTGACCGCCCTGTCCAGCGAGGCATGGACATTGCCTTCCACATGCCGGTAGAGAGCCGGAATCGCCTTCCGTGAGAAAAAGTGGCGTTTGGGTACCTGCCACTGAGGAACCGCACATTCCACAAACTCACGGAAGGGGGCAGAGTCTACCAACTGAAAAGGCAGCAGTTGAAGTGCTAGCAATTTTGCCAAGCTAGCATTCAACCGCTGGGCATGTGGATGGCTGGGAGCAAACTTCTTTCGGCGGTGCAGCAGCTGGGGCAGGGAAATTTGCCTGGTACAATCTGACGTCGGTGTACCAAAAGCAGATTGCCCATAAGTACTTGGCTGTGACACACCTAATTCTACACCTTCATTCCTCTCACTGCAGGTCGCAGAGAGGACTGAAGGTCTAGTGGGGTTGGAAATCTCAGCTGATGAGGAGCAAGGAGAGATCGTCTTTGTTCTTTGGTGTGGGTCTTTTAGATACGCTTGCCAACGAACTGCATGGCAGGTCAACATATGTCTGGTCAAGCATGTGGTACCCAAGCGGGAGATGTTTTGGCCACGCGAGATACGCTTGAGACATATATTGCAAATAGCAGCGGTGCGATCTGATGCACTCGTCTCAAAAAAGGCCCACACCAAAGAACTTTTTGAATAACGCGCAGAGACTGCAGCGCCCTGCACATGTGGAGCTTTGGGGTGTGATGCAGTCAATGTGCTGCCCTTAGGCTGGCCCCTGGAGGGCATCCTGCCTAGTTGGTGATGTGCCACCTCCTCCTCCTCCTCCTCCTCCTCCTCCTCCTCTCTCCTATCAGGCACCCACGTTGAGTCAGTGACCTCATCATCCCCTCCCTCCTCATCACTGGAGCAAACCTGGCAGTATGCTGCAGCAGGGGGAGCATGACTGCCAGATTGCTGTCCTTCTTGGGCACCCCCTCTGTCCGTGCTCATGTTACTGCCTTCATTGAGCTCAGTATCATCATCAGAGCCTTCCAAACGCTGGGCATCCTCCTGGAGCATGTACCCAACACTGTGGTCAAACAGTTCGAGGGAATCCTCATGAGGACATGGTGGAGCTAGGGAAGGAGTCACTGATGACATTGAGCTGAGGGAAGAGGCCGCTGCTTTGCCAGACAAAGCACCCTGGGCATGGGTGAGAGAGGATGAGGAGGATGAGGACGGCTTGGTCATCCACTCGACCAAGTCTTCCGCATGTTGCGGCTCAACACGGCCAGCTGCCGAAAAAAAGGCCAAGCGTGTCCCATGGCCACGTGCTGATGAGGATGCACCGTCTCCACGACCAGCACTAGACACAGAGCCTGCTTGCCCTCTCTTATTGGCTTGTGACTGTCTGCCTCTCCTTCTTGGCCTTCCAGACATACTAATGGCCTGTAGCTGCACTAAGCTGGGATAGAACACCTGTAATTTTCTTCAGGTAGCTTTATATACTGTAACCAGACAAGCCTGCCTGTCAGTAGGAAGATAACAGGAACGGATCTAGCTGAACACTGTGAGCAGGACGTACTGCACTAAATGTATATAGCAGGAACGGATCTAGCTGAACACTGTGAGCAGGACGCACTGCACTGAATGTAAATAGCAGGAACGGATCTAGCTGAACACTGTGAGCAGGACGCACTGCACTGAATGTAAACAGCAGGAACGGATGTAGCTAAACACTGTGAGCAGGACGCACTGCACTGAATGTAAATAGCAGGAACGGATCTAGCTGAACACTGTGAGCAGGACGCACTGCACTGAATGTAAATAGCAGGAACGGATCTAGCTGAACACTGTGAGCAGCACGCACTGCACTGAATGTAAATAGCAGGAACGGATCTAGCTGAACACTGTGAGCAGGACGCACTGCACTGAATGTAAATAGCAGGAACGGATCTAGCTGAACACTGTGAGCAGGACGCACTGCACTGAATGTAAACAGCAGGAACGGATGTAGCTAAACACTGTGAGCAGGACGCACTGCACTGAATGTAAATAGCAGGAACGGATCTAGCTGAACACTGTGAGCAGGACGCACTGCACTGAATGTAAATAGCAGGAACGGATCTAGCTGAACACTGTGAGCAGGACGCACTGCACTGAATGTAAACAGCAGGAACGGATGTAGCTAAACACTGTGAGCAGGACGCACTGCACTGAATGTAAATAGCAGGAACGGATCTAGCTGAACACTGTGAGCAGGACGCACTGCACTGAATGTAAATAGCAGGAACGGATCTAGCTGAACACTGTGAGCAGGACGCACTGCACTGAATGTAAATAGCAGGAACGGATCTAGCTGAACACTGTGAGCAGGACGCACTGCACTGAATGTAAATAACAGGAACGGATCTAGCTGAACACTGTGAGCAGGACACACTGTACTAAATGTAAATAGTCTAGCTGCCTGACCGTGGTACTAATAGGATCAAAAAGAACACCTGTAATTTTCTTCAGGTAGCTTTATATACTGTAACCAGACAAGCCTGCCTGTCAGTAGGAAGATAACAGGAACGGATCTAGCTGAACACTGTGAGCAGGACGTACTGCACTAAATGTATATAGCAGGAACGGATCTAGCTGAACACTGTGAGCAGGACGCACTGCACTGAATGTAAATAGCAGCAACGGATCTAGCTGAACACTGTGAGCAGGACGCACTGCACTGAATGTAAATAGCAGGAACGGATCTAGCTGAACACTGTGAGCAGGACGCACTGCACTGAATGTAAACAGCAGGAACGGATGTAGCTGAACACTGTGAGCAGGACGCACTGCACTGAATGTAAATAGCAGGAACGGATCTAGCTGAACACTGTGAGCAGCACGCACTGCACTGAATGTAAATAGCAGGAACGGATCTAGCTGAACACTGTGAGCAGGACGCACTGCACTGAATGTAAATAGCAGGAACGGATCTAGCTGAACACTGTGAGCAGGACGCACTGCACTGAATGTAAATAGCAGGAACGGATCTAGCTGAACACTGTGAGCAGGACGCACTGCACTGAATGTAAATAACAGGAACGGATCTAGCTGAACACTGTGAGCAGGACACACTGTACTAAATGTAAATAGTCTAGCTGCCTGACCGTGGTACTAATAGGATCAAAAAGAACACCTGTAATTTTCTTCAGGTAGCTTTATATACTGTAACCAGACAAGCCTGCCTGTCAGTAGGAAGATAACAGGAACGGATCTAGCTGAACACTGTGAGCAGGACGTACTGCACTAAATGTATATAGCAGGAACGGATCTAGCTGAACACTGTGAGCAGGACGCACTGCACTGAATGTAAATAGCAGCAACGGATCTAGCTGAACACTGTGAGCAGGACGCACTGCACTGAATGTAAATAGCAGGAACGGATCTAGCTGAACACTGTGAGCAGCACGCACTGCACTGAATGTAAATAGCAGGAACGGATCTAGCTGAACACTGTGAGCAGGACGCACTGCACTGAATGTAAATAGCAGGAACGGATCTAGCTGAACACTGTGAGCAGGACGCACTGCACTAAATGTAAATACCAGGAACGGATCTAGCTGAACACTGTGAGCAGGACGCACTGCACTGAATGTAAATAGCAGGAACGGATCTAGCTGAACACTGTGAGCAGGACGCACTGCACTGAATGTAAATAGCAGGAACGGATCTAGCTGAACACTGTGAGCAGCACGCACTGCACTGAATGTAAATAGCAGGAACGGATCTAGCTGAACACTGTGAGCAGGAAGCACTGTACTGAATGTAAATAGCAGGAACGGATCTAGCTGAACACTGTGAGCAGGACACACTGCACTGAATGTAAATAGTCTAGATAGAAGATAACAGGAACGGATCTAGCTAAACTGAATACAGTGTATATATATATATGCAACACCTGGGATGCATATATATACACAATACACTGTAAGTGCAGCTAACTGACTGACTGTTCTGCCTAATCTATCTAACTCAAATCAAATGACACTGTCTCTCTCTCTCTCTATCGCTCAGCACACCGGAACACACACTACACAGGGCCGCCGTGCAGGCGGCCTTATATAGTGTGGGGTGTGTACTAAATCCCCTGAGCCATAATTGGCCAAAGCCACCCTGGCTTTGGCCAATTACAGCTCTCTCTACTGACGGCGCTGTGATTGGCCAAGCATGCGGGTCATAGTGCATGCTTGGCCAATCATCAGCCAGCAATGCACTGCGATGCCGCAGTGAATTATGGGCCGTGACGCGCCACACGAATTTGGCGCGAACGGCCCATATCGTTCGCAATTCGACGGACGGTCGAACAGCCGATGTTCGAGTCGAACATGGGTTCGACTCGAACACGAAGCTCATCCCTAATCCACATGAATGGAAGGACCCAAGTTTTTCCAGCAGAACACTTCCCAAAGCATCACATTGCCTCTGCTGGCTTGCCTTCTTCCCATACTGCACCCTGCCATCTCTTCCCCGGGTAAGCGACGCAGGCGCATCCACATGATGTAAAAGAAAATATATTTAATCAAACCAGACCACCTTCTTCCAATGCTCTGTGGTCCAGTTCTGATGCTCATGTGTCCATTGTAGGTGCTTTTGGCTGTGAACATGATCAGCATGAGCACATTGACCAGTCTGTGGCTACAGAGCCTCATATAAAACAAACTCCAATTCCCATGTTTTTCTGCTTTCAAGATATCAAATTGTAAGGACAACATGTTTATTGCTGCCAAGTATATCCCACTAACTTTCACATGCCATTGTAATGAGATTAATTAATGGTTAGTCACTTTACCTGTCAATGGTTGTAAAGTTTATGCTGATCAGTGTATATTTGACAAATTGTATCTTGAGAGAGCTGCTGTAACTATAATGCATGTTGGTTCCAATGGGATCTTTTCTTAGCTAGCCTGCATTTCCCTGATAAACAAGCAGCTAATTCTCTTTTCTAACCACAATCTATGTATAATATAAACTTATTTTGATTATCTTGCTCCCCATATACACCCAGTTAAGACCTGGCAGTCAACAGGGAACACATCTTGCACACACTTAAGATAACCTTTAGGGATTTCAATCAATAAACTCCCTTTCAATTTACCCCAAAAAATATGATTTTACCATTTTACCTTGGCTAAAGAAGTGAGACAACTGTGCTTTTAAGCTGCCAACATGTCCTATGATGACACACAGATCTGACCCCCTTATCGTTCTGGCACAGGCAGAAAGCTTTAGCTACAAACGTACAAACAGGATTCCAGCACCCATACAACTGGTATTTCAAAGTAAATGTGTATTGAAATTCAGATTACAATGCTAATGATCTTGTTAGGTTGCATAGCAACTATTTATGAAGCTGAAGAAGATGTAACTATTGTGCATACAATGTGTCACTAATGTGTTTCTTATTTCTACAGATCAACTACCTGTGTGCAGGAAATAGCGGTATATGTGGTATATTGATTGTTTGCTAGGATGCCTGTGCTATTTCCTGCTCTAATTATAATACTTTTCATAGCTATCCTCCTCCACTTATTCCTACGTCTTCTCCCATGTATTGTTCATTCCCCCAACCTCCTAGGAGCCAGGTGACAATTATAACTGATTGAGCCTGTGGTGACCCATTCCAACAAATGTAGATATTTTCAGTGAAAAAACTATAAGCATGATTTAACTATAGCCATTTATCACAGGAATGTCATTCAAGATTTCTTTCTCATTGATGAGGTTGCCTTTTACTGTACTAATGCAATATACTCTATACATAAGCTGTATGATATAAAATATAAATATATAATAAAATATATAAATAAATACAAAAATAATTGGATTAATAAATATACACTGCTCAAAAAAATTAAAGGAACACTTTGAAAACACATCAGATCTCAATGGTGAAAAATATCATGCTGGATATCTATACTGATATGGGGTAATGTGTTAGGAATGAAAGAATGCCACTACGTTTGATGGAAATAAAAATGATCAATCTCCAGATGCCTGAATTCAAAGACACCCCGAAAGTCAAAGTGAAAAAATGATGCAGCAGGCTAGTCCATTTAGCTGAAATTACATTATAGCAACTCAAACTGGTATTCAGTAGTTTGTATGGCCCCCACATGCTTATATGCATGCCTGACAATGTCAGGGGATGCTCCTATTGAGGACACCAGACAATGGATGGTGTCCTGGGGCATTTCCTCCAAGATCTGGGCCAGGGCATCACTGAGCTCCTGAACACACCGAGGTGCAATCGGATGGACCAAAACATAATGGCCCAGAGATGTTCTATTGGATTCAGATGAGCGTGGGGTTCATTCAATGGTATTAATTTCTTCATCCTCCAGGAACTGGCTGCATACTCTCACCACATGAGGCTGGGTATTGTCATTTATCAGGAGGAACCCAGGACCCACTGCGCCAACGCGGGGTCTGACAATGGGTCAAAGGATTTCATGCCGATACCTAATGGCAGTCAGGGTGCCATTGTCTAGCCCAGTGTTTCTCAACCTTTTTACCGTGGAGGAACCCTTCGCAAAAGTCTAAGATCTTGGGAAAAAAAAATTCAGATCTACAGCTCACAGAACATTGAATCTGATCAGCGAGCTGTGGATATAACCACAATTATTTTAGAAATAGCTTTAAATAATAGAATAAATATTAGGACTCACCTGACACCGACATTATAGTGTGAACAGGGCACATAGAAATCAATAGTTTCTTTATGTCCTTGCAGAAACCTATGTTAGAACAAGCCCAAAATATTCTAAGCAAGTCAAATTTGCACATATTTTTCAGTTTTTTTGCACATATGCTGTGAACGAGGCCTTACTAAACTTGAACAAAACTCCCAAATATTGTGATTCATAAATAGAACAGCAGACTGTGGGAACAGTTGGGCCTTGTTCACAACATACATGTGTAGTGCCCTGGGGTTTAGTCAGGAAGCTCCTCACCAAATTCCTTGTCAGGAGTAGCTACTGTAGATAGTTGTTGGATATCCATTGATTTCTCCCTAAGTTTGGCCTTGTTGTACTTTTCTCTTCTGCCACTAGGTGGCCGAGCACTTGGTGGCATTAGATATGAGAAGAACATTTCAGGGTCAAGTTATGGGTATATGGGATATCTCAGCCAATGGGCAGGGATTTTCTTGAATCCCTTAGCCTTCTGGGAGAACCTATATATTCAGGTGGAGGCAGGTGATCTATGTTCTGTGCCACCTGGACTGCCATCTGGGTGGACGTGTGTCATCTGCCCTGGGCTGCTAGGCCGGAGATTGGGCCTATCCTGGGGGCATCTGGCTGCCAGGCTGTATGAGGGCCTATTCAGAAGTAAGAGGGCAGCACAGGGTTGGGATTGCAGCTAAACCAAAAGTGACGGTTCTGCCGGCCGGAGAACCTGTCGTGGTCGGAGGTAGAAGGGAAGATGTCGCCACTAAGGAACCAACCACCTTTACTAGGAACCACAGTAAGTAACTGAAGCAAATACCGGAGTAACATTCTCACTGAACAGGCGCGGTGGAGAATTAGGAAACTTCAGGCGGTGATTAAGTCAGGGAACCCAACCAGCGGAGGTGAGGCTTGCAGAGCATTCTTGTGTGTCAAGTCAGGGACCAAGCCGGTCAGCAGGGGTGAAGCTTGAAAGGTATCTGGAGTGCCAAGCTAGGGACCCAGCAGGGAAGCGTGGGTGACGCTTGAGGGAGGTACCATCGCAAAAGCCTTGAGGAGCTCATGGGATTCAGAGTCAGTGAATCAGAGAGTCCAGTGAGGGACTAGGAGCTCAAGGGGCTGCAAACCTGATAGGAGCACAGCCGCACAGGGAAAGGCCCCAGCAAGGTGCCACTTCTGAACATGTAGGTTTTCTGTCTACTTATTGAAGGATGTCAGCTGTCTGTGGCCTCAAAGGTTCGCATTAGACTGGAAGAGGTTAAACATTCTGCTACACATGCATAAGAATTGATGGAAAATTGTGCAGATTTGACCTCCATAGAATACTTTGGTCTTGTTCACATCATGCACAGAGACATGCATTTTCCTACCGTAGGAACTTCCTTACTGCAAGGACGAAGAAAACAACTGATTTCTATGTACCCTGTTCACACCACAAAGTTGGTGTCATTTGAGTATTTTTCTCTGCAGAAAAATGCATACATGATATCAATGTTGTTTTCAATGTGCACTGACAGTGAGTACTGTCGGTGCACATTAATACCTGGTGCCTCCTCTATAGTTCCAGCTCCTCTGAACCTGTGAGGGGGGTGCCAGGAGGAGTGCTGACAGTGGGAGCACATGGCTGAATGTTGCAGGAGGTGAGATCCTGTATATGGTAGCAACTGAATGCAGACTGCAGAGGGGGGGAGCAGAGCGGATCGGCCTGTGGCTGGATGACACTGAATGTAGCAGAAGATAAGATCGCAATAGCATTATGTACTGTTATGGTATAACATAAAGCTATTTGAATCTTGCCTCCTGTTACATTCAGCCTGATCCAGCTGTTTGCCTCCACTCTCTGCTCCCCCCCTGCAGTCTGCAGTCAGTGCTGTTATACACAGGATTTCATCTCCTGTTCTCTGCTCCCCCCCTGCAGTCTGCATTCACCCCTTCTGTACACAGGATTTCACCTCCTGATCCAGCCATGTGCTTCTTTTCTCTGCTATCCACAGTGTGCATCACTGCTACCATTCAGACAGGATCTCACCGATCTGGTGCTTCCGGCCTCCAGTCTTCATTCTCTGCTCCCACGGCTCCCTGCCTCCATGGTCTCTATTCTGGGCTCCCTCAGCTCCATGCCTCCACTCTGAGCTCCCACGGCTCCTCATCTCTATGCCTCCATTCACGGCTCCCCACCTCCATGCTCTGAATTCAGATCTCCCCTGCTCTCTGCATCGCTCCCAACTCCGCCCCCTGAGTTTTCTGAGCCCGAACGACAGAGGGGGCATTGAGTATCAATGCGAGCTGACAGTGAATATACTATCCGCCATAATGTTGAATACTGGTCTAGCCTGTCGAGGTCTGTGAGTCCCTCCATTGATATGCCTCTCCAGACCATCACTGACCCACCACCAAATCGGTCATTGTCATGTATCAGGTATGACCAGAACTGAGTGGACCGCAACAGAGGAAACCCAAACGTATATAAGTGAAAATATAGTATTTATTGAGATAAGTGAATGATAAAAACAACCACCTCCAATATAATACAGTGTGCAACCAACCAACCACAGAGACCCACAAATAATAATAATAAACAGACAGATATATACATATAATGGGGAATACCGGAATCATAAACATAGCCAGGCCCATCAATGGGGGATCAGCAGATGGAGACAGGGAACGAACAGGACAAGGAGAGGATGGATGGATCAGGCTGTAAGCAATAGTAAGGGTAACAGGATCACAGGAGGGACGGGTACAGGTACAAGGCTTAGGGTTCAGGTACAGGGATCTGGTTCAGAGACAGGATCAGGATAAGGTTCAAGTTTAGGTTCAGAGCTCTCAGGTTCAGGACAGGGCGCAAGGAAGATACCAAGGCAAAGTGTGTGTATACTTGCCGGGTAATTATACACATCTCCTGCAATCAGGCTCAAGTGGTGCCTGATCGCAGGAGATAATGTCGTCTCCACACTGCCAGAAACCACCCGCTGGTGGGCGCCAGTACTGCGGCCCAAAGATCAAATAATACCACCAGCAGGAGAGAGCTCCCCTGACAGTTCCAGACTGTCAGGAAACACCCACTGGTGGACATCAGTACTGCATGCCAAATGCCTGACAGATCCATTAGCGGGTGGAACCTTTCCTGACAGTACCCCCCCTCAAAGGAGCGGTCTTGATGTGCCCATGCCTGCTGTCCAGCAGGCATGGGCTCATCAAGCTGGGCAACAGGCACATCAAGCCGGGCAGCAGGCACTGGCACATCAGGCTGGGCAGCAAACAGGGGCACATCAGGCTGGGCAGCAGACAGGGGCACATCTAGTAGGGCAGCAGGCTCCGGGTCATCTGGCAGGGTAGCAAGCACCGTATCAGCAGGCTGAGTAACAGGCACCTGCCCCACAAGCTGGGTAGTGAGCACCGGCCCAGTAGTCTGGGTAATGAGCCCCGGTTCAGCAAGTTGGGTGACGGGCACCGGCTCAGCAAGTCAGATGACGGATACTAGCTTAACAAGCCAGGTGACGGGCACCGGTTCAGCAGCGTAGCGGGCACCGGCTCCACAGGCTGAGCAATGGGCACCGGCTCCACAGGCTCAGCAACGGGCACTGGAACTTCAGACCGGGAAATGGGCACTGGAACTTCAGACCGGGACACTGGCACCGTAACTTCAGGCTGGGACACTGGCACCGGAACTTCAGGCTGGGACACTGGCACGGGACTTTAGGCTGGGACACTGGCACTGGGACTTCAGGCCAGGACACTGGCACCGGAACTTCAGGCTGGGACACAGGCACCGGAACTTCAGGCTGGGACACAGGCACTGCAACTCCAGGCTGGACAGCAGGCAGAAAGTTGTCAGGGTTAAGTTCAATATCATCAGAGGCCAATTTGGCTCTATTGGTAGTCATGGAGGTAGATTGGAGCAGGTCGGTGCGGAAGCAGGCTGGAGCAGGTTGGAGCAGGTTGGCTGGTATGGAGGCAGGTTGGGTTACTGGCAGGAACAAATGAGTTGGAAAGAGCTTCCGTTTCTTTTTTGGCTTAGCTACTGAAGTCCTGTAGGTAACTGCAGGACTTTAGGTAAGGGGTGAAGCAGACTGGAGAGGAGGGTTGGAATATGGCAGGTAAAGAGGAAACAGTAGCTAGGGGAAGTTTTTGTGGGGCTGTAGGCAGCAGAGAGGAGGCAGGTGGATTAAAGGCAGGATAGATGCAGGGAGTATAAACTGGGTATTGGTATTTGGTGAGCAGAGTATACTGGGCTGTGACTGAGGTTGCCATGAGTGATGGGGAAAAAGACATTTGGGCAGGCAGGTGTCTGATGGCAGAGGTGGTTTGTTGTGGGTTGGCTGGGGCTGATTGCAACATATCAGACTATGCTAAGAGTAGTGGTTGCACAAACTGCAGTTTACATTCTGCCTGTCTGACAAGAGACTCAACAGACTCAACGCACTCTGTTATCACCTGTTGTGAACAGGCTGATTAGTGTTCAAAAAAAGTACATGGGATCATCTTCCAAAAGCCATACCAGAGATACAACCTGATTAATAATGAAAGGGGGAGAAAAATCATCATGGCCCTTTGGAATACAGGACAGGGCCAGCTCTGTACATATTTTAATTAAAGGCTGCACATCCCCAAACAGCAAACAACCCTGATCAACCAGGGAGTGAGCCAAACTAGATATTCACCACTCTCTGACGCCAGCAGAGCATAGTAAACAATCACATCAGAATTCATCTCACAACAGTAAACAGAACCAAGATGGTTCCTCTGTGCAGCCACTTCTGGTCAGGGATGGCCTTGGTATACTGTCCCGTATCAGGTACGACCAGAACTGCATGGACCGCAATCAGAGGAAACCCAAACGTATATAAGTGAAAATATAGTGATTTATTGAGATAAGTGAATTATATAAACACAACCACCTCCAATATAATACAGTGTGCAACCAACCAACCACAAACAGAGACCCACAAATAATAATAATAAACAGACAGATATATACATGTAATGGGGAATACCGGAAACATAAATGTAGCCAGGCCAGGGTCATCAATGGGAGATCAGCAGATGGGGACAGGGAACGAACAGGACAAGGAAAGGATGGATGGATAAGGCTGTAAGGCAAAGGTAAGGGTAACAGGATCACAGAAGGGATGGGTACAGGTACAAGGCTCAGGGTTCAGATACAGGGACCAGGGTCAGGGTCAGGGCACAAGGAAGATATCAAGGCAAAGTTTGTGTGTACTTGCTGGGTATTTATACACATCCCCTGCAATTAGGCTCAGGTGATGCCTGATCGCAGGAGATGATGTCGGGTCCACACTGCCCAGAACCACCTGCTGTTGGTAGGCGCCAGTACTGCGGCCCCAAGATCAAATAATACCACCAGCAGGAGAGAGCTCCCCTGACAGTTCCAGACTGTCAGGAGACACCCGCTGGTGGACATCAGTACTGCACGCCAAATGCCTGACAGAGCCAATAGGGGGTGGAACCTTTCCCGACAGTCATGCTGAATGATGTTACAGGCAGCAAAATGTTCTCCACGGCTTCTCGAGACCCTTTCATGTCTGTCACGTGCTCAGGGTGAACCTGCTCTCATCTGTGAAAAGCACAGGACACCAGTGGCAGACCTGTCAATTCTGGTGTTCAATGGCAAATATCAATCGAGCTTCACAGTGTCAGGCAGTGAGCACAGGGCTCACTAGAGGATGTCAGGCCCTCAGGCCACCCTCATGAAGTCTGTTTCTGATTATTTTTGTAGGAGACATTCACACAGTGGCCTGCTGGAGGCCATTTTGTAGGGCTCTGCAAGCTCATCCTGTTCCTCCTTGCACAAAGGAGGAGATACCGTCCTGTTGATGGGTTGTGGACCTTCTACGGCCCTATCCAGCTCTCCTTGAGTAACTGCCTGTCTTCTGAAATCTTCTCCATGCTCTTGAGACTGTGCTGTGAGACACAGCAAACCTTCTGAAAATGGCACATATTGATGTGCCATCCTGGAGGAGTTGGACTGCCTGTGTACCCTCTATAGGGTCCAGGTATCTCCTCATGCTACCAGTAGTGACACTGACCCTAGCCAAATGCAAAACTAGTTAAAAAAAGTCAGAAAAGATGAATAGGGGAAAAAATGTCAGTGGCCTCCACCTGTAAAACCATTCCTGTTTTGTCTCATTGTTGCCCATCTATTGCACCTGTTGTTAATTCCAATTACGCCAAAGCAGCTGAAACTGATTAACAACCCCCTCTGCTACTTAACTGACCAGATCAATATCCCAGGAGTTTATTTGACTTGATGCTATACTCTGATTAAAAAGTGTAAAGTGCAGCTGCCCCCATAGCCCCCCCTAATACTTACCTAAGCCTTATCCAGCGATGTGTGATCCAGCTCTCCTGGGTCTCTTCCTCCTGACTGGCTGAGATGCAGCAGCAGGATCCCGCTGCTGTCAATCACAGCCAGTACAGGGAGCGGGGCAGAGCCATGCTTTCTGTGACTTATGGACACAGAGAGCTGGCTGGAAGCCAGCAAGTGGCTTGCTATGGGGGCACTTGGCAAATCAGAGGGGCCCAGAGAGCCAGCAGGGGATCTGAGATGAGGAGCACTGGGTTTGCTGTGTGCAAAACCATTGCACAGAACAGGTAAGTATGAGGTTTGTTGGTTTTTTTTAAAACTATTTTACAATCACTTTAAGTTGGCCTACACTAAGGCCTAACCTCAACCCTAATGCACACCTTAGGGATTGAATGTGTTCAACTTCTGGTGATGAACAGCAGCTCCTACTGCACTATACTACATCCATTCTACAGGGCCGATTGCATCTTTCAGTACTCTGAAACCCTTTTTCCTAACCCCTGAGCTTTATCCCATTTTGTGGAACTGGTCAAACTAATGCCGCGTACACACGAACGGACTTTACGGCAGACTTTGCCCGGCGGACGGGATTTCGTCGGACAATTCGATCGTGTGTGGGCTCCAGCGAACTTTGTTTGCTCAAAAGTTGGACGGACTTAGATTTGAAACATGTTTTAAATCTATCTGTCGAACTCGAGTCCGGTCGAAAAGTCCGCTCGTCTGTATGCTAGTTCGATGGACAAAAAGCCACGCTAGGGCAGCTATTGGCTACTGGCTATGAAACTTCCTTGTTTTAGTCCGGTCGTACGTCATCACGTACGAATTCGACGGAATTTGGTGGATTGTGTGTAGGCAAGTCCGTTCATTTGGAAAGTCCGACGTAAAGTCCGCCGAGCAAAGTCTGCCGTAAAGTCTGCTCGTGTGTACGTGGCATTAGCCTAATATCATCCAAATTGCCTAGAAAATGTCAGAAAATTTGACGGTATAGGAGGACAAAATGGCACCAAGGCCTTGACCCATCATGATCCAGACCAACAAAACCTCATACATGCAGAGTTATGTGGGGATTTCCATCTAAGGCTCCAGGGTCCAAACATGGTCAAAGCCACCCTAAACGTAAACAAAATGTAGGAAAATATCCAGGCAAACGACTATCAGGGTGATTCTGAGCCGATGTTCGCACAAATTGTTTATGCAATACATTGATGTCAGACCTATTTGACTAAACAAATGGACAGTGTTAGAATGAACCTCTTAACACTCAAACCACTCCACCAGAGTGTTCAAGGCACTGAACAAAGATTTAGTAAAGTTAAAGTGTATATATGGTCAAAATGTAAAATAATATATTCATTTAGACATCGTATTTCAATTATTTCTAGCCTTCTATTATGTGAAGATCAGACACATTTACTTCCTTGAATTCTATGACAAAAATGTACTATGCCCTGTGAGTAGGCACTGCTGTGTCACACATTGCACAGAGCCTGCCTTCTAAACTACAGAGGTGCTGAGAGGGGGAGCTTCAGGAGGTGGAGTCAGTACAAAAATCACTCCTTTCAAGCAGCAAAGTACCATGGGATATGTAGTCTTTGGAAATTGGGAGTAAGCAGCAGAGGTGAAGCTGCAAAGCAGGCAGGAAATCCAGGAAATTGGGAAGAGATAGCCAGCAGACAGACAGAACTCACAACATGAAAAGAGATTTTCAAGTAAGCTCATATTGAATTATCATTTATAGCTATTGTTTTTATTGTTATTATAATGCTAGATCTCAGGTAAAGATCCTCCTCCCCCTCCTTGGCTCCAGGGTTATCATCTACACAGACAGGAGGAGGAGCTGGGGAGGAGGGACAAGATTGCACTGCAAGAGCCATGCTGATGATCTGAGCTCTGTCTGTGTATGGTTAATAGATGGATACAGTGGAGGGGGACACAGTAACTGGGAAAGGGGGGGGGGGGCAGATAACAAGGATGCACACATAAAAAAAAAAAAGAAAAAAAAAAAAAAAAGGATGCACACATAGTGGAGTGATGGGAGAGGTGGGTGATAAAATGCCTCCTCGTTGCCTGCTGTAACTCTTTGGTCGCTGTAGTGCACAAGCTTGCAGGGCACTTGCAGAGCACCCCTATTCACTTCAATGGGTCACGCTTGGCAGGCGCTACACCTGTTAATTATAAGTTAAAGTATAACTAAAGGCAAATTTTTTTTTTTTTTAGGTTTGGATAGAGTGGAGAGGGGCTAGAATGCTTGTCAGTGTTTATTGCTGTCTATGTCCCCATTAAGGAGATTCATCCTCTTCATTTGTCCTGTTTGCCATTATTATTGAAAGTGAAAGTAAAAGAAAAATTTTGGATTGTCCCTAGAAAAGTAACAGAGGGGCAATCTTCCAATGAAGACACTAGTTCTGGTGAACTGGGGGTCCCGGAGGAAATCCCTTAATTTGCAGGGATCTCCTCTCACTTCCGGTTTAGCTATGAGACAGGAAGTGAAGGGAAATCTCTGCAATGGGACACAGATGGTGAAACAAAATCTAACAGGGGTTATAACCCTCCCTTACTCTATCCAAAATGAAAAAAAGTTTGCCTATAGTTCTACTTTAAGCTGGCCATACATGGTCATTTGAATGTTGATATAGAAAATCCTAAAAGTTAATTTCTACGAACATTCTTACATACCATAATTGAGTCAACTAGTTTTGTTTGAAAGCCCTTACATTTTGTCCAGACTTGCTATTTGAATTATATTGAAACAGTTTTCATAACAATATGCATGAAATGATTTTTACAAATGTAAATCACATACACAGTAAGAATTTCATTGGTCAGCTTTAATTACTCCTGGATTATTCTGCCTAGTCAAATATTTTCAAAAACATATAATAAACAAAAAAAAAGTTACGCTAATCAATATATGAACCAGAAAGATATGAATTGACAAAAATTTGAGACAGTTTAAATCAATATTTGTGATCTTACACAATAATAAACCACATTGTAATCAAAATGTCCATATAACATTCATATAAAATGGGATCAGTTCTAAAAGATGTGCAGAAAATGAATCTACGTGGTCCATGGAAGAATCCCAAAAAGAGAGGTATTTCAAAGAAGTTCCACCACCAAAGATCAAAAAGGTCCTCCTGTGACATCCAACACCTTAGTAATGGGGACGCTTACCAGATAACATGGACCATCTATTTCTAGAAGGGTCAAATACGCTTACAGATAAACCTCTACAGGGTAAGGTAAGTGATGAGGCCTTCTATGGACCACTGTATCATGCTGATGTTAGGGGAATACATCTGATGGTATCAAACTCCCGTAGGAATGTCCTGATCGGTCTTGGCCAAATGGGTTGGTATATAGAAAAAGGACTCCATTATTGTTATATTGTATAAACTAGTTAAATAAAAAGCCAAAAAATGACTTACAATAAATAAAAACAACATGAGCCTTGATAAAATATTTGCTTACCGGAAAACAGAAACAAATACACCCGCACTTCCGTGGTCATGCAGGACGTGATAGCTTCAGAGCGTATCAGGCGGAGCTATGCTTTGACGCTATCACGTCCTGCATGACCCCAGAAGTGCAGGTGTATTTGTTTCTGTTTGCCAGCAAGCAAATATTTTATCAAGGCTCATGTTTAAATTATTGTAAGTATTTTTTTGGCTTTTTAAAATTACTAGTTGATGCAATATTACACTATTACACTACACTACCACTTGGCCAAGACTGATCGGGACATCCCTACATTAGCATGTTAAAGTGATCCATAGAAGGCCTCATCACTTAACTTACCCTGCAGGGGTTTATCTGTAAGTGTGTTTGACCACTCTAAAAATAGATGGTCCATCTTATCTGGTAAGCATCCCCATTAATAAGGTGTTGGATGTCACAGGAGGACCTTTTTGATCTTTGGTGGTGGAACTCCTTTGAAATACCTGTCTTATTTGGATTCTTCTATATATTACGTGGATTAATTTTCTGCACATCTTTTAGAACTGATCACATTTTATTTGGATGTTATATAGACATTTTGATTTTAATGTGGTTTTTTTATTGTGTATGATCACAGATATTGATTTACACTGTTTCAATTTTTTGTTAGTCATATATCTTGCATTAGGAATGCTGCAGGAAAGTTGAGAGAGTATAATAATGGAGTCCTGAGAGAAGACCCAACATATTCCATTGCAACCCATCAATACTGATATGTGATTTTTTGGTTTTGAGTCAGACCTTTAAAGGTAAACATGAGCTATTCATATATCAAGCATAAGCTATACTTACTACTATTTCATGGTAGACATTTAATTGTGTTATAGGTACTACTCACCAAGAAATATAATGACAGAATATATCTGTGCTGCAGTACTCTCTGGTTGCTCCGAATGTAGTGGGAAACAGACCCCATTTGTGCCATAGTAATTGTGGAAAATATGTTCATTGCTGAGAGGTATGAATGCAATAATGAATCCAACAATCCAAATGAGTATCAGAGTTATTATAGTACGACATTTTCCAGGCTTCAGACATCTGAACGGATACACTATACAGATGTATTTCTCCAAAGTCAAATAGGTAAGAAGTAAGACTGACACCTCTGTAGACAGAATGGCTAATGAGCCAACCAATCGGCATTGAGTACTGTCCATCCAGGCCTGAGCATTCTTGTTGTATTCACCTCTGTATTTCAGGTCAAAATATCCAATGACAAATAAATATATTCCCATTAGGCAATCAGCACCTGATAGGCATAAAGGAGGTTTGGTTTAAAATGGCAATTGCAATAGATAGATAGATATAGTGCATCCGGAAAGTATTCACAGCACTTCACTTTTTTCACATTTTGTTATGTTACAGCCTTATTCCAAAATGGATTGAATTCATTATTTTTCTCAAAATTCTACAAACAATGCCCCATAATGACAGCGTGAAAGAAGTTTGTTTGAAATCTTTGCAAATTTATTAAAAATAAAAAACAAAAATGTACATAATTATTCACAGCCTTTGCCATGACTCTCAAAATTGAGCTCAGGTGCATCCTGTTTCCACTAATCATCCTTGAGATGTTTCTTGATTGCAGTCCACCTGTGGTAAATTCAGTTGATTGGACATGATTTGGAAAGGCACACACCTGTCTATATAAGGTTCCACAGTTAACAGTGCATGTCAGAGCACAAACCAAATCTTGAAGTCCAAGGAATGGTCGGTAAACCTCCGAGACTGGATTGTATCGAGGCACAGATCTAGGGAAGGGTACAGAATTTTTTTTGCAACATTAAAGGTCCCAATGAGCATCATGGCCTTCATCATCTGTAGGTGGAAGAAGTTTGGAACCACCAGGACTCTTTCTAGAGCGGGCCATCCGGCCAAACTGAGTGATCGGGGGAGAAGGGCCTTAGTCAGGGAGGTGACCAAGAACCCGATGGTCACTTTTTCCAGAAGAACAACCATCTCTGCAGCACTCCATCAATCAGGCCTGTATGGTAGAGTGGCCAGACGGAAGCCACTCCTCAGTAAAAGGCATGTGACAGCCCACCTGGAGTTTGCCAAAAAGCACCTGAAGGATTCTAAGACCATGAGTAGGCATGGGCGAACTGTGCAGCCCGAGCATGGGTTCGGGCCGAACATTGGCTGTTCGCCCATTTGATGAACACCCAAACTATCGGGGTTTTACAACCATTTGTTCGGCCTGCCTAATGACCACAATGCACTGCGCCACTGCACAGTGCATTGGAATCCCTGATTGGCTGAAGCAATGAAAGCTTTGCCCAATCAGGGCACAGAGCACTGTCAGAGCCATGACTGAAAGCGGTCATGATGACTCTATCCAATCATGGCTCATTGCTCTTAGTCCCGCCCCACGCTCTGTTCAGTGCTACTAGACAGTTAGTGTGCTATAGCAGTTGTCATCAACCCTGTCCTCAGGGCCCACTAACAGGCCAGGTTTGCAAGATAACTGAAATACAGTACATCACTGGTGATATCATTTCCTGCTCAGTTATTGCAGTATTCTAGTCTGCATCTCCCCAAGGTAATACATAAAACCTGGCCTGTTAGTGGGCCCTGAGGACAGGGTTGATGACCACTGTGCTATAGTGTGCTATTCTGATTCTATTGTCAGTGTAGAATATCAATTTGGTGTGAATCTAGTGCATTACTGCAAGTTTAACGCTGTATATTTCAGTGCGCTACCTTTCATTTAACAAAGTATAATTCAGTGCGTTTCTGCAAGTTTAACGCAGTATATTTCAGTGCGTTATGTGCCATTTAACGCTGTATATTTCTGTGTGTTAGTGTACATTTAACGCAGTATATTTCAGTGCATTACTACAAGTTTAATGCAGTATTTTTCTGTGCGTTACTGCACATTTGACGCAATATATTGCAGTGCGTCAGTGCACTTTTACTGTGGTATATTATAATGCATTAGCGGAGTGTGTCTGTGTAGTAAGTACTCAAGTTAAAGTGCACCAAACACCACATTCCATTGATTAAAGTGCATCCACGTGCACATTTCCACATCTTTATTACATTTTGTTAATAAGCACCCCCATCATGTCTGGGAGAAAAACAAGGAGAGGCAGACGTTCCCATGGCAATGTGAGGGGGCCAGCAGCATATATGTGTCCACAGGCAAAGGTGGACATGGTCTGTCCTCTGTTTATTGATGTTGCCCGTGTTATCCAGCCACAGCATGCAGAGGAGGTGGTGGACTGGCCTACTAAACATCCTCATCCTCTGTCACCCAAGTAGAGACTAGTATGCAGTCCACAGCAGCTGCCAGAGTGGCTAAACCTGCCTCCTTGTCCACAACTATTCCTGCCATAGCCTCAGCATCAGGCATGAAGGAGTCAGCTGATTTGAACACAGTGTCAGCCACTTGCTCCTTGACGATGCACAGCCATTACTTGATTCAGATGTTGGTGCTGAGTTTGAGGAATGCAGGAACATGAGCCTGCAGAGAGGGTATAACACTGGTACACAAATTGGCAGTCATGTTCCCCCCTCCGCAGCGTATTGCCAAGTTTTCTCCAGTGGTAATGAGGATGGAGGAGATGATGATGATGATGAGGTCACTGATGTAACTTGGGTGCCAGATAGAGCAGAGGAGGAAAGTGAGGGTGAAGCACAACCCCAATGAGGCAGCCATCATGGAAGAGTAGAGAGCAGCCACCCTATTCCATCACATCATGGAGCTGTTCTCTCCCAGCCCACTTCCCACAGCTCAGCTGTCTGAACCTTTTTTAGCACATGTGCAGCCGATCGCACTGTTGCAGTTTGCAAACTTTGTGTCAAGCACATCAAGCTTGGCAAAAAACAGCAATTTGGGTACCACATGCTTGACAAGGCATTTAAAGAGGAAGTAAACCCTGGTGGGTGTTACTTCCTCTTTGTTTCCCTGCAAAGGTAAAGCATAATGGTCTACTATGCATTGCATAGTAGCCCATTTTGTGACACTTACCTGCAGGAGAAGCCCGCGATGTCCCCATCTTCCTCGCTAGTAGCGAGCATCCATTCTTTACCCCTCTTCCTTCCGGGGCCGTGAACTCCGGCTCTATGACTGGCCGGAGTCACGTGACATTGCGTGACGTCACTCCCGCGCATGCGCACGGGTGCCACCTTTAACGACATTACCTGAGCTAGAAACGGCACAGTGTGCCCTTTCTAACTCTGGCACATGCGCAGAAGAAATCGCCCTACGGCGATTTGCAAATATCTCCTAGACCATGCAGGTCTGGGAGATATTTCAAGCACATACAGGTAAGCTTTAATCTAGGCTTACCTGCAGGTTAAAGTGGTTGTACAGGGTTTACAACCACTTTAACCTCCCACCACTCAGCCCATTGGCAAGAGCACCTGAAAGCCTCACAAAAGGTGTGCAATTCTGGTCCTCCTCCTTACTCACCTCAGTCTTCCCCTGCTATACCTCATGACCTCTCAGCAGCCTCCACTGACACGGATGATGGTATCATGCAGGGTGTCCCAGGTCCTTGCAGCACATCTGCCGGTAGCACATCACCAGCTGTAGACTATAGCCGGCAAATTTCTCTGACCTATCTGCTGTAGCAAAAAAAAAAATACAGTCACTGACACCCACATACCCAGAACCTAAATGCAAGCTTGTCAAAGCTGCTGGCTCTACAACTTCTACCTTTCTGTCTGAGGGAATCTGATCCCTACCGTGAATTTGCAGAATGTGCTGTACCACAATGGCAGGTTCCCAGTTGCTATTTCTTTTCACATGAGGCTATTCCAGCTCTGTATCATCACGTGGAAGGCAATGTTGTGGCATCGTTGGGCAAGGCAGTCAGCTGCAAAGTCCACATTACTGCTGACATGTGGTCCAGCAAGCATGGTCAGGGACGATATATTTAATTCACAGCACACTGGGCAACTCTGCTTACAACTCGGAAGGATTCAGAACAGGGCTCAGTTCTGCAGCTTGTTGTGCCCCCATGTCTCCATACAGCTCCTCCTCCTCCATGCCCTCCTCTGCTGAATTATCCTATTAAACCACAAGTACCCCCTAAGTGTTCAAGGGGCTATTTAATGAGTCAGGCTAAAAGGTGCCATGCAGTGCTTCAGTTGGTGTGTCTAGGGGACAGGAACCACACCGGAGCAGAGATTCTTTCAGCTCTGCAGGGACAGGCCCAGAGGTGGTTCATGCCACGCCAGCTGGAGCCAGGAACGGTGGTGTGCGATAATGGCTTAAACCTCTTGTCCGCCCTTAGACAGGGAAAGTTGCCTGACACATGTCCTCAATTTGGTGGTACAGCCTTTCCTAAATATGTACCCAGGGTTGGAAGATCTGCTAAAGCAGGCCAGAAGAGTCTGTGGCTATTTTAGGCGGTCATACACAGCCAGTGCTCAGTTTGCTGAAATTCAGTGGGAATTCCACTTGTGACATACCCACCAGGTGGAACTTGACTTTGGCAATGCTGCAGCAGCTGCACATGCAGCAGAGGGCCGTCAACGAGTACCTGTGTAAGTATGGCACAACGACAGGCACAGGCTAGCTCTGCTTTTTTCCCCCACGCCCATGGCTGCTCATAAAGGATGCATGTACTGTAATGTCACCATTTGAGGAAGCCACAAGGATGATGAGCCATGACAATGCATGCATGCCTGTTGTGTTCCTGCTGGAGCAGACTCTGCATGGCATCATGGACAGGGCACTGGAGGCTGAGCAGCGGGAGGAAGAGGATGACTTCCTTGCCTCTCAAGGCCCACTTTATGCAGACACCGTTGTTCCTATGTCACAGAACACACAAGAGGAGAGGGAGGAGGAGAAGGATTCTGTCAGTTTTGGAGGCATTGAAACAGAGGAAGACATACGTCAAACATTAAGAGATGGGTTTCCCTCCCCCTTCCCTCCTCCCAAGTACGTGGTTGGAAGGAGGCAGCTCCAGATACTGTAATCCTCAGTGACACTGGGGAGTCTGCGTCTCATACCTCTGCAAATTGGTGGTGCATGGGCTCCCTCATGCTTCAAAGCCTTTGAAAGGACCCCACCCCACAGAGAGTGCAGAAGATGAAATCTCTTGAACACCTTAAAGAGGAGTTTATCTAATGCTTTTCCCGACTCTGGTAGGTTACAGTGTCTTCTGTTGGTCAAGAGGGAAGCGGTGGAGAAGGCTGCCGCCTAAGTGATAATGTTTTCACAATTTCTTTAGTCCTCGCCACCCAGGGCTGTCAGCTTCCACATCCCATCGGCACGACTGCATCACATGGTGGATGACTATCTAGGGGCGAATACAGAGATGTAGAGCTTTCCAATCGTTGAATCACTGGCTTACTGGATCATGAGAATAGACAACTGGCCAGAACTTGGCCAGTATGCAATTGAGCTGCTGGACTGCCCTGCATCCAGCCTGTTTTCTGAATGGGAATGGGGGTTTTGTTACTGATAATAGAACGTGTCTGTCCACAGACTCCGTGGACCGTCTGACATTTATCCAAATCAATCAGTCCTGGATCACCAGCAGCTATGAAGCCCCTGATGTCGATGTTGCTGATTAAGTATTTTTGGGATGTGGAATCTCTGCAGGACTTCTAGGCTGCCTAGCGTTGTGGGTGTTGATTTCATCTGGAATAATTTTTTTATGGTGTAGGTTTCATGGGAACAATTAACACCCAAAGACCAATTTTTCCGCACCAGTTTGACAGGTGCATATCATTTAAATTTTTAACAGCAATGCCGATTCTTGCTTCCATCAAGCATACCTCTATAGGGTTACGGTGTGAAGGCGCCACTGACACCCAAAGACTAATTTTTCTGCTCCTGTTACTTCTATTAAAAGTCTGTGGAAGACACACCAGAATCTATCCAAAAAATATCTAATCTTGTTCCCAGTGCACTACTTTGTGGCCTCATCATACAGACTGGCTCGCAAACCATTGCTTACAAAATAAAGAAAGCTTGCAGGGAAAATGTCATTTTTTTGGCTTTATAAATACAATTATTGCTGCAGCAATTTTTATGTTTTCACTTTAAGCATCAATAAATAATTTTTTTTCATTGATATATGTGCCCCAGGGCAGTACCCGGGCCCCCATAAACCATTGTATGCCCAACTACTTGCATGTAAGCCTTCAAAATGGGCACTTTTTCAGTTCAGGTCCTATAGACTTCAATGGGGTTCGAAAGTTTTGGTGCGAACCGAACAGGGGGTCATTCGACCCATTACTAACTATGAGAAACAAAATTCTTTGGTCTGATGAAACAAAGATTGAACTCTTTGGTCTGAATGGCAGGCGTCATGTCTGGAGGAAACCAGGCACCACTCATCACCTAGCCAATATCATTCCTACAGTGAAGCATGGTGGTGGCAGCATCATGCTCTGGGGATGTTTTTCAGTAGCAGGAACTGGAAGAGTAGTCAGGATCCAGGGAAAGATGAATGTAGCAATGTACAGAGACATTGATGAAAACTTGCTCCAGAGCACTCTGGACCTCAGACTGGGGCGAAGGTTCATCTTCCAACAGGACAACGACCCTAAGCACACAGCCAAGATAACAGGAGTGGCTACGGGACAACTCTGTGAATGTCTCTGAGTGGCCCAGCCAGAGCCCAGACCTGAACCCGATTGAACATCTTTGGAGAGATCTGAAAATGGCTATGCACCGACACTGCCCATCCAACCTGATGGAGCTTGAGAGGTCCTGCAAAGAAGAATGGGAGAAACTGCCCAAAGATAGGTGTGCCAAACTTGTAGCATCATACTCAAAAATACTTGAGGCTGTAATTGGTGCCAAAGGTGCTTCAACAGAGTATTGCGCAAAGGCTGTGACTACTTATGTACATGCAATGTTTTTCCTTTTTTATTTTTTATAAGTTTGCAAAGATTTTTAAACAAACTTCTTTTATGCTGTCATTATGGGGTATTGTTTGTAGAATTTTGAGGAAAATAATGAATTAAATCTATTTTGGAATAAGGCTGTAACATAACAAAATGTGGAAAAAGTGAAGCGCTGTGAATACCTTCTGGTTGCAAGATAGATAGATAGATAGATAGATAGATAGATAGATAGATAGATAGATAGATAGATAGATAGATAGATAGATAGATAGATAGATCTCGAGTTACATATATTTGACAAGTAGAATATTTGTGGTTTCATTATTTATATACTGTGATTTACAAATTGGTTTAGATTTGGATTTTGTCTAACATTCTAGGAAAAGATTGTAACTGAACAGATCAAAGATGTGTTTTTTCCTAAAGTAATGTAATATTTCTAGACACAAATTCCTGTTATCTTCCATTTCCCTGCAAGTAATTCCAATAAAATACCGTACATGGCTCTCAGCCTCCTGGACCCTTATTCTTACAAGATTAACAAGAAATAAAAAATAGATTGCACATACTACATGAGATAAGGAATGTGTTTTGCACTGCTGATCATACTAATTTCCATTTTCCTTTCTAAAAGCAACAAGAATCTTATTGGTTGCAATGGCCAGTCCTGACATACTTTATTCACATATTTCTGTATCTGCATAATTCTTTCCACCTCCTTTATTGAACAGATATTGTTTACTGCAGGGCATGTATTTATGAGGGGAGTTATAAGTATTTTTAGTTCATTATAATCATATCTACGAAGATAAATCCTTAGTATGAACCAATATTTTATTTATAGAAAAAAAATATTTTGTAGAACTACTGACTGAAATTGTGTAAAACCAACTCCAGTGTATAAAACAAATTATAAAGAGAAAGAACAAACTACATCACTTAGATTGTATTCCCACACACATTCGTGCACATGTTAATATGAACCCACAACAATACACGCTATATAAATGTTGAGCTGTTTTGCCATTTATTCAAAATGGCAGCTCAATGTATATACAGTATACAGTATAAATAAACACCGTGATTCAGCACTTCAAGGTATGAATGCTCTGTGCAGTGGCCGAAAGTAGTGCAAGTATGTTTTTTTGTGTTAAGCCATGATTAGGGCTGCCTTAAAGCACGGGTAGGCAACCTTTCAGAGGTTGAGATCTACCTGGTAAACATGGAGGAAATGCCCTTTAAGAAAAACAAACTATCAAGCCCCCAATAAATACACATCATATCCTATGCCCCCCCTCACCCACAGTAGTGTCCTCTGCTCCCCTTCACATCATCCCCCCACAGTAGTGTCCTCTGCCCCTCTCCCCCCCTCCCCATACAGTAGTGTCTTCTCTCTCTGCATACCACTGTCCTGCCCCCGTGCACATAACCTCCCCATTGTAGTATCCTCTGCTCCTGCCCTCAAAGCAGTGTTTTCTGCCCCTTCACATCGCCCCCCCACCTCCACTGTAGTATCCTGTGCCCCCCCGAACAGCGTCCTCTATCCCCCTTGACATCACTCCCCCATAACACTGTGCCCGTTTCACATCCCCCCCACTGTAGTGTCCAGTGCCTCCCCCTAAGCAGTGTCCTCTGCCCCTCTTCACATCACCCCCCCAGTACTGTCCTCTTCCTGCCCCCCCATAGCAGTGTCCTGTTCCCCTAAAGCAGTGTCCTCTGTCCCCCTTCACGTCACCCCCCCAACTGTAGTGTCCTCTTCTCCTCTGTCCCTTTCACATCACATCCCCCCCACTGTAGTGTCCTGTGCCTCCCCCATAGCAGTGTCCTGTGCCCTCCAAAACCAGTGTAAACTGTCCCCTTCACCCCCCCCCCAATTTCCTCTGTTCCTGCATCACACGTGCACACACACAGTGTAGGTAGCACTTTCGAGCAAAAAGCGAGAGGTGTAACAGCACTGGATGGAGGGTGGGAGCTACCAAAGTTAACTTCTCACATGAACAAGCTGGTGATTGGTTGCTAGGACTGCCCAGCTTCCTAGTAAACTGCTGAATAATGTGAACAGCTAACTCCGGCAGGTCCCACCCTCCAGTACTGTGATATGTTCCGCTCAACGCTCTGCAGTGAAGGCAGGGGCTGAGGGGGGAAAGGACGGCAATGCAGGGTTGTGTTCTAGATCTACCTGCAGTCGACAGATAGATCGCGCTTGCCAGCTTGCCAACCCCCGCCTTAAAGTAACGCATACCAACATGCATGCATGGGCCCCGAGTTTAGTCAGTAAGGCAAAGACTAACGAAGACTAATGATTAGTGATAATGTTGTTGGCTGCATGTTCATGCATTTTACACATTGTTTTTTATACCATAGTGATCAGTAAATAAGCCTGTTTGTATAGTTTTAATGGTTGTGACTAAAGCGCCATAATAGGTATTATTTATTACTTACAACAAAGGGAAATAATGCACATTGCATGTAGCTTGTTCTCAGACCTAATATATGGTCGTGTACAGATCACAAAGATGTTCCCAAAGCAGGTTGCCAGTGAAACCACCCACACAAACACTCGCTGGATGATACTTGCAAGCAGATTTTCCAGGGATGAAATACCATCTGTATTTGGCTTGCAGTTGCGCACATGGGGTGCAAATCCACAGTACTGGAACTTCTTAAAGTATCTGTGTGTAATAGAAAGGTCAATTTATAAAAAGCAGGTACAATATACTAATCAAAACTTTTTAGCTATTTGTCCTACTCATCAGAGGAAAGTACCATCATACCTATTTCAGGAATAAAGTGTTGTGTTGGGGTGGGGGGAGTATTACAATTGTAATGATAGTTGACACATCTACAGCAGTAAATTGGGTCATACAGGTGAAAACAAATGAAGATACTAAGGCCCCGTGTACACGGACACAGTGGGTGTCTCCCGTAGTGTCATGCAGCTGCAGTCTTAACTGTTCGGTGTCCATCCACTGTAACAAAGCCCTGCCTCCTCATCCATGATAGAAGGAACACTGATTCAATTTCCCAGCATTGTATCAGTGTCCAGTTGACCGTCTATCATGGATGAGGAGGCGGGGCTTTGCTACAGTTGATGGCCACTGAACAGTTAAGACTGCAGCTGCATGACACACAAGAGACACCCGCTGTGTGTAATCAAGGTACTGGTGAGGCTGCAGATGGGCACTGATGAGGATACAGATGGGCACAGTGAGGATGCATTGTTGGCACAGTGAGGCTGCAGATGGGCACAGTGAGGCTGCATTGTTGGCTCAGTGAGGTTGCAGGTGGGCACTGATGACAGTACAGATGGGCATTGATGAGGATACAGATGGGCAAAGTGAGGCTGCATTGTTGGCACAGTGAGGCTGCATTGTTGACACTAATGAGGCTGCAGATGGGCACAGTGAGGCTGCATTGATGGCTCAGTGAGGCTGCATTGATGGGCACTGATGAGGCTGCATTGTTGGCACAGTGAGGCTGCAGATGGGCACAGTGAGGCTGCAGTGTTGGCACTGATGAGGCTGCAAATGGACACAGTGAGGCTGCATTGTTGGCACTGATGAGGCTACAGATGGGCACAGTGAGGCTGCAGATGGTCATTGATAAGGATACAGATGGGCACAGTGAGGCTGCATTGTTGACACAGGAAGGCTGCATTGTTGACACTAATGAGGCTGCAGATGGGCACAGTGAGACTCCATTGATGGCTCAGTGAGGTTGCATTGATGGGCACAGTGAGGCTGCATTAATGGGCACTGACGAGGCTGCAGATGGGCACAATGAGGCTGCAGATTGGCACAGTAAGGCTGCAGATGGGCACAGTGAGACTGCATTGTTGGCACTGTTGAAACTGCAGATGGGCTCAGTGAGGTTGCATTGATGGCACAGTGAGACTGCATTGTTGGCACTGTTGAAGCTGCAGATGGGCTCAGTGAGGTTGCATTGATGGCTCAGTGAGGCTGCATGGATGGGCACAGTGAGGCTGCATTTATGGGCACAGTAAGGCTGCATTGATGGGCACTGATGAGGCTGCAGATATGCACAGGGGGGGGGGGTGCAGATGGGCACAGTGAGGGTGCATTGTTGGTGAGTGTGACACAACATTATCTTTTAAAGTATTATTTAATTATAGTATTTTATTATGAATGGGGGGGGGGGGGGGCTGAAATGAGTTTTTGCAGGTTGGGATGTCTGAAGTATTACCCCCTAAATGCCTGCCAGCTTCTGCTCTGAGTTTTTTAGAGGGACAGAAAAACTTCATAGACAGGCAGGGGTACTTGTATCACAGTTTTATCTGTTTGAGGGTTTAAATATATGTTTTATATCCAGACAACCCTTACATGTGTTGTGTAATTTATAGCAGTTGCTTTATAGAAGTATGTCATCTTAGAAAAGATTGCATACATGTGAGTAAGATTTTTGAGTGGCATGAACATTCTTCTTTGAATATTTGGGATCTCGATTCCCTCAAGACTCCTGCAGGCAACAAAGAAAAATCTGTTAATAACCTTAGTTTTTGTCAACCTATACATATACAGTTGGCTAAGATGCCATGTACTTTGCTTCTAAATTGATCACTGGTGTCCCTTCTTTCTAACATCTATTGTTTCTGTTAATAAAAATGCACGTAGAAGCCATCACTGTGCATTTGAAGTCTGGAGATACTAATCTACTGCAGGTTGAGAAAACTAGATATTATTGTTATTATACAGGATTTTTATAGCACAAACTGTGTGTGCTTAACAATATAAAGGGAGACAGTACAGTCAGTGACGTCACTAGGGTTGGTGTCACTGGTTACTGGAATAGGATCTGGGGGGTGGATGGAGCCAGGATGAGATCAGGGGGATGGATGGAGCTGGGATGGGATGGGGTGGTGGATGGAGCTGGGATGGGATGGGGGTGATGGATGGAGCCAGGATGGGATCAGGGGGATGGAGCCGGGATGGGATTAGGGGGAAGGATGGAGCCCGGATGGGATTGCGGGAATGGATGGTTTGGGATGGGATTGGGGAGATGGATGGAGCAGGTATGGGATCAGGGGGGATGAATGGAGCTGGGATGGGATGGGGGTGGATGGAGCAGAGAGGGGATGGGAAGGATGGATGAAGCAGGGATGGAATGGGGTGGTGGATGGAGCTGGGATGGAGCAGAAATGGGATCGGGGGGATGGATGGAGCTGGGATGGGGGGATGGAGCAGGAATGGGATGGGGGGATGGATGGAGCAGGGATGGAGGATGTGGATGGAGATGGGATGGGGGATGGAATCGGGGGGATGGCTAGAGCAGGGATGGGATGGGGGGAGGTGGATGGAGCAGGGATGGGATGGGGGGATGGATAGAGAAGGGATGGGGCGGGGGGGTGGATGGAGCTGGGATGGGTGGGTGGATGGAGCGGGGATGGGATGGGGATTAGAGGATAAGTGCTAGGGGGTGCTTTGGGAGGGGAGAGGAATTGTACTGGGGGGGTTAAACTTCAAATCTGCCCCCTTCCTTATAGTTCAAGACATTTCTAACCCAAAACAAAGCACCCCGTAGCACTTACCCTCAACCCCCCTCCCCTCCCTAAAATGACTCTCCTGGCAGCATACATGTCCTCCTCCTCTGCAATACCTCGGCCCTTGGCAGGTGCTGTAGCGTGCTCTTCCTCCTCGAGGAAGCCGAGGAGGAGGTGGCTATAGTCGGGTCTGCAGTGAGTGCAGCTGGCAGGGAGAGAGATGACTGCGGTGTGTGGGACAGTCAGTGTCAGACTCCAGGCACCTCTGTCTTTGCCTCACTCCCTCCTCCGCCACTCTCCCCGCACATTGCATGCAGCTGAGGAGATCTGGAAGGGAAGGAGGGAGCCGTGGCATTGGTGCCAGTGTCAGCCTGGTGTCACCCTCTGGCGGGTGTCACCTGGGTGCGGACTGCACCCCCCGCCCCCCCTTAGCGACGCCACTGAGTACAATTACAATACAATTCAAAACGAGAAAGTTAGGAGCACCCCGCTTGCGAGAGCTTATATCAGTCTATGCACTTACATCTAAGTTATTTAACTTCTGCACAGTTATCAATCCTAGTTTGATTTTTCCATAGTGTCATTTCTTTAGGATGGGGTTGCCCTCAATTACTCCCAATAGGTGATGTTTTAAAGATGAATTCCAGGTATGAATATTTTCACATATTTACTTTGGTTAAGCTTGGGCCAATGTAACTATGCATTTACCATACCAGGTTGATTCCAAAGGAACCTTGAGCTGTAGAAGGCACTGCTACTATAAGGATTTTCACTAGCTTTTGGGTCCCATGTCGATCGGACCCAGATGCCAGTGGAGGTCTCTGCAGTAGTGGTGCCTACTACACTGATTTCCAGCTTCCACAAGATTCCCACAGGTATGGTATATGCATAGTTATATTGGTCCAAGCTGCAATTGTACCTATCTAAAAATATATAGAAAAATTGGTAATGGTGGAGCCCTTAAAACATATAAACACATTAACACAATGGGGCACCATCCCTACTCAAATCAACCAAAAATATCCCACCCACAACTCCACCAGAATGGTGGGAGAAGAGAGAGGAAGACAATGGAACTTTAAATGTGCCACTAAATAGAGTGCAAACAACATATGTAAAACACATTTTTTTAAATTTACAAATATTAAAAACAGATAGCATAATAAGTGCCATATAAATATTTCCACAGATATATTTATTAATGGGCGTAAAAATGGATCAATGCGTTTCTCAAACAAGTCACTTCCCCAGGATCAGTGCCATTTGATACTATATTCAGAAGTGTGCTGCATTTGGTGAGATAAGCAGATATGGCAGTATGCTGTGGCTATGGCTTATACTTTATGGAGTAACCAGCAAAGTGAATGGTTTACGCTCATGTGGTGCCTTTTTTTCTTGGTAAGTTCAGCTGTAAGCTTATGGTTAAGAGATACCTCTTGGGTGATTGTTTTTTTGTAGATTTGGCTGCTTACATTTTTATTTTATCAGGTATTCTATATAGGGACCGTGAGGTAATTATTTAGTGATCAATGTAGGAAGGAGGGAGATACATTACAAGAATTTATATAAGGGGTAGGTGTTCTCTGTTGCCTCAATGGCTACGGTGTCAGTTCTTAGTTATAATGACTTTGGCTTTGTTTATTTATTACTCTTTATTTTTTAGTATCCCATATGGTTATACCTGTTTTACTCTGTCATTGGTTGGACCTTTGCCAAGCAGATATTTTGCCACTAGCGAATAAGAGATTTGTCTACCTATTAATTTTTTGACCATCTCGTTCCCCCACAGAGGGACCAGAGGGGGGAGGAGGCACAGACAGGAAAAGGAGAAGGGTATAAGTGATGTGGGGCCACAGCCGATGTTGTCTCTCTCTACACTATTATCTCTCATCAACATCGGGCTGCAGCAGTTGACTGTTTCCTCGAGAAGGATGAACTTGCTACCTATCCAGAGAGATTTTATTTTCCAGTTACTTAATTTCGCCATGTCTCACAATTATTTTTGGTTTAGCGGCTCCTAATATCTTCAGAATAGAGGGGTCACGATGGATGCCAAATTTGCGCCCAGCATTTTGAATCTGTTCATGTCCAAATGGGAGGGGGACGTCATCTATGCTAACCGAAGATCTGAACTGATTGTTTGGAGGAGATATATAGATGACGTCCTCCTCCTCTGGAATGGCAGAATGCAGTACTTGGAAGGTTTCATTGAAAATATCATTGATAATCAGCTGGGGATAGTCTTACAACATGAGGCTAGAGCTCATAAGATACATTTTTTAGACCTGAATATTGAGGTGAAGGATGGGTCTATTACCACCACATACTTTAAAGAGACAGACCTTAACAGTTTCATAGGCCAAGGGAGTTGCCATCATCCTCCCTGGCATAAGTCTGTCCCTAGAAGCCAATTTATTAGGCTAAGACGAAAATATTCTTTACGTGATGCTTACCTAAAACAAGCCATGGTGTTAAGATCTAGGGTTATGGATAGAGGGTAAAATGCTGACGAGTTGGGCCAGTTAATCACACAGGTAGGACAGATGGATAGAGCCAATATGTTGGGTAATGGCACTACTAAGAGTGCTAGTGGTAAGGCCTTTAGTTATTCTTTCATTACGTCCTATTCACATCAGTATTAACATTTTTTTTTTCCAAATATTAGTAGATCCTTAAGAATGGTAGACTCCTGGGCTCTTGCATACCTGATTTACCTCAAGTTATCTATCAAGGTGCACCACCATTGGGGTTGCAAGTTGGTCCCAATGTGGTAGATGTCCCTAAAAGAACATCGTTCTTCCAAGATCTGAAGGGTTATTTTCCATGCTGCAAATGTGCGGTATGTCAATTGAATAAATTAGGAGAGAGACGGGTGTGCAAGTTTCAATTGCAGGTCACGGCCAGGTCCTACGATATTAATTCTTTCATAACTTGCTCGTCTGTTAACGTGGTCTATCTCATTTTCTGCCCTTGTGGTTTACAGTAAGTGGGCCGTACCTCCAGAATAATGCAAGTCAGAGTGAAGGAACATATAGATAACATCAGGAAGGACTTTCCTGGGCCTAGTGTCTCCAGGCACTATGCCCAGTATCATGCAAAAATTCCTGAGGTTACCCTTTTTCTTGCTATATATAAGTTTATTCCTCATTGGAGGGGGGGGGCTTTATCCGGCAGGAGATTTCTACGATGGGACGTTAAGTGTTTCCTGAATAACAGCTAAGCTAAATATAGATTCATGGGTTTTTATATATTTTTTTAATCTTTTACGGTCTTTATTATTTTGCCTTTTTTTCACAATTTAAGAGGTGGTTTTTTATTGTTATTTTTTTCTTAGTAGGTTATTTAAATGATCATTTTTGGTTTGTTTAATTTTGATGGCATTATTTAATTTTGATGTCATTATTTAATTTGTATTGTATAAGGACAAAGTAGTTTATGTTGCATCCATCAGATGGCGCCAAAAGAATCTCCTCTTTAGGAGGTCTTGAATGAGTAAGAGGTTATTATTATTATTAGTTAGTTTTAATTTTATTATACTTATATTTTTTATGTTTTTCCCCTCCTTCTGATTAATAGCAATTGCCCTTTTTTATAGCCTATGACATCATGAATGATTTTTCTTTCTGATGTCTCTGTCTCTCGTGATCTCGAGAGGTATGTGGAGTGCTTCTTCTGGTCCTTGGAACACATCTGTGGCTGCACATAATTTCCGATTTTGTCACTTCCAGTTTCAAGTTATTTAATGTGTGAGTGGCACGCCTTTTGACGATGTCACTTCATGCCAAAACGCGTAAACAAGACCCTGAGTATGACGCAAGCACACCGGATGCCGCGGCTTTTATGATTGTATTACTGATTGTACTACACGTAAGTGTGCATTCTTTACAATAAAGATACCCTTGATTTTTAGTACATACTGCACTATGGTACTTTTTGTGTTCTTATGAGGTAAACTGCACTATTATCAGAAGTGGATACGTGTTTGACTGCTGAAGATTGGAGGTCTCCCACATAAAGTGTCACTACTTCTCTTGTTTATCCAGTGAGTTTGACCTCTCTATAATATGAGGGTCCACTCCTTCCAGTAAAGAGAATTGCTTGATCACTGTGATGGTGTGTGGTTCCATCTGTCACACACTGAGACTGCTGCTGGGATACTCTCTCTTTCATTTTTTTTCCCAAGGACTTTTTTCTATATTCTGTTTTACAGACTTATATGAAGCGCTGCATGTTTTATATATTTATTATTTGTAATCAACAAATGTGATCCTAGCTGATGATTTATACATTTTTTGTAGATTTAGCACGGATAGTTCCTATGTTTATATATACAGTGGGGACGGAGAGTATTCAGTATTTCACTCTTTGTTATATTGCAGCCATTTACTAAAATAATTTAAGTTCATTTTTTTCTCATTAATGTATACACAGCACCCCATATTCACAGAAAAAAACAGAATTGTTGACATTTTTGCAGATTCATTAAAAAAGAAAAACTGAAATATCACTTGGTCCTAAGTATTTAGACCCTTTGCTCAGTATTTAGTAGAAGCACCCTTTTGATCTAATACAGCCATGAATCTTTTTGGGAAGGATGCAACAAGTTTTTCACACCTGGATTTGGGGATCCTCTGCCATTCCTCCTTGCGGATCCTCTCCAGTTCTGTCAGGTTGGATGGTAAACGTTGGTGGACAGCCATTTTTAGGTCTCTCCAGAGATGCTCAATTGGGTTTAAGTCAGGGCTCTGGCTGGGCCATTCAAGAACAGTCACGGAGTTGTTGTGAAGCCACTCCTTCGTTATTTTAGCTGTGTGCTTAGGGTCATTGTCTTGTTGGAAGGTAAACCTTCGGCCCAGTCTGAGGTCCTGAGCACTCTGGAGAAGGTTTTCATCCAGGATATCCCTGTACTTGGCCGCATTCATCTTTCCCTTGATTGCAACCAGTCGTCCTGTCCCTGCAGCTGAAAAACACCCCCACAGCATGATGCTGCCACCACCATGCTTCACTGTTGGGACTGTAATGGACAGGTGATGAGCAGTGCCTGGTTTTCTCCACACATACCGCTTAGAATTAAGGCCAAAAAGTTCTATCTTGGTCTCATCAGACCAGAGAATCTTATTTCTCATCATCTTGGAGTCCTTCAGTTGTTTTTTTAGCAAACTCCATGCAGGCTTTCATGTGTCTTGCACTGAGGAGAGGCTTCCATCGGGCCACTCTGCCATAAAGCCCCGACTGGTGGAGGGTTGCAGTGATGGTTGACTTTCTACAACTTTCTCCCATCTCCCGACTGCATCTCTGGAGCTCAGCCACAGTAATCTTTGGGTTCTTCTTTATCTCTCTCACCAAGGCTCTTCTCCCCCGATAGGTCAGTTTGGCCGGACGGCCAGCTCTAGGAAGGGTTCTGGTCATCCCAAACGTCTTCCATTTAGGGATTATGGAGGCCACTGTGCTCTTAGGAACCTTAAGTGCAGCAGAATTTTTTTGTAACCTTGGTCAGATCTGTGCCTTGCCACAATTCTGTCTCTGAGCTCTTCAGGCAGTTCCTTTGACCTCATGATTTTCATTTGCTCTGACATGCACTGTGAGCTGTAAGGTCTTATATAGACAGATGTGTGGCTTTCCTAATCAAGTCCAATCAGTATAATCAAACACAGCTGGACTCAAATGAAGGTGTAGAACCATCTCAAGGATGATCAGAAGAAATGGACAGCACCTGAGTTAAATATATGAGTGTCACAGCAAAGGGTCTGAATACTTAGGACCATGTGATATTTCAGTTTTTCTTTTTTAATAAATCTGCAAAAATGTCAACAATTCTGTGTTTTTCTGTCAATATGGGGTGCTGTGTGTACATTAATGAGGAAAAAAAAGGAACTTAAATGATTGGCTGCAATATAACAAAGAGTGAAAAATTTAAGGGGGTCTGAATACTTTCCGCCCCCACTGTATATATATATATATATATATATATATATATATATATATATATATATATATACATATATATATATATTATATACTGTATAGTTAAACCAAGGTGGGAAACTTATTAGCCAATGTACTTTTCACAGGATTACATCCAATGTGGATTTCCTCAGTTTTCCACCAAACACATAACAAGAAGTTGAGGATGCCATCCAGATCTTTGCAATATTCTCTTTACTTCAAATCTTCATATACATTACATTACAGGTAATCTGAGATATGCGACTGCACATGCAGCTTGACATGTTTATGTTCGAAACTGTGCAGTCGCTTATCTCAGATTACCTGTAATATATACGAATATTTGAAGTACAGAGAATATTGCAAAGATCTGGATTGCATCCTCAACTTCTTGTTATATATATATATATATATATATATATATATATATATATATATACAAATCACATTTGTATATTTATGACCATATAACAAGGAATGGCATGGTGACAATAAATAATAATACACAAAGTGTCTTTTTAAAAGTCCATAAATCTTCAGTGAAAATTCTATATAAATCATAGTAGAATCAAATGATCATGCAGAAAATCTTCCACCGCTTCATATAAGATTCAAATCCAACCCAATGTCCTCAAGTTAAAAGACCTGCTCACCAAATGTCCATGACCTCTTTAATTAAGAAAAAGGTCTGAAAACGCTAGATAAACACTACTGGGGCCCCAGGCCACTGATAGAAATCATGGGGCCCTGTACAGCCTACCTGACGGGGCCCCCTTCAGCCCCACCCCTGGTCCCTCCTTCAGCCCCACCCCTGGCTCCGCCCCTATGCAGAGGCTAGGGTATACAGACAGGCTAGGGTATACATATAAAGGCTAAATTGTGAGCGTGGCTAATTTAAAAATATGCACCACACGGAGCTGAAAAACAGATGTGGTTTAAATTACGCTTAATTATTGGGCATGGCTTAAAGGGGTGTGGTTAATTAGAATCTAAGATGACTGTGTGTAGGATGCAGATGACACTGTGCTGCGTTTAAAACTGCACTGTCCAATTTCTCACAGTCAAACAGTGCTACATGAAAAAGGAGATGCTATTTATGTCAGTTAAACCCACTTTAAAAGAAAAAAAAACTTTTTTCTAAACTTTTATTGAGAAGTAATATTATGTCTAAGGGCCGGTTCACACCATGCCTGCATCTGAATTGTGAAGGAATGTGTTGTGGATTCTTGTACAATTCAACCTGCATGCAAAACCCACTGCTTTTGCAATTTGTAGCAGGTGTTAATAAAAAGTTAATGACACTTCAAACGCAGGTCGCAAACATAGTGTGTTTGCCCTGCACCTGCCAGCCCTGGATCACCATGTGATCTGGTTGCAGTGCATGTTAAAAAGTAGTGCATACACTACTTTTGGTGAAATGCAATTTTAGCCCATTCAAAATGAATGAGCTTGAAATTGCACTGCACAGACCCGCATGTGAATTGCACAGGAACGCACAGTGCGTTCCTATGTGATACAGCTCCAGGCATGGTGTGAACCAGTGATCTAAAAATTTAGACAGAAGTAATAAAAAGTGGGGTTTGTTGACATTGATGGTATCTCCTTTTTCATGTAGCACTGCTGTGAGAAATTGGGCAGTGCAGTTTAAAATCCAATTTCTCACAGTCAAGACAGCTTTACTACATGAAAAAACAGACATTAGACTTTACATTGCAGTTAATGTGACTAGGCTAACTTGCAGTCCCCTGAGAATCCAGATCCACTGCCACTGTCCATATTGTTAATGCAGCTCATGTGTTCCACACCACACCACACCAGAAGAAGCAGATCATCCTCGAAGCCAGCCACACCCCCTCCCGCCCATTCAAACTACAGGATCTCACACTCAGGTTCCGCCTCTGAGATGTTTAGCCCGAGTAAGTACTCATTGAGAGCGGCTGAACAGCTGCTGAGAGAGGAGGGGGGAGGAGCGGAGGAGGGGGGGAGTTGGAGAAAGACTTTTTTTTCTGCACTCTGTTAGGATTATAAAAACTGATTTCACCAAACAATAGTAGGGACGAATAGTGGCGCTAACCCCCAAATGATGGAGATACACCAGACACTCCTATATACACCAATCAACTGCAGTGGGTACAGAAGTGTACTGAATAGGAGAATAATGTATCTGGAGTGGGCTAACAATGCATGGGTAAAGTGACCTGCCCTATTACCCAAAAAATGAATATATCAAATAGTAAAAAATAATGAAAAAAATAATAAAAAATAATATAAAACATAACACCCCATGACAGTAGTGTATAAAAAATAACAATATTGATGTTATATTAATATCAACAAAAAATATATATATATTGATTGTGAAAAAAATACAAAGTGCAATCAAATATATATATAAAAATATGAAAAATAGTATAACATTTTTTTTCCAAATGAATCGTGAAAAAGATGAAGAAAATCCAAAAAGTGAAGGTGACTCCAAACTATTCAGCTGTGTTTCAAAACATCCACCACACCTCCGTGACGTGATTCCACTCCCTTCTGAAGTTCAAACTCACCAGCTATTAAGGCCTCTCACTCTTGTGTTTGACCTAACAGAGCATTTAACCCACTCTCATGGGGGTCAGCATGCGATCATAAACATCCACTGCTCAATAGACCGGACACATTCCTTACGTTGGTGATGTGACATATAAATAAAAAAAGCTCCAATAGTGTATTACCGTTTTAAAAGATTTAATCACACATTAAAAAACGACTCCAATACACTCACATTTAAAATAAAAATAGTAGGCAAATCACTTCACAGCATATAGGAACTCTCACGGCAAAGCATGCAATGGTAAACAGAAAGCACAACAGACGGCCACGGCGGACCCAGGGAGTGTGTATGCTAGCGTTCGTCTCACCCGTCCGCAGCACTCGTCCCTCCACTGACCCTCCGTTCCGTCACCCTTCACTCCTTCCTTTAGCACTCGTGTAGGATTGCCGTGTAGCCACGCCCCGACATGTTTCGTCACAGGGACTTATTCATGGGGTTGGCTACCCGGCAGAGCAATCACATATTTAACCAAACCGAAACTAGGATGGGCGGGCGCAAATCACTCACTTCCTGTGTCCCCGTGTCCATATTATACAGCCCTTCTCCTCATTTTAAGTCATAATTAGGCAGTGAATACATACAAAACAGCATTTAGAAAGCGAATTCTATGGCAATTTACTGTTGGTACTACTCCGCTTTACATTAAATCTGGAATCGTGCCCATCATATAGAGAAACTCTTACATCGCAAAGAGTTCTCAGCAATGTTTAATTTGAAATGGTGGAATTCAAATAAATTACTAATTACACTCAACATTAGAAACTACTGGTGCAAAATAATAAATTATCCATATTAAGTAATAAATTTAATAAGTGAGATAAGATATTCAAATAAATACTAAATATCCCTCCCCTAATAGACATAGCACCGTAACCTAACGTGATAAATGACCACCATGCAATATTGATTATTGTAATTCCATGATGATTACAATTAAAATTAAAGATGTATATATGAACCCTCCCCTTAATACATTTGTTCGGGGTATAAACCTCATTTATACAATCCCCCAACTTATAGACTAAACACATGTGACTAATACACCAGTGATGATGAAACATTGCTAACAGTTATTGATGAAGCAGTTCAAGTCCAATTCGATATTCATTTCTCCAGGAAATAAACTTTTAAGGAGAAAGATCCATCGGGTTTCTCTCTGGGAGAGGTCCCTAACCCGATTGGATCCCCTCCAGGACTGATACACCACATCCAGACCACAGAATTGTAAAAGGCTTGGGTCCTGATTGTGTTTCTCTTTAAAATGGAGAGACACACTGTGATATTGGAAACCTTTTTTGATATTGGCTAAATGCTCCGCAATCCGCACTCTTAGTAATCTCTTAGTGCGGCCCACATAAAATAATCTGCACGGACACCATAAAAGATAAACTACATAAGAGGGGTGTTATGTTTTATATTATTTTTAATTATTTTAAAATATTTTTTACTATTTGATATATTCATTTTTTGGGTAATAGGGCAGGTCACCTTACCCATGCATTGTTAGCCCACTCCAGATACATTATTCTCCTATTCAGTACACTTCTGTACCCACTGCAGTTGATTGGTGTAAATAGGAGTGTCTGGTGTATCTCCATCATTTGGGGGTTAGCGCCACTATTCATCCCTACTATTGTTTGGTGAATTCAGTTTTTATATCCTTTATTACTTAAGTGGCAGCTCCGATAGGGCCTTGATATTTAAATCTCAGCGCAGAGGTGGTAATACAGGTTTGGGCGACGTTTTTTTTGGACCTGTATACCTTCAGTTTTATATTACTCTGTTCAGATTGCCTGGGCCCCCACCCTGGTGGACCGGTCCAGTACAGCAGCCCTGCTGGGACCAAAAGATTAATCAGAACCCTCCTAGGCTATGCTCTCCTCTCCACCACGGTTACCCATAGGGATAAAGGACAAGGGGGGAACTAATAGCGTGATACTGTTTTTATAGAATAGATAACATTTCTAGACACCCATCTTAATCGGGCAGTATCCCAGAATGAAACCAAATAGTTATATTGGCTGGATACCCTGAAGCCAGCCAGTATGAATATAGATTTAGATCTTAAAGTTTTTTAACTAATGATTAATTATGGTCTTCACTCCTTTTGGAAATAGTTAACTAGTATTAACATCATTAATCCTTTATTAATATATGTGGAAAATCAAGTAGGAATTTATATTGGCAAATATCTAAAAATTAAATGTTAAATTTTAGATATACACATACATTGTCATCAATTTGCTAAAACATAGATTTTATGTGATATATTTTAATGTTTTTTTATGAATTGGTATAATGGTCCACAATAACAATGTATTGATTTTAATAATAGTGTATTTATTCATGCATTACATATGTTTTATCTCTGTGTCTGTATGAGGCATGTAGCAACACGAAACGTATGTAGAGGCGCCTTCCGTTCAGGTCATATCCGAGTTCCAGCTTCCGGTTCATCTTTCAGCTGTGGTGGAACGCATGCTGATCTTCAGTGCGGACTGAGTGGTGTATGGTTCTCCACTAGCCCACATGCGAGTTATCCTTAGTGCCGGGATATAGGCACTGGAAAACGTAAGCAGATTTTTTGTATGGTTTATCAGATTTTAAATAAAAACAGTATCACGCTATTGGTCCCCCTTTGTCTTTTATCCACATGGGCAACCGTGGTGGAGAGGAGAGCACAGCCTAGGAGGTTCCTGATTCATCTTTTGGCCCCAGGAGTGTTTATCTAGTGTTTTAAGACCTTCTTTTTAATTAAAGAGGTCATGGACATCTGGTGAGCAGGTCTTTTTACTTGAGCACATTGGGTGTGATTTGAATGTTATATGAAGCGGTGGAGGATTTTCTGCACGATCATTTGATTCTAGTTCGATTTTTTATAGAATTTTCACTGAAGATTTATGGACTTTTAAAAGACACTTTGTGTATTATTATTTATTGTCACCATTCCATTCCATGTTATGTGGTCATATATATACATATTTGATAGTATTTATTTCACAGCGCCCCCATCACTATTTTTTATATGGCACAGTAGGAAATCTTACGTAATTTGGGGAGCAGCTATATAGTAATTTCACTTTTTATTGGCGCAAGGTTGCCCTATTTACATATACACTGTGCAAAATTATAAACGCAACACTTTTGTGTTTGCTCCTATTTATTATGAGCTGACCTTAAAGACCTATGACTTTTTCTATGTACACAAAAGGCCTATTTCTCTCAAATATTGTTCACAAATCTGTCTAAATCTGTTTTAATGAGCACTTCGCCTTGGCCGAGATAATCCATCCACATTACAGGTGTGGCATATCAAGATACTGATTAGACAGCATGGTTTTTGCACAGGTGTGCCTTATGTTGGCCACAATAAAAGGCCACTCTAAAATGTGCAGTTTTATCACACAGCACAATGCCACAGATGTCACAAGTTTTGAGGGAGCGTGCAATTGGAATGCTGACTGCAAGAATGTCCACCAGAGCTTTTGCCCTTGAATTAAATGTTCATTTCTCTACCATAAGCCATCTCCAAAGGTGTTTCAGAGAATTTGGCAGTACATCCAACCAGCCTCACAACCGCAGACCACTTGTAACCACACCAGCCCAGGACCTCCACATCCAGCATCTTCACCTCCAAGATCGTTAGAGACCAACCACCCAGACAGCTGGTGCAACAATTGGTTTGCATAACCAAAGAATTTCTGCACAAACTGTCAGAAACCGTCTCAGGGAAGTTCATCTGCATGCTCGTCATCCTCATCAGGGTCTCAACCTGACTGCAGTTTGTCATCATAACTGACTTGAGTGGGCAAATGCTCACATTCAATGGCGTCTGGCACTTTGGAGAGGTGTTCTCTTTACAGGTGAATCCTGGTTTTCACTGTACAGGGCAGATGGCAGACAGCGTGTATGGCATTGTGTGGGTGAGCAGTTTGCTGATGTTAACGTTGTGGATCGAGTGGCCCATGGTGGCGGTGGGGTTATGGTATGGGCAGGCATATGCTATGGACAACGAACACAGGTGCATTTTATTGATGGCATTTTGAAGGCACAGAGATACCGTGACAAGATCTTAAGGCCCAATTATTGTGCCATTCTTTCACGACCATCACGTCATGTTGCAGCATGATAAGGCACAGCCCCATGTTGCAAGGATCTGTACACAATTCCTGGAAGCTGAAAACATCCCAGTTCATGGCCGGCATACTCACCCATTGAGCATATTTAGGATGCTCTGGATCGGCGTATACGACAGCGCGTTCCAGTTCCTGCCAATATCCAGCAACTTCGCACAGCCATTGAAAAGGAATGGACCAACATTCTACAGGCCAAATCAACAACCTGCGTGAGGAAAATGGTGGCCAAACTGGTTTTTGGAGCCCCTTGACACCCCCAATACAGTAAAACTGCACATTTTAGAGTGGCCTTTTATTGTAGCCAGCCTAAGGTACACCTGTGCAATAATCATGCTGTCTAATCAGCATCTTGATATGCCACATCTATGAGGTGCATGGATTATCTTGGCAAAAGGAGAAGTGCTCACTAACACAGATTTAGACAGATTTGTGAACAATATTTGAGCGAAATAGGCCTTTTGTGTACATAGAAAAAGTCGTAGATCTTTAAGTTCAGCTCATGATTAATAGGGGCAAACACAAAAGTGTTGCTTTTATAATTTTTCTCAGTATATATATATATATATATATATATATATATATATATATATATATATATATAAAAATTGTCTATATGGCATGTCTTTGATTCATGTAATTTATTATCTTTATAGAAAACCGTTGAATGAGTATCAAGTGGCACGGATCCCGAGGAAGCAACTTTTTACGCCCATTGACAGATTGGAAATAAATATATGGCACTTATTTTATATTATTCTTTGTGTTTTTTTAATATTTGTAAATAAAAAAAATAGTGTTTTAAATATATTGTTTGCACTCTCTTTGGTGGCATATTCTAAATCCCATTGTATTCCTCCCTTCGCCCCCTACCATTCTGGTGGAGTTGTGGGTAGGAGATTTTTGGTCTATGTAAAAATATCTATACCTGAAATTCACCAGTAAATATTTTTCTGCAGTAACAGCCCTGTGGGAAGGGAGAAACGCAGCGTCAGACGCAGCTTGCTGCACCGCGGTGACATCATGTCCGATGCTCGTTCAATTGCAATTAGGTTGTGAGAGAAAAATATGTTCAAAGTGTATATACTGCGCTATTGATGTTATTGAGTGAAAAAACAAACCTGTGAAAGAAGAAAAAGCAGCAACACAAACATGCCATACAATCTTGTACAAGACTTAATAAATGGAAATAGTCGCGCTAATAAGAAAGTGCACAAAATATTTAAACCAAAAAGCCAATAAAATAAAATGCATTATATAATAAATAAATCCTAAATAATAAAAATAATGCAACAGTGACACATCCAACAAAGTCTCTGTGAAGTGAAAAAGTGAATACAAGTATCTTTATAGGATACTGTCTCTCTAAAGATGATAGATGTATCAGGTTTTGTGGTGATACAAATCTGAAGAGAGGGAAAGAGTTCTTGGAGTTTTCAGCCACCACCAAGAGAAAGTGATGAATTCCTCCCTGGTGCGAGGGTCAGAATAAATAAACACTCTTACCAGAAGACCTCCTATGTGGACCTCCTATTATAGTGAGGTCATATGCACCAGCAGATATAGCCCTCTGCAGGGTCTAAGATGGATCCTGGACCAAGATGTGTAAATGAGAAACGGACGTACTCATCAATCGCTGGCCACCATCCACCCACTTTCTTCCAAGGTTATCAGTATATACTGTATATATCAAGTAATTCAAGAACAATTCTCAGGGTTCCAGCACCTCTTATCCACTTTCCTAAGACAGCAATATTAGGCTGGTGACATGGATTTAGTCTGTTGTAGTTAAAAATGCAGCTAGATCATATACCCTGTCCCAAGCCTGTGATAGAGAAGAAGCAGCAGTAGCATGATGAAAAAAATCATCCATCTGCTCAGTCTACTCTCTCATTAGTATGTACTTTGTCTGCACATGTGCATGAGCACACCTAATTGGCTCCTACTTATGCCCCTGTCCCTATCCTAATGCTTCAGTAGTCAAATCAAAAGGATGATACCAAGTCAAATTTAAGTGCTTACATGATCTGTATTTAAAAATAGATGTATTTTTTTTTTAATGAACACAAAACTGTATTGCCATGCCTCCTCTCTATGCCTAGAGTTTAGCTTTAAACGCACACACACTCACTTGCAGTTGAATACTTTAAGTGAATCTTTTTTGTACTTCAGGTCACCCCCACTACTGCATGGCCTTGCAGGCCTAATGTAGGGGATGGTACAGTGGAAGACCAAATAGCAGAAAGGATGCATTGTACCATATTTAAAGCCAGGACTGTACTGAAGTAAGATCAGCTCAATTTTATAAAGCACTATTTGGGTAAAAGTATCATAAAGTTTTAAACACTTCACCCTAAATTATACTTACAGGGACTTCAATGCAAGAACATAATCAAACTGGTCTGCCTGTATCTTCTGTAAGGGGTTATAGGAAATATTCCTGTACATATTAAACAAAAAAAATACAAAAATAACAACAATTAAAACATTCAGTGATATTATTATTCAGTAATAGAGTTCATAACTGTGACAAAATACTATTATAATATACTGTAAATTTTCTTTCATAAAGTGATATTCCAACAAGAATCATATAATATAAACATGCAATGAATCTACTTTGTTATTATTTTTGAAGAAGAGACAGATTAAGGGATACTGGAGCCCTAGGCAAGGTAGCAGGCTTTGCCTCCTCCATCCCTTGGATTGATATTGATTAGATTGCAACAGGCACAAAGAAGATGCCCCATTTGTATTGTCTGTACTAGCACAGCCCACCCTGTTTGACACCAACTTTCTACGTTATCAGTGCATCTTCCTTTTAGGTACACAGCCTGCCCTTGACTTATCACACTACCCTCCGGTTTACCACATGAGCATGATGGTTGCAGCTGGGCCCCCTTGACCTCCCCTGGGACCTAGACTACTACAGAGCTAAAAAAGAATAAATGGACAGCTATTTTAAAATGTATTTTAATGTATAAATATAATATTTCTCTTTAATGATTATTTTACCAAAGTTTAAGATTTTATCAAAAAACAATGACAACAGGGAATCTGGAGAATAAGTTGAGGATGGGGAGACTTGTTTTGCCACCTATCTTTATCTTTCAACCCAGTTGTGCTGTAAGCATGTCTATGATACAAAGTCAAAGTTTGATTGGAGTCAATGGCTGTCTCAAATTCCTGCTCGGCTATAGCTATCTGAAGTGATGAGCTCATGCTCCATTCCTCTGTGTATTTATACTTCATCCAGGTGTGGTAACTTCACAATGCCTACAGTTCAGTTCTGCTCAGCACATAAGGGTATCATCTCTATGAATGAAACATGTCCTAAGAATGGAGGACGGGTGGATGATTGAAAGGTCCTCTCCCTCCATAGATCATGTATTATTTATAGAAGCTGTAGAATGGCTTCTGTGAATGAAGCAGCTTGGCAGAAATGATGAGCAAAACTGGACTCTCTTAATGACAGCCTGTGTCAGCCTCTTAGTTGACAAACCCACACTGCACCAATAGATTAGGTGGAGGGGGTGGAGAGGGGGACCCTAGACAGAGGAGGATTTCAGAAGAAGAATCAGCAGAAGGGACACTTCCTACCGACTGTAGGTTATGTAAGTAATGTCCCTGGTGCTGATTTTGTTTTTGTTTTTTTAATTTAATTCTACACTTTGGCTTTAAATGAGCATCCTTTTGAATGTACAGTGATTATGAGAAACTTACAAAACAGATGGACTCTAAGTAGGTAGCCCAGGAGAGAGGTACATCAAGCAAGGTACTGCCTGCATTTTTAGGAGTATAACATGTGAGTTGCAAAAGCTGCATACATCAGAAGTTTCACTGCAAAGTTCTGCAAGGATGGGAGCTTCAGTTAGCACAGTGAAAAGCAAAAGCTGTGACTTACTCCAGCCTATATGGTATGGAGTCTGAGAGTGCATTGTCATCAGGTACACTCTATGGCCAAAAGTTTGCGAACCATCACACCTATATGAGCTCGCTGGGCATCCTTTTGCAAAACCATGGGCATTGAGGCCCCTTTTGTGGCTATAGCAATGTGGCTATCTTCAGGGAATGCTTTCCACTACATTTTGAAAGGTGGTTTTAAATGCTGCTACACTATGGGGTCGTCTCTTATCTCTTCCTTTCATTCTCTTTCCTTTTTCCTGGTCTGATTAAGGGATACAGCAGAAATTGAGCTTTTAACCCTATAAGCACTCTTGACCTGTAAGGAATATCAAGTGCAGGTATCCCACGAAACAGGCATGACCAGAAATGTATGGACTTGCACAGTGAACACAAGGCACAAAGATGGTATAAAATATTGTAATTTTTTAAAGGCTATGCCCTCAAACCAACAATATACACACACATCCAATACACCAAGAATACCAAAACTCTGTGAACCAAGAACCAATACCAGTGAATGAGTGAGACTGAGAATGATAAGCAAACTACCAAAACTAACTAAGCTAAATAATTATATACAGATGACATTGTAAGACTAAACAGGTATTGTCAGTATCAGAGCCAGGGCCATGCACGGAAGATAAAGCTGAAGGAGCAGGGAATAAGTCAGGACAGGGAGAGGGTACACAAATGCAGGTTCAAGCAAAGGATCAGGAACAGGAGCAGCATAACAGGTCACAAGGCACATGGATCAGGGACACACAAGCAGAACACCAAGGCAAGATGGAGTAACAGAAAATTAAATACCCTCCCAACAGCCAGTATCAGGGGAAGACTAATTTCTAGGAACTGCTGGTTGCGGAGAGACACCCGCTGGTGGACACCGAAGCTACAACCTACAGGTCTGGGAGCCACAGTGCCACCAGCAGGGGATCCAATCCCTAACATAACCATTTTGCAAGAATGGTCATATTCTATATTATCACTTACTGGGAGGCATGGATTGGAGTTGGTCATGCATTTTCAACAGCATTAATGTGTGTGGACTCTTATATGGACACTTTTTGTGGCACAATTTATGCTATTAGAACTTGATTGCTCACAAATTGATCAATGTATGTGTAACTCACACATACTAATGAGTTTTCAGTGAAAAGTTTTTTAAGGTCATTTATATGAGTTTATTAATTATTCTAGCATATGGTTTATATGTTTAAATTGTTGGATATATTGGGTTTCTAGGTTTTGATATTACATTTATTTTTATTTAGATACAGCTCTGCATCTGTTTTGTATTTTTCTTTTCTGTATGTTTGGTGCTGGCAGCTTTGTTTTAAATTGATTTCACCTTAGCGTAGTGATTTTTTTTTGTTTTGTTATTTTGTCTTTGGGAACATGTTCCATTCAACCAAAAGACCATTAATGAGGTCTGGTACTGAAGTTAGATGAGAATGCCTGGCTCGTAATTGGTATTTCAATTCATCCAAAAGATGTTTGAAGGGGTGGAGGTCAGGGCTCTCTATAGGTCACTCCAGTTCCTTTACACCAGTTCATGATGCCCTGGGTTTATGGATATAGATACGTGTATAGAGTCATGCTGGAACAGAAAAGGACATTGGCACAAGGTTGAATGTGCACAGTTTTTTTAAATTGCTGTAGCATTAGCAGCACCATTTACTGGAAAAGCCTGAATTTTTTAAATAAAACAAATTTTCGCCCATACTGCGTAGGTGTGAAGTTTAGTTGTTCTCAAATGTTTTGCCGTATAATGTGCAAGCATTAGTTAATACAGAAAGAGAATTGCAGGAAAAAATAAGCATAGTAAGAACTGATGTGCAATTTACAGCATCTACTGTACATATACATTTTGTGAAAGTTGTTCTTTAATATCATAGCATTCACATCAATCCAATAAGGAAACTTAGTATCCTGTAATTATATCAACAATAAGATCCAACCAAGTTGCTATAAGAATTTTCTTTTCAGCTTTTACATAGTGGTTACTATGCAATAAGTATAAATACATATTTTGTTGTATCATGTTAAAAATACAACTGCTGGTTACTTGAGAGAAAATGATCACATAAAGACTTACAATTGTGACAAGTCTTTCAAGTCCTTCAATAAAGATGGATCAAATGCTTCAATTCTGTTATGAGCCAAATCGCTGTAAAAGAAAATGCTCTCTCATTATAAACTTAAACCACCGCGCCCCATGTATATATAGTATCAGAAGGTTGCATTGCTGGTAAGACCAGACAATGAGAATCTTCCCTTTGTTAATTTATTAGAAAAATATCAGCTAGAAAGAGATTGGTTGGTGTGGCAACACAGACACTGTATAAAAACTCTTTATTTTAAAAATGAAGACCATTTGAACAAGACTTATTGTTGTTTCTAATGGTAACTAGTATAGTGACATAACTGAAACCACTTTATAACTGTAATTTCAAATAACATTTCTGTATTGTTACTTAGATCTGTGGTTATTTTAACACACCTAATATAACCACAAAGACTCTGGGCTGGACTGGACATCAGCAATTTTATCAAAAAACCTTGTAATGTCAGAAAGCATCTTTGGGATAGTAGTTCCTGTGAGTTGGCCTGCATTATTAAAACACGTGCGAACAGTCAAAGGGAAACTCAAGGCACAAAAAAGTGTCTTTAATTATATTCTCCAATAGCCAGAAAGTATATAAATTCACTTTATGTGTACCAAAAGTTTTTTTTTAAACTCAAATATTACCTTGTAAAAGTATTGATGTTGTCATCACCCTGCTGTAGTTAGTCTGTACTGAAAGCTGAGCTGTGGTGGGACTCGGCAGGCTCTCCCCCTACAGGCTCTCTGAAGAAAACAATAGTGGGGTGGATACAAGACCAGTCACCCTGCACAATCAGGAGTGATTGGCCTGTGTTACAGGAAACTCCTGCACAGAGGCAAAGTGCAAGAGTTGTGTCATATTGGATTACTGCACAGATATTGAATAAATGTACAAAGGGGACTAAGATTCAAGTTAGAATACATATGAATCCTAATTTAGGCAGTATTTGTAGGCAGGTGCATTCTACTTTCTCCAGTGCAGGTGGCACGATTCTGCAGCGGCACTACAGTTGGAGCGGAAGTCAAAAGAAACATGGTTCCTCTATGGTTTCCTGGGTCACTGGGGAAGAGATCTAATTGGATGCTGCCACTCCACGTGACTCTAGCAGCCATCTTGGGTCAGGCAAAGCCTATTTAAAGCCCTGGCTCCCAGGCTTGGTGCATATTTTTGCGAGTGGGTGGAGTAACGACAGAATTAACAGCAGGGAAAGGTTCCTGATGAGGAAGTAAAGCGTAGGACTTGCAACTTCTCTGGACATCTTCCCATTTGGGCATGAGATGGCTGGCTACGCTCTGCCCCTCCTAACAGGTGCTCTCAGTTTGGCTGAAACCTGTTCTCTCTACATGCTGCTGGACCTGTTAGCTTTGCCAGTTAGATTGCCTTTCACTGGCTTTATTGTAAACTGTCTATGCATTATTTTAATACAAGTTCTTTCATCGCACTTGGACTGTGTGTGTTATTGCTGCACCACACTGCAGCCCACCTACATGTTAAGCCCAGATCTGAGCTTTAAGGAATGTGCCACATTCGATTGTGTATGCAGGAAGGGGTTAAAGGCAATATTGATGGGGATAGTTATATATTAAAGACATCCTCTCACTAACATAAGAGAGGCTTTAACAGGTAAAAAACATGCACAAAACACATTAAATGCATGGCATCTCAAAACATTAGTTGAAACTGATGACACACATTTTGATGGCTATGAATCAAACTATAGAGCTTGCTGACTTATTTAGTTGAATGAAGTTAAAATCTGACTTCACCAGACATTTACTAATAAGAAACTTACAGCAAATATCTTGAATGCATTTGCTAAGTTCAAGAAAACCTGGGATTCATGGGTCCCACACTACCTAATGGCAGACTTCGATGGCCACCTAATTGATCTGTGTGACCTATGACTAAAAAAAACTGTAAAAAAATATTGTAAAATATAATAAGAAGAAAATAAAATTGTAAAAAAAATGTGATATATTGACATAATGAGTAGGGAGGAGGAGCCAGTGATGTCACGCCGCATCATGAGCGGAGCGCCATTTTCTTGGAGGTACAAAGGTACACAGAGGCTGCATCCATTGGAATGTATACAGACAAATTCATTTTTTATACATTGTGAGTGCATCCTTATGTTTAAAAAAAATAAAATAGAGCTAAAATAACAGTAAGCACTATGTGAGTTATTCTATTTTGGGTCCTATTCGGGAGAAAAAGCTAAGAATAACCAGGATAGAAATAGATTAACATTGAAGAATCCTATGCAGAGATCCATATCAACCTGGAAGGATACATACAAAAGAGCATAATAACCCTATGTAAAAGGGTAAAAGCATGTTTGACCGATATACAGTATATTAGGTCCATCTGTATTATACTGGTGAAGGAATAAGTGCACTACAACTACAAGCAAGCCCATATTACCCACTGGTGGAGAAAAATTTATATATGCACAATTTTGTCTATTTTCTATTATTTTTTGCTGCTAGAATATAGCATACTAATAAAAATGGACACAGGGCAATGATATATATTTACTTAGAATTTTTTGAATGGACTGTTTATAATTTAATTATATTATTTTAATGTGATACACATTTATTATGAATTGCACATTATGTATTTATGGCACAGAAAGCACTTTACTGAGCATTTGAAAATTGTTGGCATTCTACACAAATTGCACTTTATTGAATTTACACCTTCTGGATTATTGTAAATAGTTTATTGCGCAGGCACAGTTTTTTATTATTATGTTGTAACATAGGTGAGGTGTAAATCCTATTTTTTTTTGCCAGCAGCAGTATCTTATGGCTATATACTTTCACTGGGCACATACTTGTTAGCGCTGGAGTATTTTATATAATTATTTTTGCTTAATGCTATGGAATATTTTAGTAGTCACGGTGCCAAAAAAAATCATAAAATGCTCTATCAAACAAACACTGCTATGTAAAATGTAAAGTTGACACATACTGTACTTACAGCTCATCCAGCCTGGAGAGATATGAAAAGGTGTTGTCACTTATTGTGCCGATTCTGTTCTTCCGTAGAACTCTGCAAAACAAATGGTATGTTCTATGCCTGCACAACAGAGATTTTTTTTAAAATGGTGATACTTTCCCTGGATTAAAGCGTTAAGTCCAGACAACATTTTTTGTTGTTGTAGAGTATAAGAAGCTTAGCAGCTGTTAAGTTTCCATATTTTCCTGTGTCTCTGTCAGAAAGTTTTCTCATCCAGTTTCAGTGAGTTTATAATTGATTCCCACACTATCCAAAACTAACAAAGAATTTTAGATGTACTCGTAAAAACATTACATTATGAGGTAAATTTGCATGCTGACAAATAAACTTGGCATATTACTTTCTTTTTATCTAATTAATATTTAGTTCTATATCACAAAGCCTTCCCTTTTATTTGGAAAGCCCTAGCTCTGACTCAAGGGCTGTGTCAGACCTTTGCAGAGACACCACTGCTTTATACACAGTCTTCACTTCTTTGCATACTGATAGTGGCATTTAGTTAATTAGCACTGTCAGTTCATTCAAGCTTTTAAGTAGAGCTATGACCGCTCATAAAAAAAATATATGCTGAAGCACTTAATTAGAAGTATATCTGCACTTACAGTTTGTTCTTAGTTAACCTGCAAAGTCCCAAAAATATCCATTGAGGCTGACAGTGATGTCCACCTCATGCAACTTCCTGTGATGGAGCATACAGCTCACATCGGACTTTTGCTGGTGGAATTTCCGATCGCGTGTATGGGGCAAAAGACACAAGGAAGAATCTTTATATGTACATTTTGGACCTTTATGTACCTTTACTAATGTGCTAAATTACTTATCGGCGCACCCCCGCTCAGCATAGCTGCACAAGATTCAAAGGCGGGGGAGAAGAACTCCATATGCTGTCAGGAAGGCCAGTTTGGGGTGGGGGTGGTCTGCTGGCAACCATGTTACACCCTACATATAGGTGTAACATGGTCTAAAAGGTAGAGTTATGGCCAGTGGGCACATCTAAATCAAGACCTTCCGCTACCTCGATTAGCAGTGTCTAACTTAGAAAATCCCAAGGGCCACCTTTGTATGCAGCCTTCCTTTCTGTAGCTTTCCTCCACAAGCTCTCTGGTACCCCTGAAGCTTTTTTTCACCAAAGCTCTTGCCCCCTGTATAAGCTACGTGGCCTTCCTTCAGACCTCCCCCTTTAACTTCTTGTGTACCCATGAGCTGGGGAAGAGGAAGCAATGTCAACCACTTCATACAGATTGTATCAGAACAATCCAATGTGATAAGAGCCCTCTTCATCTGCACCATGACCAAGGTGTTACTTAAAAACATGGAAGAAATATAAAATTTACCACTGCTAACCTCTTCTTCTAAAAATGCTAGATTCTTGGCTGTCATGTTGATACTCTTTGCGCCACTACTTTGTGCCCCTGAAGAAGTATACCTATAGGACTTCTGATATTCCTGATGTGCATACCTGTTTCATGTCAGTGACTAAAAAGGTACCGAAGCAAGAGGGTCAGCCTGACAGTCAACAAGCATCTTTCTCAGGTGGTAAGCCCTTGTATTTCTTCGGTGACAGGTGTACTGTAATAAATTGTAATGTGTTTGACCATCTTAAGAAAAACTGACATTATTTTCCTCCTGCATTTAAGAAAACATGTAATAATATTTAAGGGTCCATTCACACAACATGAGGTAAGGCTCAAAACTTACATTGCCATGCATTTTGAATGGCCCCTTAATGGGCTAAGGCAATACATTGCGATTATGTAAATGAAACATATACTATTGATATCCAGACTTTTCCAGACGCTTTCTGCTCTTGGTTTCTCATTTTCAGTTTTATAGAGTACTTCTCATGAGGCAAGATTTTAATAACATTTACATAATGCTGATGTGTTAATCTTATCTAGCAAAGCTTTGCATTAAGCTTTGCACTTTTATGCATACAGTGGATATTTGCCTTCATTTAAGACAAAATAAGCCTTAGTGTTCATTTAATTTTGCTCTGTGCAGGAAAAATATTTCTTGAGATTTAAAACATAGTTGATGAAATAATCCGTATAATAGGATAGAATGGTAAATAGATTTACTTTAGCTCCCAATACCATGTATCGTAATGAATACATTTATTCCCTAAATATGAAGCATACGGAAAATGCTAATTTATGTTAATCCTTTATACAGTGTCAGAATACTTCACTTAAGTTCTTTACAAATCCAATGCTAAAAATCTGCTCAGTGGTCATGATGTAAAATAATACTTTTTCCAAAACAGTATTTGTTGATCATATACTGTACTTGGAAGAAAGGCTAAACCTTGCAATTTTTTTGTAGAAAAGTTAGTTTTATGCATATTGTTTTGGTTAAGGAGCAACTCTACCCAAACCATATTTTTGCATTTTAGATATTGGGTATTGATAGATAGTATTGGGCAGAATTTAATCACCCTTTGATGCTCCACTGTTGACCAGGACCTCAGTTGGAGTTCTACCTTTTGCCAAAATCAGCTTATCAGATAAGGAACCATGCCTGGCCTGTATGGTTCCTGTGGAAAATCCACTAGTGGACACTGCTCTCTGCCCCTGCTTGTGGATTCCTCAAAGGCATAAGGAAACAACCTTGACAATAGTAGGCACGGATAGGCAAGTCATATCGGGGTGGGAAAAGATCTTTTTGCTGGACAGCAGTAAAATCCAGATAGGGATAGACTCTTGCATAGCTTCGCCCAACATTGAGAAATATGCTTTGGTGGAGTTATACCTTACATGTAATTACATTTTATATCCCTTATTTCTTATGTATAAGACTATTGGTTAAAAAATATCAACAAGCATTCCTTGAGTTAGGTATTGATTTAGAAGACAGGCTACCAAACCAGGTTAGTCTATCAGTCGGTTAAAATGATTGAGCACTGTCTATTGCCAAGTCTAATATTTATTTTTAATTTTTGAATAGTTTTATAAATGCAGTCTCTATACTGAACTACCTATATGCAACATAACAACTCAGAATATATTATGAGTACTAAATGAGGTGTTAGCTAAGGTAATACATACAAAACAGCACTCATACTAAACTACATATTGTATGTACAATATGACAAGTAAAAATATAACTAATATGACTAATGGAAGGAGAGGTGGGTCTCTTTTGATGTATTTGTATATATATGTGTTCATTTTTAATTTCTATGTGTGCTGTGAACAAGGCCGAAACGCATCTGCCACTGTCTGTCTACTCACTGGGATGGCATTATAAAGAAGTTTGAGGTTCATGGAGTTGCCAGCTGTTTTTTCTGTGGACTAATTTGTCTTTTGGTGGATGGGAGGACGCCACAGCCTGGGCATCCGGAATGCAGCTTCCAGCTATATACTATGGCTCCACTTCTTTAAGCGATGCATTGATTCTGTTTGTGTTAATGACAAGTAAAAATATATTATAGGGATTTATTAGGTATTATTTAAGAGAATACTTACAAAACAGTTAAAGTAATACAGGAGTTGAAAGTTGTGTTTCTTAAGCCAGGGATATTGTTTCCTTCAAAGTCCCTGGAAAAAAATAATACTTTATAGAAATAAAAACATAACTGTCTTTATTCTTTGTTATTTAAACAAAACCTTTAGTGAAGTAAAGTTTTTTTTCGATATAAATGTCTATATGATCACCTTAAAGCAGTATTAAAACCAAAACCAGAAATGTAATATATAGCATCTTACCAATCATTAGAAGTGGTGGCTGGGTTAGTTTTCTCTTTTTAGACTTTTTACCCCTCTGTTTTTACTTGGTGACCTGGCAAGTAACACACCTGTATTAGAGTGCCCCCAAGCTGAATGAAGGAGCACAGCAGGCACTATTGAATAGCAGCATTGTTAATATGGAGGGAGGGGGTGTTATGTACACTAGCAGATTTAGATACACTAGCTGAAGTGGAACTCCAGTCAACACTTTACAAGCAGTTGCAGCAAATATTCCTGAAAAAGAAAACAAATGCAGCCATCACTTCTAACAATTGGTAAGCTGCAATATAATAAATATTTACTTTTGGGTTTAATACCATTTTAATGTATATAATCTTATGAATATGTTTTACTCTTCTAAAACATTTTTTCTGTATATACTGTAGTTTGTAAATATACTGTATATCTATATATACTGTATATTTGTGTCTGAAGTTAGCTGAGTTTCTTACTACATATGATGAGTGTACTTTCCACTTCGTAGTGCTGCATAATGATTGTACAATACTGTTTTCTCTCTTGGTGCAAGTCTATCAGTCTATAGAGATGAGCCAACAGATTTACATTAGACAGAAATGTTGATTCAAAGTGGTTGATTCAAAGTGACTCACTGCAAACATTAGTTTAGGTAAACCAGCCAATATACACTATGCTTAGGCTACTTCACTCAATCAGATATCAAAGTACTCCAAAAGATAACATATCACTACACTTTCCTAAACAGGGTGGTACAGCAGCTCTCTAAGCAGGGAAACCAGGCTCTAAGGGAAGCCACCTGTTAACACTGTATAATAAAGTATAAAACTTCCATATTGGGGTAATGATGTAACAGTAGGTGGGTATTCTTACCCGATACCCATAGAACTTTAAAGATGGGATTCCTGTTGGTGAACTGTTAAGTGGCCACTCATCTCCATCATGTTGCCCAGAGCGGTAAAAACAATACAATCTGTTAACCAATAACCAGTGGCATACCACACACTGGGGGGGGGGGGGTTGTCAGGCCGGCACCCCCCTGCGAGTGAAGCGGTAATGCAGTGACCCCCTTTCTCAACAGTCCTTCAGCAAGGATGAAAATTACAGCCTTTAGACGGAGAATTTAAAAGCTGCCAATGAAATACCATAAATAAATGCTAAACAGCAATTCAAATTGTAAATGTCACATAAAAAAATTACTTTCAAATAATATTTATGCAAAATATACTATATTGCTCTTTAATAGAAAAATATTACATGTGTTATGAAATACAGAGATCAAAGACAAACAGTAATCAAGCAATTTAGGAATTCTGTCTGGTTTTATTCTGGTCTGTGACCCCACTAGGGGGATTTCTCCTCCTTTTTTGTTACAACATGATAAGGAAAAATTAAGGTAATGGGGCAATGTTCGGCTTGGAAGATTTAGTCAGCAGCAAAATGTTTGCCCTGCAATCTGTGTAAATGTCAAAATTAGGGATGAATACCCCCCCCCCGGTTCGGTTCGCACCAGAACATGCGAACAGACAAAAAATTTGTGCGAACACCATTAAAGTCTATGAGAGGAACATGAAAAATCAAAAGTGCTAATTTTAAAGGCTTATATGCAAGTTTTTGCCATTAAAAGGAGCAGTGATTTTAATAATACTTAAATCAAACAATAAAAATGAAATATTCCTTTAAATATCGTGCATGGGGGTCCCCTTGGTCTGCCTGTAAAGTAGCGCATCTTTCTGATGTTTATTACAGTACCGCAGCAAAATGTCATTTCTAAAGGAAAAAATGTAATTTAAAATTGCTTCGGCTGTATTGTCGGCTCCTGGCACTATAGATAAGAAACCATTGAAAAAAATAGTGTGCGGTCCCCCCCCAGTCCATACCAGGCCTTTCAGGTCTGGTATGGATATTAAGGGGGACTCCATGCCAAAATGTAAAAAAAGAATGGCGTGGGTGTCCCCCCAAAATCCATACCAGACCCTTATCCGAGCAAACAGCCATGGCAGGCCAGGAAGGGGGGCACAAGAGAGCAGCCCCCCTCCTGAACCATACCATGCTCTCAACATAGAGAGGGTAATTTGGGGTCCCCCAAAGCACCTTTTCCCCATGTTGATGGGGACAAGGGCCTCATCCTCACAACCCTTGCCCGGTGGTTGTGGGGGTCTGCGGGTGGGGGGCTTATCGGAATCTGGAAGCCCCCTTTAACAAGGGAGCCCCCAGATCCCACCCCTCCCCTATGTGAATGGGTGGGGGTACATTGTACCCCTACCCATTCACCAAAAAAAGTGCTTGTCCCCCCTTTCCTGGCCTGCCATGGCATGGCTGCTTGCTCGGCTACGAGTCTGGTATGGATTTTGGGGGAGGACCCCCATGCTATTTTTTCCAAAAATTTTGGCATGGGGTTCCCCTTAAATCTATACCAGACCTGAAGGGCCTGGTATGGATTCGGGGGGGCCCACACCATTTTTTTTCTAAATTTTACCACTTAACCACTTCAATACACTGCGTTATATATACTACACTGCCTGCACTGACTGAATATAGAGTCTACACTGAATATCTAGTCTAAACTAAATGCAGAGTATATATATATATATAAATTAAATACACTGCCACTAACTAACCTGCCTGCCTAATCTAGCTCAATCTATCTCTGCCAACAGTCACACACCATACACGGCCGCTATGTGAACAGCCTTATATAGTGTGGGGCGTGGACTTAGTCCCCATGAGCCATGATTGGCCAAAGGCACCCTGCTGCGAACACCCCATAATATTCGCTGTTTGGCGAATGGGCGAACACCTGATGTTCGAGTCGAGCATAAGGAAACAAAAAAGATCAATCAATAACCCCCAACAGCATAAAAAGTGCAAAACATAGTCCAACGTACTGTATATGAGATGATAATATTGTAGTCTTCAGTGCAACAATCTATAAACAAACTCCCAAATTGTCTTCACTGTGCACATTGTGCCTACTTGACTCCAAAGCTGCTCATCTTTAAGTATAGACCTCTTAGGTTGCAGGAGGTCAATTACACACCTATTTATGAAAGGAATAAGCTTCACCACTCCTCCACAGTCACAGAATTACTGGCATGGAATGGTTAAAATCTCCAATTCATCCTATTATCCAGTATCACTCAGAGAAAGAACAAATATCATTGTGCTCATTGTAAACCTCAAACTACACGACACATACACACAAAACACTCACTTATAATGTCGAAGCAGTGACCCAAAAATAACTGTGCTGACACCAAAACTTCTTGCCAAGCAACTTCCATAGTGCTGTCTGCTATAGTTTATTCACCGCCCCAAGAAAATGTCACATGTGACAAAACATGTCGGGTGGTGCTACGCGCTGATGCCATCATGCCCCATGTGATCCCGGAAGGACGGGTGATTGTTTGTTTGCCACCAAAAGGACTTTATATGTGCGCATTTGGCCCCCTTTTTCTATAATAAACACTATATAAATGGTATCACACTATTGGAGACTTTTCTCCTTCTTATGGAACTCCTCTGGATGATCTGGGGATATCGCTGTGAGTGGAGGCTAAAGAGAAAGATTATCTGGCTTTGCCCTGTTACCCAGCAGAGGTTAATCTGCTTGCTCGGTTGGCCATCCTAGGGATAGGTTGCCCCTTTTAACTGGTAAGAGTCCCTGATTACCACATTGGTGTGTCACAGAACATTCATTATCTGTCACTCGGTGGAGGAAAACAATTTAATCATTTTGGACTATTTGTTATTTTTGATGCACACTGCACTTTATTTGTTTAATGTGTGTAGCACCTATATACCTATTCCACTTACGATAAGGTTGGTAGACTTACACAATTAGTGGATTTATTTTTGCACTTTGCACTGTAATCAAGTGTATTTTATCACCTATTTGATTTGCGCGATTGTTATTTTTATATGTATTTTTGCCTTGTTTATATCACATGGTAATCGCAGCAGTCTCTACTTAGGATAACTACTGTCCTCATTTAGCATGGTATATTCCCTTTGTTTTTTATTTTATTAATTTGCCGAAAAGATTTAAAACACATACAATAAACATAAGGACAGCGATATGACAAAGTCTGGGTTAGAGATATTATTATATAAAATGCTTATATAAAATTATATTATTTAATAAATTATTATATAAAAGGCTGCGTGTAACCTGTGTTGCTCTACTAAGCACTTGGCATTAGGCTCCTCCCATAACATGATAACATCACTGGAGTGACTCCATCTGACATGTTGTGTCCAATAGGAGGACTTCTCTAGAGGGTCCCACTTTGAGGAACATGTGGGAAGTTGCTTGGCAAGAAGTCTTGGTGTCTGCACAATAATTTTTGGGTTACTACTTCCACATTATATGTGACTGTTTTTTGTGTAGCATGGTTTGAAGTTTACAGTGAGCACTATGTTTGGTATTTATCTGTTCTCTATACCGAAAAACAGGATAAATAGGTGATTTTATCCCTTCCATGCCAGTAATTCTACGTATGTGGAGGAGTAGTGAAACGTATTATTTTCATAAAAAAGCGTGTAATTGACCTCTTGCAACCTAAGAGGCCTATGCTTCTGGTGGAGCAGATTTGGAGTCAAGAGGTCATAGTGTGCATGGTAAAGACAATTTTGGAGCATGTTTATTAATTATTGCATTGAAGATTACATTATTATGAAAATAGGTAAGTATATACATCTTTCTTACACAGGTTAGTCCGGGATCCCCTGATGAAGTCATGTGATTGATGACGATAAACATAGGGTGAAGCCGGATGACATCACATCCAGGAAGTAAATTTGACAGTGCTGGAGTGGTGCCCTGCACTAGAGTAAATGCTGTTGGTTGTTTCTCTGTAGTGGTGGCATTGTGCACCAGCAAATGTGAGTGTATTTTGGTTGCTTTTAATAAATATTTAAAATAATAGAATTACTGCGCAATGTGAGCTGTTTTTTCCTCACCACCAGCTCCATTGAAGACGGGAAGCCCTGTCCCCCTTAAAGGGGTATACACTTTGATGTCTGCATAAAAGATCCCAAGTTGGAGAGGGAGAGAAGAAAGGAGATTCAATTAGCCCTTTAGGGGGGAAAGTGCATTGTGGCCTATACATCTCATAGGTTCATAATAGAAGGTGAGAGGCTGGACACACTGAGGTGGAGCACATGTGAATTTATCATTTGCAGTTGATCACTAGAGAGATTTTGGGATACTTCACTGTGAATCAATAGTTAGAGACTTTTTATGTATATACTGTATATGTACATATTGTGGTATATTAGGTGTTGTGATTTATATTAATTTGATACACATACTGAGTTTTAGTTTTGCACTATATAAGTAGTTTAATTAGGAACTTAAGAGCAGCATGGCACTTTTTTATATTTATATGTCTTGAATGTGGGAACACATTAAGTGATCACACACAGCTCATAAGCGATAGCAACACAGTAGCGCAGCACAGGAATATTTTTTCTATTCTTCACATATTAGTCAGCAAAGGTGTTAGGAGGGGGGTGGAGCTTTTTGGGGACTAGTTAGGTTTATCCTGAAATTTTACTTTAATGAATAAAACTGTATTATTATATACAGAATATATAATCTTTCAAATGTGAAACAAAATCTGCTTTAACATTGTATTGATCTGCTCAGTGTATAATGCTGGTTTGCTCCAGAAACATACTTTGTACTTACAGCCAGTTTAGTTTAGGCATATATTGACAAAGCGGTTTGTCAGGCAGTCGGCCCAGGAAATTGTTCATCATTACTCTGTAAGAACAATAACACAATACATAATCCAAATTAGGACTTACTTTAGCATTATTACCATATATTTTTGCTTTAAAACATTTATCTACACATAAAAGTATCAGAGTCTAGATCAAGTCTAAAAATGCATTCAGAAAAAAACAACATGAAAAAGCACCAAAAATCAACAAAAAGTACAAACAGCAGAACAAATATTAAAACAAAGGGGTTTGATCTCTTCTCGAAAAACTAATTCTAGTCCTTTAGTCCTTTATCCAAAAGTAAAAAAAGTTTTAGGCCAAGTTCTGCTTAGCAAATATTTATATAACTATGCTGAAGTATTACAACTGTTTTTGTTTCTATTCACCTTTACAACTGTAATATATGAACTGGTATGACCATTTTTTATCAAAGGCAACTTCAAAACGATCCCAATAGCAAAGAAAATAAGCTTTCTAGATCAGTGTACTTATGTGTAGATTCTAAATTCACAAAGGAACCAGATGCATAAAAGAGTCATTGTAATTGTAGCTTCCCCTGTGATGTAGATTAAAGTAGGTGCTCTGTTAGATCATTGCATAAAACTTCAAAGTATAAAAATTGGGTGCTTTTCTGTTCCTAATGAAAAACTTTTTGCTTTAATTAAAAAAAAAAAACTATATATTGTTTAAAAAGAGGAGCTGTTGACATGACTGAAAAACGACAACTCATTAAAAGTGGTGGGCGAATTTGTCCAGGTTCGATTTGCAGAAGGTACGGCAAATACTGTTTAAAATTTAGTGTACCTAAACTTAGCAGCAAATTCTGTTGAGGTCTGAAAGGTGATTCCTGTTATTGAATTTAACTAAACCCAAAACCAAAATTGTAATTTGTTGCAACTTACCAATCCTTGACAATAGATGTTGTGGCTGCTTTGCTTTTCTGTTTTTAGGCCTTTCCCCCCCTATTTTCACATGCTCATCCAGACAGTAACATGTTTTCTGCCTAATGCCGCATACACACAAGTGGAATTTCCGACAGAAAGAGTCTGATGGGAGCTTTTCATTGTATATTCCGAACGTGTGTATGCCCATATCGGACTTTTTCCGTTGAAAATTCAGACGGACTTAGATAGAGAACATGTTCTATATTTTTCCGACGGAACAAATTACTATCGGAAAAACCGCTCTTCTGTATGCTGTTCCAACGCACCAAAAACGACGCATGCTCTGAAGCAAGTACGAGACAGAAGCTATTGGCTACTGGCTAGTGAACTTCCGTTTTCTAGTCCCGTCGTACGTGTCGTACGTCACCGTGTTCTGGACGGTCGGAATTTGGTGTGACCGTGTGTATGCAAGACAGGTTGAGCGGAATTCCGTCGGAACTTTGTCGTAAAAACCTTCAGAGTTTGTTCCGACGGCAAAACCGGTTGTGTGTACAGGGCATTAGGGTGTCTCCACTCTGGTTGGAGGAGCACCTGAGACATGGCAGCACTGTCTGGAGATGGTTGTGTTTGATGAACTAGTAGATCTTAATTGACTTTACATAAGTGACCAACAAATTAAAGTATAACTAAAGGCAAAACTTTTTATTTTTTTTAGCTTTGGATAGCGTGGAGAGGGATTAGAACACTTTTCAGTTTTTTTTGCTGTCCCCGTTAAGGAGATTCACCCTCTCTATGGGTCCTGTTTACCATTATCATTGAAAGTGAAAGTAAAAAAAATTGCCCAAATTTTGGGTTGTCCCCAGAAAAGTATTAGATTGGAAATCTTCCAATGGGTACACTAGTTCTGGTGACCTGGGGGTCAACAAGGAATTCCCTTGATTTACAGGGATTTCCTCTTACTTCCTGTTGGCTATGGGACAGGAAGTGAAGGGAAATCTCTGCAATGGGAAACAGATGGCAAAAAAAAATCTGATAGGAGTTATAATCCTCCCTTGCTCTATCCAAAGTGAAAAAAAAACATTGCCTATAGTTGTACTTTAAAGCCTAATTCCAATTTAAGAAGTTAAAAAACTGTTTTTTTTTTCCTTTTGGGATAAAGTTTTTAACTACATAAATAAAAGGTGACAATTATATGTATCCCTCTCAGGGGTAAATGGTTTGTCTCAACCTTCAAACCACCATGTTTGCTAGACAGCTTGGTCTGTTAAAGGAAGTTGAAAAATAAACAGACCTACTGGCCGGATCACCAGGTGAAAAGAAAGAAGAAAAAAGCATAAAATATATTGTAATGCTTTGGGGTTTAGACACACTTTAATTTAAATTGGTTCTAAAGGCTCAAGGTTTTCTATCATTCTAAGCATGAAGGTAAAAAACCTTTTGTGTGCAGCACAGCACTGTGTCCCCCCAGCCCCCCCCCCTAATACTTACCTGAGCCCGATCTCAATCCAGCGATGTGCAGGAGAGCCTAGGCTCTGCAGGGACTCTCCCTCCTCATTAACTATGACAGCAGCGGGAACCATAGGTTCCAACTGCTGTCAATCACAGCTAGTAAGCCAATAAGGAGAAAGAGGGTCACGGCCCTGTGTGTAAATGGACACGCAGAGCTGCGGCTTGGAACAAGCTTGTTTGGGTGTCCCCATTGCAAGCCGTTTGCTCTGGGGGCACTTAACATTAGGGAGGGGCCGAGAGTGCTGGCGAGGGACCTGAGAATAGGAGGATCAGGGCTGCTCTGTGCAAAACCACTGCGCAGAGCAGGTAAGTATGACATGTTTGTTATTGTAAAGAAAGAAAAAAAAGAGAGCCTTTACCATCACTTTATTGGTAATATTTAGACCAAATAGACAAACTACTTTTAAATAAAAAGGTATGGGAAGCTGGGCACTGCCATGAGGGACATGTACCAATGCAAAAAAATGTTTTGTTTTTTTTTAAAACAAAGTGGGGGGAGAGTCTTTGTGTGGCTTAGAGGGCAAAAAATACACACGTTCCTTAAATAATATGCCTGGAGCATGCCTTTAAGCTGCACATGGTGTTATGGTCCAATTTTCACAGCAGCAAATATTTGGCTACGGAATTTTTTTTACAGTTACCTTCACTTAAAGAGGAAGTAAACTCTCCCACTCTGATGCTGCTTTTCATTTAGTCCATTATAATAAGTAATTATCAAACTATAGCCACTGTAATCCAGCCCAAATCGCATATTACTTACTGTTTAAAGAAACTTTAAAAAACTTGTTAGCAGGGGTAAGGAAGCGCCATTTTAACTATTGTTTTCTGAGTCCACAGTAGAGTGCATTTCAGCCCTTACATTGAGCACTTCCTGTACTGTTAACCAAGCCTCCTTCTCAATCCAACATTTCTTTGGCAACCCTGCTTCACTGCTCATAGCTGACTTGTTTTATTTCATAGTATTTACTTGTGCCGATTATCTAGTGTTTGCCTGTGTCAGTCTTATCAGCTTTAGCTGATAAGGCTGCAGTAATGCTGTCCGATGCCCAAGTTTACACTCCATCTGATGTCACATGGTCACATGGGGTGTAGTAGGAACCTCTGAGTGATTATGCAGTCTTGTGGGATTTCAGTGTTGTGCCGTAGGAAGATCTGATAATAGACAGACAAGTACACAGAGTGTGCCGTAAATCAGGGGAGATCTGGGCATGCTCAGTGAAGTAATTCTAAAGAACAAAAAGGATTACAACAATACTAAGCAAGTAAGGAGATATCTACAAGCAGTGTTTATTAGGGTTTTTTATGCTGATTCACATGGGACAAAGTTGTCGGGGAGAGTTAACAACCACTCTAAATACAGCAGCAACGCTTCAAACAGATTAATTTCAGTTTGAAAAAAACTTTTTTTTTAAGTTGGATTTAGCAGCAATACATACTGTTTCATTAGGCCCACTTCGACCAGTAGATAGAAATTGGCCAGCAGTTTGGTGAGGCTATCCCTGTTCTTGCTGATGCAAAGCTCTCCTGCTGGTCAATTTCTATGAAAAAAGATGATACAGCAGTGTAAAACTGACCACCAGTGGGACATTTTTAATGAGGGGGAATGGTCTGAAATGTACAAAAGAAAATGAGTATGCATGTTTTACTACAAGAATTAAGACACAGCAGAGTGAAACTAGCCAGCAGCAGGGCAATTTTAAAAAGCAAGGCTAGTTTCAAAAGTTACTAGAGAGAAAGAGCACAGGCTGAGCTTTACTACAAGAGTTCAAGAGTTAAGATACTGCACAGGATACCCGTGTGTAAAGTTGACAAGCAGCAGGACAATTTTAATCAATGATAACAGGTCTAACCAAAGTATGCCTAACTTTTGTTTTATTTAAGGGGCTATGGGGGATGTGGTGAATGATATCATGTGAGGTGGTTTATGAGCATACTATTCTCTGCTTATTTTTTTTTTCTTCCAAACATTACAGTGGTGTGTGGTTGAAGGCAGCTTCAGGAACCAATGGTTAGTAACATATAAATACTGTGTTTTGAGCACCCTAAACGAAAAATGCCATATCTACATAAAAATGTAAAAAAAACCCAAAGAAATTAATAACCCGGAATAATGTAGCACTCACTCCGGCAGAAGCTGCATTTCGTAGTGGTGACTAACTGCACTTGGAAACACCAACACACCAATGACAACAACTAGTCTTTTAGTTGATTTATGTGTGCTTTAAAATAATGCAGAGAGAGTCAGAAGTACGCATTATAATGGTACTGCCTCAAGCAATATAAAAAAGATGTCTATTGTATCAAAACATTTTAAAACAAAACATGAAGTCAATATGACCTAATTTTCCTTCTGTGCAGTGCAGAAAATTAAACAAGTGACACGTGGAGGGGATACACATAGAAGACTTCTAGAACAGGAAGTGAGATGGATCCTTTCCCTGGGGACACAATTATAGTCTTCACTAACTACCTAGTAAATTTGACTTTTGTTGAAACATGCTGTATGATGTCCTTTGTTTCTCCTGTCTTATACAGTGGTTTACCATGATGCCATATGGACCCTTACATATGGGCTACATGCACTAGCATACTGATTCGTTTTTCTTCTATGATTTATCATTATTGATTTTTTTTTACCCCTGTGTGAAGGATGATATTGTATGGTATTCCACTGTGCTTTTATATCTTTTGAAACATGTCATGTGATGTATATCTTTTGTCTCAATCCTTTTCCTGCATTTTGGCACTTTGATATTAACCTCTTAATTGCTTCAATTTACCATGCAAATTGATTTTGGGGTGGAGCTTATATGAGTATAAATGTATTGCCATTTTTATATTTAACATGCTACAACTAAGGCTGTTGCCGAAACGCATCAGCTGCTTTGCTTGTCACTTTAGTAACCAACCATTAAAATCGCTATATGGTCTACAGAGTTGCCGGCTCAATCCTTTTATTTGTTACAGGCCACAAAAACAGGAAAATGTCCCAGGTCTGCTGATGTCAACAACTACAGTAAATGGTGATTCTAAGTTTTTAATTGCAGCCTTCCAACATTAATAGCACCTATTGGTGGTCCTAGATATTTCTTTAGCAGCCTCCCAATATTAAATCCTTTGAGTAACTCTATTGATGGCTCTAGATTCTGCTGTAGCTGTCCCTGAATGGGAATTGGTCCTCTGACCCTAGCAGAGTAGTCACAGGTACCTTAAAGAGCTGAGTATTGTGCTCTCTATGCCATGTCCATCCAACATCAGCTTTCCTCAAGCTCTCCTGGACCTATTTCTGCATAGCAGATTCCTCTGAAGATGCTCCAACAGGTAGAAATCTTCTTGATTCTCCAGGCCCTCATAATTAGATTCTTTGGGCCTTAGCTCAAACCTCCAGCTGGTACCAGGCCCCAAAAATTTAACTCCTCACACTGGAATGCTCTCCAGGCAAAATCCTAGGAGAGAATGACCATTCTAGAAGGTTGCACAAAATGTTTTCCTTTACCCTCAGTTCACAGCATTGTACAAAAACCTTAACTTTTAGCATATTTTTAACAAATGAAGAGCAACAAATATACTTTATATGACATTTGCACCAGTACCCAAGACTAAGATGCCAGGGTTTAAAATCCTCCACCACCTCTCCCTTCCACATCTGCATATACAGTGGCCAGGTTAGTGTAAGGTGCAAAAACAAAAAACAGCCACTGTCCACTTACACTAGAGTTCCCTTCATTTGGCCTGTAAAACACTGCATGGAATGGATGATGTGACATGGTTAAACCACTATGATTTTGTCATAACGATCATGGTAAAATAGGGGGCGGTTGGCTCAACAGCACATTTTTGGCGGCCCCCAACCACAAGTCTAAAAAAAGCCTTTGGTGGTGCTTTGTAAAGTGGTCTGTACATTAGGACTAGCAGTTGGGGGGGGCATTAAAACCCCTCAACTGAGCTGCAGTTTTACCTCCTCCCAACCACTCCTCCTTTAGCTGCACAGGCTGTGGCCAGGGATGTACACATGCTGCGGCCACAATTCTTTGATTTGTGCAGGAGGAATTACAGGTCCTTACATATTATTGGGGTCTGGCTAGTAAATTTCTTTTTCTACAAAATAAATAAAAAAATAAAAAGGCGCACCCGGACTTTGATCTCTTCTATGTTGTTCAGGTAGATCTCCACCTCTCAAAGGTTGCCTACCCCTGATCTAAAGTGTTGGGGCCCATTTCAGATCAGCTCTATATGGATGAATTGATGTGCATTTGCAGTATCATAGGGGCCAACGACTCCAAAAGGGATCTGGAATTCAGCACAATCAAATTTAGTTTGCAGCGATTAAACAACACAATCATTGGTTCTATGGTCTACGGATAAATATGTTTTTGATGGAGAAGATACGGGGGCTATTAGCCAGTGCTAAAGTGTATGGTACCCCAACACTTTATATTACTGATATGTGTCTGCAGTACCATGTACTTCTATGAAAAAGTATTCTGTTCTCCTTGTATTGCTTCCTTTGTGTGAAACGCCTGACGATCCTGCCAGTCTCCCTTCCCCTCCCTCTCTGCTTTCCAGGGAACACGCTAGGCATAGAAGCACATCCATGCCAGTGTGGTCAGTTTTCTTTTTTTGCATTCCACTTGGGAGCTCAGCTTGCCTGTAATCCAATGTTTAGAATGATGCTTACATGCCACCTTGCACAGCGCTTTACTGGGAAGATCAGTGAACTGCTGTTTCTCTGCCACCTGCTAATGCACTGACTGCAGTCTCCACCCCCACCTCTTTAAGCCCCTTATGCAGCTGAGAACAGAGGTCATGTGATCACTTATAAAAAAAAAAAAGGTATTTATCATTTGTTTATATATACAAACATTTTGCCTTGAACTAGGACAGTTTCACACTGCTGAGCAGCGGTTTGGCTGCAGTGCAGGTGTACCCAAGTTTTTTTTGTGCGATTAACCCACAGTTTCCTGTAAACTTTCTATTTGATTGCATGTTTCTGGTGTATTTCTGAAAGTGCACCAAAAATGCAGCATGCAGGACTTTTGGTACGCTTTCAGAAAATGCACCAAAACCACAAGGTCTCATAAAAAGTCTATGGGAAACCGTGGGATAACCGCAGAAAAACTACAGTCATAGGCGTGCGCAGGGGGTGTGCCTGGGCACACCCTAATCACCCCAATACATTAGCATTATCGCTCTGTGTGCCTGAAGGGAGATTGGAAATATCTCCGTCTGACTAGTTCTGCCATTAATGAAGTGCTGCCGTACTTATCTTTCACTGTACCGTCTCTGCCATAAGAGTGTGTGTGTATCTGTATGCATGCATATAAATATATATATATATTAGGGCTGGGGAAAAAATGGATTTAAATCTTGAATCGAGTTGAGAGGTCAAATCGATTTTTAGCTTAAACCATTGAGCACAATAAATTAAACACTTCTCTGTAAAAGTTGTTAAACTCTTACTGCAGCACTTGCAGTTTACAACTTTCAAAGCTGCTGGCTCTTGCTTTCTTAGTGATGCTTCCCTGAACTTCTGGTCTTCACATGAAAGAGTTAGGAACTGACAGTACATTCTCAAGCCAGTCTGTTAGTTTGATGTGGGGGTAAGGAGGAGCTGGGGAGTGTCTTGCCATCCTAGGTTATGGGATTGTGTGTTTCTACTGATGTACATATTGTAATGAGATACAAACCTAGTCCCTGCATGCAAGGTGACTCCATAGCACTCTAAGAGACAGGGACTACCCTGAAACAGGAAGCCTGGGGCAGTGATCATGGCACCAACTTAAACAGGAACATAGGCAAGGATTAAAAGATAAAAAAAAGCTGCATACTCAGCAAGTGATTAACCACCTCAATACTGGAGACTTTCATTCAGTGTGACAGTTGCTAAAAGCTGAAAGGTCAATTTACAGCTTTTAGCACTGTCACACTTTGAATGACAAGTGCGTGGTCATGCAACACTGTACCCAAATTAAATTTTTGCCATTTTTTTTTTAGACAAAACTTTATTTGGTGGTATTTAATCAACACTGGGATTTTTATTTTTTTGCTAAGTAAACAAAAAAGAACCAACAATTTTCAACCCCCCCCTGTTTTTGTTGTTTCCGTTATACAAATAATAATCTGTAATAAAATTTTAGTAATTTTTCTTTTTCACTGATGTGTGCTGGTGAGGCTATACTGATGGGCACTTATGAGGCTACTGATGGGCACTGATGAGGCCCCCCCCCCCCCCCAAAAAAAAAAATCCTACGCCCATCCAGCAAAGAGACATTTCCATAAAGCAAAGAGACAGCCCCATATATTCAGCAAGAGACATTTCCATAAAGCAAAGAGACATGCCCCCTCCTGCAAAGAGACATGCCCCCTCTTGCAAAGAGACATGCCTATCCTACAAAGAGACATGCCCCCTCCTGCATAGAGACATGCCCCCTCCTGCAAAGAGACATGCCCCCTCCTGCAAAGAGACATGCCCCCTCCTGCAAGGAAACGTGCCCCCTCCTGCAAAGAGACATGAGCCCTCCTGCAAAGAGACATGCCCCCTCCTGCAAAGAGACATGCCCAAAAACATCAGCTCACAGGTATATGAACTGTGTAGCACCACGAAAGCTCCCCCCCTTTCTCTCCACTGCCACCGACCAGCTACGCTCTGATCCCAGCTCAGTGACGCAACTTTCTGCAACAGCAGCGCTGCAGTGGTGGATAGGGTGACCACATTTCCAAACTGCCATTCAGGGATACCCCCCTTCCTTCCCAAAGAAAGATGGGGGGGGGGAATGCAGTCTTGGGGTTGACAGGGAATTCGTCAGCGGGTGATTTGTCAGGTGAATGGCTGGTGTTAGCACTTAAATCATCCTAACATTATGATTAATAGTCAGGATGATCAAATCAAATTATTTCTATTATTACATTGTAATATATAATTAAATAGTTCAACTCACCACAATGCAGAATCAGTGGGAGCCCCGAGCTTGTCACTTGCCACCATTGCCTGGCACCAGATGCAGCTTGTTACTTGCCACCATTGCCTGCCACCAGATGCAGCTTGTTACTTGCCACCCACAGCCGTGTCATTTGCCACCTATAGCCTGCCACCAGTTGCAGCTGTGCCACTTGCCACAAAAAATCCTACGCCCATCCAGCAAAGAGACATTTCCATAAAGCAAAGAGACAGCCCCATATATTCAGCAAAGAGACATTTCCATAAAGCAGAGAGACATGCCCCTCCTACAAAGAGACATGCCCCCTCCTGCACAGAGACATGCCCCCTCCTACAAAGAGACATGCCCCCTCCTGCACAGAGACATGCCCCCTTCTACAAAGAGACATGCCCCCTCCTGTACAGAGACATGCCCACTCCTACAAAGAGACATGTCCCCTCCTGCACAGAGACATGCCCACTCCTACAAAGAGACATGCCCCCTCCTACAAAGAGACATGCCCCCTCCTACAAAGAGACATGCCCCCTCCTGTACAGAGACATGCCCACTCCTACAAAAAGACATGCCCCCTCCTACAAAGAGACATGCCCCCTCCTACAAAGAGACATGTCCCCTCCTACAAAGAGACATGCCCCCTCACCAGATGCAGCGTGACACTTGTCACCAATGCCTGTCACCAGATGCAGCGTGTCACTTGTCACCAATGCCTGTCACCAGATGCAGCGTGTCACTTGTCACCAACGCCTGTCACCAGATGCAACGTGACACTTGTAACCAATGCCTGTCACCAGATGCAGCGTGACACTTGTCACCAATGGCTGTCACAAGATGCAGCCTGTCACTTGTCACCAATGCCTGTCACCAGATGCAGCCTGTCACTTGTCACCAATGGCCTGTCACCAAATGTCCCATAATTCTCTTTTCTCCTTTTTTTTCCCCTGGCCAATGGGAGGAAAAGGGGGAAGAAACAGGGAACTGGGAACAGCAGCATGAGGAGGTGGGGGGGAAAGAAGAGCCCGCAGCTGCTTCCTCTCCACACACACAGCCGCTCCGATCTCATGCTGTTTTTCTGCCCGCTAATAGAAGGGGGAATGGGCAGAAAACAACAGAGTCCTCTTCTGATAGCGGCACCTCAAGGGTGGAGGAGGCAGGCAGTACAGTTTCTGATCCTCGGACCGCTCGCCACTCCTTACATTTGCTGAGGGGAACATAGAGGGAGAAGGTGGATGGAGCTAGCGGAGGAGGAGCAAGTTAAATTTTCCTCCACAATGAATGGTGGGCCTCTCTCTCCTTCTCTCCTTACGTCACTGGTTTCTAGACGCATGTGGAGATTATATGAGACGCACGGCTGGAGTTTGAATGCTTGCTCTAAAACCCTATCCATGTGGTTTAAATGCGCTTTAGCCTAACATAAGAATGTAGGCATTGGAATTCGGTGAGTGTGTTTCTTTAGGGGAGTGGAATCACAGACACATTGGTGTGGTGAATGGATTAAGAGATCTTCACATAGACTATAGATCCTCTGCAATATTTTATGGACTTTATTTTTTATATTTTGGGAAAATGTTTTTATTTATTTATTTATTTATTTATTTTTTGTAGCTTCACTAGCTACATCATATCACTTCACTTGTCACAGGGTGTTTAGTGCTATTTGTCAATTTAGTGCTATAGCATTTATTATATTTTAGCACATGTCAGTTTTATTCTAATTTGTAAATTGTGAGTCACATGTCACTTTAGGGGATTTAATACTCCTTGTGCACAAACATTTAGCGCCGCTTTTTTGACTTTGTGTCATTATCCCACATTGACCAGTAGTTAAAATTCAGCTTTTATATTTGATCTTTTCAAGTGGCAGCTTCCACATACTCTGTATCTATCCAGAGGCGCAGTGGTGGTATTTTGAGTAGTGGCGCCTTTTTCTCAATTATACCCACAGGATTACTGATGAGGAATTACTGATGAGGCAGCACTGATGGGCACTGATAAGCTGCATTGATGACCACCAATGGGGCTGCACTGATGGGAACTGATGGGGCTGCACTGGTAATCTGGCACTGGTGATCAGTGCCCTGATTATCAGTGTAAATGCTCTACTCACTGTGCCCTGTCAGATCAGCTCTCATTTCCTCACACGCTGTCCCTGTTTGAGGAAAAGAAAGCTGATAACCAGCAAGTCTGTTTACATATGACGAGCAGTGGACACAGTTGATCACATATAAAGGGCAGCTGTGATTGGCCCTATACCCAGATCTGTGATCTGCTGTGTCCAAGGGACACAGCAATCACAGACACTTCCCGATGTATGCCTGAGGGGGTCACGGGAAGCGTGTTCTCAGGACGCCCTTCCATAACTGGAGACCTGTGCTGTAGCCATATATCGGCTATAGTGAGGTGGGCAAGTGGTTAAATCAGCTGCTAATGTAAAAACCCAGGGTTTAATATCACTTTAATAAAGTAGTATTTCAGAGTGAAGAAGTTCTTCACAGCCACCAGTATGACTCAAACCAACTTTGGCAGTTTGATTCTGACTCAAATAAGCATTCAGCTTCCCTAAACACTCACACCTTATGCCAGTGATGGCGAACCTTTTTGAGCCCGATTGCCCAAACTGCAAGACAAAACCAATGCATTTATTTCAAAGTGCCAACATACACAGAACTTGATGAGCGTGTGCTGCGGGGTGAACATGGGAAACATCAGAAATCATTGTGTATTCACTATGTAGTCATAGTGTTTTGTACAAGAGGATCTAAAACTAGAACATATTTTTGACAAAAGTTACATTTTTTGGAAGCTGTCCTAGCATTGTGCAATCAAATTCCAGTATCACTATTTTACTAACTATAAATTAACCACTTAAGGACCAGCCTCGTTTTGGATTTTAGTTGTTTACATGTTTAAAACATTTTTTTTTGCTAGAAAATTACTTAGAACCCCCAAACATTATATATTGTTTTTTTCTAACACCCTAGAGAATAAAATGGCGGTCATTGCAATACTTTTTTTCACACCGTATTTGCACAGCGGTCTTACAAGCACACTTTTTTAATAAAAAAATAACACAACAGTAAAGTTAACCCAATGTTTTCTCTATTGTGAAAGATAATGTTACGCCGAGTAAATTGATACCCAACATGTCACGCTTCAAAATTGCGCCCGCTCGTGGAATGGCATCAAACTTTTACCCTCAAAAATCTTCATAGGCGACGTTTAAAAAATTCTACAGGTTGCATGTTTTGTGTTACAGAGGAGGTCTAGGGCTAGAATTATTGCTCTCGCTCAAACGATTATGGCGATACCTCATATGTGTGGTTGACCACTGTTTTCATATGCGGGCGCTACTCCCGTATGCATTCGCTTCTGCAAGCAAGCTCGTCGGGACAGGGGGTTTTTTAAATTTTATTTTTTATTTTTATTATTTATTTTACATTATTTTATTTATTTTTACACTGTTTAAAAAAAATTGTGTCAGTTTTATTCCTATTACAAGGAATGTAAACATCCCTTGTAATAGAAAAAAGCATGACAGGACCTCTTAAATATGAGATCTGGGGTCAAAAAGACCTCAGATCTCATATTTACACTAAAATGCAATAAAAAAAAAGTCATTTAAAAAAATGACATTGAAAAAAATGTGCCTTTAAGACGTATGGGCGGAAGTGACGTTTTGACGTCGCTTCCGCCCAGCATTGTAATGGAGATGAGTGGGCGCCATCTTAGCCTCACTCGTCTCCAGGCACAGTACAGAGAAGGATGCGATCGCCTCCGCCACTACCGACGGCTCCGGTAAGCAGGGGAGGGCCCTCTCCCGCCACCGATAAAAGTGATCTCACGGCGAATCCCCTGCAGAGACCATTTTTATCTGAAAGCCGACCGCCGCACAAAAACGGGGATATGGGGATTATGGCAGCTAGCCAAAGTTTGGACATACATCGGAGTGCGGCGGTCGGCAAGTGGTTAATATTCAATACACTCAAGTTGCATGACAGGTGCACTTTAAATTACTAGTCGTTCAGTAGAAGCACCGGCTGGATGATAAAGAAATCCTGTTACAGGGGGTGACATGCAACCAGCAATGCTCCAGCTGCAGCAGAACTTCCAGTCCCCCCATGCCCTGCTGGGGCACATTATGCACTCTTTGGTTGCCAAGGTATGTTAAGATCTGTAGTTCTACTCCAGCTGAAGACATACTGGTTGCCCTGCATTGCTGTAGCAGAAGACTACTTGGAAAATCTCTCATTCCTGATGTTAACAGTCCTATATGTCCAGGAAACATCCTTCTGAACGTGAACACTCAAGGACAACTGTAGCAATGCTTTACCAATGCGGTTCACTCACAATGCCTGTGCAGTTCATTGCACGTCGAGTGCAAACTCCCAACAGCAGCAGCTCTACACCTCCATGTTTAATGCCAGTGATTTTGGACTGTCTGTCATGTGACTCTGGTGTCATGAAATACAGGGGGATGGCAGGGACAAAAACTATATGTATTTACATCTCACTATACTGAAGTGGTCTCTGCTAAATCTAGCAGGCATTCCCAGCCAGATAAACCTGAATAGCCAACACAAAGCATGAGACGTCCCTCTTCATATCCTACGGAACATGCTTCTCTGACAGCTTTGATAGGAGTAACACAGACAGCATATACACAACATTAGTCTGACCTTACCCTTCCATATTTTGTGGGAATGTTGGGAACAAGAAGAAAGAAAAAAAAAAAGGTCCCCAAGGAATAGATTCTATTTGAAGAGGCACAGAAACAGTGTACACAGCTAAGCACATTTATTCCCCACACAGCATGTACACTTACTTTAACAACGATTGCCATAACACTCCAATAATACACCTATCAGCCGACTCAGTTCCCAGGCACGAGAATGGCCTGTGATTGGGCATCTTCAGTAGGCACCATCACGGCCCCCTATCGGTTCAATCCCAACCACGTGTTCCGCCTGCCATCCAACCCAGAGCAACGCTTCATCTCGTCCACGCCCATCCTAGACATGGCCCCCCATTGGCTCAATCCCCACCACATGTTCTGCCTGCCATGCAACCCAGAGCAACCCTTCATCTCGTCCACGCCCATGCTAGACACATCACCCCTGGCCCCGGAGACTTGTGGGAGATGTAGTTCTATGGGGAGGGGAGCTGTGCACGAGATACACCTTCGTACAGGATTTTCTCACGTGTCCACAGAGAGGGCTCGGCAAGCTGGCTGTGGCACGCGTGCCATAGGTTCGCCATCACTGCCCTATGCCAACCATTTAGCAGCTCAAAGAGTATTTCATTATGAGGCCTCTTGTCCTTTCCTCGTACAATATGTTTATTAATAATCAAGCAGAAACAAATGCAGCACAGTGCACATATAACATTGATAGGCCTTAAAACAGATAATGACAAAAGGAATACAAGGTAAAACAGTCAAAAGGTTGTGCGTGGATTGAATATGAACTCCTTTTGTCCCTTTCATACCTTGTACAACAGCATAGGCTACACATGCAGGCTTTATTTCCACCATAGGTTAAGTTGTTTAAATTGTTTATTGTGTTTTGTTTTACTTTGATAAAACTTACAGAAGTATAAGCGAATTCAGTCCTTGAAACACTTGAGGGGAGATCCGGTTTATTTTGTTGTTCTCAATGACTCTGTTGAGAATGAGATAAATGTTTAATAGAGACAAATTCACAAAATAAATGCAGCATCACCAAGAATATGCATTATTAAAGCTATCCATTCTTCAAGTGTGTTCTTCCAGTTACATTTCAGAACAAGCACAAATTTTATCAGGGACATTACGATTGTATCAGGAGATGTGTGGTGTGAAAGGTGTTTTCTATGCATTACTATCATTGTGTGAAATGTTGGGCACTTTTAAGATGTATAGTATAGGAAGTCAAATTGAATACACAGATTAGGGTGTACAGTTAAGGCTTAACAATGATAGATGTAAGTGAATAATTAAAAAATAATTCTATTCAGTTGGCTTGTTTGGGATCTTCTTTAAAATCCACAGATGCAACTAATTAATGCACTAATCCATTTTTCTTTTACTTTTCATTAATAATAAAACAGTTCATCCCATCCTACTGTTTTGGTCCACCAGGCATACCAGCAGTTGGTCTTAACAAAATGACTGGGTAAGGAGCTAGAGGGCTTTTTATTATGCTGAGACTTGCCTGTATGCCCATCAACACTGGGCTGATAACATAGAGCCTCAAAACTATATGGTTACACCACCTTCAAAATCCCAGGCAGATATACACCATATTACCAAAAGTATTGGAATGCCTGCCTTTACACACACTTGAACTTTAATGCCATCTTAGTCTTAGTCCGTAGGGTTCAAAATTGAGTTGGCCCACCCTTTGCAGCTATAACAGCTTCAACTCTTCAGGGAAGGCCATCCACAAGGTTTAGGAATGTGTCTATGGGAATGTTTGACAAGACAAGTTTGTGAAGTCTCCGCTCTAACTCATCCCAATTCTATTGGGTTGAGGTCAGGACTCTGTGCAACCTAGTCAAATTCCTCTACCCCAAACTTACTCATCCATGTCTTTATAGACCTTCCATGTTGGAACAGGAAGGGGCCATCCCCAAACTGCCCAGACTACATAGGGAGCACTGGTAAGATTGTGTGGGACTTGATGTTACCCTTATTCGGAAAGGGGTACCACTTGTACGTGGACAATTATTACATGAGTGTGCCACTTTTTAGTCACCTTTTTGATTATGGAATTGGCGCATGTGGCACTGTGCAATCTAATCGCCGGGGCTTCCCCCAATGGCTTGTAGATTCCCAATTTAGATGGGGGGAGAGAGCCTGCTTGATATGTAATCATTTGTTAGCAGTGAAGTGGAGGGATTCACGGAATGTTTTCGTTCTGTCCTCCCTTCACGCAAATATGACAGTCCAAATTCCTACGGCGGCTGGTGTTGTGGAGAAACCCCTCCGTGTCCACAAATACAACCTTAACATGGGAGGGGTGGACCTCAACCACCAGTTGTTGGTGCCATACCTAATTGTCCATAAGGCCAGATGCTGGTACAAAAAATTGTCTGTATACTTATTTCAATTGGCTCTGCTGAACCCTTTTGTGCTATACAAAGCTTCAGGACGAACTGGATCCTTCCTAAAATTCCAGGAAGAGATGGTCACAGCCCTTCTGTTTCCAGACGGTGCTATGGCCCACCTTCCCAATGCAAATGCAGTGAGCCAGCTGCATGAGAGGCATTTTCCGTATGTCCTCCCTGGAAACCCTACCCAAAGAACACTCCAAAGAAGATGTCGTGTCTGCAGAAAACGCAGATTTAGACGTGACACCCGCTTTTATTGACCCTCCTGTCCTGCCAAACCTGGTCTTTGCATCGGTGACTGTTTCAAACACTACCACACACTAGTGGAGTATTAGTGTAGGTTACAGCACTACACAGTCCTAGGGCACACTAACACAGGGTCTCTAAAGATAAGATGGCCATCACATTTTGAGAGACCCTAATCTGCAACGTTCAGTTTACAGTTTTTATAAAAGTGAAAAAAGTAAAAAAAAAAAAAAAGAACACACACAAAAACACAAAAAAATATAAAATAAAAAAGCCAAAAATAGTTGTGGTTTTATTTTTCTTCTCTCTCTCTATTGTTCTCTCTCTTATGTTCGCTCTCTACTATCTGCTCTATTGTTCGCTCACTATTGTTCTATATCTATTGTTCTTTCTCTGTTTTATTTTTACTGTTTTATTGTATTTGCTTTGCAGGTATGGTATGTCTTACTGTTATATTGTAATGTTACTTTGTTTTATTGTTAACCATCATTTGCTTAGCAGGTATGCCATTCAGCTGCAACACTGGTTTATTTATTCTGACAGCAACAGCGTTTGCTCCCACGATACGTAAAGCCGTGACTCCAGCGCTGTCGGAGCTGATTTCACCACCACAGTTAAAAAAAAGAGCATATATGCTGAAGCATGGGGGTAGGGGTGGAGGAGCGATTTGCTCCTAACATTAGGGGTGGATTGCCCCCATGCTTCGGCATATATTTTTTAGGCATAGATTGCGTTAAAAAATGTTTTATTCTTACTGTTTTATTGTATTTGCTTTGCAGGTATGGTATGTCCTAATGTTATACTGTAATGTTACTTGTTGTTGTTTTATTGTTAACCATCATTTGCTTAACAGGTACGCCATTCAGCTGCAGCACTGATTTATTCATCTTGACAGCAACCCCACGATACATAAATCAGCGACTCCAGCGCTTGTAGGAGGTGATTTCACCACCACAGTTAAAAAAAAAATGGGGCATGTATGCCCATCATTAGAAGTGGGTGGATGAATTGTGGTATTCTAATGGTGGGCATACCCACCAATCAATCTCTTTTTTTTCATGCAGCCCACAGGCTGCATGAAAAAAGGAACATTACAACGTATGCCCAACAAGGACCAGCGACTTACTGGTATGTTGCTGGACTTTGAGTGGTTATACCAGAATGATGCCTGCAGGTTTAGGTCTCTTCTTGGTATCATTCTTTTCAGCCAGCAGTCAGCTTTCATGTAAAAGCAATCATAGTGGCTAATTAGCCTCTAGACTGCTTTTACAAGCAGTGGTAGGAAACATCCCCCACACCATCTTCCATGGTTTTCTCGGGCTCTCCTGTCCCAACAGGGATCCCAAGAATGCAGCCGTGGTTCTGCCAGCTGACCATAGAGCTGATCAAAGACCAGAATGGCTCCAATCATCTCTATGGCCTAAGAAACCGGAAGCTACGAGCATTTCATGACTTGGGTTTCGCCGGATGTAAACAGCGCCATTGGGAAATTGGCAAAGCATTTTATCACACCGATCTTGGTGTGGTCAGATGCTTTGAGGGCAGAGGAGAGATCTAGGGTCTAATAGACCCCAATTTTTTCCAAAAAAGAGTACCAGTCACTAACTATTGCTATCATATATTTACATTCCCAGAGATAACAATAAAAACGATTAAAGAAAAAAAATGAAAGGAACAGTTTAAAAATAAAATAAAAAAGCAAAATAAATCGTAAAAATATTTTGCCCCATGCTTACGTGCAAAGGCAAATCCAAGCGACGGTCTGGTGTCATATGTAAACAGAAATTGCACCATGCATGTGAGGTATCACCGCGAAGGTTAGATTGAGGGAAGTAATTTTAGCAGTAGACCTCCTTTGTAAATCTAAAGTGGTAACCTGTAAAGGCTTTTAAAGGCTTTTAAAGGCTTTTAAAAATGTATGTAGCTTTTCGCCGCTGCACGTTTGTGCACAAATTTAAAGCATGTCGTGTTTGGTATCCATGTACTCGGCATAAGATCAGATTGAGGGCAGTAATTTTAGCAATAGACCTCCTCTGTAAATCTAAAGTGGTAACCTGTAAAGCCTTTTTAAGGCTTTTAAAAATGTATGTAGTTTGTCATCGCTGCACGTTTGTCATTTATAGCATGTCGTGTTTGGTATCCATGTACTCGGCATAAGATCAGATTGAGGGCAGTAATTTTAGCAGTAGACCTCCTCTGTAAATATAAAGTGGTAACCTGTAAAGGCTTTTTAAAGGCTTTTAAAAATGTATGTAGTTTGTTGTCGCTGCATATTTGTCATTTAAAGCATGTCGTGTTTGGTATCCATGTACTCGGCATAAGATCAATTTTTTTATTTCATCAAACATTTGGGCAATATAGTGTGTTTTAGTGCATTAAAATTTAAAAAAGTGTGTTCTTTCCAAAAAAATGCATTTGAGAAATTGCTGCGCAAATACTGTTTGAAAAAACAATCGCAACAACCCACCATCTGTAGGGCCTTTGCTTTAAAAAATATATATAATGTTTGGGGGGGTTCAAAGTAATTTTCTTGCATAAAAAATAAATTTTCATGTAAACAAAAAGTGTCAGAAAGGGCTTTGTCTTCAAGTGGGTAGAAGAGTGTGTGATGTGTGAAATAAGCTTCTAAATGTTGTGCATAAAATGCCAGGACAGTTCAACCCCCCCCCCCCCAAATGACCCCTTTTGGGAAAGTAGACACCCCAAGCTATTTGCTGATAGGCATGTTGAGTCGATGGAATATTTTATATTTTGCCACAAGTTACAGGAAAATGATTTTTTTTTTTTTTGCACAAAGTCATCACTAAATTATATATTGCTCAAACATGCCATGGACATATGTGAAATTACACCCCAAAATACATTCTGCTGCTTGTCCTGAGTACGGGGTACATGTGTGAGACTTTTTGGGAGCCTAGCCATGTACAGGACCCCGAGAACCAAGCCCCACTTTCAGACTGAGGGTGTAAAATGGTGATTTCACTTCCTCACTACCTATCACAGTTTTGGAGGCCATGAAATGTCAAGATAGCACAAAACCATGCCAAATAACCCCATTTTGGAAAGAAGACATTTAAAGCTATTTGCTGAGAGGCATGTTGAGTCCATGGAATATTTTATATTTTGCCACACGTTTCGGGAAAATTATTTATTTTTTTTACAGAAAATTGTCACTAAATGATATATTGCTCAAACGTGCCATGGGCATATGTGAAATTACTAGACATGTGCACACTGAAATATTTCGTTTCGGAATTTCGTTTTCGTCCGAAAAATACATTTATTTAGTTTTTCGTTAAAAATTGCATTCGTCCGAAAATCCAAATTAAGGTCGAATCTGTCATTGAAGGCTTATGGTGTCTGTCGAATGTTCAAAGAAGATTTGACGGAGCAGCTAAACTGTACGACGCCGTATAGTTTACCTGCTCCGTCGAATCTTCTTAGAACTTTTAACAGACACCATAAGCCAAAGTACGTGTGTACTTAGTTCTAGCTATTTTACTGCTCCTCCTCTTTGGTTACAATCAGCCAATAACATTCATCATCATCATTTCTTATCTTTTCTCCCCTACTTCGAATCTTTTCTCCCCTATGTCGAATCTTTTCTCTCTATGTCGAATCTTTTCTCTCTATGTAGAATAATCTTGGACTAATAGAGTTAAGGTTAGGCACATTCGACCACAGGTTTGATGGACACAGATTGTTATTGTCATCATCATGTCGAATCTCCTATCTATATCGAACTGTTGTAGCAACGAAAATGAAAATAAAGCATTTGTTTATATCAGATCTTTTGTTTATCGGATTTTCGGATTTGTTTATGTCAGATCTTTTGTTAAAACAATAACGAAAATACCTGAAATTTGGACGAAAATGCATTCGGACGAAAACAAATGCACATGTCTAAAAGTTACACCCCAAAATACATTCTGTTGCTTCTCCTGAGTATGGAGATACCATATGTGTGTGACTTTTTGGGAGCCTAACCGCGTACAGGACCCCGAAAGCCAATCACCACCTTCAGGCTTTCTAAGGGCGTACAATTTTGATTTCACTTCTCACTGCCCATCATAATTTCAGAGGCCTTAAAATGCCCAGATAGCACAACCCCCCCCCAAATGATCCCATTTTGGAAAGTAGACACCCCAAGCTATTTGCTGAGAGGCGTGTTGAGTATTTTGCAGATCTCACTTTTTGTCAAAAAGTTTTGAAAATTTAAAAAAGAAAAAAAAATACATTTTTCTTTTCTTTCTTCATTTTAAAAAACAAATGAGATCTGCAAAATACTCACCATGCCTCTTAGCAAATACCCTGGGGTGTCTACTTTCCAAAATGGGGTCATGTGGGGGCGGGGGGGGTTGTGCTATCTGGGCCTCCATAACTGTGATAGGTAGTGAGGAGTAAAACCACCATTTTACTCCCTTAGAAAGCCTGAAGGCAGTGATCTATTTTCGGGGTCCTGTACACGGCTAGGCTCCCAAAAAGTCTCACACATGTGGTATCCCCGTACTCAGGAGAAGCAGCAGAATGTATTTTGGGGTGTAATTCCACATACAACTATGGCATGTTTGAGCAATATATCATTTAGTGACAACTTTGTGCAAAAAAAAAAATTGTAATTTTCCCGCAACTTGTGGCAAAATATAAAATATTCCATGGACTCAACATGCCTCTGGGGTCATTTGGGGGGGTGCTATTTGGGCATTTTATGGCCTTCGAAACTGTGATAGGTAGTGAGGAGTGAAATCAAAAATGTACGCCCTTAGGCTTGGTACAGATTGAAATCCCGGCATTTGGTGTGGTTCCGGCTCCCCAGATGCCTCTCCTATCTACCGGCCTGGAGTTCTTGTACAATGATTTGTATATGTTTGCCAAGTTATAATAGTATTTAGAAATGTGTGTCTGCCTGCGGGGGTGTTTTGCTACATTTGGCCCCCCCTTTTTTTCCCCCCTCTTCCCTCCCTACCCCCCTTTCCCCTTCTCCCCTACCCTCCTGCTTCAGCCCCCCTTCCCTTTTTTTTGTTGTCTGCCAGACACGGGGGGGGGGGGGGCATGCTCTCTCTGCCTTGGCTCACTTCCCAGTGACCGGGGCTCGCGTGGCAGTGGGATCATTTTTCTGCATACATGCCCCGCCTGGGAGCCCAAAGGTTGTCCCAGATGGGGCCTAATTCTTTTAGCAATACTGGTTTAAAAATGGAGCTACGGCTCGCTCTCACTGGGCTGTGACCCTCGGGGAGCAAGCGGTCTCACTAAACGATGGACTTAGTGATAGTGTTACATTGTTTGTGATTGTTTTACCTTTGTTACCACTCCTGGTATTCTTGGAGGTTAATTTTATTCTATATTTCCTTTTGGAGCTATTTCTTTAAAGAGAAGTTTAACATAGTAATGCGGGTTGTTGGGGGGGTCCCGTGCCCTGGGGGCCCAACCTCTGAAGTGCCTTACCTCTTCCCCCACTAGGCCTTAGCTGCCCAATTAGGCAGTAGCCCTCCGTTTGGAGATTTAGTTTTCTGCCACCTTTTCCTACTCATCTCCCACCTCTCTATCCTTCTCCTTCCCAGCCCTCTTTTGTGTCCCTACCCACCTCTTCTCCTCAGCTCCCCTAACTTAGTCTGTCATCCCCTCCCCCTCCCCCCCACTTCCCACGCTACCTACCGTTCTGGGTTCTGACGAGATCTGACGACCCCACCCCGCCCCACCCAAAATGTCATTGAAATTTGTGTCCTGGAATGTGAAGGGCTTAAATGTCCCAGAAAAATGGTCCAGTTGTCTCGCCGATTCGTGGAAGCAAAGACCTCAGGTAGTATTTTTACAAGAGACTCATTTCCGGGCTGACAAGATCCCAAAACTCTACAATAAACATTTCCCAATAGCTTATCACAGTTTGTCACCCTCTACAAAATCAAAGGGCACATGTATCTCCTGGTCAAAACTGTACCCTGGCAGCTGATAGACCTCAACACTGATCGAGAGAGTAGATACCTTTTTGTTAAAGGTACGCTTTAGTCGCAAACATTCACCCTGGCTAACCTGTACCTGCTGAATGTGGATCAGCTTCTGGTACTTAAAACATGCCTAACCGCCCTGGCTTCTTTCGCAGAGGTAACCCTGGTTTTAGGGGGAGACCTCAACCTTACCATCGATCCTTGCAAAGATTCGTGGACGGGCTGCTCGGCCTTGTCCCTGAGAAACCGGATCAGGGAACTGTTGCACTCTCACTGATTAGTTGACATTTGGCGTATCCTCCATCCGCAGGAGAGAGACTACACCTTTTTCTCAGCGGTGCATGGCTCGTATTCTAGGGTAGATCTTTTCTTAGTCTCCCACGCCACAATCCCACTTGTCTCTAGTGCTCACATTGGACACATTGCGCTTTGGGACCACGCTCCGATCTCAATAACTTTAGCCTCACAACACTCGACACCTAGATCAGCTACATGGCGACTAAACGAATCCCTTATTCAAGACCCTGAAGTTAAAGCAGACATCTTACGAGAATTGGGACTTATCTTTGAGAGCAACAAGGATTCGGTCCCTAATCCTCTCTCTATTTGGTCTGCGCATAAGTGCTACATTAGCGGAATATTATTATAATTATTATAATAATGGGCGGCACAGTGGTGTAGTGGTCAGCACTCTTGCCTAGCAGTAAAAAGGGTCGCTGGTTTGAATCCCAACCACGACACTACCTGCCTGGAGTTTGCATGTTCTCCCTGTGCCTGCGTGGGTTTCCTCCGGGTACTCCGGTTTCCTCCCACACTCCAAAGACATGCTGGTAGGTTAATTGGCTTCTGTCCAAAATTTGCCCTAGTATATGAATGGGGACCTTTGATTGAGGGTAGGGACTGATGTGAGTGTGCGATGTACAGGGTTAGGGACAAGGGTCAGGGTTGTAGACACACACTCACTCAGGTTGAACTGGATGGACTGGTGTCTTTATTCAACCTTACTAACTATGTACTATGTACTATGTACTATATTCATTAAACATGGTCACAGACTCAAGGTGGCCAGAGCGAAAATGTTGTCTGAGTTGCTCGCAAAACTCCATGACTGCGAAAAATGCCATAAAACTCACCAAGACAGGGCCCTGGAAGCAGAACTAACTAGCTTTCGAGAGCAAATCAGGGAGCACTCTCTATTCCAATCTAAGAACAGTCTATTGAACAAGTGCAGCAGAACATTGGCGAACGGCATACGAACCCAACGCAACTTATCCTACATCCTCGCCTTATTCACCTCCACAGGAACCAGAACTCATGACTCTGCGGAAATGGCGGAATCCTTCCGCGCTTTCTATAAAGCTCTCTATAATCTGCATTCCTGCCCTTCGGGACAGTTTGGAGGCAATAGAGACCTATCCCACGGCGGCAAACCTGCCTTCTCTCAATGATGAGGAGGTGGACTTGCTTTCGCAGCCTATAACCGCAGACGAACTTACGAGTGCTCTAGCTGGGTCTCCGAGGGGGAAAGCGCCGGGCCCCGATGGCTTTACAACTTCCTATTATAAAACATTCCAAGCCCAGTTAGCAACCCATTTTATTACTGCCTTTAACGCAATACTAGATAATCATGCTATGCATAATCCCCCTGGACCAAGTCGGTTTTATCCGCAACAGAGAGGCACAGGACAACACAATAAGGACAATAGATGTGGTGGCAAGGTCCAAACGCCTCAATACCCTGTTCATCCTGTTGTCCACAGACGCCCAAAAGGCGTTCAACGCGGTGAATTGGACTTTCCTCCTGGCCACCCTGTGAAGCCTTGGAATGCCGTCCTCCATTCTGTCCTGGATATCTACCATCTACTCTTCCCCTACCGCGTCGGTCAGGGTAAACGGGGTGGCTTCCAACCCCTTCAATATAAGTAACAGTACGAGACAGGGGTGCCCACTTTCCCCGCTCCTCTTTATACTTTCCCTAGAACCCTATTGCAACACATTAAGCTTAACCCTGATATCAGAGGACTTGAAACAAGCACATACCTCCATAAAATTGCTGCTTATGCGGACGATCTGCTGTTCTTCATCTCAGAACCGCATACCTCTCTCCTGGTCCTCTTATCGGCAATACGCCAATAGGGTGATCTATCGGATTTTAAAATTAACCTGTAAAAGTCAGAAGGGTTTAACGTCTCCCTTACTCCTAGCTGCCAGGCTCGCCTTAGTGGCAACTTTCCCTTCCGGTGGACTCCTCAGGCTATCCAATATCTAGGCACTAAAATTCCTTCTAATCTACATCTCCTCTACCAACTCAACTTTCAGCCCCTCCTGCGCATCTTGTCCTCAGATTTAGACAGATAGAGGAACTTGGCGGTTTCCTGGTTTGGCAGATGCAATGTCTTAAAGATGAATATCATGCCGAGGCTGCTTTACCTCTTACAAGCTCTACCGGTTAGGATACCGCAGATCTTCTTTCGTAAATTACGTACGATCTTCATTAGCTATGTATGGCAGGGCAAGCCTTCGCGGTTCAGGAGATCCCTACTACAACAGCCAAAACTCAGAGGAGGGGTTGCCCTCCCTGACCCAGCCTTGTATTATACGGCAGTCCACATGAATAGAGTGGTGGACTGGTGCAGACATTTACCCCATAAGTTATGGGTCTGCCTGGAATAGGAAATGGTGCAGTTTCCCCTTGCGGGCCTACTTGGGAGTGGGACTCGATTTTCCAGATTCTCCTCTTCCCATTCACTAATTGAGCCCACCTTGCAGCATCACAGATACTTTAGGATAGCGGAGACGCCCAGTTTTCCCTCCATGTTAACGCCTATAATTGGGGACCCGGACTTTTTACCGGGTATCTCTGATAGATCCTTCCGGCTCCACCAAAACCAGAGCTTAGTTAGAGCCTCCTCTCTTCTTGGACCTTCTGAATGGAGCGACCCCTCAGGCAAATATCCTAGCTTTAATTCTTCCATTTTGGGCAGGTGGAAGATTTTGCAACTCTCACACTTCCTCAGATCCCTCCCGGAAATCGGCGGTTTCCGCAGACAGCCTACGTCCTTTGAAGATTTGTGCCGGGGAGATAACCAGTACGGAAATCCCTTTCTTTTTCTTATAACATCTTACTTACCCATACATCCCAACATGACCCCCGTACCTGAGGAAGTGGGAGAGAGATCTTAACACTACGTTCACTGAGGATCAAAGAATCGAATACTCCTTTTTGCACATAAATCCTCCATGTGTTGCAAATACCAAGAAATCACCTACAAAATCCTGATGCGCTGGTGCAGGACTCACTCTGTTTTAGTGTCCATATTCCCAGGACACAGTCCCCTGTGTTGGAGATGTGGTACACAGACTGGCACATTACTTCACATCTTCTGGGAATGTCCAGTTCTGACCCTTTTCTGGAGACAAGTACTGGAGATCATTTACAAGCTTACTGATGTTGTTCTCCAGGATAACCTGGCAGCAGTACTCCTAAACCTGACTCCCATGTCATGTAAGCGTTATCGCAAATCCCTATTGAAACACTTTTTGAATGCAGCCAGGGTGTGTGTCCCCAGCATGTGGAAGCAGCAATCCCCACCGACAGTGTCACAGTGATTTGTTAGGGTTCACGATATTCAGCAGATGGAAGATCTTACAGCTGCCCTAGGGGAAAGGGACGAGGAAAACAATGCCCGCTGGACACATTGGGACCTGTTCCGATTCTCAGACGAATATAAGTCCTACATTTGAGTATCTTGTCTTAGGATAATTTGGATTCTTGGGTCGTCGATCTTGCCAGAGCTTCATATCCACCCCCTTCCCTCTTACTTTCCCACCACTGCTCCTCCTTTATTCCTTTCCTTTCTTTTCCCCATTGACACCATTGGTGTCACCCACTCTTTTTTCCTATAAATGAGAAAATTCCCCCCGGTTTGCGGTGACCTTTTGGTACCACTCCTGCTAAACCAGGATTGAGAGCCATAACCTACATGAAGTATAATGTTTAGGTTCAGTCTACTAAAGTATAATGGCAGGTTACCTGACCAATAGGGAGGAGTTCGCTCTACTCTCCAGGTGGTGGAGGTCCTCTTTCTCCCTATTGGTCTTACTGAATAGCTTACACATGTCCACTAAAACTATTCTTTTTGCCAACTAGGAGGTTTCCTCTACTGTCCCGTTTGAACTGCAGGATATAACTATTGCGGAGTCTTTAGACAACAGTCTCCTGTTTTACTATAACGTTTTAATGGAACCTTGATTGCTACCCCATCAATGTACATGGACTTGTTTGAGGAGCTATTATTATTGCCTATTACTGGATATAGTTGTTTGACATGTTTGATTCCTTTCTGTATAATCCGCATTCCTTAAATAAAGATTAAAAAAAAAATGTACACCTTTAGAAATCCTGAAGGCGGTGCTTGGTTTTCGGGGTCCTGTACGCGGCTGGGCTCCCAAAAAGTCTCACACATGTGGTATCCTCATACTCAGGAGAAGCAGCAGAATGTATTTGGGGGTGCAATTCCACATATAACCATGGCATGTGTGAGCAATATATCATTTAGTGACAGCTTTGTGTATTTTTTCTAGTATTTTTTATTAATTTCCTTGGGATGCCTACTTGCAAAAATGGGGTCATTTGGGGGGGGGGGGGGTTGTCCTGCCCTGCCATTTAGCACCTCAAGAAAGGCTAAAGGTAGTCATAAACTAACAGCTGCGTAAATTCCAGAAAATGTACCATAGTTTGTAGATGCTATAACTTTTGCGCAAACCAATAAATATACGCTTATTTACATTTTTTTTACCAAAGACATGTGGCTGAATACATTTTGACCTAAATGTATGACTAAAATTAAGTTTATTGGATTTTACTTATAACAAAAAGTAGAAAATATCATTTTTTTTTCAAAATATTCGTTTTTTTTCCGTTTATATCACAAAAAATAAAAATCGCAGAGGCAATCAAATACCATGAAAAGAAAGCTCTATTTGTGGGAAAAAAGGGACGCAAATTTTGTTTGGGTACAACATTGCATGAACGTGCAATTACCACTTAAAATAGCGCAGTGCCAAATTGTAAATAGTGCTCTGGTCATTGAGCAGCCTAATCTTACAGGGCTGAAGTGGTTAATCCATCCAACCTACTTCAACTAATATAACATTTTCAAAATAATAGCTTTTATAGTGATCTGTTAAATATCTCAAATCTATGCAAGTACTAGGCATTTGGAAAATGAGTTGCTTTCTCTGTTTAATATTGTCATACTCGTACGTTTGATTGAAAGTAACTAAATCAGTCCAATAACTGAAGAAAGTCTGCCAATTTTGCATTATCATTCCTATCTGGATTTTTAATTGTAAATATGATAAATAAGCAAAACAAATAAAAAGTCATCTGGCAAGAGGATTCCAATTTCGCCAAGCAAATGTGAATGCTCAATCAATTCAGAAATTTAAGTTTATTTGCATGCATACTGGGAATACAAGACTCATTTTTCAATGCAAAGTAATCTCTCCAAAACAAATAAAGCCTGAGAAAATGACTTGACATTATCAAGTTTATAAAACATTTTGTATGCCATTTTAACCCAAGGGGAACTTTGTTACAATTAGATTTTTTAACCTGACTTATTACTGAAAACTATAATACACTACTGAGCAGCACTACAATCATACAACAATATAGCTAAAACAGATGATAATGAGTCTGAAAACATTGACCCTCCATTTAATGGAATATGTGGATTAGCTCAGCGTAATGGTGGCAGTAATGTCAGTCTACTAAAAAAGCAGCATCTCTGAATGATGGTGAATGGCACTATCATATTGATCTGGTATACTGTATATATTACAGGATACATTTATTTTCTATTTCTTTGAATTATCTTTTTTTTTTTTAAATTCAATATTTTTATTGAAAAATTTGCATGTTACAGAAAATGAAACAGTAAACCAAGCAGTAATACAATCTTGGGGTATATTGTTAACATTGGTATGCAATAAGACTGCAAGAGGAGTACAGAGGTCAGAACAATAAAAGATTCATTAATAGATGAACCACAGAATATGCATAAAACAAGCATTTAGAACGTTGAAAACTGTAGAAAGTTCTAGAACCATGATAAGACATGTGGACTAGCAAAGGGAAATGTAGTGGAATCCTGCTATATACGTCTTCCGGATCCTGGGTATACTGCCATGTCTCCCACCTACCCCTATCAGGAACTGACTTTACGTGGGGAGGGCATCCTCTATCTGATATTATTTTGCCAACATGCCGGTATCTCGGTTATGTGACGTGTGGTATGTGGGATATCAGGGCATATGCTTGAGTCCCATTGTTATTGCAGGTTCTTGGTGCAGTGGTAGTCCACTAAGCCTAGTCTGTAATACAAGTAGATGGATAAGGGGGGGGGGGAGTGATGAGAAGAGGGGGCGAGGGGAGAAAAGGAAGGACGGGTTACCGTAAATGGATGTCCGTTATATAAGATGTTTAATGATGTGAAGCCCCAGGTCAAGCTATGAGGAATCTGTTATGATGGTACGGTAGTCTGTTGATTCTTTGAAATGAAGCCAACAAGCCCATGTTTTATGGAATTTCACTGGGGTGTCTTGAGCTTGATGGATTAAATCTTCCATCTCAGCTATTTTCCCGATTCTGCTGAGCCAGTCAACTATACTAGGGGGGGAAGTAGTCCTCCAGTGAGTGGGTACACATAGTTTTGCTGCATTGATGAGGTGTAGAGTGAGTGATTTTGAGTAGGCCATTCGGGGAATGGAAGTATGATGGAGAAGATATTGGGCTGGCGTGAAATCCGGAGTGTACGTTGTGATTTGTGAGGTAAGACGATGTATCTCCTTCCAATAGGGTTGAATTAGGGGGCAATCCCACCAGATGTGCAATAGAGAACCATGAGCGGTGTTGCATCTCCAACATAAAGGAGGGATGCTAGGGTGAAATTTGTGTATCCTGTCAGGGGTCCTATACCACCTGGAAAATATTTTGTAACCGTTTTCTTGTGCGGAGAGATCCAACAACCCTTTATGTATGTGGGTAAAAATTTTAGCCCAGTCTTCTTGTGTGAGGTCTGTGGTCAGTTCTCTATTCCATTTTTGGCAGGATACATCGTCTTTGGTGGATTTTTCGGCGAACAGTAAGGCGTACATATCAGAGACTATATGTTTTCGGGGTTCGGACCTGTTGCATATGACTTCGAAAGGTGTGTGATCTCTGCACCATTGAGACGGTGGGGTAGAGCTGAGTAGAAAGTGACGTATCAGAAGGTAGTTGAAATAAGGGATGTGTGTGTCAGTTAGCCTAGTTGTGAGAGCTTGGTAAGGTACAATTTTCCCTTTGCTGAATAAGGCTTCTGCTCTAATGGATTTTGTCGTGGGTCTACCAGTAGTGTCAAGGGGAGTGACTCCCGGGGGAAAGTCTGGATTCTGGTCAAGCGGTGTCATTGGGTCCGGCGATGAGGCAATTTTCAGTTTGTGACATATAGTGCGAAAAGTCTGAATCGACGGACCAGTCAGGGGGTGGGATTTGCTTTCCCTTGGTGTTCCATGGGGGCTTATCCATGGGAGGTGTTGGATAGGAAAGGAGGAAAATGCCTCCTCTATGCCTATCCAGGCTTTAGCCTCTTTGTGTAGGTGCCAATCTACAATTCTGGTTATGTGGCATGACCAGTAGTATTTTTGTTGAGCCCTATTCCTCCCCTCGATTTAGGTGCCACCAGTTTCTCCCAACTTACCCGAGGATGTTTGTAAGCCCAAAGAAATTTTAGGCAGAACTGTTTGTAAGAGGCGAAGAAAGAGGGTGGTAGTTTGATGGGGATCGTTTTAGTAAATAGAGAAGTCTGGGAAGGATGTTCATTTTCAATATTGCCGCCCTCCCAAACCATGACAATACGCCTCTGTTCCAGTCCTGAAGGTCCTTTTGTATTGTTTTCAGGATGGGGGTGAAGTTTCTGGGGTATAGATCCTCTAGTTTAGCTGGTAACTGAATGCCCAGATACGTGATTGCATGTGTGTCCCATCCAAAAGGAAAATTGGCTTGGCATAGTGTCACAGTAGAGTAGGGAGATATTTAGGGCCCTGGATTTGTCAAAATGTATTTGAAGGTTGGATATAGATTTAAATAGGGAAAAATCTTTTAATAGGTTAGGAATTGTGGTAATGGGGTCTGTAAGGAATAGAAGGACATCGTCGGCATATGCAGCCAGCTTGTATTGTGTGTTGTTGATTTCAACTCCTTTAATGTCCATATTGGTCCTAAGCCTGCGGAGTATAGGTTTCATCGTGAGTACGAATATAATTGGGGACAATGGGCAACCCTGACCGGTTCCATTAGACACGGAGAAGGCACCGACGGGTGGCCATTGACTCTGATTCTTGCAGTTGGGGACGAGTAAAGAGTGAGGATATATTGGAGCATGCGATCTCGAAACCCCAGTTTGCGTAAGACTTCCGTCATATAGTCCCAGGCCACTGTCGAACGCCTTCTCTGCATCAAGGGATAGAAAAAACCCAGGAGTGTTGGAGGAGGATAGCCAATGATGTATGTTTATTGCCTTTAGGGTGTTGTCCCTGGCCTCGCGACTGGGGATAAATCCCACTTGGTCCAAAGAGACCAAGGATGGGAGTAAAGGGAGTATGCGATTCGCTATGACTTTTGCGTAGAGCTTCACGTCGACATTTATGAGCGATATAGGTCTGTAATTGGAGACCAAGGTTGCGTCTTTGCCCGGTTTCGGTATCATTACTATGTGAGCCTCCAGGAGATCCTTAGAGCTTTCGGTTTGTGTAGGTAATGAGTTGAACGTCTTCAGGAACTGTGGTATGAGTATATCTGTGAAGGTTTTGTAGTAGCTGACAGTTAGGCCGTCAGGACCGGGGCTTTTGCCCGGTTTCAGGGCTTCAATGGTCTCTTCCCAAGTGAGTGGGTTATCTAATTCAGCAGCCTCATCGGCGGAGATGGGTTGGGGGCCGAATTGTGTCAAAAAATTGTCTATCATCTGTTTTCTGTCTCGAGTTGGGTCAGTCGTTGGGTGGGTAGGTAGGTTGTATAGTTTAGAGTAAAATTGTTCGAATTGATGTGCTATACCCTTTGATGTCTCTATTTTGTTCCCTGAGGTGTCCGAAATAGAGTGGATGGTCATATTTTGCTTTTTTATTTTGGAGAGCTTTGGCAAGCATTTTGCCGGGTTTGTTGCCAAACTCGTAGAAAATTCGTTGTGATAGGGCGTATTTGCGTCTAGTTGATTTCCCCAGTTCTTCGAGGAGATTTCTCCTGGCATTTAGCAACTCTTGAAAGGTTTGTTCAGCTAAATATTGTTTGTGTTTCTTTTCTAGAGAATGAATACTTGCTTAAAGTTCCGTGATACGTGCTTGTCTGGCTTTCCACTGTTTCGCGGCAATGGAAATAAGCTCACCCCTGATGACACATTTGTGTGCTGCCCACAGGGTCATAGGGTCGGTATCAGGGGAAAGTAATACGACAAGCAAGTGTTTATTCTCTTTATGTGTTCAGGGTAAGTAAGGAGGGGGTTGTCTAGTCGCCAACTTTTAGGTCTGGAGGGCATTGACGGGAATGAAATGGTAATGGATATTGGATGATGACCCGAAAGGACCATTGGGTCTATAGAGGCAGTCAGGAGGGAGTCTAAGTCAGTTTGGGTCAAGAAGAAGTAGTCTATCCTCGTGTACTTGAGAGTAGAAGGTGAAGTCCTTGGTGTTGGGATGTAGTGTGCGCCAGGTGTCGTGGAGGGGTAAGTTGGTGAGCTGAGTTTTGATTGCACGAAGTGCTCTGTAAGTTATGGTGGGGGATAAGGACGAGGAGTCCAGGGAGGGTGTGAGGGCCAAGTTGAAGTCACCCCCCACAACCAGCAGGCCCCTCTGGAACGTGGTGAGATTTTGTAGGGTTTTACAAAAGAAAGGGACCTGTTGCCTGTTGGGGGCGTAAAGGTTGGCTAAGGTTATAGGTTTATTGTATAACTTGCCTTTCAAAAAAATGTAACAGGCGTCAGAGTCTATTTCTATGTCCTGAATTTGAATGGGACAACTTTTTGAGATTAGGATGGATACTCCTTTGGATTTGGAGTCATTATTAGTGGCGTGATATACCGTGGCATAGAAGGGGCTGTGTAATTTGGGGATACTGTCCGTTCTGAAGTGCGTTTCCTGAAGAAAGACCACATCAGCCTTGGCTTTTCTTAGGAGGAGATGTGCAGCTGTGATCTCTTTTCGGAAGTGTTGAGTCCCTTAACATTCAAAGAGTATAGCTTGACCTGGTGGGAAGGGGGACGTATGGAGCCTACGGACGGCATCATATACTAGAATGTACACACTTTATGTGTGTGATCAGTACTGATGTTGTAGTGGGGGGTGTGGGGGGGGCAAGATGGGGGTGGGTACTGAAGGGGGGGAGGTAGGGGCAGGGGAGACCTACTCCTAAACCGTAAACCGAAAGGGTAAGGGAACTGTCCCTTTTCCTAAAACAGAGGTTTCGGTGAGGTACAGAGAGAAGGTAGAGAGAACCTCTCCTAGAGAGGCAAACTGTTCGGGGGTTGAGAAAGAGAACACGGAAGAGATGTGTATAGTTAACATCTTAGTCCACCGCTGTTACTGTCTTCGGCGGGTGAACTCACGTGCATTTTTGATATGTGGGTTAAGTGCTTGTGTTGGGTGGCCGTGTGGTTCACCCTTATCTAGGTGGAGGTGACTCAACTCAGGGGGAGTGTATCTGTAGTGTCCTCCGTTTGTCCGAGCGGAGTTGCACAACAGAATGAGGTTTGTAAAGGTGGGGGGATTTATTCTGTCTAACTAGACAGCAAGTTAAATACCACCGATGAATCATAGTAAATTGTGTGATTACTAGTAAGAGCGGCGCTATATCCCTAAATCAGACCATGGCCATGCGTCAACTTAAAGGAGTAAAAAAAAAAAAAAAAAAAGAAAGGGAAAAAAAAAGGTTTCCCATACATATTCCCAAAGTTGTTTACACAGATGACTAGTACATTCCCGAATAGTCCTAACTGGCATCAAAGGCAAAAGATTACCTGTGATGATTAGTGATAAACCTACTGTCATTGAGTGTGTTGCTGGGGTTCTGTTGTGCCTAAGAGGTTATTGGCAGTGCTATACTCCACTTTGGGCAGACAAGGGTTTCCCCCTATTCACAGCATAAGTCATTTGATACTAGGTAGTTACTATAATGCAATGTACATAATTATAAAAAAAAAATAAAAAAAAAAAATCCCCCCCCTATCAGATGATTTTTAACGTGGCATTTACATGGGCTCACCTGAACCTCCAATATCTACAAGAATATCCCTGGGTCTATGTCCCTGTTTGGGGAGTGGAGTGTTTGAAGGGGGCCAAGTAGGGATTAGCATATAAGCAAGGTTATTGAATTTGATATCTGGGGGAGTGTCAGAGAACTCACACAGCAAGCACCCGTCTCCATGCAGCAGCTGCAAATCCTCATTCTGCTAATGCAAAGGTGCATGCACGGAACCATAGCCAGAGGCAAATGAGATCCAGGGTGAGTATGCACAATGGCACCTCTATGCGAATGCGCACACGCGCTAACGCGCGTCCGCGAGTGCCAAAGCGCTAATATGCTAACGCACATGCGTCAATGTGCCAAAGTGCTAATGTGCTAACGCGCATGTGCCAATGTGCTAAGTTGCTAATGCGCATGCGCGTACGCACGTGCGCTGGCGCCAATCCTGGCACACAGCACCCTATATAAACAGAGAGTCTGCCTAGCATCAGTGCTGGATTGTCTTCAGCTTGTTCCTGTGTTCCTGTGTTCCTGTTGTTATTCTGCCTGATTGACCTTGTTCCTGAAAACCCGGCTATCTTCTGACCATTCTCTTGGATCTCCCCTGCCTGCTGAACCTGCCTCTACTTGCAATACTGACCTTGGCTTGAACTTATGATTACGGCTCTGCTTCCTGATTCTGTACCCTGCTGCCCGTCTGTTGCCAACCCCTGCCTGTTCCTGACTACGGTTTTGCCTTCTGACTTGGTACCCCGCTGCCAGCCTGTTGCCGACTCCTGCCTGTTCCTGATTCTGCAGTTGATCCTGATCTGGCTCCCGCTGAACAAGTTTGGTGATCAGTTTCCACATCTCCTCAGCAGAGGTTCCTATATCTCCAAGTTCCAGCCTCCTGCCTGCAGGCACCTGCACCCTTTCGTTGCCCTCGCACTCCCTGTACCCACCACCAGGGGTGCTTGGACCGGAACCGTGCAAATAGCCACCCTCATCATTTCGGGCTCCGCTGTAAGGTACGTGACAGGGAGTCCTTTGGATGAGAACAAATTTAGGGAATGGAATATCTGGGTTGAATGATAGTATAGAGGTTCCAGCGAGCCCACCAACGCAATCCCATAAATCCCAATCCTCCCGCATAAAAAAAAGGCAAACAAGCAATACAACCTGTGACAGTCAAGTTTGCAAAACCATGTACAGTGATACAGAATGATGTAAATACCGTTAGATGCCTTGTGACTTAAGATGTGTGGACCTGTAGACAAACAAAGAGGAGTAAACCTGTAAAAAAGAAAAAGAAAAGGGGGGGGGATCCCCCTCCGGTGATGTCCAGTCAATAGAGCAATTGTGTCTCTCGGATGCTAAGTTAACATGATAGCACTGTTGTGGGTTTCTCTGGTGGTGGAGGATATTGAGAGGTGCAGAAAGTCTCCTGGTAGATGTGACAGCAATTCCTTGGAGTAACCGTTAGGGAAGCCAACCTGGCCAGTGTCTGAGGCCCTTCACAGAGGGCGTGGTAGCCGGGATGGTGTGCTGTCAAATATGGGAGAGCACTTTATGCAAAAACAACCGGTAAAACACAACTGTTATAGCTGGGGAGTACCAAAAAAAAAAAAAAAATTAACATAGAACAGAACTTAGCCATGGTCTGGGCGCCACTCTATTCAGATCGCCGGGGATTGGCCTTGGTTCGGTCCAAGATCACGTCTGGCCCTCCGTGAGCATGGGGATGTAGTCGGGCTGGTACCAATCTGGGAGCTTCTGGAAGATGGTTGAAATCTGTTACCTGATGCAGATCTGTGCCTGCGGTATCTGGTTTCTTTGGCTTCCATGGGTTCTTCCCTGCGGTGCTCTCTTCTGGGTTTCTGGCGGCAAAACTCTGCATACCAATTTGGTACCTCCACCTCAGGGATGTCCAGGGTGGCACAAAAGAACTGCAGTTACTCGGGGACTCATAATAGGGCTGTGCGACCATGATGAGTAGCTGATAGGCCGAAAGGAAATTTCCACCTATAATGTATGCCTTTGGCTCTTAACATGTGGACCAGTGGTCTCAGCTCTTTCCTATGTTTAAGAGTGATGCCAGAGAGATCTTGGTAAATGTGGATGTCAGGGCCCCCATGTGATAGGTGGATCCTGTTTCTTGCCTTGGGGAGTATGTCTTCCTTCAATTTGTGGTCCACCAAGCAACACGCCACATCTCTGGGGTGGCCTGTATATCTCCCTTTGGGTCTGAGTGCACGATGAATGCGCTCCATTTCCACCTTGGTGTGTGCCGGTCTGTCTAGTAAGTTGTTAAACAGGCCTGTAATTGTGGTAGTTAGTTGCTCGGGTTCAACTGACTCTGGCACACCTCTGATGTGGAAGTTATGGCGTCTGCCTCTGTTATCCAAATCTTCTACGTGACGTTGGAGGTCTCTCAGTTGTAATGTGTGCGTATCCACCTTTTGTGTCACCCGGCGGAGGACCGTGTCATGCAGGGCTGATGTCTTCTCTACGTCCTGTACCCTGTCAGCGATGGCGCGGATGTCCAGTCGCAAGTCAGCTATGGCCACTGACAGAGTGTCTTTTATGCCACCGCTCTGAGATCACACAAGCTGGGATGCTGCTGGAGGTGTGCTGTGTGATCTCCCTGCTCTGAGGTGGGAAGGCTAGATGGTGCTCTGAGCTGTGACTGAACCAAGGCCTGTGAGGGGCCCTGGCGGGAAGCCACCATGTTACTTCTCTGGGTCCAGAATAGTTAGAGGATGTGCTGGCTCAGGCCGCTCTGCTGTCTGCGCGGCGAGCGTGATCGGGAGGCGGAGGAGTTCCACGATGCTGTCCCCATTTTTGTGTGGCTGGCAGTGCGGTGAGAGCTTAGCATGGAGCTGAGAGGAAGTGTAGCGGCGGGGGCTCGTCTCTCAGGCGTCCATCTTCCCGCGAGGTCAAGCCACGCCCCTGAATTATCTTATATACACAAATAGAGTAGAGCTTACGTATGTTTAATAAAAAATTGAATGTGTGGAGTGGAAAAGGAGTTTGAACTTCTTTCAGACTTTTGCTTGTTCAATGGTTTTATTAAAGTTTCAGTAGAGACATTACAGAAGAAAAACAGTGTTAGCCATACATTAGATCATTGTAAACAGGTTCGCATGAACGTGTATGATTGGCAAAACCATTGTAGGAAACATGTGGGATCAATGTAGTCTATCCCGAGAGTAAAGCAGAATCTGGGGTCATCGTCCAGCGCCCCCAGACACACCAGTTGGGGACACGCTGTGTCATGAGGGGAAGACAATGCGCCCTACCTGAGATGTCGGAAGTTTGTTAGGATGACTAAGTGCAAAGAAATGTGTGTAGTAAAGTGAAGACAAACAAATGTCCAAGAACTCCTGTCAGACTTTTACCTGCTATCTGGAGCTCAGGAAGAACTCCTAAAAAAAGAAGTGAAAAAATAATCTCCAGCAGCACAGACAGAAATAAAAATTTTGGATGGACATTCACTTTAACCACTTCAGTCCCGGAAGAATGACCAGGCCATTGGTTGTGATACATCACTGTGTCACTTTAACTGACAATTGCACGGTCGTGCGACGCTGTACCCAAAGAAAATAGATTTTTCCCACAAATAGAGCTTTCTTTTGGTGGTATGTGATCACCACTGCGTTTTTTATTTTTTGAGCTATAAACAAAAAAAGACTGACAATTTTGAAAAAAAAACCTATATTTTTTTACTTTTTGCTATAATAAATATAAAAACAAAAAAAAACAAAAAAAAGAATTTCTTCATCAGTTTAGGCCAATATGTATTCTACTACATATGTTTGGTAAAAAAATCGCAATAACCGTATATTGATTGTTTGCGCAAAAGTTATAGCATCTACAAAATAGGGGCTAGATTTATGGCATTTTTATAATTACTATTTTTTTTTACTAGTAACTAGCGGTAATCGGACACTTTTGACACTTTTTTTGGACCAGTGACATTTATACAGCGATCAGTGCTATAAAAATGCACTGATTACTGTATAAATGACACTGGCAGGGAAGGGGTTAACACTAGGGGGCGATCAAGGGGTTAAGTGTGTCCTAGCGTGTGCCCGCCATTATTCTTAAACAAACCGCCGTATCGGTACGGCGATTCGCGCAATAGAGCCCCCCTGCTGCCGTATATTGGCGGCGGCTGGTCGGCAAGTGGTTAAGCTACCCATAATTTTTAATGATTGTCTCCTGAACCTGATGATTATAGGATGAGATGACTATCCTGATGTCTAACTATGATAAACTGCAGGATACAAATTCTGCCATTTTTTATGCTTGTTGTGACAAGCTAAGCACACAACTTTTGATTATATTCTAACATAAGGCCTTGCAAAATGTGTTTATACACTGGCTTTTAAACACAAATATGCAAGCATTGAATAGGCAGTCTACAGTATAGGTGTCATATGATTTTTTTATTTTTCACAATCAAAATTTATTGAAAGTTTATAACAGATGACAATATACAGGTATACAGTATATGTCAGTTTACATGGATAAACATTTAACTTTAAATTTTAATGAACGTCTGAATTTTCTAGATACAGCAGCAATAAAGTTGTATCTTTGTTAAACCCAATTATTTTTTTTGGCTCAGCACAAAAGAGTATGCTTTTTAAATAGTTGTTCACAGAAGTGCTAGAAGTTCTAATGGCTTGTAAAAGCTATATTTCTGGAGTTTATTCATTTCTTCTTGTATAATATCAACAAAATAATTTGTGCTTAAAAGTGTTGCCTTGACTTTATTGCCTATATTCATCATGCAACGCCTAAAGCCCAACCCCAGGATGGAAAAAAACATTGCAGTGGGACAATCAAGGGGTTTACAATCTAAGGTTTCTATCTGACATGTATACTGTACATACATACACAGGGCCAGTTAATCAGAATATCTTTGAAGTACGGAAGGAATCAGGAAACCCACACAAGCACAGGGATAATAAGGAAACTCTATGCAATAGTGTCCTGGCCAGTATTCAAACTGAGGGCCCCAGTGCTGCAAGGTAAAAACTGTAACTGCTAAGTCACTGCTGAGTTTACTAGCTGTACAATGCAATACAGTGGCAGTGGCTGTAAACCCAACATGAAATTTTAAAAGATATATACTGTATGATTGTTAAAACCTCTTCTTATCCACCTAAATCATCATATAAAATACAGCTGAACTTTTCCTCTTTGTCCCCTTTTCATGTATAAAGGCAAGGCTCACTCTTTCAAACTTTCACAAAGGAAAAGATCTTTTAGTTTGGCTAGGCCTATAAAACAGAGAACATCCAGATTTATCTTTACAGGAAGATGGAAATGACCATCTTTCTTCTGTTTAGTTCTGAACCTCATGGAACTTTATCATTTCTTTATGACTTGCGATTCCAGTAATTACTAATTTCAAAATTTAAACCTTACCAATTTTCCAATTATCAATATAAACCTTACTAATTGTCTTCTTGTTTTGGAAATTGCAACTCTCATTTATTCAGATGCATTTCTTCAACCTCATTAATCTTCTAGAACTCTGCTTGGACCTTTCTAACCTATGATAAATCCTATTTCGAATGGTTAGTCTCCATATCAGATACTGATCTCTTCATATATATGGGGGGACTTCTTTTTCATCGGCTTATATCTTGATGGTTGTTATTCTTTCTTTCACCATTTTGCCTACCAGCAGTGTTATTTAATAGTTATGTTATATTATGTAACTTAATAAGAGTAATATTTATTACATATGATCCATTTACTACTCAAAAGTATTACATTTATAAGATATTTACAGGAGACATATTTTAAGCCATAATAGTGCAGAGTGGCAAAAAATGCTCCCAAAGTAGACTTATTTTCTAGTCAATAAAAATGACTCCACATTTGATGATGCAGGCATCTTGTCAAATAAGCATTATCCTTAGTGCGTTATATTTACTTGTATATATATATTTACTATTTTCCTCTCCTTATTCAATATTTGCATAATTTTTTTTTGCCCCACATTCTCAAACCCTTTGTACTCTTTTCTTATCCACAATTCTCACTTTCCACCTTTTTTTTCTTGGGGTATTATGCTTTATTTTCTATCAATTCTGTTGTGTATCATATACATCATATTTTTGCATTATGTTTTTTCCTAACATTCTCCAACCCTTTGTACTCTTTTCTTATCCACAATTCTCATTTTCCTCCTTTTATTTCTTGGGGTATTGTGTTTTATTTTCTACCAATTCTGTTGCGTATCATCTTACTTTTCTAATGTGACACCACTACAGAAGTTTACAAAATCTTTATCCATAATACACAAGGTCTTAATTCCCCCAATAAAAGAACTTTGGAATTCAGATATTATAGCTTCATGTAAAGTTAACATCTATTACTTCACAATCACATTTCTCCCAAAGCCCCAGAAGGTTTACCGCCTTTCATGACCAGGCCATTTTTTGTGATACGACACTCCTTTACTTTAACTGACAATTGCACAGTTGTGCAACGCTGTACACAAATAATATTGATGCCTGTTTTTTCCCACAAATAGAGCTTTTGCGCTATAAACAAAATGAAGACCTAAAATTTTGAAAAAAAAACTATATTTTTTACTTTATGCTATAAAACATATCCAAAAAAATTGAAAAAAAAACAAATTTCTTAGTTTAGGCCAATATGTATTCTGCTACATATTTGTGGTAAAAAATCCCAATAAGCGTATATTGATTGGTTTGCCCAAAAGTTATAGTGTCTACAAACTATGGGATATTTTTTATAGAATTGTTATTTATTTATTTATTTTTACTAGTAATTGCAGTGATCAGAGTTTTTTTGCAGGACTGCGACATTTTGGCGGACAAATCGGACACCTAACTGGCACTTTTGACACTTTTTGGGGACCAGTGACACTAATACAGTGATTAGTGCTAAATAATATGCACTGTAACTGTACTAATGACACTGGCAGGGAAGGGGTTAACATCAGGGGTGATCAAAGGGTTACGCGTGCTCCTATGGAGTGCTTTCTAACTGTAGGTGGAATGCTGTGACTGGAGGAAAACAGAGATTGTGTTTCTGCTTAGCAGAAACATAAGATCTCCATCTTTCTCATTCACAGAAAGGCGATCTGCCTTGTTTACATAGGCAGATCACCATTCTGCCTCTCCTGTGAACAATCGGCGGGTCCGAGCGGCCATCGTGGCCCCCTACCCTTGTGCACAGAGCAGACCCAATCCTCCTATTCTGGGGTCACCTGCCTGCACTCTTGGCTCATCCTCTTCCCTGCGTGTCCCCATAGCAAGGGGGCACTTGTGCAGACTGAATCACGAGCCACGCTGTGTGGGTCAGCCCTGCCCCCACTCCCTCCTCACAGGATTTTATTGACAGCAGCAGGAGACAATGGCTCCTGCTGAGTCTCCTGTGAGAAGAGGGGTGATAAGTACAGAGTAGCGCTGTAGCAGACAGTCACAGTGCTGGACTGAGATTGGGCTCAGGTAAGTATTTTTTGGGGGCGGAGGGGGCTGGGGATAGCTGACATGGAAAGGTTTTTTTTACCTTAATACGGAGAATGTATAAGGTAAAAAACCTTTTACCTTTACAACCACTTTAACAGTCACAAAAACATGCTAAGTGCCCTTAGACCTAAAATAGAAAATATCACAACATCTTTGAACCTTTATTTGACAGCTATTGCAATAAATCTTTGTGAAGGAACAGACCTAAGATTTATGCCCAGAGAGGTAGACTTGGCAAACTTCTGGCTCAAAAACTTAATCCTAGATCTATTATTACAGAATTTCCGAAATTAAAGCGGTATTAAACCCAAAACCAAAAATGCAATATATTGCAGCTTACCAGTCATTAGATGTGGCTGCATTAGTTTTCTTTTTTTCAGAACTTTCCCCTCTTTCTTCCCCTGCTTTCACCTGGTGATCTGGCCAGTAACACAGTAACACACCTCCTGTATTAGAGTGCCCTCACTCATCAGCCAAACATCATCTCACGCTTTATAATCAGTTACAGCAAACATTTTTTTCCTCTTTGGATAAAGATTAAACATAAATAAAAGCTGATCATTGTAAGCGCCTTTTTTTTTTTTATCCCTGGCACTAGTACAGGCTCACTCCTGAGCATCACTGTCTGCATCCATTGACATCATCACTGACTTTGATTGACAGCAGCGGGAGCAAATTACTCTCACTGCCTCAGCAAAGCCAGTGAGACCAGGAGGTGAGGGGAGAGAAGAGCTGCAAATGGGCATGGCACTGCATCAATTGAGAGCTCAGGCAAGTAAAAAGGAGGAGGATACTGAAGCTTAAACATTTTTTTACCTGAATGCAAGGCATGCGTTAAGGAAAAAAAGTTTAGGCTTTATAAGCACTTTAAGTCTTTCTAATGGAACTTTAACTCAAAATACGCCACCCATTACTGGAGAAATTCAGACATTTTGCCCATGACTTTACTCAAAACTAGAAAATATTCCCACTAAATTATTAAAATCATATCTTCTTCTCATAAATCCATGCTTGATAGCCTACTTACAGTTGAAAAAAATCTAATTAGCTATTAACAAGTTAAAACTTTCCAACTCAGAACCCAATGAATTCTCTGGCATGTAATATAAAAATGTGTAGATGTACTAGCTCCATTCATGATGATTTAAATAGCATTAGAAATAGACATTCCATTCATCCAATAGAAAATGTGGCTTTTATACATTCTCCCAAAGAAAAAAAGGATTTATCAAACCCCTTAAGTTTCCATCATATTTCAATAATCAACAGCGATATTATATAAGCTAATAGAATTAATACTTTTATATGACAATATATTCATCCAAGGTAAGGTCGGATTTGTTCCTAACTGCCAAGCATTCAACCAAACCAGGGTTGTACTCGACCTGTTTAATCAAACTGGGACAATGAAACCAGTAGACGAGGCATGCTTTTATCACAAGTAGTCCTACAAAAAGCATTGGATTCTAAATCATGTGACTACTTTTTTTTTTACTTTAGAATAATATCGACTTGGTTTTATTACAATTTTAAACATCCTTTTAAATCATTCTGAGGCCACTGAACCGTTGGCTACAGCCATACATGAAAATTCTAACATAACATTTTTTTCCCAGGAGGTTGACAGCGATTGATGCTTGTCACTTCCCCTTCTGATTTCTATCTCACATTTATTGAAATGATTATAAAAATATCTACTATTTCAAGGTTCAAGCTACATGATTCTAAATCACAAGTCATGAACCCGAACTACAGATTGCAAAAACATTAATATCCACTTTTCCAATTAAAAAAATGTTATCCTTTTCTCTTTCCTATTTGGGTATATACCGGTACTTGACACATCCTTTAATACAGTTTATCACCTAAACTACCCTCCTTTGTTCAAATTTTTTTAGGGGAACTAGATAGGTCATTATCACTCCCTCCATGGTTTGGACACCTTTATTCTATAATAAAATAATATTCTGCCTACAATATATTTTTTACTTGTCCAGTAAACATAGTTAAAAAAGATCTAGAATCCTTTCAATCCAAACTATTTATATTGGAATGGGGAAAAAATCAAATCCAGAAATCACAGACATACTCTATATATTACTAAATCTCAATATTCTTTCACTCAGCCCAACTTAGTCAACTATTAAAACTTAATATTGAAAAATATGCTGCCTTAATGGGCTCAAATTGAATCCCAAACTTGGTCACTGTTCCCCAGATACTTAAACTCATCAACCCAACAGAGTGGAGTATTCATTTTAGATCAAGGTTGCGACTGTCCAAGCAGAAGATTAGAGATTTGTCTCAGTTGACCCTAATCCCAGAGAAACCAAATTTATTTTGATGAATTTGTACTAAATTCATCAAAAAGATGCAGCAGAGCTTGCAGGGAGAAGAATGGATTCTCAAGGATCAAAAGAGTATCATCTTTGTATAGGGCTAATTTGTCCTCAAACAGACCAACTCCGATATACCAAACTCTGTTCTAAGTTTGAATTTGGGCCACAAAGAGCTCTAAAGCAAGAGCAAATAACCAGAGAGAGGGGAGACAGCCCTGTCTTGTTCCCATTGAAGGGGAAAAGGGGAAGAGATGAATTGGGGTCCAAAGCCATACTTAATGGGGGCAGTCTCAGTGGCGTCGCTAAGGGGGGGTGAGGGGTGCGGTCCGCACCCTGGTGAAATCCACTAGAGGGGGACAACAGGCTGACACTGGCACAGACGCCGCGGCTCCCTCCTTCCCTTCCAGATCTCCTCAGCTGCATGCGATGTGCGGGAAGAGTGGGGGAGGAGGGAGTAAGGCAGAGACAGAGATGCATTGAGTCTGACACTGACTGTCCCACACACTGCAATCATCTCTCTCCCCGCCAGCTGCACTCACTGCAGACCAAACTATAGCCACCTCCTCCTCGGCTGTGGAGCCGAGGAGGAGGAAGAACACGCTACAGCACTTGCCCGGGGCTGAGGTATTGCAGAAGAGCGGGACATCTATGCTGACAGGAGAGACATTTTAGGGAGGGGAGGGGGTTGAGGGTAAGTACTAGGGGGTGCTTTGTTTTGGGTTAGAAATTACTTGTCCTATAAGGAAGGGGGCAGATTTGAAGTTTAACTCCCCCAGCACAATTCCTCTCTGCTCCCAAAGCACTTCCTAGCACATATTCTCTAACCCCCACCCCCTGAAACAATCAAAGATCCCATCCCAGCTCCATCCATCTCCCCATCCCATGCACGCTCCATCCACCACCCCAACCCATCCCTGCTCCATCCATCCCCCCAACCCATCCCTGCTCCATCCATCCCCCCGATCCCATTCCTGCTCCATCTATTTCTCCCATCCCATCCCAGCTCCATCCACCCCTCGATCCCATCCCCACCTCCATCCCACCCCTGCTCCATCCATCCCCCTGATCCCATCCCTGCTCCATCCACCCCCCCATCCCAGCTCCATCTATCCCTTCCTCGATCTTATCCCTGCTCCATCCACACCCCATCCCATCTCTGCTCCATCCCCTGATCTCATCTCTGCACATCCCTGCTCCATCCACCTCCCATCCCAGCTCCATACATCCCCCCATCCCATCCCTGATCCATCCACCACCCCATCCCATCCCTGCTCCATCCACCCCCCATCCCATCCTAGCTCCATCCATCCCCTAATCCCATCCCAGCTCTATCTATTTCCCCAATCCCATCCCGGCTCCATCCTTGCCCCTAATCCCATCCTGGCTCCATCCATCCCCCTGATCCCATCCCGGCTCCATCCATCACCCCCATCCCATACCGGCTCCATCCACCACCTCCATTCCATCCCAGGTCCATCCATCCCCCTGATCCCACCCTGGTTCCACCCTTCCCCCGATCCTATTCCAGCTCCATCCACCCCCCAATCACATCCCGGCTCCCTCCACGACCCCCATCCCAGCTCCATCTATTCCCCTGATTCCATCCCTCCTCTATCCATTCCCGGGGGGGGGACACCATGTTTTTCTGCACCAGGTGACACCAACCCTAGTGATACCACTGCAGTGAAGAGGTAGTTCCATTCTATGGAATCAAATGCTTTTTTTAGCATCCAAAGAAACCACCACTCAGCACTGAGGACTTGAAAGGTGAAGGCATGTTTGAGGGATGGGCAGTACTTTGAGCACTGGACAATTTGCATTCCTGTGTGATATCCTGTGTCATCCTGTGTCCTGTGTCATACGTGATACACACTCCTGACTCCTGTACCCTGTGCAATATGCACTCCTTACCCTGTGCTCCTGAGTCTTCTTCCTGTGTGATGCACACTCTTTAGCACTGCACAATATGTATTCCTGAACTCTGTGTTCTGTGTAATATGCTTTTTTGAACACTGCAAAAATATGCAGTACTGAGCCCTGCACTTTGTGCAATACACAATCCCTTAGCTCTGCACCCTGTGCAACATGCACTCCTAAACCTCGTGCCCTGTTTGATATGCCCACCTGAGCACTGCACAATATGGACTACTGAGCCCAGTGCCATGTGTGATACGCACTCCTGAGCCCTGTGTGATATGTACTTTTGAGCCCATGCCCTGTGCGTTACTCACTTGAGCTCTGCGTCCTGCGTGATATGCACTCTTAAGCCTGAACCCCATGCAATGTGCACTCTTGAGCCCTGCATTATGCACATCGCCACCCAGGGAATGAGGGTAGGGGTTGTGTATGAGTACCTGCACCTATTCTCTGAAAAAAACATCCCTGGATAGGACTATAGAATTTTAACACATGTAACAAATGTAGTTTTCTTTTGTATTTTCACTTGAAATTGAATACATATCATTGACACAGAAAGAAAGACAAATATGTTTCACATCTTCCTATTTTAACAACTGATGTGTTCATACAAGAGTAAATTATCTTCTTTTTAGCCCTGTGAATGGTTAAGATGCATTATGTGACAATGCACTAAGATCTGTATAGGTTATGTTGTTCTTGTTCCACCTATTCATTGGGGATGTGTCTGTTTTTACTTCACAGATGACTGTGAGAAAGGATTACTATGTGATAACACAGTATGTTGCTTTCCCTGGATATTGAGTGTAAAGTTACCATTATGAACAAGATAAAAGATAACAGATAACAGATTAGACCACTGTGAAATGAAGTAAAGATAAAACAGATGAACAAAAGTTATTGGATAGAGAATAAACTGGACAATGTTCATAGAAAATGTTTTTGTACAATAACTACATAGTGTGTGCAGTTAATGCATTAATGTTTTGGCTGCACCCAAGGAATCAAGAAATGAATCTTGAGCAGTAAATAACTAGATTTATTTTTACATTATCATAAAATGATTTCCACATACACAAAGTTATTTTGATGAAAATTATTAGTCCTTAGGTATGGTTCCTGCATTAATTTTTCTTTTTTTAGGCTAAAAACATTTTCAGCAAGTACAGAAAATGCTTGTTAATCTTGCCAGAAAGTTTAACCCCAAGTAATATAGATATAGAGTTTATGTTTAAAGTTTAAAGTCCTCCATAGACATAATAGGAGTGACAGGAAGATTTTTCAGGACCACCAGGTGGAAATAATGGTTAAAGAAGATACATTAAGCCACCAATATATTACAATTTTTGTTTTTGGGTTTAGATACACCTGAAGGCTTCCTATTTACATTTGCAGATAATCTTCCTTTGTATAAAATCCATGACCTGTCAATGGCACATGGAATTATTTATGGAGATACTGAACAAATGGATTGCAGAATTGGTTGACAGGGTAACTACAGTATATCTGCTAATGCATGCAAACATTTTAGAACTTCTACATCCAATCTAGAAATTCAATGCAGTCAGTAAATGGAGGAATCTCAGTTCCTTTCCGCTCCATGCTAAACTAGCGTGGTTGATAGCTCCCCATTGCTGTTTGACCATACTGATAGCAAGGAGATGAAGAACTACTTAGTTCTCTCTATCTATCCATTTTTTAATTTCAGCCCTCCATTTGCTGTCACTTTTTATCTGGTCGTAGCCACTACTATGACAAAGAAAGCACATAACGCAGCTTGAAAATGTTGATAAAATGATAGTCTTGTACAGTTATACATCTAGGAATTTGATTTACCCAGGTTGCTTCTACAGACACCAGGGACATTTTTGGTAGGCTTTATCGGATGCTGGCACTTTAGCAGGCCAGACTTTCGCCACCTTGAGATTACAGTAAAGGTGTTAAGAGCAGTTAGAGCAGTTAGATTAAAAGTGGTAAATGTGAGGAACCCTGAATGGAGAGAGAGTGGACAATTGTGGACATGTATTTTCACGAGTGGACAGTATGAGTTAGTAAAGCTAAGATAGGGTAAATGGGATATGCGAAGTTTGAAGAAAAAACTATATTATATGTGCTTGTTGTCTATGTCTATGTTTCCTGTTACAAAAAAAATAACAGCTAGTTATTATAGTCTTATATTACTGTTGTCAAAGAGTTAAGAATAGACCTCTACAGAAAAAAGGAGACTTTAGTATAAAGATGTTCATTGTTCAGCTATCTAAAACTGATGCAGGTCAATCTTAAGGACACGCAGGAAGGCATACAAGATACACATTACAACATTGGAAGTACAAACTGTGCATTAAAATAAAACTTACAACCATTCCAGCCTGTGGAGATCTCGAAACACTCCAGGTTTAAGGGTGCTTATTGCATTATGGCTCAAATAGCTGAAAAGAAGCAAACAACAAATGTCATATGGGAAATTTCCTTATATGAAATGTATGGGTAAAATAGCTTTCAAATGTAATTTTTGGGTTACAAACTTATCAAAACTGACTTTAACAAACAAAGAACTATAAAAATACGATTGGTTTAAATTACTAAATAGAAGAGTATACACATACACAGTGGAAATGTCTGTTCAGTGGTGTTCCACTTTAAGAAAGCTTCCCAGAACTACCTAATGTAAAAAAAAATAGTTATCTACTGAAACCTCCAAGTCCACTGCTGTCTACTACCCTGGTGGACTTGCCAGCCTTAGTAACACACTAACATGCTGCACAAGGCACAAGGGGAGAAAAGACAATAAATCTAGACAAAAATAATATACATAAATTACATAAATAAAGAATAACAAAATGTCTTTTATAAGTAACACAATGCATGGGTGACTGTGCAGAAATCCAGTTCTGGGTGCAAAGGTATTGACTGCTTGACTGACCCAGCAATGCATCAAATTAAATTACACATCTCCCATCCTAAAATAGTATTTCACATACATGTGCAATTGCTACCAAATGTTTAGTTTGCGTCTCAAAAAACATTTTTGAGACAGAATGCAAACAAGGCATTTGTGAGATGAAATGTACAAAGAAAGGTTTTATATTTTGGTAATATAATCATTTGGTATAGGTCTATGTGGTATCTGAAGACATCTTCTTGAAGGTTCCAGCCTCAAACTTGGAGTGTTCCTGTCACCATGGGGGTCACATTTAGCTTAGGAAAACTTGTAAACAAGAGCATCTGTACTTTCCTTTCTGGCAGCTTCTATCTTAAATCTTCGCTGCTATGCTGCTCCTGACATCTGCAGGTATTCAACACTTTTGGGTGTTTTGACTCCTTGCTCCCTCTGCAACTCACTGTAAATTCACCTACCAGTATTTTTGTCCTATAGTTATGTACAAACTACAGCAGGTAAAATAAGAATTAAACATGCCACCATTTTTCTAGGTAAATATATCCTTTCCCAAGTGCTGTAAGTGCACATGGACTGTGAGTGCATGAGTGCTGTGACTGCATGTGGACTGTGAGTGCACTAGTGCTGTGAGTGCATGGGACTGTGAGTGCACGAGTGCTATGAGTACACGTGGGCTGTGAGTACCTGTGTATTGTATTGTTGAGTACCTGTGTATTATTGAGTATTAGTGTCAGGAAGCTAGTTGTTAGTTAATTTAATTTGGACAGGGTATAATCCTCAATCAACATCAAATTAGTAGGTATGATGACCGGCGGGTGTGGAGATGTGACTCGGTGTACATCTTGCGGCATGTATGCGTTCCTTGATCATTCGATCATCATATGTGTCAACACGACCATACGGGACCGAACCCCCTTACGTCCGAGAGCGGCAATGGGTGACCCAGGGACCTACAGCGGCGGCAGAGCGAGACATCGTGGTGCGAGAGCGGGTGTACTGAGGACAGTAATCACCCTATAGACGCGGACAGAGAAGGTGGGAGGACATCCAGCAGGACCAGGAGGTGGAAGGCTGACAGGGAGAGGCGGCGGGTAAGTGAAGTGCAGACCGGAGGGAGAGTGTGCGAGACTGATTAGAGAAGCAGCAACACTGAAGGTCACTGAGTGACTAACTGCTAATGTCAGATTACAAGGGGAGGCTGTGCAGAACGACACAGAGACACAAACACCAAAACCTGACTGACAGTGTATGTGAGTACCTGAGTATTGTGTGTATTGTGAGTACATGAGTATTGTGAGTACCTGAGTGTTGTGTGTACCCGAGTGTTGTGAGTACCCGAATGTTGTGAGTACCTGAGTATTGTGTGTGCATGTGGACTGTGAGTGCACAAGTGCTGTGAGTGCACGTGGACTGTGAGTGCACGTGAATTATGGGTGCACGAGTGCTGTAAGTACACGTGGATTGTGAGTGCATAAGTGCCGTGACTGCATGTGGACTATGAGTGCACGAGTGCTGTGAGTGCACATAGGCTGTGAGTGTACGTAGGCTGTGAGTACCTGTGTATTGCATTGTTGACTACCTGTGTATTGTATTGTTGAGTACCTGTGTATTGTTGAGTATTAGTGTCAGGAAACTAGTTGTTAGTTAATTTGGACAGGGTATAATCATCAATCCCCATCAAAGTAGCAGGTACGATGCCCGGCGGGTGTGGAAATGCGACTCGGTGTACATCTTGTGGCATGTATGCGTTCCTTGATCATCCGATCAAGGGCGAATACTGCTGTGCAACATGTAAGCAAATTGTTTCCCTAGAAGCCCAGGTTCTGAATCTAGGGAAGCAACTGTCAACACTGAGACGTCCCTTCATACTGAAGGATAGTTGGAGTCGTACCAGGCAGGTGCTGGCAGGGGCCAGCACAGAGGCGGGTGAGATAAAGAGGGGCAGGCACCAAAGCAGATTAGATGGGTGACAGTCAGGAAGGATAGAAGGGAAACAGTCAGGGAGGCCGGTCCTGAACTGGAACATCCAAATAAGTATGCCCCATTGAATGACATTGGGGAAACCAGTCGGCGACCAGCATTGATGGAGCTGAGTGACTCCCCTAGCTGTCAGGGGAATAACTCCTCACGTGAGGGTGGGAGTAAACCCAAAGGAAAGGAAAGACAAATTCTGGTGGTAGGAATCCCAATTCTTATAAGGACAGAGAGAGCAATCTGTCACAAAGACCTGAGGAGCCGAACTGTATGTTGTCTACTGGGCTCTCAAGTTCAGCACATCACGGATCTGGTGGACAGATTACTGGAAGGGGCTGGGGAAGACCCGGCTGTCATGGTGCACGTTGGCACCAATGACAAAGTCAGAGGAAGATGTAGTGTTTTAAAAAACGATTTTAGGGACTTAAGAGCTAAATTAAGGAAAAGGACCTCCAAGGTAGTATTCTTAGAAATACTACTGGTACCTCGAGCCACACCAGAAAGGCAGAGGGAGATTAGGGAAGTAAACAAGTGGCTCAGAAGCTGGTGTAGTAAGGACAGGTTTGGGTTGCTGGAGAACCAGCTCTATAGAAGGGATGGACTGCACTTAAATGAGGAGGGTGCACATCTGCTGAGAGTGAACATGGCCGAAAAGTTAGAGGGGATTTTAAACTAGGCGACGGGGGGAGGGTCCAGAGGTAGAGATAGTCAGCGTGGAACATATTCCAGAGGGAAGTATTGGGGGCATTAGTGGTAAGTTTACTAAAGCACCTAAACCCGAGGTAAGTATAGTAACAAGTCCTATTTGCAACTTCAGAACACCCAATAAGGAGACAGTATGCAACCGGTCTAAACTACGTGGCATGTTCACCAATGCCAGGAGTTTGGCGGACAGGATAGGAGAACTAGAGCTACTTGGCAACCATTCAAGGGTATTCCCTATATCGAAGGAATAGAGAGGGTAAAAAGGGTGAGGGGTATGCCTGTATATAAAAAATGATGTACAAGTGAATGTGAGAGATGACATCACTAAGGGAGCAAGAGGTAGGTGGAATTCTTATGGGTAGAGCTGCAAAGGGATGAAACTAAGGGGAAAGTAATACTGAGAGTATGCTATAGGCCCTCTAACCAGAGGGAGCAGGAAGAGGCGGACCTCCTATCACAATTTGGATTAGCGGCAAGGATGGGAAATGTCATTGTCATGGTTATGCAATAGAGTTTGTCTGTCAGCTTACCTATCAACATGTGTTCATCTCTAGAGACCAGCCAACTCTCATCTGACTGCTTTTAACTTGCCAACAAATTTTAACTGACTGCTTTTGCTTGCCAACAAATTCAAGAGTTTTGCTGACCGTCGCAGGCGTAACCCGCCTTCTCTTCAGCCAGGAGACAAAGTCTGGCTCTCCACCAGGAACATCAGACTCTGGGTTAATTTTCTCAAATTTGCCCCAAGATTCATTGGTCCGTACACCATAACTTCTAAGCTGAACTCCTTCCATGTTGCCCTTCTGAAGCCTTTAGTCCTCAATAAGTTCTCTCGTCCTCTCTCTACCACAGCGCCGGTCTCTGAGCATAATCAGGAGTACGAGGTTAGCCAAATTTTGGATTCCCGACTCTGTAGAGGCATTCTCCAGTACCTCGTGCATTGGAAAGGGTTTGGTCCTGAGGAGAGGTCGTGGATCACGGCTTCTGAGGTCTTTGCACCTCGTTTGTTGAGGAAGTTTCATTTGAAGTTCCCCTCTAAACTTGGTCCCAGGTGGGGAAGGGGGAGGCCTCGTAAGAGGAGGGTACTGTCATGGTTATGCAATAGAGTTTGTCTGCCAGCTTACCTATCACCATGTGTTCATCTCTAGAGACCAGCCGACTCTCACCTGACTGCTTTTATAATCTCTCTTCTAGCATGGCTTTACCCCAGCTCCTATCAGTGAACTCTATATTGACCTGTGCACTGCAGGCCAGCCCTGCTGATCAACCTTTGTGTGTTTGGCTTCCTGTTTCCTGCTTGCCGTGTGCTCTACGCTTGTTTCTGTTACCAACCTTGGCGTGTTCTCAACTATTCCTGTCTGCTCGTGACCCTGACCTTTGGCGTGTCCCCAACTATCCCTGTTTGCCTGTGACCCTGAACCTTTGGCGTGTACTCTGTTGTCCTTGTCTACTTGTGGCCCCGACCTTGGTTTATTCCCTTACTATCCCTATCCTCCTGTTGTCTACTGTGGGTGTGAGCTGGGGGACCCTGGGGGTCGCGACCTGGAGCCAGTTGCAGCCCAGTCCATCCTCACCACTAGAGGCTCTGGTGAACACCTGCTGGCTCTTAGACTCCGCGCCCTAGGGAATCTTATGCTCTAACCCCGGTGGGATCCGTGTTGGTGTTCCAGCGGCCCTGCCTTCCTTACCACCCTGACTCCCATGCACAGCAGTCAGCCGTAGGGTCAACTAACTTGCGGTGCACTCCTGATCCCAACGGTGTGCATCTGCCACCTAGCCTCAGGTGACCTGACAGTCATTATAATGGGGGGCTTTAATTATCCAGAAATAGACTGGGTGGAAGGAACCGCGCATTCATCTAAGGTGCGCCAGTTCCAAAATGTCTCTCAGGACAATTTCATGGGTCAGATGGTAAATGCACCAACTAGAAACAAAGCGTTACTAGACCTACTGATTACCAACAATACAGACCTGATCACAGATGTGGAAATACGGGGCAATTTAGGAAGCAGCAATCACAGGTAAATTAGTTTCAGTATAAATCACACTAATAAGAAACATAAGGGGAATACAAAGACACTGAATTTCAAAAGTGTCAACTTCCCTTAACTACGAGCCTTGCTAGAAGGTACAAATTGGGATAAAATCTTAGGAACAAAGAACACAGAGGAGAAATGGGTATGCTTTAAGAGCATATTAACTAAGGGCATTAGCCAGTGCATCACAATGGGAAATAAATTTAATAGAACTAATAAAAAAATACAAGGCTGAGGGATCATCATCAGCATTTTAACTTTACAAAGAATGCAACAAGGAATGTAAGGGTTCAATCAGGGCAGCTAAGATATAACACGAAAGGCACATAGCGGAGGAGAGTTAGAAGAATCCCAAGAAATTCATTAAGTACATAAATAGTAAGAAAGGGACGTCAGATCATATTGGTCCCATAAAGAATGATGAAGGGAATCTGTTTACCAAGGATAGAGGGATGACGAAGGTATTGAATTTATTCTTCTCAGTCTTCACGAGGGAATCAGGGGGGTTTCAGTAACCAAAACTGCAATGTTTATCCTCATGACATGTCACAGAAAGCACCCTCATGGCTAACAGAGGACAGAAGTAGAAATAGACTTGAAAAACTTAACATTAATAAGTTACCGGGACCAGATGGCTTGCACCCGAGGGTCCTTAAGGAACTCAGTCAAATAATTGCCAGACCATTGTTCCTAATTTTTACAAACAGTCTACTGGCTGGAATGGTACCAGCTGATTGGAGAAAAGCCAATGTAGCACCAATATTTAAAAAAGGGCCAAGATACATCCCTGAGAATTACAGACCAGTTAGCCTAACATCAATTGTATGCAAGCTCTTGGAGGGGAAGGTAAGGTACTATATACAAGATTTTAGTAATGACAACAGTATCATTAGCAGTAATCAGCATGGATTCATGAAGAATCGTTCTTGACAAACCAATCTATTAACCTTCTATAAGGAGGTAAGCTGCCATCCAGACGGGCCCGTAGACGTGGTGTATCTGGTTTTTGCAAAAGCATTTGATACAGTTCCCCATAAAGTTTACTGTACAAAGTAAGGTCAGTTGGCATTGACCATAGGGTGAGTACATGGATTAAAAACTAGCTAAAGGGTTGAGTTCAGAGGGTAGTAAAAAAAGGGGGAGTACTCGGAATGGGCATGGGTGGAAAGTGGGTTCCCCCAGGGTTCTGTCCTGGGACCAATCCTATTTAATTAATTTATAAACGACCTGGAGGATGGGATAAATAGTTCAATCTCTGTATTTGCAGATGAACCTAAGCTAAGCAGGGAAATACATTCTCTGCAGGATGTGGAAACCTTGCAAAAAGGTCTGAACAATTTAATGGGGTGGGCAACTACATGGCAAATGAGGTTTAATGTGGAAAAATGTAAAATAATGCATTTGGGTTGGAAAAATATGAATGCAATCTACTCACTGGGGGGAGAACCTCTGGGGGAATATAGGATGGTAAAGAACCTGGGGGTCCTAGTGGACGACAGGCTCAGCAATAGCATGCAATGCCAAGCTGCTGCAAGCAAAGCAAACTGAATATTGGCATGCATTAAAAAGGGGATTAACTCCAGAGATAAAACAAAATTCTCCCACTCTATAAGACTCTGGTCAGGCCGCACCTGGAGTATGCTGTTCAGTTCTGGACACCAGTCCTCAGGAAGGATGTGCTGGAACTGGAGAGAGTCCAGAGAAGGGCAACAAAAAAAAGGGTTTGGGGGACATTTGTTATGAGGAAAGGTTACGAGCGCTGAACTTGTTCTCTCTGGAGAAGAGAGGCTTGAGAGGGGAAATGATTTCAATGTACAAATACCGCACTGGTGACCCCACAATAGGGATAAAACTTTTCAGCGTAAGGGAATTTAATAAGACACGCTGCCATTCACTAAAATTAGAAGAAAAGTGGTTTAACATTAAACTGCATAGAGGGTTCTTTAATGTAAGAGCGGTAAGCATGTGGTATTCCCTTCCACAGGCAGTGGTTTCAGCTGGAGCATCAATAATTTAAAAAAATTATTAGAGAAGCACCTGAATGACCACAGCATACAGGGATATACAATGTAATACTGACATAAAATCACACACATAGGTTGGACTTGATGGACTTTTGTCTTTTTTTAAACTTGCCTACTATGCCTGACACTTTGCTACAATGTAAAGTAGTGAGTGTACAGCTTGCTTAACAGTGTAAATTTGCTGTCCCCTCAAAATAACTCAACAAACAGCCATTAATGTCTAAACCGCTGGCAACAAAAGTGAGTACACCCCTAAGTGAAAATGTCCAAATTGGGCCAATTAGCCATTTTCCCTCCCCGGTGTCATGTGACTCATTAGTGTTACAAGGTCTCAGGTGTGAATGGGGAGCAGGTGTGTTAAATTTGGTGTTATTGCTCTCACTCACTTATGCTGGTCACTGGAAGTTCAACATGGCACCTCATGGCAAAGAGCTCTCTGAGGATCTGAAAAAAAGAATTGTTGCTCTACATAAAGATGGCCCAGGCTATAAGAAGATTGCCAAGACCCTGAAACTGAGCTGCAGCACGGTGGCCAAGACCATACAGTGGTTTAACAGGACAGGTTTTATCAGAACAGGCCATGGTCGACCAAAGAAGTTGAGTGCATGTGCTCAGTGTCATATCCAGAGGTTGTCTTTGGGAAATAGACGTATGAGTGCTGCCAGCATTGCTGCAGATGTTGAAGGGGTGGGGGGTCAGCCTGTCAGTGCTCAGACCATACGCTGCACACTGCATCAAATTGGTCTGCATGGCTGTCATCCCAGAAGGAAGCCTCTTCTAAAGATGATGCAGAAGAAAGCCTGCAAACAGTCTGCTAAAGACAGGCAGACTAAGGACATGGATTATTGGAACCATGTTCTGTGGTCTGATGAGACCAAGATAAACTTATTTGGTTCAGATGGTGTCAAGCGTGTGTGGAAGTACAAAGACAAGTGTGTCTTGCCTACAGTCAAGCATGGTGGTGGGAATGTTATGGTCTGGGGCTGCATGAGTGCTACCGGCACTAGGGAGCTATAGTTCATTGAGGGAACCATGAATGCCAACATGAACTGTGACATACTGAAGCAGAGCATGATCCCCTCCCTTCAGAGACTGGGCTGCAGGGCAATATTCCAACATGATAACGACCCCAAACACACCTCCAAGATGACCACTGCCTTGCTAAAGAAGCTGAGGATAAAGGGGATGGACTGGCCAAGCATGTCTCCAGACCTAAACCCTATTGAGCACCTGTGGGGCATCCTCAAATGGAAGGTGGAGGAGCGCAAGGTCTTTAAAATCCACCAGCTCTGTGATGTTGACATGGAGGAGTGGAAGAGGACTCCAGTGGCAACCTGTGAAGCTATGGTGAACTCCATGCCCAAGAGGGTTAAGGCAGTGCTGAAAATTAATGGTGGCCACACAAAATATTGACACTTTGGGCCCAATTTGGACATTATCACTTAGGGGTGTACTCACTTTGGTTGCCAGTGGTTTACACATTAACCACTTGCTGCCCACACACCGTCGATATACGTCGGCTGTTTTAAGAGGAATATCATTGTTATGGCAGCAGCTAGCTGCCATAACCCTAGTATCCTCTTCTTCAGCAGGCGGTCGGCTTTCAGATAAAAGTGGTCTCTGCAGCAGATTTGCCGCAAGATCACTTTTATTGGTTGCGGGAGAGGGGTGCCCTCCGCCGCATACCGGAGCCATCGGTAGCGGCGAAGGCGATCTGATCCTACTTGATCTGTGGTATGGAGCTAACTGAGGGGAAGATGGCCCCAGCTCAGTTCCATACCATTGCAGGGCGGAAGCGACGTCAAACCGTCACTTCGCCCATAGCTCTTAAAGGGACATTCTTTTTTTTTCAATCAACATTTTCTTTATTGCATTTTAGTGTAAATATGAGATCTGAGGTCTTTCTTTCAAAAGTTTTCAATTTTCAGGACGTCTCAACAAATTAGAGGCACTTCAATGAGAGCACCCTGGGCACCTGCCTTTGCATGCCTCTATTTGGGAATGTGGGAGGAGGCCGATGTTTATAACACCAATGTACCTTGGCCAAGTGCATACCTGGCTAAGGTACATTGATGACATCCTGCTCCTGTGGAAGTGAGACCTTGATTCCTTACATCGGTTTTTCGGAGATCTAAATAAAAATGACCGCAATACACGGTTAACTTATACCTTCGATCAAACTCAAATCTCCTTTCTGGATCTTTTGATCTCTAAGGAAAACCAAACGCTTGTTACGTGTACATTTTGTAAGGAAACAGCTGACAATACTCTGCTTTCCGCAGACAGTCATCACCTTAAATGGCTCAAAAATGATATCCCCACAGGACAGTTTCTTAGTATTAAATTAAATTGTCCGAAACAACAAGACTATAGACAGGAGGAGAGGGAACTCTATCACAGATTTCATGAATGTGGATATTCCCACAGACAGCTTCGCAGGGCAAAACAAAAGATTGCGATCTGTGATAGAGATCAGCTCCTACAACCCAAGAAGGGTAACGAAGGGGAAGGAAAGGAAAAGGTCAGACAGGACAGCCAAGTTCGCCTAATTACCCAGTTTGGTGCACAGTGGGAAGAGGTAAGGGGAGTCTTGTAGAAACATTGGAGCATTCTGCAGAATAACCCTATTAGATTGTAAGCTCTTCTGAGCAGGGCCCTCTTAATCCTATTGTATTGTATTGTATTGTATTGTATTATAACTGTATTGTCTCCCTTTTTATATTGTAAAGCGCTGCGTAAACTGTTGGCGCTATATAAATCCTGAATAATAATAATAATAATAATAACCCAAAAATAGCCAAATTCATTGGCAAGGCCCCGAACATGGTGACACGTAGAGCACGAAACCTGGGGGACATTTTGATCCACTCGGAGTTCGTAAGATCATCTGCGGACAATTGGCTGTCCACATACCCTAGATCCAAGGGAATGTTCCTATGTGGTAAATGTCAAGTGTGTCCTTTTGTGAACCGCACAGATTCCTTTATGAACTCAGAACTGACCAACTCCTATAAAATTAATGTTTTGATAAACTGTTCAACAACTAAAGTTATATATATGATCACCTGTCCCTGCAGTAAATTTTATATTGGTAAAAACAAGAGGCAACTTTGAATAAGAGTAGGAGAACATATCAGAGAGATGAAGGAAAAAGAACCAGAAAGCCCACTGGCTAAACATTTTCAAAAAGTACATGCAGGAAACTGTGATGGAATGGGGGGACTTTGACAAAGGAGGGGGGACTTTGACAAAGTTCTCCTTAAAAAGGAAAAGTGGTGGATATATAAGCTGGGTGCCTTATTGCCACTGGGCTTGAACACTGAACTCAATTGCCAGATGTTCCTTGAGGAGTATGAAGGTTATGGAGGTTATTTACGAAAGACAAATCCACTTTGCACTGCAAGTGCACTTGAAAGTGCACTGAAAGTGCACTTGGAAGTGCAGTCGCTCTAAATCTAAGGGGTAGATCTAAAATGAGTGGAAGCTCTGCTGATTTTATCATCCAATCATGGGCAAGCTAAAATGCTTTTTTTTATTTTCCTTGCATGTCCCCTTCGGATCTACAGCGACTTTACTTCCAAGTGCACTTTCAGTGGACTTTCAAGTGCACTTGCAGTGCAAAGTGGATTTTCCTTTAGTAAATAACCCCCTATGTGTGTATACATATACGCATGTTGATCTAGGAACCTCTGACAATGTTATTTCATTTTACTTTATTTCTTTTCCTAACCTATCAAAGAATACTTCCACCTGGGTTACTTTATAATGCCATGTATTGGTAGATTGTGAATTCAGTGGCAATCTTGCTCACGGGTAAAGAATATACATTTTTTTGTATTTTCACTTTAAGTTCAATTAGTAGGTAGGTCCCACCTCAAGGCGGTCCTCTACTTAAAGACATGAGGAGGGATGTCACGCTATCCTGATGAAGCTACGCTTCACAGCACACGTCATGGACCTCTGAAGAGGCATGCCCCGAACAACTAGCAGCTAGCTGATCGCAACGACGAAACCTTCTCTGCACTCCAATTCCATCCTGCAGACACAAGAGGGTGCACCAGCTATATGTGTTACACATACTAGGAAATATATCCCATCCACCAGGAGAGGCTAATCTCCGAGTCACGTGGCCGACTATGTGATGCCAATTAGCAACAGATGCGTGGAACAGTGCTGACAGCGATGACACTCAGACACGCCGCCCCTACCGATACGAACGACCTATCTTTGGATCCCTTACAGAGATATCTGTAGAAAGTTTTCCATGACAAGGTTTGACTCACATCAGTGAGGTAAGGCTGTCAGTCATCCACTGCATGTTTGCAATATAGAATGGGACAGTTCCATTTCTTAAGAAAGTGTATTTTACTTCCCGGACATCATCACATGGCCTCCCCCCTCCTGTATGCGACTAATACATGGATGTGTGAACTCGCAGCTGTTATCCTTCAGTGCGCCCATGATTCCCTAATGATGAACGCTAGCTGCTACTAGGACTGCCACTAAAAAGTCTTTTGTACGCTAGGACTATACCTCATTTGAGCCGAATAGTGGGTTTATCCCACATTCAATCTATACAATAGTATCTTACATTAGTGCATGTAGATTCCTTGTAATAGGCAAACAAGTGACATCATTTTTTTTAAAAGAACAGTGTAAAAATAAAAAGTAAAATAAATAAGAAAAAATAAAATAAAAACATTTAACTCGCCCCATCCTGCTGAAATTGTGTGCAGAAGCGAACACATACGTTAGCCCGCATATGAAAACAGTGTTTAAAACCACACACATGAGGTATCACTGTGATTGTTAAAGTGAGAGCAATAATTCTAGCACCAGACCTCCTCTGTAATTCAAAACATGCAACCTGTAAAATTTTTTAAACATCGCCTATGGAGATTTTTAAGGGTTAAATTTTGTCACCATTCCACGAGCAGGCGCAATTTTGAAGCGTGACATATTGGATATCAATTTACTCGGCGTAACATTATCTTTCACAATATAAAAAAAATGGGCTAACTTTACTGTTGTCTTATTTTTGAATTCAAAAAAAGTATTTTTTCCAAAAAAAGTGTGCTTGTAAGACCACTGCACAAATATGGTGTGACAGAAAGTATTGCAACAACTGCCATTTTATTCTCTAGGGTGTTAGAAAAAAAGATATATAATGTTTGGGGGTTCTAAGTAATTTTCTAGCAAAAAAAAAATGTTTTTAACTTGTAAACACCAAATCTCAAAAAAGAGGCTCGGGGCTGAAGTGGTTAATGGCTGTATGCTGAGTTATTTTGAGGGGACAGCAAATTTACACTGTTATACAAGCTGTACACCCCCTACTTTACATTGTAGCAAAGTGTCATTTCTTCAGTGTTATCACATGAAAAGATATAATAAAATATTTACAAAAATGTGAGGGGTGTACATACTTTTGTAAGATACTGTAAACAATACCAAGCGTTACTAGCTATAGCACTTCAACACCGATTTCACCTCACATAATTAAACCCATAATAATAACTATAGTGCAGCGCAATATTTAAATTTCAACTAGTGTCTATAAACAAGTCCTTTTCACTGTGCTCCAATAACCAGCATGCAGCAAAAGCGATATCCTCTTCCTGAGGGTCACCAAAAAAATACAAACACCCAGTGCAAGAATGGCTGCTACTGATTAAGTCTATACCTGGGCATAATGCCTTATAGGAATGTCATTCCCGAAGGGGTGGTGAGGTTTCCAGACCTATGTTTTTTTTATGCACTGTTTGTGTTCTATTCCACGTGAGTGTTTTTTTGCGAGGCAAGTGACATCTGTGGAAAGCTGTATTACCTACCACGGGTCATTGGAGGTTCTTAGCTTCAGCAGTAGTTAATCTAACATAGTCTAACAGCGAGGTCCTATCAGGAGGTGAGTGGCTATTCTTGCATGGGGTGTTTGCATGTTTTTGGTGAAACTCAGGCAGAGGATATCACCTTTATTAAACACTAATTATTGGAGCACAGTAAAAAGGATTTATTTATGGACACTTGTTGAAATTTACATGTGCCATATCGATGTTTTTACACGGTGTGTAAATGGTTATAGGTATTTAGGGTGTGATAAGTTTATTTTAATGGGTTATAGGCATTTAGTTGCATATTCCAAGTGCATTTTGCATTTTTCAATACACATTTTTGATCCATTGAAGTCTAAGAAACCAAAAACACAACCTGCTGCTCCCTGTCCCGTTCCATAAAATGCACAGATGTGAACATGACCCATAGGAAACCATGTTAAATGGACTGTAGTGTGTTTCTGCAATACTGAAAATGCACTAAAAAATGCATAGTTGTGAATCAGGCATTAAAAAGCAGAAACTATTAAACAACTATTAAACAAGTGGAGCACTCTGGAGTAATTAATTCTCAAAGTTCACAGCGGGAGCACTGAATTTGTTCAAGCCTTTCTCTCAGCAGCTCAGCTCACCTTGCTCCCCTCTCCCAGAGCACCTGCATCTCTTATTAAATAATGGAGACTAAAAGGCTGGTAGGTTGATGAGTCTCCGAGCTTATCTGGCTTAGACTTCAGGATACATACTAGGTTTAGGACAGTAACACCTGCAGTAAAGCTGAACAGGTACTTTGCTGCAAAACAATAACATACCTGGGGTTAGTAAATCCCTGCTTCCATAGGGATCTTCAATATCCCCAACAGTCGTATTTGCCTCACAGGATCAGGTCATTAGACTAGCTGTATGTAAATATACATTTACTGATATAGTTTTTGTCCGACTGAGGGTAGACATCTAAAATTATGCGCCTCATCCCAAGAAATCGTTTATTCAAAAAAGGAAAAGGTTTGGGAAGGCACTATAACGGTGCTTTACAAATATTAATGGAAACCAGACAGATATATATAAAAGGATACAAAATGTTTTTTTATTATAGACAAATACTAAAACCACTAACAGGACATGGTAAGTCGTTGGGTTTTATAGATATATAATAATAATAATGATGAAGACATTCTATAAAACCCAATGACTTACCATGTCCTGTTATTGGTTTTAGTATTTGTCTATAATAAAAACATTTTGTATCCTTTTATAGATATCTGTCTGGTTTCCATTATTATTTGTAAAGCACCATTATAGTCCCTTCCCAAACCTTTTCCTTTTTTGAGTATACATTTACTGACTTTTTAATGATTGCATAACTGGATTAAATGGTGTTGCATGTATTTCTGCTTGAAGTGTTTTGTGCTTTTCAGTGGCCAGTAGCAGTCATTAATGGGGCTACTGTAGATCTGCCTATCAGTGGGTAAAAACGTAAATGTATTTAACCCTCATCACCATTAACCAGTTAGTCACCGAAATGTGTCACTGAAACATTCACACGTCATGTTTTTATAACATGACATCATAAATGATCTTCTTTCTGCTTGTGTAACAAAGAATACTGGAACAGGAAGCTGATGTTCATTTAATCAATCAATGAATGGATGGTTGAATCAATAAACCAATCATCTAATCAGGTTTTATTTTTTATTCTCTGTTAAGTACCATTCTAACTGGAAATGATAAAGTGATTGGTTGATGTATGAATTTGTTCACTCTGCTCTATTTATCATAAACCATTAGCAGTGGTTATGGGTAAATATTGGCAGGTAAATATCCATATAAACCTAGATGGTACTTACAGCTTTGTTAGGTTGTGGAGTCCTCTGAATGCATTCACAGATACAGTTCTTATTGTATTATGTTGCAGATATCTAGAAAGTTACAAAACACAAGACAAAGCATGTTAGCACAAGCAGGATGTATTATGTTGACATATCAGTGAACACTAGATGGAGCTGAAGAATACAAGAAATTAATGCATTGCATTTTTGGCTAGTAGAAGCAGTTTAAAATATCATTCTAATTCTATGCAATGTTATATGGGGATGTTCTGTTTACTATTTTAGAATGAAGTGTTCTACAGCCACTCAGTGATGTAAACATCCTGTATCAGTTCTCTGGAGAACACGTCTTCTGGGTGCCAATGAAATCCCCTAGTCCTTGAAACAGCATGGCATGCTAATACATTCTAGATTCATTACCTAATGTCTAAGCTGGTAGAGAAATCCAAGCAAAGCAGACCAAATGGCATTACTTTTCAGGCCTCATGCACACAGGACGTTTTTACAGCTGCTGTTTTTGGCTTCAGATGTTTTTTCTGCAATCAATAAACTCTCCAGCATGTTATCCTATGTGTCCATGCACACATAGTTTTTGGCAGTGGCATTTTCTAGCTGGAACCCCCCCCCCCAGAAATAATGGGTTTTGAGAGGAGTTTTTCAACTATAAACACGCTCTAACTCTAGAAGCATTGATTACTTAAAAGTCTTTCAGCAAGATTTGTCCATCCCGCCAGTAGATCTGTTATTTTTCTACTGTCGAAGGGGGAGAATGCTGTTCAACAGTAAAATAACACTGCAGCATTGTCACTCTGGGGATAAGATAGTCTAAGGTGGACTTGTAGATTTAAATGGGCTTTAAAGCAGAACTTCACCCAAAAAGGAAAGTTCCACTTTTCATCCTCCTCCCTCCTTTGCCATATTTGGAATGTATTTTTTTTTGGGGGGGGGCAGGTACCTTGTTTTGGGAGGTACTCATTTCTACTTCCACTCTGACCTCCTAAGTGATTGGAGCAGAAGTTTGGCCCACCCCCTCCCTACCCATAACCTCCTGGGACACGTCTCAGGTCCCAGGAGGCTGCAGGTCCATTCATAGGGCATGGTGCGACTTGTGAATGCGCAGTGGGGAGCTGGCTTCCCACAGTTAAAGTGATACTAAAGTTTAGATTTTTGTTTCAAAATAACAAACATGTTATACTTACCTGCCCTGTGCAGTGCTTTTGCACAGAGAAGCCCAGATCCTCCTCTTCTTGGGTCCCTCTTTGGGACTCCTGGCTCCTCCCTTCTATTGAGTGCCCCCATAGCAAGCAGCTTGCTATGGAGCACCCGAGCCGAGTCCATTGAGACACAGAGCCACGGCCCGGCCCCACCCGCCCTCTCTCTCTCCTCATTGGCTCACTGACTTTGATTGATAGTAGTGGGAGGCCAATGGAGTTTCGCTGATGTCTCAGCCAATGAGGAGGGAGAGTCCCGGGCAGCTGACATCAACTGGAACATCGCTGGATCGAGATGGGCTCAGGTAAGTATTAGGGGTGATAAGGGTCTCTGCTGCACACAGAAGGTTTTTTTATCTTAATGAAAAGAATGCATTAAGTTAAAAAATCCTTCTACCTTCAGAAACACTTAAACATGTCTTTGGAGTGGTGGAGGAAACCAAAGTACCTGGCGTAAACCCATGCAAGCACAGGGAGAACGTACAAACCCCAGGCAGGCAGTGTTGTGGTTTTTATATGAAATTATAATAATTATATAATAATTATTGGGAATTTGGAAAAATTAGAAGGAATGTTTACTAGTGAAAGTCTATAAAATGGAAATATATTCACAAACTACCTGAAAGCATTACACATCTTTGTGCAGAGACTGACTAAAGTAGAAAATAAGATTAAGGTCAAAGAAATTAGAATAAGTTGAAGAAAACTTGAATAAAATCTGCAACATTTAAAATTTCTTTCTTTCTTGACAGCCCAATTTAAGCTGATCTTTTTGCTAGTATCTAAAGTGTTTACCATTTTTCCAAGAACTGAAGTGCATCAAATCGTTATGTTTTAGCAAAGTTTACAAAGGCTGTACTTCTTCACTATATTGACACATTTTATGACTAGAAAAATAATAGCAACAACTACAAGCTCCACAAACCAAAACCCACAATTGGCTTGGTGACTAATTTCTGCACTTACAATGGAGTTTGTTGAAGTGTATTTAGAGACAAAACTGGTTTTTATTAGTATCGCATAGAGTATAGAAGGGTTACACACTCCTTAATTTTTTCCTGCCTGTGTCCCATTATGGAGAAATCCCTTCATTTCATTCATTGTCCAAGAGACAAAACAGTAAGTAAGAGGAAATCTTTCCAACGAATTGTCCCATAATACAGACCAGAAACGAAAACTTGGCTAGAGATGTGTGCAATGGGAAAGGCTAAAATTAGTTTATTTGGCATGCTTTCATTTTTTACCATTGATTCTGATTTGTAAAGTTTTTATTACTTCAGTAATACTATAAGCAATAATGTGCATGTGATTCCTCTTTTGGTTTTGGGTGTTTAAGTGGGTGTTTTTTTGCATTCCTTTTTTAAAGGTTTTCAGTACAATACAAGGTAAGAAAATAACAGAAGAAAGCATAGAGCCATGAGCCATAAGTTGATAAGTAATTACTTAAGAAAATACGGCCATGTCACATATAGAAATAGCATAGGCACAATGATACAAGTCTTGAAGTCCTGATAAAAGGAGAAGTGCAATTGAGGAATCAGAATTGGGGGAAAAATGCAACAGAAAAATGAAAGCATATACAAAACTATTTAAAGCAATCTCATCCTCGTGGGATACAATCAATTAATAAACAGGTCTTGGAATTGTATGTGTCTGAGTCTCATTCATATATGTGTTTGGGAAAACCTAGCCACATGTTTATGCCAGGGAAGAGGTACAAATCATATGTCCATGGGACTCAATGCGCTATTATTAAGAAACAGACAGAAGAAGACACCAGATTATTAAATCTGGAGAGTGCAATATCTGGTGCACCTCTGCATAGAAACCAATCAGCTTTCATTTTTTATTTTTTGTCAAAGCCTAATTGAACAAGCTGAAGTTAGAAGCTGATTGGCTACCATGCGCAGCTGCCCCAGATTTTAGATCTAGTTTAGTAAATCAACCCCTAAGAGTGGATACAGTCAAAAAAAGAAAACTTGTGAAAGCAAAGAAAAGCCAGCACACCCGGTGGGAGGGCAACACAGCATACCAGTCCAGGGGTAAGAAGGGGTAGATGGCCCCACCAGAATTTGTCTGAACTTAACAGAGAATGCAAATTCATTCGGATAAAACTAATTTTTTTGGCATTGTTTCTCTTTGCCTAGTAACATAATTGTTAGTTCCTCCGTATGTTGAATATCTGCAATGTGGCAGAACCATTGCTGAATTTAGGAAAATGTGGCAAATTTCCAATGTGCGGGTATGCACAAATGGGAAGCATTAAGTAAATGGCGTATTACAGATTTCTTGTAGGCCTTCAGAAGCATGTCATTGTGATGTAGAAGGAGGTAAGAAGGTGAATCTGGAACTATCCGCTCAGTAAATTTTGTAATTATATTGCGCACCCTTGTAATAACTGGACATGAGCAGAAAATATGGAGGAGATCACCTGGTAAATCACCACATCTCCAATGTGTGGCCGGGATGGACGGGTCCCATACCATCTTGTGATGAGTTTGTATCCAAGTTTGTGGTATTTATTTGTTGCTAATAGATGATTTGTAGGATAGTAAGAGTATTTTGGAAGGCTCTGCAGATGTCAGCATGAGTTGGAGGTCATTCTCCCATTGATCCAAAAAGGAGAGGATAGTTTGAATGTTTTGATGTAGGAAGAACTGATATGCCCAAGATAAAGTATAATGTTGATGTCCAGAGTTACGGCATTCCAAGTCAAAAAGCATGACCTTTCTCATGAATAAACATGCCCCGGGGAAGGATTTGAAAAAATGGGACAGTTGTAAAGCTTGTATGGGACCCAACATAAAGAATAATGGATTGTGGTGCATGTGAGCGGGCAAAAGTCATTTACCACTTGAATCGTAGTGAATGGCATTATATCTCTGCTCACAATGGAGTGCCAAAGCTGAGGGGCTGTCCTGAGATAATCCTCTATGACCAGAACAGCGGATTAGTGAAAGTGGAACCACAAAATACCTAATGCTGTTTTTGACTGCCTGTAATAAAAGTCAAAAAGTTCCGGTGAGTGGGCTGTGTACTTGCATGCTGGTGAAGAGGAGACACTAATGAGCACTGTTGGTGTGGAAACATTGCGGTGCTGTTAAATTCACTTGAATTTCTTTTTAAAAAGACATTGCATCATTAATATTTTGTTATAATATTTTGTGAGCGTTAGCAGGCCATGGCTTTAGCTTTCCCTGCAGCTGTATGCTGGTTCCCATACTCCCAAACTTGTGTCTACATGTGTTGCTTCCATAGAAGGCAATGGTGCACATACTCCTATCATAAAACTTAGGATTTTGAGGTCTATTGTGCTGCTGCAGGGAAAACGGGAGCAGTGGTTAGTAAACAGTGCAATAAATGAAAATGAATCTAAGCAATACACACAGCTGGCTACAAAATGTGATCCAATTCCCACACGGTTTTGAATTTGAAACTACTGATGAAACCTGTTGTGTTTTTTGTTAGTGTGCAGCTAACCTTTGCTTACAAATTAACTCAATGTAATAGTATATACTGCTTATTGAATGATGAGGTAAAGAGCTACTGGGAAAAGATTAATTCTGTTCAGCACTGTTTACATTTAAGCCTGCCTAAATATCGTCCGACTCCTGCTGCCATGGGGGGGGGGGGGGGGGACTGTTGGCACCAAACATGGGTACTGACAGAGGAAACTGATCCATTATTGCTGCTTAGTGTTGATGGAGGAAATTATTATATTTCATTTGTTCAAAAGAGGATGTTCTATACACACATGTGTATCCTTAGACTAATTGAACAGACAATGCCAGAGCAATATATAAAAAAAGGAAACCAACCCTTTGGAACTGATATACTAAAGGTGAGTAGGAGCTGTGAGGGGGCAGGTGGTTTGTCAAACTGTTGGAGATAGACCACTGCACAGAGGGCAGCAGTCCTTAGATTAAATTTCTCACGGAGAATCTGACTTTTAGCCTAGTACCAGAGCACAATTAAATTAATAATAAATGTAAGACATTAAAAAGTAATGTTTCTCTGCATCCTCTGTCTATCTTCTTGTTTGCTTTTTACTATATTTAAAGAAGTAAGTAATACAAGAACTTAACCCTACGTGCCATCTCCCACCCCCTGAGACTGCATAACAATGTCGGACCTGTTCTTATAGGTATCCACATTCCTAATAACTACAGGGCTCTGTAATTTGATACAAATATTTGCTTTCAGAAGCTGGGAAACGGTGGGGTTTATTTACTAAAGAGTAGGGACTCCACATTTATCAAAGTGAATATTCACCGAGCTGTGTTCTCTTAAATCATCCAATTGGGTGCTAGCAAAATTTTTTGGGACTTGGGTACTCAAAGTGAGCACAACTTCATCTTATTCAGTAAACAGCTTTTCCTCCTTTTAATAAATCAATCCCAATGTTTGGTTCAGCCATCTGACAGAGCAGCATCTGCCTCAGGTGACCCAGAGAAGATTTTTTTTCTATCTCCCTCTCTCTGCAGCAGTTAAGAGGCCACACCTGATGAGGCAGAAGTAGCTGGGCAAATGATCTGTAGCCAGGTGAGAGGCCTTCACTTTCAGAACCAACGTAAAGGGCAGCCAGGAAGGAGCCAAATTTCATGCAGTCTCCCAGGAAGGCCTTTTCTGATTTCTAGCAGAGTACTCCAGTTCCAGTGGGGGGGGGGGGGGGGGGGGGTTGGGCATTAGTCCTTGAGCCTTGGATCCTTCCAGCTTGTCACCATTGTTACTACTACTGGACTTCACTGAGAGGGATGCTGTTTCTAAGGATAAGAACAAGGAGCTGTCTGTTTTCTGAACTGTTTATTGAAGGTTTACCGAAGTAGTGATGCTCAGCTAGACTCCCTGTTGTTATAGAGACTATGCTATATATCTGTGATACCTTGATTGAACCTCAGACATTGCTGTGAAGATGCACTTTCTGTACAGCTTTTATAAGTTTGTGCAGTTTTCATTATTTTACAGTGTATGCGTGATTGTTGCCATCCCAAATTGCTCTTTGTCTGATAATTTGGTCAGTTCCGACCGGACGTTGCGCTACGGCGACATCCCCCATTGGTGTTTGGGGGCCCTCACACTGAGAGAAGGATTATGACCGGTGGGTCAAGGCTACTAGAAGGAAGGCATTCCAGGTGTAAACCTATGGACTTGACATGATACCTTGGTGACAAGTCTCCGCACACCACAGCTTCATCTATCCCTTAACACAGCGCACTTTTGAACAATATTTCTTTGATGATATGAGGATTCAGTGGGAGCTGAGCATAGTGGAAGACACGCACCACCTCCGAAGTATCTGACAGAACCCATTTGATACTGGGAGGGGTAATGTACTGCGGTTGCTTTTACCTTCTGTTCATTTCAAGAAAGATTACCTACTGTGCTCACTGCTGTTTGAACATCTCTCCACCAGGATACATATACAGTGTTTCACATGTACTAATGGACAGTGTCACTTCCCATATGATCGGTTGTTCCAACCTGCTCAGTGCTGCAAACTAATAACATATGGGACTATTTTCCCTGCTGTGTCCATATAGGATATTTGGTGCCTCATTCCTTTCCTTCCTTGCCCCCCCTTCCCATTGCTGGCTCAAGCCCCCTGGGGGATTGATGTCAGCCTATTTGCCACACTCAGCAATTGCTGCATACTCCACATCGGTGGATGGCTAGGCAGACATTAATTTCCCTTGCGTCAGGACACCAATGTTTGTCATTTTGTTATATATTGTCTTGTCATCTCAGTCTGTGGTTGCCTTGACTGACTCAATGAGACCAGTCGGCAATTTGCACCAAGGGTAGTTCAGTATTGGTGTATACTCTTTTATCTACATGTTTTATTTTTGCACCAAATAAAATAAATTTTGATATTAGATTCACATTGTGTATTGCTCTTCAATAAGCCCCATCTTTTTCTCGGTCCCCCTCTGTCTGGGACATACATTGTTTTTGTAGTTTAATCAGGGGTTGAAGTGCAATCACTATCTTTCCGGTACATACTATATACATGGTAATCAAGCCTTTTTTTCTACATTTATTTAATCTGACCAACTGCTTATTATGTCAAAAGACTACATAGGAATAATAATTAAAAATTTAATATTAAGGTTCCTGAAAAGCCCAATCATTACTGTTTCTTTTTAAGTGCTCCCACTCTGTGTATACAGTTTTTTTTTTCCGATTTTTAAGTTGAATTTTCACAGTATCAGCTCTAAAAAAATGTTGTCATCTTAATGAATTCCATGTATGAATATTTTTACATAGTTACCTTGGTCCAGCTTGGACCAAGGTAGTTGTGCATAAACTATACTTGGCCAGTCCCTCTGGAAGCTGGAAAATATTGACGTGGACACTGCTCCTCCAATGATCGCTACTCCAGGTGCCATTCAGAGATCGCTTTACATTCTCTCATTGAATGCAAAGCATTCTTTGATCAGATGAGGTGGAGAGACAGGGTGTTCACTGAAAATTTGCAAATCAAAGTCTGAATGGCACCCATGCTGCGTGAGCAACCTCCTGTGTTGAGTAGGCGGCAAGGCATGGGACCCAGGAGCAAGTGGAGATCACTATGGTAATAATGCCTACTACATTGATTTCCTGCTTTCCAGAGGGATCAGCAAGGTTTGGTTTATGCATAGTTACATTGATCCAACCTTCTAAGAAGTGTGCATGTAAATTACAAACTAGGCTTTGCCATTTTTAATTACTTTACATCTGTACTACTATGGTATGCTGCAACATTGCATTGTATGTGTTGGGAGTTGTTTTTTTTTTATTTTGTAATAATTAAAAGAGATTTAGGCTTTTGAATTAATGAAAAACTTAAAAAATTAGATATTTCGGTAAAACAAAAGATGAGTTGTTTAATTTTGCTTTATTGGTTCATATTTAACATAGGCTGATGGCGTTTGTCATTTGTTACATTATTTTTTTTTCTTTCACTGACATTTCCTCTGAAGTATCTTGACTTTGTATCGCTGGTATAATGTTTAGCAAAGGCTTTTAAAAAACATTTGAGTCATTCGTTTACAAGAACCATCACTAATCATGAAAAATGTTGTTAACAGACATTAATAAGCATGACAGAATTTCCAGACATTATGCACGCAGCAAAAAGCGAAAACCTTGAATAGTATCAGTATAGGGATGTGATGACACCGCCATGAAAAATAAGATGAGCAATAAAACTCAATTTATATTCAAATAGTTGGAGTCATAAATACATGCCAAGGTGTAATAAATGAGGTAAAAGGCAGACTTACAAGTTACGCAACTCTGGGAACTGAGAGAAAGCATCAGGACCAAGCTTTTTCAACAAATTATGCTGCAATGACCTGAAAATGATAGATAGGAAGTGTATAAAGAACATTTAAAATCATTTTTATATTCATGGCACAATTACCTCAGTAAAAGATAGGACTTGGGAATGATAGTAGTTGTTTATTATGCTCCCTGGCATCCAATTACATTGCTAGGTAGAACCTTGAAATATTTTCAAGGATCTAATAAACACAGTACTAAAGCCTGACTTCAAACAAACCTTTCTTTTGGTTTTGTGTTGAGTAAGGGATGGATAGATCTACTGTCAGATGTCGCTGTTAAGGAAATTTACCCCCACTTTTGAAACCAATCAGCTTCCAGGTTTTATTATCAAAGCTTAATTGAACAAGCTGAAGTTAGAAGCTGATTGGCTACCATGCACAGCTGCACCAGATTCTGTGTACTCCAGTTTTAGTAAATATTCCCCAAAAAGACCAATTAGGGAATGGTTGTCACTAGGTAAAAAAAACACGAATAGCAATAAAAACTGGATGGGAGTTCTAACGTTACTCATTGTTCCGAAAAATTTCTTGCAGTCTCTGCCAGTTGTAAAGACTTCCTATCGCTTAAGCCCCGTACATACAGGCAGACATTTTGGCAGACATTCGGGAGACATTTGCCGGTTCAAAAAAAAAAATAGCTGACATTCTGCCTGGTCTGCTTGGTCAGTCCGCGAGAAGCCGGCCATTCGACCAGCTTCTGTCGGACGTGCATCCTGGAGAACCAGTGGCTGACATCTCCCGATCAGCGCTCTCAGCCAATGGCAGAGAGCACTGATCAGAGTGTTCTGGCGGGGGGTCCGTCCACTACAATAAATATAGGTCCCCATTAAGTTGTTTGAGCACATGCTGAGCTCAGATGCATATTTTTAATCAGGGTTGTTCAACCTATGGGTCCATGGCTGAGAAACAACCTTCAGTGACTTTTTTCCAGCTCCCTTTCCTGTCAAAGTTGGTAGATGTTTCAGGGAGTGGAGCTCATAAAACACCAGATTGGGCTGCTTTAGACTTGCAGTTGGGGGGTGTTAAAAACATAACGCTTATTGGGGGAAAAAATAAAAATGACGTGGTTGAGCTGCATTTTTAGCATCAACCAAGCACCACAGCCCTTAAGCTGCAAAGGCAGCGGATGGGGGTGTTCACATGCCGCACTTGCGTTGCTCCTGTGGCAAAAACCCTGCACCTGTTTTGTTTGCTGTATTTGTGGAATACAGCTGAGTTTATTCAAGCAAGGAACCATAAAAATTGCACTATTTATTACCAAGCAATCATCTATCCCTGAGCTGGCCATACACTAGTACATTTTTGAATGAATGTTTATGAACATTCGTATGAATATTCATATGAAAATTTTTAGCACCTTTGATGATTTGGCGAAAGTCATTTCAGATTACTTCAAAATGCTTTTTGCTTTGCACATTCAATTTTGGAACTTTCTCAAATGAAAACTAGATACACTGTTAGGGATTTTCCATCCTACTCCTTCACATTTTCTCATCACAGTGTTACAAAAAGAACATCGATTTGACCGCACAAATGATTTGAAAATGAAATGAACATTCTTAACCTCCCTGGCGGTATGATTATTTTGCATGGAAATTTGGCATTTTATACTGTAGGCCTGTAATTCTTAGAAATAACTCACGTAAATCTGTCCAAACAAGAGTCTAGTAGACATCTGGGGTACGATAATGTTTGAAAAACAAAATCATAAATTATAATATAATAAATAACTATAAATAATTATAACAAATAATAATATAATAATAATAAAAATTATTCAATAATGTAATCAAATTAAAAACACTGAAATTTGCTCAGTTGCAGAATTGTAGCTGTCATTACTTTCAGTGTTTGATGACGGATCTTCCCACAAATCACTATCGCTCAATTCTGCAAGTGATTCTAATTTATTTTCGCTATTTTCTAGCTGGTCTAAAACCACTTTTGATGTAAAGGGACAGTTTTGGTTGCTATGGACAATCTCCAGTTTCCAGGCAGAAAGAGCAGCTTTTATAATATAAAACTGCATGCAGGGCACTGGAGAAACCACTAGGGACAAAAGGGAGGTGAAAAAAATTCACACAGTAACGTAATCTGTAAGATTACAGTGTACTGAATGTATAGTGTGTGTTTCACTTTTTGAATTTGGTGCCGTTCTCCGTCCCCATGCGTTGCAACGCTCGCAGGGAACAGATATCGGCTCCGTGATGAATCGAGCGGAGGACGAGCCGCTCATACTACGAGGAGACATCGCAGGATCCAGGGGACAAGGTAAGTAAGCTCTTCCTGGATCCTGCGATGCGATCCCGAGTCTGGCTCGGGGTTACTGCTTTTGGTTCTGAAATTCCACCCCGAGCCAGACTCGGGAATAGCGCCAAGGAGGTTAAAATAAAAAATGATGAACAAAACACTAATAGTGTATGGCAGCTGAACTCTAATTGGCTGCTGTGAGTTACTGCACTTTACAATTTACACATTATCATTGATCATATCATCCTCGATGTATGTATAGCTATTTTTTCAGTATACAATAGAGTAAAGTAGAGAAAGATTAGAACCCTTGTAATGTTGTTATTGCTGTCTGTGTCCACACTAGGAAAAGTCCAAAAGTTTTTTAATATACACTGAGCAAAAATATAAACGCAACACTTTTGTGTTTGCAACTATTTATCATGAGCTGAACGCAAAGATCTACAACTTTTTCTATGTACACAAAAGGCCTATTTCTCTCAAATATTGTTCACAAATCTATCTAAATCAGTGTTAGTGAGCACTTCTCCTTTGCCGAGATAATCCATCCACCTCACAGATGTGGCATATCAAGATGCTGATTACACAGAATGATTATTGCACAGGTGTGCCTTAGGTTGGCCACAATAAAAGACCACTCTAAAATGCGCAGTTTTACTGTATGGGGGGGGGGTCGGTCGATGAGGACGACGGGCATGCAGATGAGCTTCCCTGTGACGGTTCCTGACAGTTTGTGCAGAAATTCTTTGGTTATGCAAACCGATTGTTGCAGCAGCTGTCCGGGTGGCTGGTCTCAGACGGTCTTGGAGGTGAAGATGCTGGATGTGGAGGTCCTGGGCTGGTGTGGTTACATGTGGTCTGCGGTTGTGAGGCCAGTTGGATGTACTGCCAAATTCTCTGAAATGCCCTTAGAGATGGCTTATTGTAGAGAAATGAACATTCAATTCAAGGGCAACAGTTCTGGTGGACATTCCTGCAGTAAGCATGCCAATTGCACGCTCCCTCAAAACTTGCAACATCTGTGGCATTGTGCTGTGTGATAAAACATTTTAGAGTGGCCTTTTATTGTGGCCAGCCTAAAGCAGGCCATACATGGTCGAATTTCAAAAAAATTTTCTTTTCAAAATCAGAAAGTTTGTTTGTTTGTGATCCGATGATGCCACCATTGATTTTCGAAAATTCTTTTCTCTCCGTAAATTTTCTTTTCTTATTACATTTCTCGCACAATTCTCCCATCATTGATTAGAAAAACATTTGTTTTTCTAAAAATTTCCAACATGTCCGATTCCTCAAATTTGATTGCCGCACGAAAATCGGTCATTGCTGCAGCCCACTAATGGTGCGAAATTCGTATGAAAATTCTTAGATACGATTTTCTAAAGGAAATTCTTTCGAAATTCCAACTGTGTATGGCTGGCATAAGGCACACCTGTGCAGTAATCATACTGCCTAATCAGCATCTTGATATGCCACACCAGTGAGGTAGATGAATTATCTCAGCAAAGGAGAAGTGCTCACTAACACAGATTTAGACAGATTTTTGAACAATATTTGAGAGAAATAGGCCTTTTGTGTACATAGAAAAAGTCGTAGATCTTTGCGTTAAGCTCATGATAAATAGGGGCAAACACAATAGTGTTGCGTTTATAATTTTGCTCAGTGTAGATACTTGTTCTGATGACAACTGTTCAAAAAGGAAATCCCCATCACTTTTTAGATATTTCCTTTCACTTCCTGTTGCACCTCCAGCATGGGAAATTAAAGGACATTTCTCAAACGGGGCACAGACAGCGAAAAATCAACTGACAAGGTATTTAATCCACTCCTGTTCTATACAGAACTGAAACAAAAAAAAAGTTTTGACAATACATATACGTTAGTAATAACTTTGAATGTCTCCTTACAAACACACAAGGAAGGATTGGAACTTGGTAAGCCGAAGGAGATATTCCTTTTTTACATAAACAGTCTGTCCTGCTTTACTCACATCATGGTCACATTGGAGGAGACAGAAGGGACAGTGCGTAATTTGGCTCCATCACAGTCAAGTTCTAATCCTCGGCACAAACACTGAGCTGGCACCTCACCAAGCACTGGATAAAAGAAGATAGGAACATGTGAGAAGGCCAGAGTTGCAATAAAAGGCCACCTAGTATAGTGTTCTGTCATCTACAACTTCACTACTCTTACTCCGTTTTAATTGATATGCATGCCAAGATTCTATTTTTGAGTTGAATATGTGTGTTGATTAAACCCCTTTGCTAAAGGATATAGAGAAATCAAGTGACAGGGTGTATTCAATGAATAACATTTCTAGAGATGAAACAGAGATAACAATAGCACCGACATTCCCTTTTTTCTCAACTGCTGCTTTTTGCTGTTTGTGTATATTGAGGGTGGGTTCTCTATGTTTTTTTTCACAGTACACCTACAATCACTTTAACACTTTACATGTCCTTCGCCTTCATTTTAACACTGAACCTACCTGCTGAAAATGAAAAGTTAATTTACTTTAAGACTTAACCCTTAAAGTATATCTAAACACAAGAACAAAAGTAATTTATTACAGCTTACCGATCCTTAGATATGGCGGCTGCATTTGTTTTTGGCTTTTTTTCTTTATTTTACCTGGTGACCTTGATAGCGGCACACGTCCTGTCCTAGGGTGACAATGTTCACTCGCAGGATTATATTTATGAATAAGCATGGTCACTCTAAGACAGGAAGTTTGTTAATACTACATAACACTTCCCCCCTTTCTCATCTCCATATCACTGAAAGGTGTTCTGTGGTTCATAAACAGAACTGGGAAGGGCTGATAAAATGTTTTGAGATAACATTTCAGGTTGCAATCGATTTCTGGCAGGGTTAACTGTTTTTTTTGCCCTTATTGAACAAATATAAAAACATTGTGTCAATGTATGTTAAAAAAATCTAAAGGATGCATATAAGAAGTTTTTTTGTTAAGGTTTACATACTGTACATTTTACCTAAATAAAATGCTTAAAGGGATTGTAGAGTCAGAAGGTTTTTTATCAGTAAAGTCAGATAGTTTTTTAATGCATTCTATGCATTAAGATAAAAAGCCTTCTGTGTGCAGCAGCCCCCTCAGCCCCCAAATACTTATCTGAGCCCATCTTTATCCAGCGATGTTGCAGGAGTGTCTCGGCTGCCTGAGACTCTCCCTCCTCATTAGCTGAAACAGCAGTGTGGCACCATTGGCTCCTGCTGCTGTCAATCAAATTTAGTGAGCCAATGAGGACTGAGAGGGGCAGGCCAGGCCACAGCAGGAGGGAGGGGCCAAGAGAGCCGAAGAAAGACCCGGGAAGAAGAGGATCTGGGCTGTTCTGTGCAACTCCACTGCACAGGGCAGGTAAGCATGTTTGTTATTTTTAACCCCAAAAAAATACAAGACTTTACAATCATTTTAACCACTTCCCGCCCTGCCTATGACAGGTGCATCCAGTTTGCACTTGAGATCAGTTTGAGATGCTTGAGAGAGCCTTTCGATCTGCTTCTAAACCTCATCAAACCTTTGGGTGTCATTATTACTGGTAAGATGCTAAAAAAGTTATCATAGAGATGAATGAGACCACTCTCAAAGTATATCTTAGTTTCTAGAGATAGCCACATGCATTTCTATGGTAGAAGCTAGTACATGTATGGAGAACAGGGTAGAGATATGTAGTGGGGAGTAAAACAAAGCTTTTTTCTCCTTGCAAAGAATAGCAAATCATGTGCAAATTAAAAAAAAAAAAAAACTGTATTTTTACTTTCACGTGATTGAATGATAGAAGTCAGCAGTGCTTCACCTCATTGACTAAGCTAAAGGAGATTTCTTTATTTGCCTTTAATAAATCAACCCCATTGTATAAATGTGACAAGGAACACAAGTGGCAGTAGACAGGGCAAATTTGCCTAAAGCCAGGTACACATGTTTTTTTTTTTTTCGGTCAACCCCACGGGTTGCACAAAAAAAAACACCTCACAGCTCCGGTCAGAGCCCCTGTACTAATCATGCAAGGTTAGTTCAGCAATCCCCCCCCATTGAGCTGTTGTGTTCTGACAGGGACACCCCCCCCCCCACCAGAACACTCTGATCAGCGCTTTCTGCCATTGGCTGAGAGCACTGATTGGGAGTCGGTCAGATGCTGGTTTTCCAGCATGCACGTCCGTCAGATGCTGGCTTCTGTCGGACAGACCGATATACATGGGCAGAATGTTGGTTGTTTTTTTTTTAACTGGCAAATGTCTCCTGACATTCTACCCGTGTGTAAGGGGCTTAACCCCCCTGGCGGTATTCCCGAGTCTGGCTCGGGGTGGATTTTTCATACCAAAAGCGGTATCCCCGAGCCAGACTCGGGCTTGCATTGCAGGATCCAGGGAGAGCATACTTACCTTGTCTCCTGGATCCTGCGATGTCTCCCCGCTGTGATCGGCGAGCCGCTGTGTCTCGCTCGATTCACAGTGCCGAGCTCCGTTCCCTGCGAGCGTTGTGACGCACGGGGACGGAGTTCGGCGGCAAATTCAAAAAGTGAAACACACAGTACAGATACAGTATACTGTAATCTTACAGATTACAGTACTGTATCAAATAATGACACATCCCCTTTGTCCCTAGTGGTTTGTCCAATGCCCTGCATGCAGTTTTATATATATAAAACTGTTCCTTCTGCCTGGAAACTGGAGATTGTCCATAGCAACCAAAAAGTGTCCCTTTACGTCAAAAGTGGCTTTAGACCAGCTAGAAAACAGCGATAGTAAATTAGAACACTTGCAGAATTGAGCGATAGTGAATTGTGGGGAAATTTATTTTATTACTATTTTTTTTAATTTTTTTTTATTATTTATTTTTATTCATTATATTATAATTTATGTTTTTGTGTTTCAAACTTTATCATACCCGGGATATCTACTAGACTCTGGTTTGGACAGATTTAAGTGTATTATTGTTAATATTTACAGACCTACAATATAAAACGCCAAATTTCCATGCAAAATAATGGTACCGCTTTCAGCACCTAAAATCCGAAATAATCATACCGCCAGGGAGGTTAAGGAAGATCCCATAAATTACAGATAACTCCCAACATATCTTGCCTCATCTCCTGGGCACTTCATCTGCAATCTTTAAGCCATGGTGATATCATCTGATACAACTGGTATGTCTGGGTGCTATCTTTTGCCACCTGGGTGTGAAACCATATGTCTTTTATATTAAAGATGCCCACTATTTATGACCTTTATTGCATAATTACATTGGCATATCTCATACCTAAGTGATTGCCGTGGAAGCTGACAATCGCTGTTGAAGTAAGCGCTACTACAGTGATGGAAGGTCCTGTGCCCGAGCAGTTTCACTTCTGCATAGTAACCACAGGGGGTCACCCTCTCTAGGCAATGCCACCATTCACAAAATTGCATAGTAACCTCAAGGGCACAGCCAACATTCAAAGAGTACCTTTCATTTTTCTGAATTAAATCAAAGTATTCTCTGATTGGACAAGGTGGAAATCATGACATCTTCTCCCTGACTCACCAACATGTCCAATCATAGAACTCTTTGCATTCATTTAGAAAAAAAATGCATTCAAAGTGTTCACTGAATGTCGATTGTGATCTGGAAGCCAGCAGTAATCACTCCTCCACAGGGATCCCACAGGTATAGAAAATGCATAAACACATTGTTCAAGCTGAGCCAATATACCCATGCTAATCAAATCATATCTGGACTTCAGCTTTAAAGAAAAAAAGGAGAAATAAAGAAAACTATCCGCATCTGCTGATTATTAGCAACAGACAGTAAAACGTCCAGAAATCTCTGGTGGCTAAAAATCAATCTAATCCAGGTTAGATCTAAACTTTGTGGGTTGATTCACTCATCTCTCATGCTGAGTGGTTTATGCTGAAAAAAGTTCAGATATCTTATCTTTAATTATTTGATATGTTCAGCCAAAGAGTTACTGGGAATCTCTGACTTGTTTCTGCAAAATGCAGTACATTTTCTCCTTTACAATAATAATTGGGGCTATTTGTGAAAGATTATTTCCCCAAGCTGCCTCTGTAACTATACAGTACATCACAACTTGATAGTATACTAGCTCTGTATATCAACCTGTTAACAAGCGTTAATCACAGAGTGTGTCCTATGCTAGAACTCTTTCCTTATTAACATCACTGCTTGATGAACATTATTGTGCTGTGTTACAAATATCCTGAAGAATTGGATACCATTTGTAAATTCCATACTTCTTCCTGTCGGAAAAATGATGATCGGTTGTAAGTGCTATCAAGGCTTTTCTTCTTCAGTAAAGGGTACAGATCTGCAACAAATAAAACCCATGGAGCTTTGCTCTGTGTGCTATTTCAGAAGTACTGTACTTAATTGCATTTCTGTCATTATTAATGGACGTTTACAGGAACATTCTGTTCATGGTGTTTTTCAATAATGTTTCACGTTGAGTCAGTTCACGAACAGTAACATTTCCACCTTTAGACATTTCAGAGATGTTGAATGGGCTAATTAATAAAGAATATCTTGTGTTTGATATGAATATATAGTATGAACTTATTTTAAATCTAAACCAAAATCACCCACTAAGATTAATTGACACTCTAGTAAACAGCAGAAATATCACTTAAAGTGTTACTAAACCCAGGACCCTGCATTCACTTTATCTGGTCTCCCACAGTATACAGAACATTAAAATGCAATTATTTTAGTAAATATAAACTGCTAAATACCTTTTCTCATCAGGAGTATATAGCAGTCTTGTGACTTATATCAGTTCCTGGTAAAGCTTATAGAAGGAGTTTTCATACTGCACTGAGCTGTCCTATTAGGATACAGGACCCCTGGCTCTCTGTCTGGACAGTGCTGATTGGCCCTGTGCTAATCACATTCACTCTCCCAAGAAAAAAACAAAACTTTGTAGCAATATACGCCAAATTGATACAGAAACAGAGGAGGGGGGGCTGGTACTTGTGCGCTACTCAAAGTGTTGAATAAATATAATTAAAAGTGTAATAAATATGTATATAGCTGTTGGACTCCTATAGTGTCACCAGCACCAGTAAAATTTTAACAACAATCAAGTGAAGCAGCGCTATATGTTTACACTCATAAAACTCAAATATTAAGGTGCGATCTCCATATGATCAACGAAAAAAATAAAAAAGTAAAATAAATTCAATCAAAGTGCAAATGCAGTAATACATTCAATCAAAGTGTAAATTTAATGCTATATAATGTGAAGTTAAAAAAACAGTAGTAGTCTAATCGATTCAATGCAGAAAAAACTGTATGAATACACAAAAATAGTCTCCTCAGCTGTGCAAAATAGTGCAAAATAGTGTAAAAGGAAAGGGAGGAAAAAAGTGTCCAAGTGTAGAGGAAAAATAAACGTGATGAAAACTTACAGAACAGACTGCGTGACTAGACCCATCGGGGTCTCTATTGGAGGTGAGAGGCTACAGCACACTGGGTGTGGATTTTGAAAGTGGTCTGCAAGTTTTCATCACATTTATTTTTCCTCTGCACTTGGACCCTTTTATCTTCCCTCCTCTTCCCTTTCACACTATATTGAATGGACAAGAATTTAGTCACTTCCGGTTTCAGTTTGTTGTTTACAAGTCGTTACCACCTTGTAAAGCAGCAAATCAAACCAATCTCGGCTTCACAAGCTGAAGTCTTACAAGCCCCAGATCTCTTCATAAAGAGAACCTGTCATGGCCCATCACAAAGGATGTTGTTCATCCCTTGCAATAGTAATAAGGTTTAACTAGAAAAAAAAGTGTAAAAAAAACCAAAAACTTTACCCCCTGCATACTCCATGCATTACCCCCAACAGTAATAGATGTCAGATCTTAAAGGGACTGCTCACCTTTCTGAGCACTTTGTGGCAGTTGCTGCATATCAGTTAGTCCCCACTGTTGCCCAGGCTCTTCATGCTGTTCATGGTGTCCCTCTCCCCAGCTGATGCTCGGGTTGTTTGCTGGTTGTCTGGGGGAGAGCAGCCTGCAAGCTATGAACTTTGAGCCACCACGAGAGAACAGACCGGCCACAGGAGAGAAAGGTCAGGTGACAGGCACTCCAGGGTGGGGCTGACTCACACAACAACACCCCTGGGAGGGGTGGGGTGGTTGGTGTGACTGTTGGAGAAGTTTAATATACCTCGACTGGGTCCATGGTATATTTAACTTCTCACCGGTCATACCCACCTCCCTGCCCCTTACATACCCACTACTACTATAAATTTCCCGCTGGCTCCTCTCCAATGCAAAACTCATATTGCGTTTAGCTGCTTTTTTCTGTGAGTTTTCTAGATATTTCCTGTTTCATCATTTCCTTTTTACAAAAAATACATGAAAATCCTTTTTAGCGGACACAAACACAACACAGCTTACAACATTCCTGCTAAATCTAAAAGATAAAACTGTATTGCATTAATAAATAAGCTCTTATGAGAATGAGGTCTTGTGTTTCATTCACATGTGCGCTGTGGCCTAAACAGTGTGAACCAGGTTTTTCTTTATTTGGCTGGAGCAGTGTGCAGGGAGCCAATGTTCTGTGTACTATGGGGACGCAGCAACTGTATGAAGCCACAGCCACAGGTTCTAATTTGGCAGGTGTGTGGATGCATGTGTAATTTCCCAAACACAGACAGTGTGCACTACACCTGCACACTCAAATGCAGGTGTTCAAACAGCCACTGCATCCCCATAAAGTAACAGGTGGCTCCAGCCACACAAACAAACCACTCATCCACACTGTATTCACAAGAGAACCCATGTGAATGAGCTCCTAAATTTTTAAATAATTTTTAAATTTTTTACTATTTTTTTTTAGTTTTTTTGGATTATATGTTGCATGTTTTAATTTTTTTACAATGATTTTGGCTGGTGTCAGTAGGGCAGTCGAGGTTGTCAGTAGAACCGTGGATATGGTGTCATTAGTTTTTATTTGTATTTTTTTTATTTCTTATTATTTTTCATTTTTTTTACAAATTTACATTGTTTTGTTTTACAATTTCATTTTTTTTAATCACAATGAATGGTGTCAGTAGATTGTGTCATTAGAGCAGTGGATGATGTCAGTAGTATTTTTTTTTTTTATTATGATTTTTAAAAAATTTTTTTTTACAATTTAATTTTTTATTATTGTTTACAATACAACATTTTTGTAATTTTTTTTTCATTTTTTACACAATACTGAGCACTTGCACCCCCTCCTGAACAGAGCAGGGTGTGGGGCAGACAGGAGGGCATGGGGGCACAGAGCATCGCATGGGGCAGACATCAAGGCATGGGGCACAGAGCAGGACGCTGGGCACATAGAGGGACACAGGACAGCATACAAGCTGCTGCACTTTCCTTCCTAGATACAGAGTAGCGTGGGAGCGGCTGTAAACAGACCTCTCGTGATGCGCTCCTCCCCACCGGCCCCTCCTCTCTTCTCGTCCATCCGAGGTGATGACAAATACAAGCACCTGGGGTGTACAGGAAGGAAGGAGGGGCCGGCGGGGAGGAGCGCATCACAAGAGGTCTGTTTACACTGCAGTCTCTTAGCAGGGAGCAGGGATTCGGGACCCGATCTACATATCAGCTAGCTGTGATTGATGGGTGGATAGAAGTGGAAGCTGTCATGTGGCCCCCCACTGGCAAACGGGCCCTTGGGCAGTGCCCGAAATCCCCGATGGTCAGTCCACCCCTGGATACAACTGTCAGTTTTTTCTTCTGTGACCCACTGGAGAGATTTTCTTTTAACTTCCAGTCGTGGAAACTCAGCAGGAAGTGAGTGGATATCTTTCCAAAGACAATTGTCACAAGAACAGGTATCCCCACTGGAAGATATGGCTTTACCTACTGATCTGGTGACAACTTTAAAATTTTGGATTTACCATCTGTAAAATGTGCTCTGTTTGGGGTACCTTGATTCCAATTAAGGAGCACTAGGATCTGAAAACAAGGGTGGGATTTATTAACAAAAGGGATATACATACATTATAATTGGTCAAATGCTAATGGTCTCATGCATGCTGAACGGAACGTCCCACACTCCGCTTGAGTACTTCCGTCATATACCACTTCCTCCAGTCTGAATATCGATATTAGATATTAAAGTCACATATTACAACAAGGCAAGACTCGTTTGGCTGCAAATCTGGAACTGTTTATTTGAACAAGAATGCAGGCTTTTATACACTTGAGAGGGAGGTTCACACCTTCTGATTATATTACCCTAACAATACAAACTGTAACCAGAAACATAAATTAACATAAGCTAATTAACTAGTAATTTAACCAGCCTAGGTGACTCAGGGCAGACTTGAACTTGCCGTCTTCTAGCTCAGAAGACACAATACACATTATCATAAGTATAAACACAGAACACCTTCACACAATAGCAGAAGCCCCCATTAGAAGACTATCCGTCTCCCACATTGTAAAGGGGCCAACGTGGTTAGCTCTTTCAATTAACATGTATAGTTCAAAATCAAATAAACCAGGAATAGTCTTTGTATATTTCCTGGGAAAGGCACAGGGTGACTTAGACATAAGAGGGCATAGGGAGCTGAAACAAAGGTTTTGCTTAACAAACCAGGGCCCATAGTCGGTAGGCAAGAGGCTAGAATTCAGTCCCTTCCAAAAGCCTCTGTCCTGGGTGAGTCTATCACATCTCCCATCAAAAGTTGACTGAAAAGGTCCCAGACCTCCATGGTCTAGACATGTGTTAGTCGGGCAAAATGAACTTACATAGTCAGTCCGCATGATCTCCATAGTTCTCCATGATCTCCAATAGTTGTCATCAGTAGATGTGAGGCAGAGGTCTTTGACTCTCTGTCCGGCTGCCAGCGCTTCAGCTGGGTTTTCTTTACCATTCCATGGTTCGGCCTGTTGCTGGGCAGAGGTACCAACTGCCCCAGTTCCCTGAAGCTGAGGAGAAACTGTAGGGGCTAGGCAGATGCCAGCGGCGCTCCACCCTGTTGCCAGCGATTTAGCTGGGTGTAGAAGCTTCACTACATCAGCTTGTTGCTGAAGAGAAGAGCCGACTGCCATGGCTCCCTGAAACTCCACAGTTGTTGCCGGTGCTGGGCAGAGGTTGGTAGCACTCTGCCCTGTTGGCAGCACTTCTGCTGGAGACTCCACGTCACGCACTCCAGCTAACCGTTGGGGCAGGAGGCCAGCTTCCTCCACTCCCAGACTGTGGATCTGCTGCTGGGGAGGATGGATGACCTCCGTCTCACGCAAACTGTGTAGCTGCCATTGGGGAGGTGAGCCGGCTGCTTCCTCTTCTATTCCCTCATTTGGCTGCTGGGATGACATTTTTCTGTCACTGTCTCCCAGGTGCATGGGTCCTGGCTGGGGAGTGAAGACAATTTCCTCCACTCTTTCTGACTGTTGGGAAGGGAGGATGACAGCCTCCTCTCCCTTCTCCCCCTGGATCCTGATCTGCTGCTGGAAAGTGACCATCTCCTTCTCACCTTGGGCCTCCAGAACTGCCGCAGGTATGGAGCAGAGGTCTTGGACCCTTTGTCCGGTTGCCAGTGCTTCAGCTGGAGAAGTTGTAACTCCAAAGATGCTGCTGGCAGCAAATCACATGTCCCTGTCAGTGTTGTGGGAGAAAAGCTCACTGCCTCTTCTTTCAGGAAGGCCGAAGCCGCTGTTGGTGCTGTGCAGAGCTCAGTGATGTTTTGCCCTGATGCCAGCTCTTCTGCTGGAGTCTCACTCAGTTGTTTCTCCTCAGCAGAAAAGTCGATTAAAACACTAGTCTCTGGAATTGCTGAAAATCCAGGGCATGAGTTGGTGGCACTTGGGCCCAGTGCCAAGACTTTGGCAGGTGATTTGTAATCCATAACATCTTCCGATGAAAAGTCAATTAAAACCATACATTTTGTGATCTGTGGCTGGGGAATGTGAATGGCTTCCTCTTCTCATGAGCTCTGGAACTGCACATGGGAAGATGAGCCGGCTGCTCCATCTCTCGTACCTTTACTCGGCTGCTGGACAGATGCATTCCTCCATCCAAGCTCATCCTGTGCAGAAACAGGATCATCAAGGTCAGTCAACACTTGCTGCATCCGCCATAGAACTTCCGTGTCCATAGCTGCGGGTGGAGATGGGTAAAGCACACTGTTAATCTGCCACATTGCCGACTCTTCAGCCAGGATTTCAGGACTGTCGGGTGGTACTTCAGGATAGTCACCGGCAAAGGGGGCCCAGACCTGCTGCCAGGCAGAATCTAGCAGTCGTCTGTAGGCGATCTCCAGCTCCCATTCCTGATTGGCTAGAAACTCCAAATCTTCCAGTGCCAGGGAACTCCTGAGACATTCAGCATCCGTTCTCTGTATTCCAAGATTTCTTACAAATGCCACTCCAAATCAGTTCCCAAAGTCAGGGTCCTTCTGTTGGGGTGTTGTCTGCTGTCCACGGGCACACTTGGGCTACATACCAACGGAGGGCTCTGTAGCTCTCGTCCAACCGCATCTCCATCTGGACCAGCTTGGTTAACTCAGCTTTCCATTCCTCATGTGGTTGTCTCCCCAAAAACACCATTCACACTTCATACTGCGACCAGTACCTGTCCTGGAAGGGGGAGAGAATGTTTCCTGGTGACGCTGCTCACAGGCTAGCGCTTCCTTCCAGAATCCCCAGCAGACAGAATCATACCATCCCAGCAGGACCTGATCTGACACTGGTCCCCTGAGCTGAATCTGCATCGCTCGCAACCTCCTTCTGAATTCCTCTTCCATGGTGGCTGGTATCTGTAACTCTCCTGCTATCCAGACCTTGGATCCAGGTGGAGGTTTGAATGTCCCAGACTGCAGGAAGCATCCCACTGCTTGCAACCCACACTCTGCTTGAGTGTTTCCATCATATACCACTTCCTCCAGTCTGAATATCAATATTAGATATTATAGACACATAATACAACCAAGAACTAGCCAGGACTCGTTTGGCTGCAAGGCTGGAACTGTTTATTTGAACAAGAATACAGGCTTTTATACACTTGAGAAAGAGGTTCAGCCCTTCTGATCATATTATCCTAACAATACAAACCGTAACCCGAAAAAAAATAAATTAACATAAGCTAATTAACTAGTCATTTAACCAGCCTAGGTGACTCAGAGGTCTGACCTTTCAGGGCAGACTTGCCATCTTCTAGCTCAGAAGACACAATACACATTATCATAAGTATAAACACAGAACACCTTCACATAGCAGAAGCCCCCAGTAGCAGACTATCCATCTCCTACATTGTACAGATGCCAATGTGATTAGCTCTTTCAATTAACATGTATAGTTCAGAATCAAATAAACCAGGAATAGTCTTTGTATATTCCCTGGGAGATATTGTGGATAGATATTACTGTTCCATTTTCTTGGTCACCCTGTGTCCTTAATAGACACAGGGTTACTTAGACATAAGAGGGCATGGGGAGCTGAAACAAATATTTCCCTTAACAAACCAAGACTCATAGTCAGTAAGCAAGAGGCTAGCAGTCCCCTCCAAAAGCATCTGTCCCGGGTGGGTCTATCACACATTCATCTAGCCCTCTTTATTGATGACTGACTGTAATCTTTATCTGCCTCAAAAAAACTTCCTTTGCTATTTTCTTCTGGAGAAGACATATTTTAGTTCATGTTAAAACTGCATTGATATACATTTTTATCAGGTAGAACTAGAGCTGCACAATTAATCATTAAGAATCAAGATTGCGAGTCTTTCCCCCTCGCGATCCTAACAAAGCATTTTCCCGATTCTTTGCAGCTCAAGCCAACAGCTGTCAAAAAAACAAAAAAAAAAAAAAAAAAAAAACAGGCAGTCTGCCAAGTTTCACAACATTCCTCAGCTGTTGAACTAACTATAAACTTTGTAACGTTTTGCTCTTTAGATCAAAGGAATGAACTTCAGTCTGTAAGTGATGGAAGTGTAACCACTTAAAGCAAGGGTCTCAAAGTGGCGGCCCTCCAGCTGTTGCAAAACTACAAGTCCCATAAGGCATTGCAAGGCTGACAGTTACAATCATGACTCCCACAGGCAGAGGCATGATGGGACTTGTAGTTTCGCAACAGCTGAAAGGCCGCCTGTTTGAGACCCCTGACTTAAAGAAACCTTTTTCTGACACTTGTTGGTTTCAAGTTAAAATCATTTAGATTTAAATATATATATATACATATACAGTAGGGACAGAAAGTATTCAGACCCCCTTAAATTTTTCACTCTTTGTTATATTGCAGCCATTTGCTAAAATTATTTAAGTTCATTTTTTTCCTCATTAATGTACACACAGCACCCCATATTGACAGAAAAACACAGAATTCTTGACATTTTTTGCAGATTTATTAAAAAAGAAAAACTGAAATTTCACATGGTCCTAGGTATTCAGACCCTTTGCTGTGACACTCATATATTTAACTCAGGTGTAGGGTGACCATGTGTCCCGGATTGCCCGAGATTGTCCCTGAATTTATATTTGTGTCCCGTGTCCCGGGCACCTTCATTCCGGGACAATACAGTGTCCCAGAATGAAATAAGGACACACGGCCACACTAATAAACAGCTCGGACAGGGGGCGGATCTGCTTGGCTTCGGCCATGGCCAGGTCTGCCCGGCTTGGGCAGGTCCACTCTGTTCCGGCAGGGAGCATGTCCGCTCCGCTCAGCCCCAGACAAGCTACACAACACAAACCACCTCCCCCAGTCATCTCTATGGAGGGCTCCGTGTGCAGCGCTGCACGCTGGGAAGTGTAGTTTCCAGCACAGCAGCTCCGCGGATTCTCTTCTCACTGTCATTGCAGACAGGAGGCGCGGAGGGGACGCTCGCCTCGTCCCAGGACAGCGACGAGGAAGAAGAGTCTGGCAGGAAGAGCGCAGGCTTCAGGGAATAGCCTACTAGGATTACCTAGTGGTCCAGTGTGGTGCTATTCCTGGTGGTATCCTGCTGGTCCTGGGTGGGCATCCAAGGGGGGGGGCTGCGCTGATAAACAATCAGCACAGGCCCCCCTGTCAGGAGAGCAGCCGATCGGCTCTCCTCTACTCACGTCTGTCAGATGCGAGAGAGGTAAAGCCGATCAATGGCTCTTCCTGTTTACATCATGATCAGCCGTGATTGGACACGGCTGATCACGTGGTAAAGAGCCTCCATCAGAGGCTCTTTACTGAGATCGGTGTAGCGGTGTGTTAGACTGACACACCACACCACCGATCGCTGCGATGCACTCCCCCACGGGCGTGCGAGCGTGCTCGTTCTAAAGGCCCGTCATATGACGCCCACCCAAAACGAGAGCCACGCCGCCCAGCCGTCATTTGACGGCCGGAGGGCGGGAAGTGGTTAATGAATTTAGAAAAAAACTAAACAGTAAAGTTAGCCCAGTTTTTTTGTATGATGTGAAAGATGATGTTATGCCATGAGAATTGTGAGAGAATCATGATCTTTATTCTAAGCAAAAAAATCGTGATTCTCATTTTTCCCAGAATTGTGCAGCTCTAGGTAGAACACAATCATTTTTGACAGTAGTCATCAGGATACAAAGAAAGGTTATAGTTTTACCAGATCCACAACAGTAAAATCAGTCTGTATATGCAGTAAAGCATGCTTATTATACTCTGTGGGGCCTAAGGGCTGCTTGATCCTGTCTTCTCTGATCCTCCCCTTTTTCCACAGTCCCCAATCCATCTCCCGATAGAACAGAATCTTGGGGGCACTCTGCACATGCACAGTTTGGTGTGTATTGCTAGAGAGTTTTCGTTTTTCTTGGGAGGGTGCATGTGATCAGCACAGGGCCAATCAGCATTGTTCAGACAGAGGGTCAGGGGTCCTGCAGCCTCATAGGACAGTCAGGGGAGAATGAAAACTCCCCCTATAAGCTTTAACCAAACACTGATAGAAGCCATATGACTGCTATATATTGCTGATGAGAAAAGGTATTTAGCACTTTATATTTACTAAAATAGCTGCAGTTCCATGTTCTGTGTACTGGACCAGATATAGTGAATGCAGGATCCTGGGTTTAGTAACACTTTAAATCTCCTGTGTGGGCAACAGCAAAAAACAACCCTTTGCCACTTAATTCAAAACTAGCAGAAAACAATTTTGGCTACACATATACTAAAGTGTAACAAACATCAAAACTTTTTCTTTAGTTTTGAACACAGTGGAGAGGGATTAGAACTCATGTCAGTTTTTATCCCTGTCTGTGCCCCCCGTTAGGTAGATTCATCCTCTCTATTTGTCTTGTTTACCATTATCATTGTAAATGAAAGTAAAGGAAGCCCCACATTTTGGGTTGTCCCCAGAAATATACATCAGGGAAAATCTTCCAGTGGGGACACTAGTTCTGGTGGCCTTGGATTCCCTTTATTTTCAGGGATTTCCACTCACCTCCTATTTTGGCTATGGGACAAGAAGTGAAGGTAAATCTCTGGGCTCAGATGGTAAAAAATAAACCAACAAGGGTTATAACCTCCCCTTACTCTTTTCAAAAGTTTTGCCTATAGTTTTATTTTACATTGTAAGTTGCTAGTTGGTAGGTGAGTTTATGAGGACGTATGCACTTGCAAAGAATGTATCTCAGTTCTACTAACTGTACCTAAGTTAGCCTTTTTGCTAATTTTGGACTTCATTCATTTTACATTTTGTGCTACTCAACTAGTCACATCTACAGATGGAGAAACATAGAGTATGTAGCCACCCTGCCTTAAGCAGGAGTGACTCTTTAAATTTGGTTCTGCTTGGCTGCAATCTGCTTAGAGTATAACTAAAGGCAAAACTTTTTTTTAGTTTTGGATTGAGTGGAGAGGGATTAGAAGACCTGTCATATTTTTATTGCTACCTCTGCCCCCATTAGGGAGATTCATTCTCTCTATTTGTCCTGTTTACCATTAGCATTAAAAGAGAAAGTAAAAGAAAATCCCAAATTTTTGGTTGTCTCCAGAAAAATATGAGAGGTGACATCTTCCAATCTTCCAATGGGGACACTAGTTCTGGTAGCCTGGGAGTCCTCAAGGGATTCCCTTAATTTTTAGTAATTTCCTCTTACTTCCTATCTTGGCTATGGGACAGGAAGTTAAGAGAAATCCCCCAATGGCGCTCAGATGTCAAAAAATTAACCAACAGGGGTTATAACCTTTGCTTGTTCTACTTTACGTTGTAAGTTGCTAGTTGGTAGGTGAGTTTATGAGGACATTTGCATATGCACTTGCAAAGAATTGATCTCAGTCTTGGCAACTATAACTAAATTAAATCAAACTAGATTAAATAAATCAGCAGGGGTTATAACCTTCCTTTACTCAATCCAAAATGAAAAAGGTTTTGCCTACAGTTCTACTTTAAGTTAATTTGATAGTTAATTTGTTCTCCCCTAAGCTATTGTTTGTTTCTGCCTGCCCATATCTGCATAGTCTGTAAGTGTGGAGTCTCTGACTAGTTCTCTTTTGGGGTATCCAGATAAATTACCTTGGAGTTGGAGGTCAGTTTAATCGGTTACCATATTGGTGTCGATGAGTGCCATAGTACAGCTCTGGGGCAGTTTAACTCTATACAGGCCAGGAGGGCCTGTTAAACTCAATTGCTCTTTTGATGGTGAGTGCTACAGTAGGACATTAACGTACAATAAAACCTTGGATTGCGAGTAATTTGGTCTGCAAGTGTTTTACAAGACAGGCAAAATTAAAAAAAAAAAACTTGATAAACAAGGTCTTTGAATACGAGTAGCGTCATGTCACAAATGAGTATAAGGCTTGGTTCACACTGTGGCAACTTGGGATATGACTTGTGAGACTCCAAGTGACATGACATGTGAAATCTCATTTTAGTCAACAAGAGCTGTCCTAATTAGCACTACTGAAGTCACTCTGACGTTAGAAAAGGTTCCTGTACTACTTTAAGGCGACCTTTATCCGACTTGTACCCATAGACTTTAATGGAAGTTGCCTCCAAGTCAGATCCTTATCTAAATTGATGTGATTTGGATCCGACATTACAGGAAGATTACCCAGGCATTCCCTGAAGTTGCTTCGAAGTTGCCCTTAAAGTTTCCTTGAAGTTCCCTCAAAGTTGCCTCGAAGTTGCCTGGCAAAGTCATGCCAACTTTCAGGTCACGGCAGTGTGAACCGCCTCTCTTCTCTTTTATACTCTGTAGCTCCTGAAGTGCAGGTTAATTTGTTTTTACAGTACACTTTATACTGTATTTTGTATTGCTGTAATCATTTTTATATGAATAAATGGTTGTGGAATGAATCATCTGAGTTTCCATTATTTCTTATGGGGAAATTTGCTTTGACATACGAGTGCTTTGGATTACAAGCACATTCCTGGAACAAACTCATAACTCCAAGTTTTATTTGGAATGAAAACTGAACAAATGAATAAATACTGTATTTGATTACTTCTGGAGGGATTTGTGCTGCTCTGAATCAAATTTCCTGTCATCTGATTAGAGGGTTTTTACTAAACCCAAAACCAAAATTGGAATTTATTGCAGCTCACCAACCTTTAGATGTCGTGCGACAGTATTGTTTTATTTTTTATCTTTATATTTTTTCCCCGCTATTTTCACCTGGTAAACTGGCCAGTAACACCCCTCGCATATTACAGTTCCCCCACTCTGAATGAACGTACACAGGGGCACCTTTCTACAGCAGCATTGTTAATCTGGGTGGAAGTGAGTGTTAGATGTACTAGCAGATTTAGATACAATAACAATTTAAAACCAAGCTCCAGATCACACTGCAGTTACACAAGCAGTTTCAGCAACAGTTTTTTTTCTTTTGGGATAAAGATTTAACATGAATAAAAAAAAACTGAGCATTGTAAGAACCCCTGTCAGTGGTAAATGGTTTGTCTCAACACTCTTAACTGATACATTTTCAGGAGAGCTTATTTAGCTGGGTTAGCTAGGTAAATAGACGTGGCCTTTCTATCACGCCTGGCACTCTTTGCCCTGTTGTGAGTGCATGATGAACTAAAAGGTGTTTATGTATACTCTGTAATATACTATTTCACATTTAGAACACATTTCTGAAGAATAAATAGTTCACTGTCATGTAAAATCATCATATAGAATGCATCAGACAAGCTAAAGGATGATGGGATTTGTAGGTCAATTCCTGGATTATTGGACTGATCTCATGCCTGAAGGATTAATCTATAAAGACTTCTTATCACAAAGAACATTTCTGAAATAAAAACATGAGACTATGTGACATGGATTTAATTGACCACAGCAGCCATAGCAGGTAAATCAAAAAATCAAAAAATCAAAAGCAAATACGCAATTTACCATTGAAAGAACCAGGAACTTTGGTCCTAAACTGTTAAAAATTATACTGTACAAGTTGTACCCATCCTTTATATTAAGCTTTATCTCACTGGCGCAAGGATTCATTAAAACCAAAATTCCCTGGAAACCGGGCTTCAAGTGCACCACTTCAGCCACCAACACCAGAGGGTTCTATGCCAGCTAATGGCCCTCCCCCCTTTATCAAAACCCTCTGCTGAATAAGTTTTGGCAAACTCCTTGCTAGTAGCAACAATGGCAACAAGTGTCAGATGAACCCTCAAAATGGCCTTTCACCATTCCCGCAGATCTGTCAGTGCCTTTTGCAATGGCAGTGATACTTGGGCAGCAGTATACCAGAACAACTTGAACACTGAAACCACAGGAAACTCAAAGAACTGTCATGCCCTGTACACACGACCGGTTTTGCTGTCTGAATAAACTCCAAAAGGTTTCTCCGACGGAACTCCGATGGAATTCCATTCAAGCGGTCTTGCCTACAAACGGTCAAACCAAAGTCCGACTAAAGTCAGACCGTCAAGAACGTGGTGACATACAACACGTACGACGGGACTAGAAAGAGGAAGTTCAATAGCCAGTAGCCAATAGGTTCAGTCTCGTACTTGCTTCAGAGCATGCATTATTTTTGGTCCTTTGGAACAACATACAGACGAGCGGTTTTCCTGATAGGAATTGGTTCCGTCAGAAATATTTAGAACATATTCTATTTCTAGGTCCGTCAGATCTCAGGTCTGATGAGGCATACACAGGATCGGAATATACGATGAAAAGCTTCCATCTGAATTTTTCTGTCAGACATTCCGCTCGTGTGTACGCGGCATGACACTTCTGAAACAGCATGTAAAGAGAAGAGCAGACAGGGGTGCCTCTACGTGCAGACTAGTGGTCTGCACTTAGAGGCAGACAGAGGTGCCTCTAAGTGCAACTCACATTTATGTAGATGAGAAAGGCATATAGGGGGTTATTTACAAAAGGCAAATCCACTTTTCACTACAAGTGCACTTGGAAGTGAAGTCGCTGTAGATCTGAGGGGGACATGCAAGGAAAATAAAAAAAACAGCATTTTTTCTTGCACATGATTGGATGATAAATTCAGCAGAGCTTCCCCTCATTTCAGATCTTCCCCTCAGATCTACAGCGACTGAACTTCCAAGTGCACTTGTAGTGCAAAGTGTATTTGCACTTCGTAAATAACCCCCAAAGTGTAATCCAATTGTCCTGTGGAACCGCCAAATGTGCTCTCTGCCACCGATGTAGCTGCTCTGCTGGGTCCGGAAGCTGGCTGTTGGATGAGGGGATCCAAAAATGAGGGGTGGAATGCTCCTGGAGCACGGCGTCAGGTGCGGTGACATCCCTAGGCAAGCGGTGACTCATTTCTGAGGCATGCGCACTGGTGATGGCCAATCAGTGTGTGTTCCTTTGTCAAGCGTTCCACCCCTCCTTCATGGATCCTCTCATCCAACAGCCGGCTTCCGGATCCAGCAGAGCAGCTACATCAGCAATTGGATTACATTATATTCCTTTCTCATCTACATAAATGTGAGTTGCTCTCCTACAGTGTTGTGTGAAATAAAGTCAAGTTATCAGTCTGCACTTAGAGGTGCCTCTGTTTGCTCTTCTGTTTACATGCTATCTAGAGACTGCTTCTACCTCCCCCCTGAGGCTTGCCCTGAGTCATGGACCCTTCAATATTTAAAGACTTTTACAGCAAGTCTTAAATTGTTTTGCATATAATCTCTTATGCGAGATCCTGCTTCCTCCTACTATTTCTCATGCAGGTTTCTAGAGTGAATTGTAAACAACTATTGCACCAGTTCTCTTTGTTTGTTGGTCCTGCAACAGCAGCCTACTTGAATAACAGGACACTGGAACAGCAGGCAATAACAGATTTTTCTTTTTTTTTTGCCAAACGTGTAAGCTGCTGTAACTTGCACACTGTACCCTTTAGCAATAAAGTACTTTTATTGGGAGGACGAGTAGCCGGCTCTTCATCTTATCCTCTCAATAACAGCAGTCACATGGATCTAGGTTCTCAGGAGCAACAGCAGAAGATGGTAACAGCAACCACATGGCCTTAGTAGCAGGTGAATATCTCCCTGCAGCAGTCTCTGGCAGCACAAGCAGCCAAATGAAGCTCGCTTTTCTCGTGTGCAGAGCACAGCCATGCATTGCAGCATGTGGATTTGGGCACCCTTCAACAGACTCCCAGCCATTAATCCTGGAACCTTGCATGCACAGGCCATAGCAATCTCCTAGTCAGCTTAAGAGCTTACTTCCCTGGCTCTCTTGTACTGTACCCAGTTCTTTTTCCTCTGGGTACACATTACACCAATTTCCTAAGCTCCCAAATAAACCTGCTCTCCCTAAAAGGTGTTTTTTTGACCATACTTTTTGCCTTCACTAACTGTCAACCATATAATGTCATTTGAGTTGAAAAAGTTATGGCCGGTAGGTAGCAGCGCTCTGGCAACTTTAGCAAGGTACCCATCCTATTAATAACTGTATTAATAAAGGATGTTTTTTCCCTTTCCTTTTCCTTTGATATGTACAGGTAATTTGGGGTTAAAAGGGCACCAATATTCATTTAGCTGTTAATGATATTTAATAATAAAGTTCACCCTGTGCTTTTTAAGCTTTTTTTTTTCTAAATCTTTATTTCTCACACCTATGAAAATGAGCGGATTTCACCACACAACTCCAACAGGGTGTTTGGTTAACTAGGACACTTTCAACTGATTTTCTTGAGATGAATGAGAACCAGTATTATGTTCAAATCCAATTATCTGCACACATAAAGAATGTATGTGAGACATCAACAAGGTACACAGAAAAGTGATATCCTCAATGAACAATACCAGTTTTCTCACTAGTGTTCTGCTCCAACAATACAAAGAACAGAGAAAATCCTCACTGATCTTTTCTTTTTCGGAGAAGTGTTGCTGCTTTATTAGTCAACACAGTTTTTTTTTTCCTCAGTTTGGTAGCAAAAGATTTCTTTGTATGCCTTGGATTCCTTGTACGGTGAATCTATCAGGCATTCAAATTTATACTATTTGGGTTAAATTTTGAAGTTTCAGTGTGTTCGAGTACAAAAATGGAATTTTGACTAGCCTGACTTCTGTTAGCATTGAATTTGAATATGTTGATAAGAAAAATATTAGTGATCTTGGAATTAATGTTGATTTACAAAGAATTAAAATTCTCTATACAAAACATGAGGGTTAATGAACCAACTGGTGACTGATCATTAGAACAAACATGCACATAAACATGCATTCTCACACCAGCTGAGTGTAAGGCTGGGTTCACACCTAATATGGATGCGGCTCACAGCAGGGGCCCTCCGTTTCAGGGACAAATCAGGCCCAAATTTTTTGCCTGAATTCAGACCTGAAATGGAGCCAAAGAAGCATAGGACTCCTGTGCAATGCACGCTGCGGCCGCCCCGGAGATGTGTGAACCGGCTCCATTATGAGTCGGTTACAATCTCCTGTCATGCCAATTGGATGTGGGGAAACCCGCATCTAATTCGCATAAGTGTGAACCCAGCCTCAAGGTTTATAATATATGGACAGATTTTTACAGAATTTTATTTTGCCTCTTTTGTTGGATTATTATAGTGTTACTCATTTACTCATAAGTCCCCTCACCCCCTCATATTCTGCTTATAGGTATTCAATAATTGTAACAACATTCAATTCACATTGATGTAGCGCCCTCTTCTAGTTAGGCTGTTAGGCTATATTTAGTCTTTGGCTTAACTATATCCAATGGAGCCATAATTGATTGGTTTTATCTGATCAGGGTTTCCCAAGCTCGGTGTTTCATTTCTACACCCTGCTTCTGGAAAGGGCTTCAAGAATATAGAGTAGGGAGAGTCAAATGATCAGCATAAATATATATCATGCTCCAGCCAATTCTTGGATGGAGGTGTGCAGAAGGAGGCTAGGGAGGTGATAAATGTTTAGGAGTCATTCAGAGTTTTTTTTTCCTCTCCAGAGAGGTTTCCACTTCTCCTGGGGCTGCTGCCACTGGGAAAAGGCTAATGAGACAGGAATTGCAGTCTGGGCCTCAGTAGGAGGTGAGCTGAGAACCTGCAGGAGATTGCTAATGGATTTTGCTGGAGGGCATTGTCCTGAAGTGTTGGTTTGGAGAAGGATCTTTTACCTCCCTCACTGAAGATCTCCTTTTGGATGCTGGGTGGCAGAAAGGTCCTAGGACATTGTGAGTAAGGCCTGATTTGGGACTGTACTGTGTGCCTCTCCTGTAAGGATGTTATGCTAAGAAGCTTGTCTTCCCATTGATTGCTATAATTTTTTTGGGAGTATCCTGTTACCCTAAACCCCTCTCCTGTTCAAGTTCTTCATCAATAAATAGTAAAAAGACACCCCCTAGACAGAGCCATTAATGCCGTTGTGCGTGAGACTGTGCTTGTGACTGGCAGCCTGGACCTGGACTTCTTCCCAGTGACCCCTCCGGGGATGAGAGCTATATTTAAATGGCTGATCTCTGAATAAATAGTATTACTATAACCTACAGGATACAGTATGCTTCACATTCAATATGAAAATAACATACACATTTAAGCCAGGAAGTACGGTATTCTGTTTTGTATGTACTCAGAAATACAATTCTTATGAGCAAATAATGTACAAACTACAGGTACTACATCTCTTATATTAATCTTCAAAGAGAAGTTTGAAATCTCTTTTCACAATGTTCATTATTCATCATTTTCTAGGCATATTTTCAAATATGGAAAGAATGTAAAATGTTGGAATAGAAGACTAAACTAAGCATGGACAAAAAAACAAAAAAACAAGCAAACACTGGGACCAAAGTAACAATATACTGGCGTGGAGAATTTTGAATAGCTTATTTAACGCTATGTAATAATTGACTGTTGTTGAGGCATCATTCTAGGGTCAGCCAGGATTACATTTGCCTTTTTCTAACTGGAAAAGAATAAGATAAATTCAACAACACTGTGTCCAGTAATAATTCCTAAGAGCAGTAACACATAACAACAAATCAGAATTCACTTTGCTAAAATCAAACCAGTACTAAATTCTTTCTTATAGGTTTCTCTGGGTAACTGAATTTAACCACTTAAGGACGGAGCCTATTTTTCAGACTCAGTGTTTACAAGTTAAAATAATTTTTTTTGCTAGAAAATTACTTAAAACCCCCAAACATTTTAATATATATATTATATATATATTGAATTAAAAAATAAGGTAACAGTACAATACCCAACATGTCACGCTTCAAAATTGTGCCCTCTCGTGGAATAGCGACAAACTTATACCCTTACCTCACATGTGTGGTTTGAGCTCACGTATGCATTCGCTTCTCCACGCAAGCTCGTCGGGAGGGGGCACTTTAATTTTTTTTTATTATTAATTTAACTTTTTTATTTTGACACGGTTTTTTTTAAGAAAAAAAATTGGGCTCACTTTTATTCCTATTACAAGGAATGTAAACATCCCTTGTAATAGAAAAAAAAGCATGACAGGACCTCTTAAATATCAGATCTGGGGTCAAAAAGACCTCCTGTGTGTTCGGTGACATAGGAATGATGGTGTCTGGATAAAGTGGGCCTTGAGAGAAAAGGAAGTCCTCCTCTTCCTCCTGCTGCTCTGCCTTCAGTGCCCTGTCCATAATGCCACGCAGAGTCTGATGCATGCACTGTCACTGCTCACAATCCTTGTGGCCTCCTCAAATGGTGACAATACAGTGCATGCATCCTTAATGATCAGCCATTGGTGTGGGGAAAAAAAAGCAGAGGCAGCTTGAGCTTGTCGTCATGCCGTACATGTATAGCATTCCCAAAGTTGAGTTCCACCTGGTGGGCATGTCAAATCAGGAGGTTTACAGGCAGGTGGAATTCCCGCTGAATTTCAGTCAACCGAGCACTGGCTGTGCATGATTGCCTGAAATGGATACAGACTCTTCTGGCCTGCTTTAGTACATCTTGCAACCCTGGGTATGTACTTAAGAAACTCTGTACCATCAAATTAAGGACATGTGCCAGGCATGGCGCATGTGTCAACTTTCCCTGTCTAAGGGCGGACAGGAGGTTTGAGCCATTATCGGACACCACCGTTCTTGGCTCCAGCTGGCATGGTATGAACCACCTCTGGGCCTGTCCCTGCAGAGCTGCGAGAATCTCTGCTACGGTGTGGTTCCTGTCCCCTAAAGACACCCGCTGAAGCACTGCATGGCACCTTTTAGCCTGACTCTGGGAATAGTCCTTTGAATGCTTAGGGGGTACCTGATGTTCATAGGACAATTCTGCAGAGGAGGGCATGGAGGTGGTGGAGGAGGAGGGGGTAGAGCTCACAGGTCTGGCATCTTCACCACCAGCTGTATGGAGACATGGGGGCACAAAAAGCTGAAGCACCAAGCCCTGTCCTGCATCCTTTTGAGTTGCAAGCAGCGTTACCCAGTGTGCTGTGAACTAAATATATCGCCTCTGCCCATGCTTGCTGGACCACGTGTCAGCAGCAAGGTAGATTTTATGGCTGACTGCCTTGCCGAAGGATGCCAGAACATTCCCTTCCACGTGATGGTAGAGAGATTGAATGGCCGTATGTGAAAAGTAGTAGAGACTGGGATCCTGCCATTGTGGTACAGCACATTGTGTGAATTCACGGAAGGGGGCAGAATCCACCAGACTGAAAGGCAGAAGTTGAAGAGCCAACAACTTTGACAAGCTTGCATTCAGACGCTGGGCATGTGGGTGGCAGGGACTGTATTTTTTTTTCCGCTGCAGCAGATAGGGCAGAGAAATTTGCTGGCTACAGTCTACAGATGGTGGTGTGCTGCTGGCAGATGTGCTGCTAGGACCTGGGACACCCTGTGCTATAACATCATCCCTGTCAGTGGAGACCATTGAAAGGTAATGACTCGGTATAGCAGGGACAGACTGAAGTGGGTAAGGAGGAGGAGGGATAGATTTGTGCCCCTTTTGTGTGGCTTTTAGGTGCTCTTGCCAACAGGCTGAGTGGTTGGACGTTAAATGCCTTGTAAAGCATGTGGTACCCAAATGGTTGGTGCTTTTGCCACGTTTGATGTGCCTGAGACACAGTTTGCAGATCGCCACAGTGCGATCTGCTGCAAATGTGCTGAAAAAGACCCAGACATCTGAGCTTTGGGGAGTGGGCCTGGGAGATAACAGCTGCAGAATGTGATAGAATAGGGTGGCTGCTCTCTACTCCTTATTGATGTCGGCCTCTATGGGGTTGTGCCACCTCACCTTCAGTTTCCTCCTCTGCTCTATTTGGCACCCAAATCGCATCAGTGGCTTCATCATCATCATCATCATCATCATCATCATCTCCATCTCCATCTCCTCCATCTTCATCATTACAACTTGGCAATACGCTGCGGCTTGGGGAACATGAATGCCAATTTGTCTACCAGTGTTCCTCTCTCTCTCTAGGCTCATGTTCCTGTCATCCTCAACCTCAGATCCAACATCTGAATCCAGTAATGGCTGGCATCATCAAGGAGCAAGTGGCTGACGCTGTTGTCAAATAACTTAGCTGACTCTAATGGCTGATGTTGGGGCTATGGCAGGAATAGATGTGAACAAGGAGGCAGGTTTATCCACTCTGGCAACTGCAGGGGACTGCACACTTGTCTCTGCTTGTGTGACAGAGGATGAGGAGGATGAGGAAGATTTAGTAAGCCAGTCCACCACCTCCTCTCCATGCTGTGGCTGGATAGCATTGGCAAACTCACTAAACAGAGAAAATGATGCCCTGCCTGAGGACTGACCAACATGTTCACCTTTGCCTGTGGACACATTGGTTGCTAGCCCCCTTACAGTGCCAAGGGAACATTTGCTTCTCCTCGTTGTCCTCTCAGACATTATTGGGAGGGAGGGGGTGGTGCTTATAAGCAAATGTAAAGAAGTTGAAATCTGTATGTAGATGCACTTTAATCAATGTAAATAGGTGTTTGGTGCACTTTAATTTGAATACTCACACTACCAGTGTTCATTTTGGCAGCAATTTTCGCTTTAGTTTTAGTCTTAGGACTAAAATGGCATTTTAGTTTTAGTCCCATTTTAGTCTTCTGAAAGTGTTTTAGTTTTAGTCTTAGTCTTTGACTAAAATGTAATTTTAGTTTTAGTCCCATTTTAGTCATCGTAATTTAGTTGACGAAAATCTCCAGTACATTTTAGTCTAATATAATCATTTTAGTCAACTAAAATTGAATGTGCACAGTGCAAAGCCCCCCACCCTCTGCATAATACACAGCCCCCCACAGCACACAGACTCCCACAGTACACAGCCCCCACCCTATGCACAATACAAAGCCCCCACAGTACACAGCACAGCCCCCACCCTCTGCACAATACAAAGCCCCCAGTAAATTCATGAGGGTAAACGTCCCACCTTGCCATTAACGTCCCGTTTTCGTTCCTTAACGAAAATGGATTCTATTTTCCTCATAGTTTTCGTCAGTTGACGAAAATTTTCTGTACTTTTAGTTTCATTTTCATCACTGTAAAAAAGCTTCTGCTGAAAATTATGACGAAAACATTTTCGTTGATGAAATTAACACTGCACACTACACAGACACACTCCACGGATACACTATAATATACTGCAATATAATGCGCCAAACGTGATGCACGTGATGCACAGAACTATATGGCGTTAAACTGGCAGTAACGCACACAGAACTATATGGCGTTAAACTGGCAGTAACGCATGCAGAACCATATGGCGTTAAACTGGCAGTAACGCACACAGAACTATATGGCGTTAAACTGGTAGTAACACACACAGAACTATATGGCGTTAAACTGGCAGTAACGCACGCAAAACTATATGGCGTTAAACTGGCAGTAACGCACACTAAACAATATAGCATTAAACTGGCAGTAACGCACACAGTACTATATGGCATTAAACTGTCAGTAACGCATGCAAAACTATATGGTGTTAAACTGGCAGTAACGCACACAAAACGATATGGCGTTAAACTGGCAGTAACCGACACAGAAGTAAATGGAGTTAAACTACAGTAATGCAATCAAATAGACGGTGTTCAACCGTCACTACACTGACGCTATCTGAACTGTCCCTACTCTAGCTATACACTAATGTAAAGATTACTGACACGGTCTGACTACACTACAGTGAAACTATCCGAGCTATCCCTACTCTAGCTGCACACTATGCAAAGCTGAATGATGGTCCTCCTCACTACACTCACACTATCCCTAGACTGACACTAAACTAATATTCTACACTGACAATTGAAGCAAAATAGCACAGTATAGCACACTAACTAACTAATAGCATTGAACAGAGCCCTGTTCTATCTCTCTCCATGCCAAAATCACACTGAAAATGGCTGCCATTGAAAGAATACTTTTATATTGTGGAGTGGGAATGAACAATGATTGGATAAAGTCATGATGACAATGTCCAATCATGACTCTGACAGTGCTCTGTGCCCTGATTGGCTGAAGCTTTCACTGTTTCAGCCAATCAGGGCTTGCAATACACTGTTTAGCGCCGCAATGCATTGTGGTCAGTTTGGGGGGCTGAACAAATGGTCGAACGACCCGTTTGTTCGGCTATTCGCCAAACGACCAAACAACGAAAGTTCGGCTCAAACTTATGCTCGGGCCGAACCGTTCGCCCATCCCTAGTTATAAGATAATTATTTTTTATTTATCTATTTACTGTGAAATTACTGGTTTGAGTTATAACTTCAAACTTCAGTAATTTGCCTGTTAAGCCACCAGCTTGAGTACAGTTTTTGAAAATATAGTAAATTACCTTAAAAACAATATATAATAATTATTTGTATATTACTTATGGTAATTAACCCCTTGCCACCCAAGCCAATTCTGACCTTTCTCTCCTACATATAATAATCATCATTTTTTTGCTAGAAAATTACTTACCCCAAACATTATATATATTGTTTTAGCAGACACCCTAGGGAATAAAATGGTGGATGTTGCAACTTTTTATGTTACACGGTATTTGCACAGCAATTTTTCAAACGTGTTTTTTTGGGGAAAAAAACTTTCATGAATATAAAGAAAAAAAAAAACACTAAAGATAACCCGATTTTTTTGTATAATGTGAAAGATGATGTTACACCAAGTAAATAGATACCTAACATGTCACACTTTAAAATTGCGCACACTCGTGGAATGGTGCCAAACTTCAGTACATAAAAATCTCCATAGGCAACGCTTTAATTACATTTTTTTACATATTACATGTTTAGAGTTACAGAGGAGGTCTAGTGCTAGAATTATTGCTCTCGCTCTAACGATCGCGGCGTATATAACCTGTGTGTATCTGGCTCTGATACTAGCCAGTGCCTCACCAGCCACTGACCTCACCACACGTCCCTGTTAGTAAGCCACAATATATTACATTTTTGCTGTTGGCTTTGATAACGCTTTAAATATAAAAAAGTGAGTCTTGTAGCTCAGAGTTTAGTAGGCAGTAAAGTGAATTCACGGAAGCAGGTAATAAAGCTAAGTTTGATACATCAAATTCACACATTATGAAAATGTGGCTTTTTAAAATTCTTAATGATAAAGCTATTTTGGTTATTTGAGGCTTTTTGAGCAGGATTGCAGAATCTTGTCAGCAGCAAAGGTTGTAAAGTTACAAAGCCAGTGGGTGTAACATAAAATTCTTTACTAATAGATTCAGAACAGTTCTGTGGGTGTATAATGTATGGCTTTTTTTTTATTAGGTACAGTCAGCTTGTCACATAATGTACTTTAATAAGCCTACTATTTCCCAGACAACTAAGAGTGAATTAAAGGATGAAAATAAAGTATGCTTTAACCCTTTAGCTGCCAGAATATTTTTTTCCCCATTTTCTACACACAGTTACTTAAAACTCCCAAAATATTTTAAATTTTCTGAAATCAGAAGCCTTGTAGAATCATTTGGTGGAAGTTCCAATTTTAAATGTCACACAATGTTAGCGCAACTGTTTATCAAACCCATGTTTTCCGTAAAAAGTACACTGAAATTAATTGTAGTACACACAAACCAATTTTTTGTAAAATAGAAAAGAAGAGGTTATGTGAAGTAATTAAATATCAGACATGTCAAGCCTCAAAGTTGAACACGCCTGTGAAACAGCAACAAACTACAGTGTCCATAGGCCACACTTTAAAAGCCTTTGAAGCTCATTAGTTCCAGCATAAACCTATCTAGCCTTAAATAAGTCCCCTTCCCCCTCCTAACACCTATGTTGACTAACTTGTGTAAAAAAGATGCATCTATTTTCAGTTCTTGTCGGGTTGCATAATCCCGTGTCAACCAGCATTGGCTGCTGGTGAAAGGAGAGAGTGCTCAACAATGACTGGTAAAGCTTCGAACAGTTACTTAATGCATATGCATCTTTTTTGCACAGGCTACCCTGCATAGGTGTTGGGAGGGGGAAAAGGAAATTTTTAAGGCTAGATAGGTTTGTCCTAGAATTCTATTTTACCAGTGAGTGATGGCCCTAAAATGATTGCTCTTACTCTGGTGTGCACAGTGATACCTAATATGCATGGCACAATTGGTTTTATTTGAGAGGGCATCCAAAGCTAACATTTGCGCTTGGATGTGTTTTTACATTAAGCATTTTAGAATTTATTTTTTTTTAACCACTTCAGTACTAAAATGTAATACCCATTCCAATCCTGGTCATATTTCAGTCTTTAGTATCGTAATACTTTTACTGACAATTACTTCATCAGGCAACACTGTACCCAGATTAATTTTATATCATTTCCTGAGACAGATTCAGTTTTCTTTTGGTGTTATTTTATAACTTCTTTTTTTTAAATAATAAATGACTTAAGTGCAAAAAAGGAGAGCATAAAGTGGTTAAATAGATCTGTGGGGCAGCCAGCTAGGGGACAGCCTAAATCCTCCAAAAGCATTCAAACATTATAAACAATTCCTTCAGCACTCAGGCCCTGTTAATATCTAGCAACTGTAGAGCGTCAAGGTTTTAGCGTCTTGTAAATGTGTGTTTCTTGCCGCATTTTTTGCAGAGCAGCACCATTTATTTGAATGTGCTGCTCTCTTCTCCAAAAATGCACAAAGTAGCTTTTTTTTGGAGATAGCTTTGGTGCATTAAAAAGAAGTGCATTTGAGCATTTTGCACATGTTTTGTAACGTGACAAAACGTCTGTTTCTTTTGCATATTTGGGGTGCTATTAAGGCACCCAATGTGTGGTGCATTATGTGACAATTTTACCACGTTCCAGAATTCTTTTTGAAACTCACTGGAACAGCATCGCACGCTACTTCTATACCATGTGATCTGGTGCAGGCAAACGCACTGCGTTTGCAACCTGTGTTTGGGGTGTCATTAACTTATTATCGACACCTGCTGCAGATCACAACTGCAGTGTGTTTTGAACAAGGTGCGGAAATGCGCACGGAACGTGGGTTTCCCACACTGCATTCTGGTGTGAACCGGCCGTAGTTCTTCCCAAAGATAGGACTTAGAAAGTTAATTTTCTTCTTACACTGTGTTGTTTGAAGGGTTAAACGGCCTGTGGATGGTGCTGTCCAGCAGACTGGGTCTATGGAGGTACAGTATGTCAATGCATAAAGTAACATTTAAAACAAAACACATTAGTCCCTCCCCTTTCCCTTCCTCTGTTATAAGAGGAAGGGGAAGACTTATGCCCCGTACACACGGTCGGATTTTCTGACGGAAAATGTGTGATAGGACCTTGTTGTCGGAAATTCTGACCGTGTGTAGGGCTCCATCACACATTTTCCATCGAATTTTCCGACACACAAAGTTTGAGAGCAGGCTATGAAATTTTCCGACAACAAAATCCGTTGTCGGAATTTCCGATCGTGTGTACACAAATCCGACGCACGCACATGCCACGCATGCTCAGAATAAATAAAGAGATGAAAGCTATTGGCTACTGCCCTGTTTATAGTCCCGACGTACGTGTTTTATGTCACCGCGTTCAGAATGATCGGATTTTCTGTCAACTTTGTGTGACCGTGTGTATGCAAGACAAGTTTGAGCCAACACCCGTCGGAAAAAACTCTAGGATTTTGTTGTTGGAATGTCCGATCAATGTCCGACCGTGTGTACGGGGCATTAGTGATATAAACAATACAAATAATTTTTTATATATAACAAATCACATTGATCACATGGTACAAAGCTGCTCGGATTGGCTCTGTACACAATGTTTATTAGCTTAGCCATCCGAGGATGGCTTGGTTCACAGACATTGATGGTAGCACTTGCTGCTTGAGGGCTGTAATATGAAATATTTACAGTATCTCACAAAAGTGAGTACACCCCTCACATTTTTGTAAATATTTTATTATATCTTTTTATGTGACAACAATGAAGAAATGAAAGTTTGCTACAATGTAAAGTAGTGAGTGTACAGCTAAAAGTGTAAATTTGCTGTTCCCTCAAAATAACTCAACACACAGCCATTAATGTTTAAACCACTGGCAACAAAAGTTAGTACAACCCTAAGTGAAAATGTTCAAATTAGGCCCAATTAGCCATTTTCCCTCCCCGATGTCATGTGACTCATTAGTGTTACAAGGTGTGAATGGAGAGCAGGTGTGTTAAATTTGGTGTTATCGCTCTCACTCTCTCATACTGGTCACTGGAACTTCAACATGGCACCTCATGACAAAGAACTCTCTGAGGATCTGAAAAAAATAATTGTTGCTCTACATGAAGATGGCCTAGGCTATAAGAAGATTGTCAAGACCCTGAAACTGAGCTGCAGCACAGTGACCAAGACCAAACAGGGGTTTAACAGGACAGGTTATACTCAGAACAGGCCTCACCAAGGTCGACCAAAGGGGTTGAGTACACATGCTCAGTGTCATATGCAGAGGTTGTCTATGGGAAAAAGACGTTTGAGTTCTGCCAGCATTGCTGCAGAGGTTCAAGGGGTGGGTCAACCTGTCAGTGCTCAGACCATATGCCACACACTGCATCAAATTGGTCTGCATGGCTCTCATCTCAGAAGGAAGCCTCTTCAAAAGATGATGCACAAGAGCGCCCGCAAACAGTTTGCTGAAGACAAGCAGACTAAGGACATGGATTACTGGAATCATGTCCTGTGGTCTGATGAGACCAAGATAAACTTGTTTGGTTCATATGGTGTCAAGCGTGTGTGTCGGCAACCAGGTGAGGAGTACAAAAACTAAAAAACAAATGTCCAGGCGCATAGAAAAAATTCCAAGCAAACAACCAAAAAAATGAATGGAGCTGTGGCTGCTGCTGTCCAAAACTCATGGACCAATGAGATGAAAATAGGCAATCAGGGGAAAAGACAGCGCTGAGCAACAGACATATACAGTGGGGACGGAAAGTATTCAGACCCCCTTAAATTTTTCACTCTTTGTTATATTGCAGCCATTTGCTAAAATCATTTAAGTTCATTTTTTTCCTCATTAATGTACACACAGCACCCCATATTGACAGAAAAACACAGAATTGTTGACATTTTTGCAGATTTATTAAAAAAGAAAAACTGAAATATCACATGGTCCTAAGTATTCAGACCCATTGCTCAGTATTTAGTAGAAGCACCCTTTGATCTAATACAGCCATGAGTCTTTTTGGCAAAGATGCAACAAGTTTTTCATACCTGGATTTGGGGATCCTCTGCCATTCCTCCTTGCAGATCCTCTCCAGTTCTGTCAGGTTGGATGGTAAACATTGGTGGACAGCAATTTTTAGGTCTCTCCAGAGATGCTCAATTGGGTTTAAGTCGGGGCTCTGGCTGGGCCATTCAAGAACAGTCACAGAGTTGTTGTGAAGCCACTCCTTCATTATTTTAGCTGTGTGCTTAGGGTCATTGTCTTGTTGGAAGGTAAACCTTCGGCCAGTCTGAGGTCCTGAGCACTCTGGAGAAGGTTTTCTTCCAGGATATACCTGTACTTGGCCGCATTCATCTTTCCCTCGATTGCAACCAGTCGTCCTGTCCCTGCAGCTGAAAAACACCCCCACAGCATGATGCTGCCACCACCATGCTTCACTGTTGGGACTGTATTGGACAGGTGATGAGCAGTGCCTGGTTTTCTCCACACATACCGCTTAGAATTAAGTCCAAAAAGTTCTATATTGGTCTCATCAGACCAGAGAATCTTATTTCTCATCATCTTGGAGTCCTTCAGGTGTTTTTTAATAAACTCCATGCGGGCTTTCATGTGTCTTGCACTGAGGAGAGGCTTCCGTCTGGACACTCTGCCATAAAGCCCCGACTGGTGGAGGGCTGCAGTGATGGTTGACTTTCTACAACTTTCTCCCATCTCCCGACTGCATCTCTGGAGCTCAGCCACAGTGATCTTGGGTTCTTCTTTACCTCTCTCACCAAGGCTCTTCTCCCCCGATAGCTCAGTTTGGCCGGACAGCCAGCTCTAGGAAGGGTTCTGGTCATCCCAAACGTCTTCCATTTAAGGATTATGGAGTGTGCTCTTAGGAACCTTAAGTGCAGCAGAAATGTTTTTGTAACCTTTGCCAGATCTATGCCTTGCCACAATTCTGTCTCTGAGCTCTTCAGGCAGTTCTTTTGACCTCATGATTCTCATTTGCTCTGACATGCACTGTGAGCTGTAAGGTCTTATATAGACAGGTGTGTGGCTTTCCTAATCAAGTCCAATCACTATAATCAAACACAGCTAGACTCAAATGAATATGTAGAACCATCTCAAAGATGATCAGAAGAAATGGACAGCACCTGAGTTAAATATATGAGTGTCACAGCAAAGGGTCTCAATACTTAGGACCATGTGATATTTCAGTTTTTCTTTTTTAATAAATCTGCAAAAATGTCAACAATTCTGTGTTTTTCTGTCAATATGGGGTGCTATGTGTACATTAATGAGGAAAAATAATGAACTTAAATCATTTTAGCAAATGGCTGCAATATAACAAAGAGTGAAAAATTTAAGGGGGTCTGAATACTTTCCATCCTCACTGTACAAAATCCTCTGGTTTGAAGCAGAGACTCTTTATTTTATAAAAAGTGAAGGTAATCACCAAGGTTTACAGCAGTCTAGGGATGGTCATGCAGAGACTTGTATAAGAAGCTGACAATACCTGGAGGCTGGAGCCACATGGATGTCACAGGGGCTCAAGGAAGAATACACAGAGCCATGGAGCAGAACCCTAGGGCCAGGGGTCCAGTGGAAGGGGGGCCGTAACTGTATCCCAGAGAACTGTAAGGGCCGGTGTCCAACGGCCACTCGGACTGCGTCCGGTGCCCGAAAGTGATTTCACAGCCTAGAGGAAGTCAGCCAAGGAGATCCTACGACTATGGCAAAACTCTGCTGCTGGGGCCGATCAAACGCTGCTGATACCAGAGGAACAAGAGGGAGCACACACTGCTGACTGGAGATACTACATGTTTCAGGGCCACGCCCCTTCTTCAGGTTATCCCTGAAGAAGGGGCGTGGCCCTGAAACACCAGCAGGGTTTTGCCCATAGTCGTAGGAACTCATTGGCTGACTTCCCCCAGGCTGTGACGTCACTTCTGTGCACCGAACGCAGTCTAAGCGGCCGTTGGACACTGGCGTCTACAGTTCTTGTGGCTACAGTTGTAGCCCTCCTTCAGCCGGACCCCTGGCCCTACGGTTCTGGTCAGGTCCCTTGCCAGAGGTGCGCCTGCATTTTCTGCTCCACGGCTCTGTGTATTCTTCTTTGAGCCCCTGTGACATCCATGTGGCTCCAGCCTCCAGGTATTGTCAGCTTCTTATCCAAGTTTCTGCATGACCATCCCTAGACTGCTGTAAACCTTGGTGATTACCTCCACTTTTTATAAAATAAAGAGTCTCTGCTTCATACCTGAGGATTTTTTATGTCTATTGCTCAGTGCTGTCTTTTCCCCTCATTGTCGAGGAGTACAAAGACAAGTGTGTCTTGCCTACAGTCAAGCATTGATTGTGGTGGGAGTGTCATGGTCTGGGGCTGCATGAGTGCTGCCGGAACCGAGGAGCTACAGTTCATTGAGGGAACCATGAATGCCAACATGCACTGTGACATACTGAAGCAAAGCATGATCCCCTCCATTCGGAGACTGGGCCGCAGGACAGTATTCCAACATGATAACGACCCCAAACACACCTCCAAGATGACCACTGCCTTGCTAAAGAAGCTGAGGATAAAGGTGATGGACTGGCCAAGCATGTCTCCAGACCTAGACCTTTTTGACCATCTGTGGGGCATCCTCAAATGGAAGGTGGAGGAGCGCAAAGTCTCTAACATCCACCAGCTCCGTGATGTCATCATGGAGGAGTGGAAGAGGACTCTAGTGGCAACCTGTGAAGCTCTGGTGAACTCCAAGCCAAAGAGGGTTAAGGCAGTGCAAAATATTGACACTTTGGGCCCAATTTGGACATTTTCACTCAGACTTGTACTCACTTTTGTTGCCAGCAATTAATGGCTGTGTGTTGAGTTATTTTAAGGGGACAGCAAATTTACACTGTTATACAAGCTGGACACTCACTACTTTACATTATAGCAAAGTGTCATTTCTTCAGTGTTGTCACTTATGTGAGGGGTGTATTCACTTTTGTGAGATATTGTATATAGCACACTCTAGAAAGACACTTCCAACACTGTTTTGTCTACAAGACAGTGGTAGCCCCTAGATGCATATTGCCCTAAATGTTAGTACTATTCAATGCACTATCCAGCTCTGTCCAGCTGCAGCAGCAGTCAGCCTTCCATAGACTTTTACAGGCTGCCAACAGCAGGGCTGGACTGTGCACCCATGCCTTCTGCCTGCACTTAAACTCTGAAATCTCATGAACTGGGGCTAAACGTCTAGTATGCATGAAGCCTTGAATTAAGCTCTTTCGTGGTACTGCTACGGGGGAGAAAGAGCTGCAGAGTACTATTTGATGCTGGCAGAGATCTGTTACTATGGCTGCGATCTGCACTGTCCTGCCAGGAGAGCTGTGCTGCACCTGGTTCAAGTGCTGAGTTTCATGCAAGCAGCAGTGAGGGATGACAGAATGTACTACTTTTCCAGGGTGTTCTAGTTCCTGTGATTTCAGTGACTGGTTGTTTCAGTATCCTGCTTTCCAGGAGAGAGCAGATTGACAGAGAGTTTGCCACCTTTTACTGTCCAGACACAGGCCAAGAAAGGGACAAGACCTACAAATGTTAATTAACTGCAGCAGAGAAAAATCAGCGATCCTGCTTTGACAAACAGGTGCTGGGCTGTGTGTCAGAGCTGCATAAATGTTAGGCTTGGATGGACAGAACTAGAAATCTTTTGGCAGGTAAAACATTTTAGCGCTGGGACAAGTGTATGGTCTGTGATGATTATTGGTGTCAGTCAGAAGTGGGACTCTAAACAGAGCTCAAGAGGGCAAAGCTGCTATTTGCTTTCCTGCAGTAAAAAAGAGGGCTTCCTGTCCAACAGACATTTACTAATGAAGCAATTATCCTGATGATAGGGCAGGTAGTCACAATTATCTGAGTGCTGGAAAGCTTGTGCGGATATGACTATTACCATTAAAGATAATGTTGGACAAATGGCTGAACCCTTCTCATTTACTTTGAAAACAACAGGGACAAGGAGAGACAGGAAATTACATCATAACCATGTAGTTCCTCTAGGAAGAACATTACATTAGGCAAGAATTAAACAATAGCACCTAATGGAACGGCTAATCACAGTATAATACAGTATATGAGATTGGTTGCTGCACCTATGTCTGTATAAACAGTATGCTAACACTGAGATTACTCTGCAGTAGACTGGATAGGGAAAAGTAAACACTACCGGGTTCAGTAGACCAGAGTATTGGGACAGAAGTGAGATGATTAAAAGAGAGGCCCTTGATTTATTCAAACTCCAGTAAGCAAACTGGATGTGACAGTTGACACAGAATGTTTAAGAGCCATAGGCACTGAATAGTGGAGTCACCCTCAAGTGGGACAAAATGCATCACAAGAATGGCTGAATTAAAGTACAAATATCTGACTGATTTTTTTTTCAAATACAGTTATTTAAATAGTGTATTCAATTGTCTGGCTGGAGTTCCGCTTTAACAGTATTCTGAAAGCATTAGCTTTCTTTTAGGTCTGTTTTGTTCCTTCTATGTACTGTATATGTAATATGTATTTATCATACATTTTACATATACAGTACATAGAAGGAACAAACAGACCTAAAAGAAAGCTAATGCTTTCAGAATACTGTTAAAGCAGAACTCCAGCCAGAAAACTGAATACACACTGGTACAAAAAAATGAAAGTTGTACATGAATCCAAGCAATACTGTATATCTGTGTCTTAGAAGTTCCAACCTAGAAAGAACACTTTATGCTAAATTATTTGATTGTATTACTAAGTTCAAGAACTTTCAGGAGTTTTAAAGTCTTTAGTAAAATCAAACACTGACTACTTACTGCAATCTGCCTCTTTCATCTCTGAGTCATAGCTGTTCATGCCGAACATCTCATAGTGTTTCTCAAAATGTTTATCAAGTTGCTGAGACCACCCATTGTTGTCTCCTGAAAGTGATGAAGAAAATTGACGTTACAATCTTTGTCTGACAAATCTAGGCAACAAAGGAACAAATCATAAAATAAGATCTAACCAAATTATGGGGTATATATTAATACATTTATGTGGATTAGGACAAATCTCCAGTTAGATTGTTCATACTTCATACATATATTCCTACTGACCAGTGAGGCTATCCATCACATTTAGCATAGAGTGGAGGAGAAGGTCAAACATCAGCCCAGATGTTATGGTTGGTATATGCAGAAAAGAGCATATGAGTTTTGGGGATATTAAGTTGCTCAGAGCAAATATGCAAGCATGCCACCAGTATCAGGAGTTTGCCTGCCCTATGAACCCGGGGTCACTTTAATAGGTATGATAAGCCCACCAACTGTAATAACATTCTTTTTTTAAGATTTAAACATCTAATTTCAGTCTATAAATCATTCTAATATTTTATTTTCTACTGCCTTCTTTAACTAATAAAAAGGAAAACCCTGAAAATAAAACAATAAAACACAAATAGTCAACATGAATATAATACATACCAAATGGCTTTTGGCAGGAACTTATTGACATGTGATCAAATCATATTTTGGTATGTGATGGAACCAATGAAAGTTTTATTTCTTTTCACCTACTACACATATATTCTTGAATGCCTTTGTTTAACAAGTTTACCAAGGAATTGTAGCATAATTTACTATGATTGGTATAAATATATGGTGTTATCATCAGTTTCTGCAGTAACTGAATGGTTATTTTTTTTTCTTTTTTTTACATTCTATGCTTGGAAAGTAACTCTTCCTTTTCTTCCCCCCCAAAAAAACCTACATTACCAGCTCTCAGTTTTTTGGAAAATGCTGGTCAGTATAGATTAACCCTGTATAAATTGACTTATTTGGCATATGACTGTCATTCCACCATTATGCATACATGGGGTAGTCCAATTGGTTTGTCATTTAGCATTGAGGATCTTTGCTATATACGGTAGGTTTATTTTGTTTGTGTTTATAAATGCCGCTGTAGTTGTCCTTCATTGTTTTTATTTTTATTTTTTTATTTTGGTTAATTTAAAAAAAAATGAAGAATTAAGAAGAAGGCAAAAGAAAGATACATGTTTCAAGATGCCTCTGTCGCATAAGTTTAATTTATATTTGTGAAGGTCAGATAAACTTTTGTTATTTTCGTCTTGAGGACATACAGAATACCTTCCAATCAATAGAAGTTTTCCATTAGTCCTACACTTGAGATGCAAAAATATTAAATCTATTGGCATTTGGAACATTTTGACCTATTTAAGGGTGTAAAAATGGTTCACATTTGAAGCTACATATTATTGTGGTTTTTAAGAAAAAAAATCTTTTTTACTGTATGGATATTAGATCACTAATATTGATAGAGAAACAATTTTAATCTATTATGTTGTATGATTTGTTTCATTTTTTTCTTTTTTTGTTCCATAAAGATTTTATTGAGTAAAGCCAATAGAAAGTTACAGAATCATTTGACTGGGATAAGTACATACAGAAACATCCCTTGGGTATGTATGATTTGTGATTTAAAAATAAATATATTTAAAACATATTTTATTTTGTCTGATATGTTTATTTTGTGATGTGGTGTTGTTCTTCATTTTCTATGCGACCCCATGTTTTTTTTACATCCTATATTGTGGTGTGTCAGTACCTTTTTAAAACCAACTTGTAACTTATCCTTAGAAGTCTACTTTAAATTTGCAGTGCCCAGAGTAGACACAAATTTCCAGACTTTTTATTGCTTCCAATGTTTTCCTTTGCCAGATCTCTCCACCTCCATCTGCTCACCCTGCCTTCGCTATAGCCACTTTGTTACAATACTAGCTACTAGCATGATAAAGTTGCATGACAATGTCCACAGAAAAGGAAGAGCCTCTACCAACAAAGACTTAAACCTAAACGGTTTTGGTTGGCCAATGCTTTTTTATTACGATGTAAATGATACTTTGAGTAACTTACTGAGTAGCATGGGCAATGTTTCTGTAAGCCTTATTATGAATAATAAGTAAAGCTGGTAATGGATGGATATTTTTAGTAAAGAACAAAAATTGTATTTACTGGAGAAATTCTATTTCATCAATATTCCTTGTAAACTACATGCGTCATATTATTCTATTAACATATACTGACTTTTCTTTTAGTAAAGGTTAGTGTATGGAATGATAAAACTCCTGTTTTTTTTCTTTTTTTGCTGTCTGTGTCTCATCATGGGGATTTCCCTTTACATCCTGTACCAGAAAGCAACAGGAAGTGCAAGGGGATCTCTCAGAAGTAAGGAAACATCTCTTTTTAAACTGTTGTCACCAGATAAAGGTCCCCTTGGAACATTTACCTAGGATATGAACCAGATTGTACTAAATTGCTTGATGCAGAAATCTATAAACTTTTGATCATTTTAGTCTCCGGTGACATTAAAGTAGTACCAACCACGGTGCCTGCATACTTTCCTATTCTCGTTTGGCTGTCCATCCTTATCCATGGCCATCAACATGTTTTACCAATACAATCTCCACTGCAATGCTGGATATCGTCTGTTCTGCTCAGAGCTTTCACTAATTACAGTGGTGCACAGCCATTGTGTACATATAGAACTGTTCAAACTCAGCCTCATCCTTACATCACAAGTTTTTTTCTACAGTCTGTCAATAATTTCCTGCCAAATCATTCTCACAGTTCTACCACAAATGCTTAGTGCACTGATAAAAATGATTCTGTTGGCTTGTAATTTTAACATTAATAATGTATCAATTTCGACAAATAAATAATTGTTAATTAGGTTACTTTGATATTTTAATTACCTTACTTAACTTTCATTAGTTCCTAAAACACATTTTTTTACATTTACAAAAATAATGTATAATATTGAGTAATCTAGACAAAATCTTTAAGGTATGTGCATCTTCATATTCTAACTGAGTTACATTTACTTAAAAAAACTATCTTTTCATTTGACTGAAATTGTGGGAAGCATATGTTTGCCAAACGTGCAACCACACGAGTTTTGATGCTGTATATTTGAAAGAGTTTGATGTCTATTGGAACTTTGAAAACCCGCACAAGGCAGTTCCCATACGTTTGAGGCCTATCAGGACAAAAGAGCGCCACCAGTGACAAGAATTTTTCCAAGTCGCTACAAAGTCATGCAATGTCATTGAAATGTAAGAATAAACATTGAACAAATTATCGTTCACATGCTTTAAATGTTGCTTAACATACCATCCAAAATGTTTATTTTATTTGCAGATGAATACATTTATAATAAATGGACATACGTCCATTGTATACACCTACTGGGACAACTCATTTGTGCACATGCAAAGTTCGCGCTTACTGCATGTGGCAGAACGCAACCAAGATGCAGGTTGAGGGACCGCCAGCTGTTAAGTTTTGTGCCAGAAAAATTAATGTTTCAGCCGATTCAGTTTTTGAGATATTGGAATTCAAATTCAGATTATGTAACATCAAGACCCACCCACTTTGCCCCCAATGTTATTAAAATTTAATAACAAATATAGCATTTGTTTGCACTGCATCTATGCTGATATGTGCTGCAAAAATGACCATATATGCTGGTTTGGTTACAGAGATATTGCGCATTATAGTTGATGAAAACTCTCCCACTTTGCACCACATGTTATTACATTTTAAAAACAATTATAAAATGTGTTTGTGCTGCGTTTGTGCTGATTTGTACCACAAAAACAAACTTTCTGTTTGTTCGGTTTATGAGATATTGGACATTCAACGTTCGATTACGTAACCTAAAGGGCCGTCCACTCTGCACTTTATGCATGTTATTGCATTTCAAAAACAAATATACCATAAGTTTGTACTGCATTTGTGCAGCAAAAACTAGCATGTTGGTATTGTGTATTTTTTAGCATAGCATTCTCATTTTGTATCAGAAAGAATGATTATGGGACTCATTTATGCTTTTAACCTGAGCTAATCTAAAAACCTAAAATATACCTGAAGTTTTTTAGAAGATCTTTTTAGAGCTAGATGTGGGGAATCTATCTTCTAAAGTTCACACTTTAAAGTGCAAATTACTTTCCTAAAAGGCTTAAAAAAAAGTTAATACATTCTGTGTTCTATGTAGCAAGAAATGCCAGCAACACGATTGCTTCTTCTTAAATCTTTAGTGAGCACTAACAGCAGTGCGACATCTAAAGTGCTAACATGTTTCAGCCAGAGCCTTCCTCATAGCATACAGGTTTACAATAAAATCAAGTTTATATAGAAAAGATATCCATTCCTTCAAAAAAGGTACTACAAATGCTTTCCCCCTCTTTATTTAACTCCACTCCCCCTACCATCTTATGGTTAAGGACAGTGGGCTCTTATCCCTGTGGTTCTTTTTTCTTTTTCAACAGGTATAACAAGTTCTTTTTCAACAGGTAGAACATATCCAGTTAAAAGTTTTATAAATTGTAAATCTAAGATGAATGTTTACCTAGTTGATTGTAGTACTTGTAAAGTACAGTATGTGGATTGCACTATTGGCAATCTACGTAGTAGAACACTACACTGACACTCTTAATACCAATGCAAAACATATTTCAAATGTGTCTAAACACTTTAGAACAGTTCATGGTGGTAATCTGGAGTCTTTTTCTTGTTGAGGTCTGGAACAGGTGGGAAGATCTGTTGGGGGCGGGGGGGATACACACCATACCCTACTTCAGCGGGAGGTGTGGGGGATGCACAGATTGAATAGTTGATTTCCTACTGGAATGAACAGTACAATAGATGTGAATTCGTTTTTAAAGTGATACAATTTGATTCCACAATGGTATAATTTTTCCCTAGCGTTTCCTTTCTGTGTTTCCATTTTCCCTCCCCTCTTTCTCTGGTTCTGCCAACCTCACATGATTTTAATTGTCAATTGATTTTAAATTGGATTGTACCGCCCCCACTTTTGGAGGAATGGATATCTTTTCTTTATAAACTTGATTTTGTTGTAAATCTGTATGCTATACGGAAGGCTCCATCTGAAACATGTTAGCACTTTCGATGTCAGACTGCTCTTAGTGCTCAATAAAAATTTAAGAAGCAATCGTGTTGCCGGCATTTCTTGCTACTTTGATGTTTATGGGACACAACAAGCCTGAGCACTGTTATTCAGTTCATTATACTTCAATCGTGCGGTAGAGCTTGGGTGAGTTTTTGTCTACATTATTCTGTGTTCTATGTTCTTTACAGATCTACCGTATGTTATACAGTATCTCACAAATGTGAGTACACCCCTCACATTTTTGTAAATATGTATTATATCATTTCATGTGACAACACTAAGGATGAGCCGAACACCCCCCGGTTCGGTTCGCACCAGAACATGCAAACAGGCAACAAATTTGGACGAACGCGCAAACACCGTTAAAGTCTATGGGACACGAACATGAAAAATCAAAAATGCTAATTTTAAAGGCTTATATGCAAGTTATTGTTATAAAAAGTGTTTGGGGACCCGGGTCCTGCTATCAACGCAAAAAAACGTTTTAAAAACTGACGTTTTTTCGGAAGCAGTGATTTTAATAATGCATAAAGTGAAACAATAAAAATGAAATATTCCTTTAAATATCGTGCGTGGGGGGTGTCCTCAGTATGCCCATAAAGTGGCACAGTTTTCCTGTATTTAGAACAGTACCACGGCAAAATTACATTTCTAAAGGAAAACAGTAATTTAAAACTGTTCACGGCTGTAATGAATTGTTGGGTCTTGGCAATATAGATAAAACTCATTGAAAAAAATGTCATGGTTTCCCCCCAGTCCATTACCAGGCCCTTTGGGTCTGGTATGAATATTAAGGGGAACCCCGAACCAAAAATGTAAAAAACAATTGCGTGGGGGTCCCCCAATATCCATACCAGGCCCTTCACGTCTGGTATGGAAATTAAAGGGAAACCCTGGACCAAATTTTTAAAAAAATAGCGTAGGGGTCCGGAAGAAAAGAGGGGGGGCGAGAGAGTGGCCTCCCTCCTGAACTGTACCAGGCCACATGCCCTCAATATGGGGTGGGTGCTTTAGAGTAGCCTCCAAAGCACCTTGTCCCCATGTTGATGGGGACAAGGGCCTCATCCCCACAACCCTTGTCCGGTGGTTTTGGGGGTCTGTGGATGGGGGGCTTATCAGAATCTGGAAGCCCCCTTTACAAGGGGACCCCCAGATCCCGGCCTCCCCCTATGTACAATGGTAGAATGATGCCCCTACCATTTCACAAAAAAGTGTCAAAAATAGTAAAAAAGACAGGAGACACTTTGGGACAAGTCCTTTATTAAAAAATAAAAAATAAAAATGTCCAACAATCCATCTCACGCCACCGCCGAGCCGAAAAAAGAAAAAAAAAGCCGTAACAGCTCCGCCTCCATGGGAGGCTCACGCCGAGTGACGCTTCTTCTCGGTGACAGCTGTTATATAGCTGAGGGCGGGGCCACTCGGTGACGTAAAGGGTGACCTCACCTTCCTCTGACATCACAGAGGCGGAGCTGTTGCAGCTTTTTTTTTGGCTCGTCGGAAGTGTGAGATGGATTTACATCGTGGGACATTTTTATTTTTTTTAATAAAGGACTTGTCCCAAAGTGTTTCCTGTCTTTTTTACTATTTTTGACACTTTTTTTGTGAAATGGTAGGTGTACAATGTACCCGTTATCAATTCACATAGGGGGAGGCCGGGATCTGGGGGTCCCCTTGTTGAAGGGGGCTTCCAGATTCCGATAAGCCCCCCACCCGCAGACTCCCACAACCACCGGGCAAGGGTTGTGGGGATGAGGCCCTTGTCCCCATCAACATGGGGATAACGTGCTTTGGGGGCTACTCCAAAGGACCCTCCCCATGTTGAGGGCAAGTGGCCTGGTATGGTTCAGGAGGAGGGGCGCTCTCTCATCTCCCCCTCTTTTCCTGCGGCCTGCCAGGTTGCGTGCTCAGATAAGGGTCTAGTATGGATTTTGGGGGGACGCCTACGCCATTTAAAAAAAAAAATTGGTGCAGGATTCTCCTTAATATCCATACCAGACCTGAGGGGCCTGATATTGTATTTGGGGGGAGCCCCACGCAATTTTTTTTTAAATTATTGGTTCGGGGGTCCCCTTAATATTCATACCAAAGGGCCTGGTAATGGAATGGGGGGGACCCATGCCATTTTTCAATGAGTTTTATTTATATTGCCAAGACCCGACAAATCATTACAGCCGCGGTCAGTTTTAAATTACTTTTTTTCCTTTAGAAATGTAATTTTGCTGTGGTACTGTTCTAAACATGGGAAAACTGTGCCATTTTATAGGCATACTAAGGAAACCTACCAGGCATGATATTTAAAGGAATATTTCATTTTTATTGTTTCACTTTAAGCATTATTAAAATCACTGTTCCTGAAAAACCGGACGTTTTTAAAACTTTTTTTTGCATTGATACATATCCCCTGGGGCAGGACCCAGGTCCCCAAACACTTTTTATGGCAATAAATTGCATATAAGCCTTTAGAATGAGCACTTTTGCTTTTCATGTTAATGTCTCATAGACTTTAACGGTGTTCCACGGCTTTCAAATTTGCCGCGAACACCACATAATGTTCGCTGTTCGAACAGCGAACACCAGATGTTCGAATTCAATTTATGTTCGACTCGAACATCAAGCTCATCCCTAGACAACACTGATGAAATTACACTTTGCTACAATGTAAAGTAGTGAGTGTACAGCTTGTATAACAGTGTAAATTTGCTGTCCGCTTAAAATAACTCAACACACAGCCATTAATGTCTACACTGCTGGCAACAAAAGTGAGTACACCCCGATGTGAAAATGTCCAAATTGGGCCCAAAGTGTCAATATTTTGTGTGGTCATCATTATTTTCCAGCACTGCCTTATCCCTCTTGGGCATGGAGTTCACCAGTGCTTCACAGGTTGCCACTGGAGTCCTCTTCCACTCCTTCGTGACGACATCACGGAGCTGGTGGATGTCAGAGACCTTGCGCTTCTCCACCTTCCATTTGAGGATGCCCCACAGATACTCAATAGGGTTTAGGTCTGGAGACATGCTTGGCCAGTCCATCACCTTTACCCTCAGCTTGTTTAGCAAGGCAGTGGTCGTCTTGGATGTGTGTTTGGGGTCGTTATCATGTTGGAATTCTGCCCTGCGGCCCAGTCTCCAAAGGGAGGGGTTCATGCTCTGTTTCATTATGTCACAGTACATGTTGGCATTCATGATTCCCACAATGAATTGTAGCTCCCCAGTGCCGGCAGCACTCATGCAGCCCCAGACCATGACACTCCCACCACCATGCTTGACTGTAGGCAAGACATACTTGTCTTTGTACTCCTCACCTGGTTACTGTGACACACGCTTGACACCATCTGAACCAAATAAGTTTATCTTGATCTCATTAGACCACAGTACATAATTCCAGTAATTCATGTCTTTAGTCTGCTTGTCTTGTGGGCTCTCTTGTGCATCATCTTTAGAAGAGGCTTCCTTCTGGGATGACAGCCATGCAGACCAATTTGATGCAGTGTGCGGCGTATGGTCTCAGCACTGACAGGCGGACCCCCCACCCCTTCAACCACTGCAGCAATGCTGGCAGCACTCATACTATTCTATTTCCCAAAGACAACCTCTGTATATGATGCTGAGCACGTGCAATCAACATCTTTGGTTGACCATGGTGATGCCTGTTCTGAGTGGAACCTGTCCTGTTAAACCGCTGTATGGTCTTGGCTACCGTGCTGCAGCTCAGTTTCAGCGTCTTGGCAATCTTCTTAAAGCCCAGGCTATCTTTATGTAGAGCAACAATTCTCTTTTCAGATCCTTAGAGAGTTCTTTGCCATGAGGTGCCATGTTGAACTTTCAGTGACCAGTATGAGAGAGTGAGAGCGATGACATCAAATTTAACACACCTGCTCCACATTCACAGCTGAGACCTTGTAACACTAACGAGTCACATGACACCGGGAGGGAAAATGGCTAATTGGGTCCAGTTTGGACATTTTCACTTAGGGGTGTAAAAACAAATGTTTCATGAGACTATTCCTTTTAAAAATATATATTATTGTATTATTATTATTATATAAAAACCTTCAAACATATATCAAATACATTTGGAAAATAAGTTTTACCAACTTAAAAAAATTTGAGTAAGTTACAAGAAAAAATAAGTTAATGGTTCCAGACAAGTAACAGGACAGCACAGTGGTGTGGTGATTAGCACTTTCATCTAGCAGCAAAAGGGTTGCTGGCTTGAATCCTGACCACAACACTACCTGCATGGAGTCTGCATGTTCTCCCTGTGCCTGTGTGTGTTTCATCTGGGTACTCTGGCTTCCTCCTACACTCCAAAGACATGCTTTGTAGAGTAATTGGCTCCTATCTAAATTGGCCCCATTATGTATGAATGTCAGGTAGGAATCATAGATTGTTTAGGGCAGGGACTGATGTGAATGTACAATGTATATGTAAAATGCTGCTGTAATTGACGGTGCTGTATGGAGTTGGGCTTTACCTTGTTTCAAGCTACTTTTTACATTCCTTTTGACTTATGTGGGGAGAAATCTGCAGTTGTAATGTGAACAAAGGCACGCTGACACAGGTCCTTAAGCTGGGGCCAAAACTTCCCTTGTGTATCTAGCATTACAGTGTTTGACATAAACAGTCCATATCTAGCATGTGCCATTGGTATTGTAATTACTCTTGAGTGATGCCATAATATGCGTTGGCCTCCTCAAAAGTAAAAGGGCTTATAGAAAACCTTATATCCTTTCAGATTTATCTATAGCACTCTATGAATGGTGGTAAATAAGGGAATGTGAGTGAATTTTTTTGTAATACTGCAGGAGCAACTGTAAAACTTCAATATACTGTATATAAGTAGTTTCAAAATTGCATTACATGTACTGAAAAAAAGAGTATTAAGGAACTTTTGCTAAAACAGAACACTGTTTTCGAACAAAATGTCATGAAGACTCAGAAAGTTGTACAGTATACAGTATTTCATTGAAAGCATATGACATTATCAGGAAATTAACCCTGCTATAATCCAGACAGACTATGATGACGTAGTCTTCATATTGTCACTTATCTTAGGAAGAACATGGTGTTCTGTAGATAAACACCCTAAACCAACACAGAGCCTGCCTTAGGGCTTCTCAACTGATAACAGCTTCTTATATCATCATTTATTTGTTGACAGTCCATTGAGACCAGGGGCCAAACAGCCAAATAAAACTTTAGAGTTCAACTAAATATAAATCAATAGATAATCTTCCACAATAGTTTTTTTTTTAAGAATGCAATTTATTCAGTCATGGGTACAACAAACATTCTAATACATTATACTGTAATTAGTAGTTCTGCCACTAGATGGTAGTGTTATGTTTAAAGCTGTATTAAACCCAAAAACAAAAATGTATTAACCACTTCAGCCCCGGAAGGATTTACCCCCTTCCTGACCAGAGCACTTTTTACAATTCGGCACTGCGTCGCTTTAACTGCTAATTGCGCGGTCATGCAATGCTGTACCCAAACGAAATTTGCGTCCTTTTCTTCTCACAAATAGAGCTTTCTTTTGATGGTATTTGATCACCTCTGCCGTTTTTATTTTTTGCGCTATACACGGAAAAAGACCGAAAATTTTGAAAAAAAATGATATTTTCTACTTTTTGTTCTAAAAAAAATCCAATAAACTCAATTTTAGTCATACATTTAGGCCAAAATGTATTCGGCCACATGTCTTTGGTAAAAAAAATGTCGATAAGTGTATATTTATTGGTTTGCGCAAAAGTTATAGCGTCTACAAACTAGGGTACATTTTCTGGAATTTACACAGCCTTTAATTTATGACTGCCTATGTCGATTCTTGAGGTGCTAAAATGGCAGGGCAGTACAAAACCCCCACAAATGACCCCATTTTGGAAAGTAGACACCCCAAGGAATTTGCTGAGAGGCATGTTGAGCCCATTGAATATTCATTTTTTTTGTCCCAAGTGATTGAATAATGACAAAAAAAAAAAAAAAAAAAAAAAATTACAAAAAGTTGTCACTAAATGATATATTGCTCACACAGGCCATGGGCATATGTGGAATTGCACCCCAAAATACATTTAGCTGCTTCTCCTGAGTACGGGGATACCACATGTGTGGGACTTTTTGGGAGCCTAGCCGCGTACGGGGCCCCGAAAACCAAGCACCGCCTTCAGGATTTCTAAGGGCGTACATTTTTGATTTTACTCCTCACTACCTATCACGGTTTTGAAGGCCATAAAATGCCCAGATGACATAAACCCCCCCCAAATGACCCCATTTTGGAAAGTAGACACCCCAAGCTATTTGCTTTGAGGCATGTTGAGTCCATGGAATGTTTTATATTTTGACACAAGTTGCGGGAAAGTGACAATTTTTTTTTTTTTTTTTTTTTTTTGCACAAAGTTGTCACTAAATGATATATTGCTCACACAGGCCATGGGCATATGTGGAATTGCACCCCAAAATACATTTAGCTGCTTCTCCTGAGTACGGGGATACCACATGTGTGGGACTTTTTAGGAGCCTAGCCGCGTACGGGACCCCGAAAACCAAGCACCGCCTTCAGGATTTCTAAGGGCGTACATTTTTGATTTTACTCCTCACTGCCTATCACAGTTTCGGAGGCCATGGAATGCCCAGGTGGCACAAACCCCCCCCAAATGACCCCATTTTGGAAAGTAGACACCCCAAGCTATTTGCTGAGAGGCATGGTGAGTATTTTGCAGCTCTCATTTGTTTTTGAAAATAAAGAAAGACGAGAAAAAAAAATTTTTTTTTTCTTTTTTCAATTTTCAAAACTTTGTGACAAAAAGTGAGGTCTGCAAAATACTCACTATACCTCTCATCAAATAGCTTGGGGTGTCTACTTTCCAAAATGGGGTCATTTGGGGTTTTTTTTTGCCACCTGGGCATTCCATGGCCCCCGAAACTGTGATAGGCGGTGAAGAGTGAAATCAAAAATTTACGGCCTTAGAAAGCCTGAAGGCGGTGCTTGGTTTTCGGGGTCCCGTACGCGGCTAGGCTCCCAAAAAGTCTCACACATGTGGTATCCCCATACTCAGGAGAAGCAGCAGAATGTATTTTGGGGTGTAATTTCACATATTCCCATGGCATGTTTGAGCAATATATCATTTAGTGACAACTTTGCGCAAAAAAAAATAAAAAAAATAAAAAATTGTCTCTTTCCCGCAACTTGTGTCACAATATAAATTATTCCATGGACTCAACATGACTCTCAGCAAATAGCTTGGGGTGTCTACTTTCCAAAATGGGGTCATTTGGGGGGGGTTTGAACTGTCCTGGCATTTTATGCACAACATCTAGAAGCTTATGTCACACATCACCCACTCTTCTAACCACTTGAAGACAAAGCCCTTTCTGACACTTATTGTTTACATAAAAAAATAATTTTTTTTTGCAAGAAAATTACTTTGAACCCCCAAACATTATATATTTTTTTTAAAGCAAATGCCCTACAGATTAAAATGGTGGGTGTTTCATTTTTTTTTTTCACACAGTATTTGCGCAGCGATTTTTCAAACGCATTTTTTGGGGAAAAAACACACTTTTTTACATTTTAATGCACTAAAACACACTATATTGCCCAAATGTTTGATGAGAT